>CM038671.1:759362760-760562760 GCA_021605145.1 Aegilops bicornis | reverse complement strand
AATATCTACAACAGAGCGAAAAGGCGGCGATACTCCCGGAGGGAGTCGCCGAGTACATAGAGCTGCTCCTTCCGGGCCATGGAGCAAAGCAGATTCACCGAATCCGATCGTGAGGGAGCGGTGGTGGGAGTATCGATCGGATGGAGCATCCACCAGAGATTGAAGGATCGAGCATCTCTGTGGTGCCGTTTGTGAGGGTGTCCTGCGGAAGCGAGCGGTGGAGTCTTCGTCGACCGAACCCAACTGCAAGAGGAGAAAAAGCACTTGGCCCGACGACGCTTCCCCGCCATCGTCTCCCTCGCCGTTCCACACATCGTCTCACTGGGCGGTTGTCCGCATGCCGAGGAATAGGAGGGGACTGCCCCGGCCCAATAGTCGGGCAGGTTGTGAATTGTCGAGGAGCTTAGGGTTGTCGATGTTTGCAGGTTGTGAATTGTGTTTTGTGTTGTGTATTTTGAGAGTACTTTCAGATATGAATGTCTTTTGAATTTCAGATTTGCGATATTGAGCATATGAAGAATTTTATGAATTCTAGAGATCTATTTTAGCACTTAAAAAATGTAGTTTCATAGGAGTATAAAATCTGAGACGAGAAGAAACTGCAAGTTTCATTTGAGATAAGAAACCGCAAGTTCAGTTTCAGATAAGAAAATGCAACTTTCAGAGGCGAGCATTTGTATTAACACGGCCTTTTCAAGCAGGGTTAACTCATATTGGAAGTTTTATTCGTGGTCGAAAATGGAACTACCAGCCGATTAACATCATGCTGATCAACATTCATGCATTGCACATCTTCATATGATGCATGTCAAAATGCCCACACAATGTTGAGTGTCGCGAAACACGGAGAAAACGAGGACCCCTAGTTTTGGCAAGTGTTGGACGTGGTTTTGGGCTGCCCGCCTAGGCTTTCATTTTAACATCGCAACCCACTACCCTCGGGATGGGAGGGCCTGTTTGTATTTTCTTAGGGCCGTCATGTATCGACCTGCCTATGGACCTCCCATCCGAGGTTTTATTTTTGGAAGCCCAATTTATGTATCTTTTTGAAGAAAACGCAGCAGTCTGTTCTATTTTTCTATATAAGAATAGGAACGCATGGTACAACTTATGTTTCCCTTTTAACTATATTATATATATTTAAATTATTTAAATGTTATTATATATTATTTTTACTGTCATCATATATTTAATGAGATACTTACATATGTAAGAAAACAATATCCCACATCTTATTAACTTATAAAAATAATTTCTTAACAAATAAAATCCTGGATTGTTTTGTACGAAAATCCTAGTGATTGTGTACAAAAGCTTGGTAAGATTTAAGGGCGAATGTAATAATATCACTTATTATTTAAATATATTTATAACAAAATGCTCAGCCCTTTTTATTTTTTGATAACATTCTTGGCCCAACCCAACATTATAACTAGAATCAGCCCAAAGAAAGTCGTGTATGCAGATAAAGTGCAAATGGCCTGTAATTTTTTAGGAAATAAAATAAATGGGCCGCATGAAAGCTACATTAATTGTTCACCCAGCCCATCTAATGGCTGTATTTCAAATAAAAAGATCAAATTGACTATAAATTCTGAAAAAATGGGTTGAATGCGTGCCACATTTTTGGAGGCTGAAATGTGGGCCAATAGGTCGAAGCCAACGCAAGTCGTTGTAAATTTAGTGAACAAATGATTCTGACATGTTAGCTGTTGGATTTACATCCAACGGCCGGCATCCATCTTCAATCTCTCGTCTTCTTCCTCCAGCGCCGCCGGGACCACCTCCCGCCTCCTGCTGCTAGCAGCTCTGCTTAATCACGATTCGCTATGAAGCGCTACTCCACCGTTGGCCAGGCCATCCCTCCAACCCTCCACACCTCCTGTTCTTCTCCACCATTGCCCGAACCACACCAAGACTAGAACCAGTTAACCCTTGTACACCTCTCCGTCTCATGACTCTACTCCCGCGTCTTCCCATCTTCGGCTCGTTGCTGTTCGGGGCCTCGCCGTCATCCACCACCTTGGATGCGCTCGGCGCGGCGTGGTCAACGAATGGCACCATCGGAAGTAGGCTGTGTGGGGAGAGGCTGACAGCTGGGTCCACGGCCGCACACAAGGAAATGCCTCCTTATTACGCGCAAAATAATGATTCCTCCACGACATCTGGGACCCACCGGAAGGGCCTCAGATTTCATGAAAAAACGTGCCCCTCACCGACTTGTCGGACCCACCGGCTATCTTGGCACGCAAGGAAGTGCCTCCTTACTACGCACAAAAAATGAATACTCCCCCCTCGCCACCGGAACCCAGCATCTTTGGGAGGCTGACTTGTGGGCCTACCAAGTTGACGGAGGAGCGGAGGGCTTTGTCAACTTAGTCAATATGAACGATTCTAGCTCCTGTTCTTTGTCGATGTTCATCCAACGGTTGTAGTGCTTCTTCAACCTCTGGTCTTCTTGCTCCACTGCCCAAACCCGGCGCGGTCATGCCGCGTGCTCGCCTCCGTGGCAAGGTTTGTGATGCATGGAGGCCTCACCGCCCCTACTACTCCCACCGCTGGCCAGGCCATCCCTCTACTCACCCACACCCCCTGTTAATCTCTGACCCAGCAGCCTCACACCGCAGCCAACCGGTGAACCCTCGTACTCCTCTTCGGCGTGGCATCCACTGCCGTGTCTTCCCGGCTCCGAAGTCGTCCCCTTCCTAGGCCTCGTAAATCCGCCCACCGCCGTGGTGCTCTCGGTCTTGGCGTGGTCAACGTGGTCAAGGAATGACTTCCATCGGACGATGGACTGCGTGGAGAGGCCGATACTGGGTCCACAACCGCAGTGACAAAGGAAGTGCCTCCTTATTACGCTGAAAATAATGATTCCTCCACCTTACAGTGAGGGACCCACCGGACGGGCCACCGTGTTGTGAAAAAGTTTCCCGACTGCTTGGGACCCACCAGCTACATCTTCCTACGCAAAGGAAGTGCATTGGGCAACAAAAAGCGATTAAGCCCACATTGCTGGGACCCACCAGCTACATCTTCGCACGCAAGGAAGTGCGTCCGGGCAAAAAAAATTGATTTGCCCCCCTGACTGCTGGGACCCACCAGCTACATCTTTGCACACAAAGGAAGTGTGTCCGGGCAAAAAAAATGATTAAGCCCCTCGATCGCTAGGACCCACGGCTACATTTTCGCATGCAAGGAACTGCACGATAGTCGGGACCCACCTGGTCAAGCGCATTTAGCGTTGTCATTACGGTCGCGAACTTGCGTTACGCATATATCTTTGGTCGATGTAGAGGCGCCGCGACGCGTGTCGTAGTAGAGGCGCCGCGACGTGTCGTAGTAGAGGCGCCAGACGGTCGTAGTAGAGGCGCGCACGTAGCATGTACACGTCGTACGCATGCCGCCAGTGGTGCAAGAAAGAAAATACGGCCACGTATGTGTACATACGGGCGGGGTCTCGAACGCCTAGTCGCGCATACATACGGCGAGGGCTCGTGTTCATGGGGAGGCAACAGAATGCGTCGTGTTCATGGGGAGGCACCAAAATGCGTCGTTTTCATTGGGAGGCAACGGAACGCGTGGGAGCCAACCGGCATGGACGGAACAGGCGATGGAACGAGGCTGGCGCATGCGAGAATGGAGGAAAGCGGACCTCCTACGGTCAAACGGGGAGTCCTGTTGATCGGGAGGGTGTGGCGTACCGCCAAAAGCAGGCCAAGCAGACTTGTGTTGGGCGCTACATCGAAACGGGGAGGGTGTGGCGTACCGCAAAAGCAGGACTCCATGGGATATTGTTCATCTCCACCGTCGACCTCCTCCAGCCTCCACGGGCTCTGCTCATCCAGCCTCCTTCTGCGCGCTACTCCACCGCTCTTGTAGAACCACCCCTCCACGGGCACCCTCCACCGTCTCTGTTCATCCAGCCCTCCACACCACGGGGTCTGTTCAACCACCCTCCACGGCCACCCCTCCACTGTCTCACTGTTCATCGACCCTCCACACCACGGGTCCTGTTCGCCGAGAGGCAACATCACGCTCCTTTCGCTCATCCAACCCCCCGCAACGCAGCGCTCGTCCGTCCCAGGCGGCATCGATCGGCTTCAGTTAGCAGCAGTAGCGAAGGAATCGCTCCATCGGGTTCAGTTAACAGCCATCGATCGATCGCTCCGGGTTCGATGAACGCGTAGCCTTGCAAAGGTCTGTCGCCGGAGTTCAGTTAGAGCCCAACGCCTCACTCGGCTTCAGTTAGAGCCAACGCCTCGCACACACGCGCGTACCTGTATGAGAGAAACGCGCATCGCTCTCCCACCGTAACCGGCAACTCCCCGAAATTTTCCTCCCCCTCGCTTCTACCACGGTTTTTTCCGTCATGGATGGCCCAAAGAATGTCATGCAGCTGCGTCTCCGGCCCGCCCAGGAGGAAAAGCCCATTTTCTGTGATGATTTTTTCTCATAGAAGTAGGAGGCCACCACATCTATGATGATACCGGGTTTTGTCACAATTATCATCATAGAAGTGTCATATGTATGACAGAAATTTTTTTCGTTAGGCCCAAAATGTGACGGATGTGTCTTTTTTTTGTAGTGCAATGACATGGTATAGGCTATGTGATGATACGAGATCTTGGAATTATAAGCGATTGAAGTTGTAATTTCACCAGAAGTTCTATCCTATGCGTCTTGTTCATCGTGATCGTGATTACATATATAATTTCTGGCCTCTCGAAGGAGAAAGCATCGCTCAAGCTTGGGGGAGGCTTAAGTCATTGTTGTATTCATGCCCCAATCATGAGCTCTCTCGGGAAATGATTATTCAGAATTTTTATGCTCGGCTTTCTCTTGATAATCGCAACTTGCTCGATACTTCTGTCTTTGGTTCCTATATCTTTGAAGACTATTGATTTCAAATGGGACTTATTGGAAAGAATTAAACGCCAACTCTGAAGATTGGGGTTCCGACGATGGTAAGGAGTCAGGTATGACACCTAAGTTCGATTGTGTTAAATCTTTTATCGACACCGATGCTTTCCGTGGATTTAGCTCTAAGTATGGACTTGACTCTGAGATAGTAGCAACTTTTTGTGAAACTTTTGCTACTCACGTTGATCTCCCTAAAGAGAAGTGGTTTAAATATAATCCTCCTGTTGGAGTGAAAGTAGTTGCACCTATTACAGTCGAAGAAAAGACTATTACATATAGTGATCCTATAATTCCTACTGCTTATGTCGAAAAGCCTCCTTTTCCTGTTAGGATAAAAGATCATGCTAAAGCTTCGGTTGTTGTTCCTAAGAGTAATACTAGGACCTATACACCTCCTGAGAAAATTAATGTTGAACCTGGTATTGCTATGATTAAAGATCTCTTAGATGAGGACTTAGATGGGCATGTTATCTCTTTCTTGGGTGAAACTGCTAATATTGCTAGACCCGATACTAAGACACGTAGACTGTTGTAGGCAAGCCTGTTATTTCTGTTAAAATAGGAGATCATTGTTATCATTTCTTATGTGATATGGGTGCTAGTGCTAGTGCGATACCTTATGATCTTTATAAAGAAATTATGCACGATATTGCACCTGTTGAATTAGAAGACATTGATGTTACTATTAAGCTTGCTAATAGGGACACCATTAAACCTATTGGGATTGTTAGAGATGTTGAAGTCTTGTGTGGGAAGATTAAATACCTGCTGATTTTCTTGTTCTTGCTTCCCCACAAGATGATTTTTGTCCCATTATTTTTGGTAGACCCTTCTTGAATACTGCTAGTGCTAAGATTAATTGTGAAAAGAATATTCTCACTGTTGGCATAGATGGTATGTCTCATGTGTTTAATTTCGCTAAGTTTAGTAGACAACCTCATGAAAGGGAACCACCTAGTAAAGATGAGATTATTGGTCTCGCTTCCATTGCTGTTCCTCCAACTGATCCATTAGAACATTATTTGTTAGACCATGAAAATGATATGTTTATGAAGGAAATGGAAGAAATAGATGAAGTGTTCCTTAAATAAGAACCTATGCTGAAACATAACCTTCCCATTGAAATTCTTGGGGATCCCCCTCCACCCAAGGGTGATCCCGTGTTTGAACTCAAACCCTTACACGATAATCTTAAGTATACTTATCTTGATGAAAAGAAATATATCCTGTTATTATTAGTGCTAACCTTTCAGAGAAGGAAGAAGAAAGATTATTGAAAACTCTGAAGAAGCACCGAGCTGCTATTGGATATACTCTGGATGATCTTAAGGGCATTAATCCCACATGATGCCAACACAAAAT
Organism: Aegilops bicornis; assembly: GCA_021605145.1. NCBI lineage: Eukaryota > Viridiplantae > Streptophyta > Magnoliopsida > Poales > Poaceae > Aegilops > Aegilops bicornis. The sequence continues at coordinate 760,556,478 of CM038671.1, read as the reverse complement.
TTCAGTGGAGAAAGATGCCAAAACAGTTAGAGACCCTCAAAGACGATTAAATCCCAAAATGAAGGAAGTGGTAAGAAAGGAGATACTAAAACTCCTTGGGGAAGGTATTATTTATCCCGTTGCTGATAGTGAATGGGTAAGCCCTGTCCATTGTGTCCCGAAAAAGGGAGGTATTACTGTTGTTCCTAATGATAAAGATGAATTGATCCCGCAAATAATTATTACAGGCTATAGGATGGTAATTGATTTTCTTAAGTTAAATAAAGCTAATAAGAAAGATCATTACCCTTTACCATTTATTGATCAAATGCTAGAAAGGCTATCCAAACACACACATTTTTGCTTTCTAGATGGTTATTCTGGCTTCTCTCAAATACATGTGTCAGCAAAGGATCAAACTAAAACTACTTTTACTTGCCCTTTTGGTACTTTTGCTTATAAACGTATGCCTTTTGGTTTATGTAATGCACCTGCTACCTTTCAAAGATGCATGATGGCTATATTCTCTGATTTTTGTGAAAAGATTTGTGAGGTATTCATGGATGACTTCTCCATCTATGGATCATCTTTTGATGATTGTTTGAGCAACCTTGATCGAGTTTTGCAGAGATGCGAAGACATTAGTCTCGTCCTGAATTGGGAAAAGTGTCACTTTATGGTTAATGAAGGCATTGTCTTGGGGCACAAGATCTCCGAGAGAGGTATTGAAGTTGATATGGCCAAAGTTGATGCTATTGAAAAGATGCCATGTCCCAAGGACATAAAAGGTATAAGAAGTTTCCTTGGTCATGCCGGCTTTTATAGGAGGTTCATTAAGGACTTTTCTAAAATCTCGAGGCCTCTGACTAATTTATTGCAAAAAGATATTCCTTTTGTCTTTGATGATGACTGTTTGGAAGCATTTGAAACACTTAAGAAAGCTTTGATCGCTGCACCTATTGTTCAGCCACCTGGTTGGAATTTACCTTTTGAAATTATGTGCGATGCTAGTGATTATGCTATAGGTGTTGTTTTAGGGCAAAGAGTTGATAAGAAATTGAATGTTATCTAGTATGCTGGTAAGACTCTTGATACTGCCCAGAGAAATTATGCTACTACTGAAAAAGAGTTCTTAGCAGTTGCGTTTGCATGTTATAAGTTTAGACCTTATATTGTTGATTCCAAAGTTAATATACACACTGATCATGTTGCTATTAAATATCTTCTGGAAAAGAAAGATGCTAAGCCTAGAGTCATTAGATGGGTTCTCTTGCTCCAAGAATTTGACTTGCATATTATTGATAGAAAGGGAGCTGAGAACCACGTTGCAGACAACTTGTCTAGGTTAGAGAATGTTCTTGATGACCCACTGCATATTAATGATAGTTTTCCTGATGAACAATTAGCGGCTGTCAATACTTCTCGTACTGCTCCTTGGTATGCTGATTATGCTAATTACATTGTTGCTAAATATATACCGCCTAGTTTCACATACCAGCAAAAGAAAAAGTTCTTTTATGATTTAAGACATTACTTCTGGGATGATCCACACCTTTATAGAGAAGGAGTAGATGGTATTATTAGACGTTGTGTGCCTGAGCATGAACAGGAACAAATCCTACGCAAGTGTCACTCTGAATCCTATGGAGGACACCACGCTGGAGATAGAATTGCACACAAGGTACTACAATCTGGTTCTTATTAGCCTACTCTTTTCAAAGATGCTAGTAAGTTTGTCTTATCTTGTGATGAATTTTAAAGAATAGGTAACATTAGTAGACGTCAAGAAATGCCTATGAATTATTCTCTTGTTATTGAACCATTTGATGTTTGGGGCTTTGATTATATGGGACCTTTTCCTGCCTCCAATGGTTATACACATATTTTCGTTGATGTTGATTACGTTACTAAGTGGGTAGAAGCTATTCAAACTAGTAGTGCTGATCATAACAGTTCTATTAAAATGCTTAAAGAAGTTATTTTTCTGAGGTTTGGAGTCCCTAGATATCTTATGACTGATGGTGGTTCACACTTTATTCATGGTGCTTTTCAGTAAGATGCTTGCTAAGTATGATGTCAATCATAGAATCGCATCTCCTTCTCACCCTTGATCTAGTGGTCAAGTAGAGTTGAGCAATAGAGAGCTCAAATTAATTTTGCAAAAGACTGTGAATAGATCTAGAAAGAATTGGTCCAACAAACTTGATGATGCATTATGGGCCTATAGAATCTGCATACAAAAATCCTATGGGTATGTCTCCATATAAGATGGTTTATGGAAAAGCATGTCATTTACCTCTTGAACTTGAACATAAGGCATATTGGGCTATTAAAGAGCTCAATTATGACTTCAAACTTGCCGGTGAGAAGAGGTTGTTTGATATTAGCTCACTTGATGAATGGAGAACCCAAGCATATGAGAACGCCAAGCTTCTCAAAGAAAAAGTCAAACGCTGGCATGATAAGAGGATACAAAAGCGTGAGTTTAATGTAGGTGATTATGTGTTATTGTTCAACTCTCGTTTAAGATTTTTTGCAGGAAAACTTCTCTCAAAATGGGATGGTCCCTACGTTATCAAGGAGGTCCATCGTTCTGGTGCTATAAAAATCAACAACTTCGAAGGCACAAATCCTAGGGTGGTAAACGGTCAAAAAATTAAACATTATATTTCAGGTAATCCTATCAATGTTGAAACTAATATTATTGAAACCATAACCCCTGAGGAATACATAAGAGACACTTTCCAGAATGTTCCAGACTCCGAAAAGTCATAGGTATGTGGTACGGTAAGTAAACCGACTCCAAAACAACTCTAATGGCAATTTTTATCAGTTTTGGATTATTTAAGAATTTTAGGAAGAAAGAAGTAGTCCGAAAGGGACACGAGGCTCCCACGAGAGAGGAGGCCGCCCCCCCCCCCTCCTGTAGGGCGCGCCCCCTGTCTCATGGGCACCTTGTGCGCCTACCGGACTCCGTTTTCTTGTATGTTACGTATTTTGGTCGGTAAAAATTCATTATATATACTCCCGAAGGTTTTGACCATCGTATCACGCAAATATCCTCTGTTTTCGTTTCGAGCTGTTTCCGTTGCCGATTTAGAGCACCATGACTTCGCCCTCCTCCAACAACGAAGACAAGGATGCTTGGCTATTGAAGATAGAGTTGAAAAGAGAGGAACCATAAGAGATCAACATGGATGAAGGGATCAAGAAGGCCATGGAGGTTTAAGCTCCGATGGTGAAAGAAGAAGACATCCCTCAACCTTTACCTAACCTTTTCACTCCAACAGAGATTGAAGCTTTCAAGATGTTTGAGTTAGCCGCTTGTCTGAACAAGTATCTCACATAGGAGAATATTTTGTTGAAGGATCATATTGCTGGGCTCAAGGGCATTATCCGCAAGTTGGAGGAGCTATTATGCTCGATGTGCAATTATCCACCGTCATCATCCCCACCTCCATTACCTCCGAGGAAATAATCATGGGTATGGGCACCCCCCTTTGGCAACTGCCAAGCTTGGGGGAGGTGCCCCGGTATCGTATCACCATCACACTCCTATCTTTACCGCTTTATTTAGTTCGATCCTTTTAGTAGTATCTGGATCTAGTAGATTGAAGTTTCGATATCAAGTAGTTTTGAGTTTTGCATTGTGATCTCTTTATGTAAGCGAGTCCGTGTGCTATCTGTAATAAAGATTAGTGTTGAGTCAAGGGCTTTGCTATGTTTCTATGATCTTGAGAAAGTAGAAAGAACAAAAGAGTGCATATTGATCTTATGGATAGTGATAACTTCACACATAGAAAGTATGAGGCATAAAAATTGTTGAGAGTTGATGAACGTAGCCTTGGTCATCGTTGCAATTAATAGGAAGTGATAAGAAAAGAGGGGTTCACATATAAATATATTATCTTGGACATCTTTTACGATTGTGAAGCACTCATTAAGTATGACATGCTAAAAGAGTTTATGTTGGACAAGGAAGACAACGTAATGGTTTATGTTTTCCGACATCCCCGTTAAAGTATATTGTCATTGACCTTCCAAACATGTTGAGCTTGCCTTTCCCCCTCATGCTAGCCAAATTCCTTACACCAAGTAGAGATACTACTTGTGCTTCCAAATTTCCTCAAACCCAGTTTTGCCATGAGAGTCCACCATACCTACCTATGGATTGAGTAAGATCCTTCAAGTAAGTTGTCATCGGTGCAAGCAATAAAAATTGCTCCCCTAAGTATGTATGATTTATTAGTGCAGAGAAAATAAACTTTGTACGAACTTGTTGTGGAAGTAATTAAAGCGACGGACTGCATAATAAAGGTCCACATACAAGGGGAAATATAAAGTGACGTTCTTTTGCACTAAGACTTTATGCATCAATCCTAAACGCGCATGAAAACCTCTGCTTCCCTCTGCGAAGGGCCTATCTTTTACTTTATGTTTTACTTTATGCTTGAGTCAAGGTGATTCTCACCTTTCCCTTCTTATTTTTATCCTTTGGAAAGCTCCTCGTGTTTGAAAGATCATGATACATATATCCAATTGGATGTAAGTTGGCATAGGCTATTATTGTTGACATCACCTAAAGGTGAATATGTTGGGAGGCAACACAATAAGCCCTATCTTTCTCAGTGTCCGCCTGAAACTCTATAACCACAAGTATTGTGTGAGTGTTAACAATTATAGGGGACTACAAGATAGTTGAGTATGTGAGCTTGCTGAAAAGCTCTATTACTGACTCTTTCTGATGTTACGATAAATTGCAATTGCTTCAATGACTGAGATTATAGTTTGTTAGTTCGCAATGATGTTTTTGAACATAGGAAATCATATGACAAAATCTATATATGTTGCTGTTATTAGAATGATCATGATGCACTCATGTCCATATTTTATTTTTATCGACACCTCTATCTCTAAACATGTGGACATATTTTTCGATTTCGGCTTCCGCTTGAGGACAAGCGTGGTCTAAGCTTGGGGGAGTTGATACGTCCATTTTGCCTCATGCTTTTATATCAATATTTATTGCATTATGGGCTGCTATTACACATTATATCTCAATACTTATGGCTATTCTCTCTTATTTTACAAGGTTTACCATGAAGAGGGGGGACGCCGGCAGCTGGAATTCTGGTTGGAAAAGGAGCAAACGTTGGAAACCTATTCTGCACAACTCCAAAAGTCCTGAAACTCCACGAAACAACTTTTTGGATTTGATAAGAATTTATGAGCGAAAGAAATAGGCTAGGGGGCCCACACCCTGTCCAGGAGACAGGAGGGCGCGACTCCCTTGTAGGGCGCGGCCCCCTATCTCCTGGGCCCCCTGGTGGGCCTCCGGCTTCCATCTTCTACTATATCATCACTTTTACCCTGGAAAAAATCGTGGGCAAGCTTACGGGACGAAACTCCGCCGCCACGAGGCGGAACCTTGGCGAAATCAATCTAGGGCTCTGGCGGAGCTGTTCTGCCGAGGACACTTCCCTCCGAGAGGGGGAAATCATCACCAACGTCATCACCAACGATCCTCTCTTCGAGAGGGGGTCAATCTCCATCAACATCTTCACCAGCACCATCTCCTCTCAAAACCCTAGTTCATCTCTTGTATCCAATCTTGTATCAAAACCACAAATTGGTACCTGTGGGTTGCAAGTAGTGTTGATTACTCCTTGTAGTCGATGCTAATTGGTTTACTTGGTGGAAGATCATATGTTCAGATCCTTTATGCATATTATTACTCCTCCAATTATGAACATGAATATGCTTTGTGAGGAGTTAAGTTTGTTCCCGAGGACATGGGTGAAGTCTTGCTATTAGTAGTCATGTGAATTTGGTATTCGTTCGATATTTTGATGAGATGTATGTTGTCTTTCCTCTAGTGGTGTTATGTGAACGTCGACTACATGACACTTCACCATTATTTGGGCCTAGAGGAAGGCATGGGGAAGTAATAAGTAGATGATGGGATGCTAGAGTGACGTAAGCTTAAACCCTAGTTTATGCGTTGCTTCGTTAGGGGTTGATATGGACCAATATGTTTAATGCTGTGGTTAGGTTTACCTTAATACTCCTTTTTGTAGTTGCGGATGCTTGCAATAGGGGTTAATCATAAGTGGGATGCTCGTCCACGTTAGGGCAGTACCCAAGTGCCGGTCCACCCACATATCAAATTATCAAAGTACCGAACGCGAATCTTATGAACGTGATGAAAACTAGCTTGACGATAATTCCCAATGTGTCCTCGGGAGCTCCTTCTTCATTATTAGAATTTGTCCAAGCTTATCCTTTACTACATAAAGGATTGATCCACAAAGCTGCACTTTATTTACTTTATGCTCTTTAAAATTTATCTTATCACAAGACTATCTATCACCTACTATTTTCAGTGCTTGCAGAGAAAACCTTACTGAAAACCGCTTATCATTTCCTTCTGCTCCTCGTTGGGTTCGACACTCTTACTTATCGAAAGGACTACGATAGATCCCCTATACTTGTGGGTCATCAAGGGTCCCCGGCACAGAATGTCCTCCTACTCCCAAAGAAGGAGAAGTCATTGTTTTTACTGATCATTTAAGCCGGGGCTTCAATCCTCCCGGTTCAAAGTTTTTCCGGGATGTCTTAGCCAATTTTCAACTGCACCCTCAAGATATCGGTCCTAACTCCGTAACCAATATCTGCCACTTCCAAGTCTTCAGTGAGGCTTACCTTCAGGAAGAGCCTTCAGTGGAGCTATTCAGGGACTGCTTTCACCTGAACCGCCGCACAGAGTTCAAAGATGGGACCAACACAGAACTGGGTGCCAATCTTCACAGCCACCCCAAAGAATGGAACCAGACATGGTTTTACTGCAAGGACACATCTCCTTCTGAAGAAAATTCCCTGTCGGGTTACCGTCCGGAACGTCTGAGCAATACACACCCTTTTCCTCAAAGGCTGGCCGCCAAGGAGAGACTCAAATATGCTCCTCAACTATCCAAGTTTAGGGACCTCATGGCCAATGGGCTGACAAGAGTTGATTTTGCTCGCTGCTGGATCTCTTGGAGTATACTGCCTTTAAGCCAACGCCCCGGTTTGATGTGCGAGTATACAGGTGAGGTAAAGGACGCTCTATGGCACATTGATATCCAACTGACAGACGATGAAGTTACTGAAGCTGTCAAAAAGATGTTGAATGAACCGGAAGAGACCTGTGCTCAAACCAGCCTACTTCCTTTCTGCACCATCAATAAACCGCCAGCTGTAAGAATCATATGATCTGTTTATCTGAAACTGCTTTTAATCCAACACTCTTCTCAAAGTTATGATTTATTTTCTCAAAGAGAGATGATCCGTTCTGGAACAAAAAGCACCGCAAGACAAACCGGTGAAGCCAACCCATCAAAAGACCAAGGTTGTGAAGAAAACTACTACCCGGAAGAGGACTACTGCATCCTCCGATCCCCCAGTTGATGATGACGATGTGGGTAACTCGGATGTAGATGTATCACTTGACTCACTTGGTTTATTTTTCATACGGTTTACTGATGACGATAATTGCCAGGACGATGCTGACGTTAGTCATGCCGAAGCTCCAAAGGTAATCATTCTTTCCTCTGATTCAGATCCATTTCCAGCAATAAAAATCCGTCGGGCAAACCGGAAAGTTAACTTTTCTCATCCTCTTGCTTATTTGGACCCAAACTTTGTTGTGAAGACACAACAGCACGAGGATCGCCGCACAACTCGGCACAGCGGCCAGGTAGCTACCTCCACCGGTTTACCGAACAGTCCGGTTCGGAAACGCCGCTCCGAGATCTCTAATTCTCTTGCCACTTCACACCCGAAAGCGGGTTGTTTTTGTCAACCTCTTAATCCGTCTGTTTCCAATTATCAGGGCACTTCAAATTCATCCTCTGGCGAGTCATCAGCCACCAAGCTCCCCCCCTCAAAACAGTGCTTGGGTAAATCATACTCCGTCTTTATACCTTTGACATATTATTTTAACATATGCTGTACTGATACTTCTTAATTTCTCTCAGAGCCAAGCCCAGACCAAGCAAAAAAGCTTGCCTGGACAACATGGCAGAGGAAAATACCGCTGCTGAACCAGACAAAATCCCAGACCTTGAAGAGGCCAACCTTGATGATGTGCTGAATGATCCACCACCACAAGACCATGACTTTGTTGCTGAACAGGCAGAGGTTGACACCACAGGCCCTGTTGATCAGCCGACCAGCTCTATTCGGACTGATAAACCGGCCAGTCCTGCAAAAAATGCTAACAAACCGGCAACTCCAGTACGAGCTGCTGAGGAGAAGGATGATGACATTGTGATTACTGGTGTTGGCCATACTGAACCGGGAAACCCTGTTGCCTTGTCAAGGCATACTGCGAAACAGGAATTCTCTGCGGTTGGCAAAGGCAAATGGAGTGCCGATTTGTCAACGTACACCGCTCTGGATGTTGAAGATCTCCATTCCGGCTATCTGAACTGATTGTACACCAGCCGCGACTATGAAGCCGGTTTAGTAAAAATGATGAAGGAAAAATATGAGGTAACTTCCTATATGCTTCCCTTCTTGTATTATTTGGTAGCTTTATCAACTCCAGTAGCCCCCAAGTGACGGTTTAAGATATCAACTTTTAACCGGGACTTTATGTAGTTTTCAATGTGATCCTCAATTTATCTGAAGTTTGCTGACGTAACCCCCAAGGTCCGGTTCAACTTTACAAAGTTAAACTGGGATTTCTATAGAAGAAGAATTCCTGCAACAATAGTCTGTGAATAAACGGCCATTAGCCCCCAAGTGCCAAGTTGAATACTTGTATTGAGCTTGGGACTTTGTAGAAACTATGTGATGAAGAGCAAATATGCATTAGCCCCCAAGTACCAAGGGCATAACTTGTTATGTGGTTGGTACTTCAAATTTGTACTATCATTTCATCATGTATCTATCTCTGTACAGGCTGAAGTGAGCAAGAGAGAAAGTCAAACCGCCGATCTACAGGAGAGTCTGAGACTGCAACAAACTGAAACTTCCAAGGCCAAGGACGGACTGACCAGCGTTCTAAGCACTATGGAGAAATTGAAAGAAAACTTCAACAAAGAACGGATGGATTGGGAGCGTGAGAAATCCGAGTTAATCAAAAGGGCTGAAAAGGCAGAGGCTTCTCTTAAACTGGTGGTTGATGAACTGACCAGCGTAAAACGTCAGGTTCATGCCATGACCGCAGCGGTGTTTGGTAAGTATCTTTGTTCGCCAAGTTGAACAGATCTTGTTATGTAGCTGTCGGTTTACTAACCCTTGCAAAAATACAGGAACTCGTATCGGCCACTTGGGATCGGATGTGCAGAAGAAGTTAAAATCTACCTATACTTTGATAGAACAACTGTACACTAGTGCACAACGGATCATCTGCACTGCTTCCCACAACAATCCGCCGCCCACCTTGGTCCAAGATACACTTAAAAGGTTGTCTATGCTCCCTGCCCGAGTTGAAGAGCTGAAGAAATCTGCTGCTAGAACGGGTGCTTTGGCTTCCCTAATCCGGGCCAAAGCATGGGTGCCTGACTTTGATCCTGTTGAAGCGGCCCAAGGCTATCCCAGCTTGAAGGAAGATGGGACAGAATTTGACGAAGAGGATCTTCGAGCCATAAATCGGGAAGTACGCCCTCTGGCATGTCAACTGGTTGAAGAGGAAGATTTGTCCTACTATCAAGCTCAATATGACAATCGAAACAAGCGAGTTGCTGCACCAATTCCTGAAGCTGAAAATCTTATACCGCCAATCCGTAAGCATACTTACGCTCCTGATATTGAACCGTCGCTGCTGATCAATGACGAAGCTGTGTTTCAAGCGTTAACTGGAATCGACTGGGAAACTGTTGATTTCCAGCCACTGGGTAGGGAGGAAGAAGCTGAACCGGCGCAAGATGATCCACAACCGTCAGGTCAAGCCGGTGACCAAGCGTGAACTGGAGGCCGGTTTAAACCACTATGCGCTGTGACATGTAGTTGATAAAAACAATGATCTTTTTGGACAATGGAACGCCTTGTAATATGCTAGTTGATATACTTTGTCTGGTATGCCTTCGTGCATATTTATCTTCAACTGATACTTGTTTGATTAATATTTATCCCAACTATTTTTGCAGTCAAAAAATTTACCAACGCCCTGGCAGTTTACCACCGGGCGGGTCATGATACCCTCATATACAAAAACAAGGGTGATATCTTAAGTTGGAATATATAACCAAATATGGAAATATACCATACCTGCCACCGTCGGGCACGATGTTGGCTGACAAACCTTGTAGCTGGACTGATAACCCAAACTGTGGAGGAGAAAACAACTCCTGTTAATATAAGATTGATTTACAATGTAAACCGTTTCGGGTTATGATAAACACCGGTTTACTCCATAATAGGATGGCAACAGAAAATCAAACTGGGAAAACAGTCTCTGGATTAAGATTTGACCGTGTTCCGTCAATTTGTAATTGACAGTCGAACCGGGCTTACAATGTCGGTTTGAAAACGCAACAAAAGAAAATGTTTATCAAAAAAGAAAAACAGACTTTAAGCAAAGGCAAAGATAAAACCATTGCAAATGAGGCTTTAAACCGATCAAGAGGCATTACCATGGTCTGACACGACCAAGCCCCCAAAAAGGCGTAGCTATGGTTCGAGTCAGTCAGGTCCCCAAATGATGCTTTGGCATTACGCCGATCAAGAGGTGTAGCGATGGTTCGGGTTCGACCAAGCCCCGAAGTGATGTTGTGGCACTAGGCCGATCAAGAGGCGTAACTATGGTTCAGACGTGACCAAGTTCCCAAGTGATGCTATGGCATTGCACCAATCAAGAGGCGTGGCTATGGTTCGGATACGACCAAGCCCCCAAGTGATGCTATGGCATTACGCCTATCAAAAAGTGTAGCTATGGTTCGGATTCGACCAAGCCCCCAAGTGATATAATATAAAGCCTTTGAGAGGCCAAAACCAAGGGGTAAACCGGACGCCGCTTTATCAGCGAAAGCTCCATGTAACCACTCATGATGTAAGAAAACAACAGATACCCCGCTTTAGCTGAGGTTCGATTTATTATATTAATCATAAAATATACATAGACATAATATGTACAAAAACAGAGCCTATAGCTCAAGTATAGTAAGGCCGAAGATGAGCAATATTCCACGGCCGATTGGTCTCCTCCTCCGATTTACGTGTCTTTGCGCTCTCGAACATCGATCAGGTAGTATGACCCGTTGTGTAGATTCTTGCTGACCATAAAAGGTCCTTCCCAAGGTGGGGATAACTTGTGCATATCCGTCTGATCCTGGATGAGCCGAAGCACCAAATCTCCTTCTTGAAAGGTTCTGGTCCTAACCCGGCGGCTATGATAGCGACACAGATCTTGCTGATAAATCGCTGAACGGGCGGCCGCTATGTCACACTCTTCATCTAACAGGTCGAGAGCTTCTTGTCGTGCCTTCTCGTTGTCCGCTTCAACATATGCCGCCACACGAGGCGAGTCATGACGGATGTCACTAGGAAGAACCGCCTCCGCTCCATAAACCATGAAGAACGGTGTATATCCTGTTGACCTATTGGGCGTGGTGTTGATGCTCCATAATACTGAAGGTAGCTCCTCAACCCAACAACCCGGCGTCCGCTATAGGGGAACCATAAGCCGAGGTTTGATGCCTCTCAAAATTTCTTGATTGGCCCTCTCCGCTTGACCATTGGATTGTGGGTGAGCAACTGATGATACGTCAAGCCGGATGTGCTCACGTTGACAGAACTCCTTCATGGCACCCTTGGACAGGTTGGTACCATTGTCAGTGATAATGCTATGTGGAAAGCCAAACCGGAAAATCACCTTTTTGATGAATTGAACTCCCGTGGCTGCATCACACTTGCTAACGGGCTCGGCCTCTACCCACTTTGTGAACTTGTCAACCCCAACCAGAAGGTGGGTCTTCTTGTCTTTGGATCTCTTGAAAGGCCCAACCATATCCAGCTCCCAAGTTGCGAACGGCCAAGTAATTGGAATCATCCTCAATTCTTGAGCCGGCACATGAGCACGTCTTGAGAACTTCTGACAGCCATCACATCGTCTGACCAAGTCTTCTGGATTCATCATGAGCAGTTAACCAATAGAAACCGTGACGAAACGCCTTGGCCACCAAAGATTTTGAACCGGTGTGGTGACCACAATCTCCTTAGTGGATTTCACGCAAAATTTCACAGCCTTCCTCAGGAGATACACAGCGTTGAAACACCCCTGACACACTGCAATGATGCAACTATTCATTGATGATAGTCATGGATTTGGACCGCCGGATTATCTGCCTGGCCAGAGTCTCATCCTCTGGTAACTCGCCTCGGTTCATGTACGCGAGATAAGGAATCGTCCAATCCGGGATGACATGAAGAGCCGCCACCAATCGAGCTTTCGTATCAAGAATAGCCAAATCCTCATCACCAGGGAGCTTGACGGACGGATTATGTAGAACATCCAAGAAGACATTAGGCGGGACCGGTTTACGTTGGGAACCCAATCGGCTCAAAGCGTCCGCCGCTTCGTTCTTCCGTCGGTCAACGTGATCCACCTGATAACCTTTGAAGTGACCTGCAACGATATCCACCTCACGACGATATGCTGCCATGAGCGGATCCTTGGAATCCCAAGTGCCAGACACTTGTTGAGCCACCAGGTCCGAGTCACCGAAGCACTTAACTCGGCTTAGATTCATCTCCTTAGCCATCCGAAGACCATGGAGTAAAGCTTGGTACCCAACTGCATTGTTAGTACAAGGGAACATTAAGCGGAGAACATAACAGAACTTATCACCTCGCGGGGAAGTTCATACGACTCCAGCCCCCGAGCCTTCCAATTGCCTGGACCCATCAAAATGAATAGTCCAGTAGGTGTGATCCGGCTTCTCTTCAGGTGCTTGCAAATCTATCCAATCGTTGATGAAATCCACAAGTGCTTGAGATTTGACCGTCGTCCGAGGTATGTATTTCAACCCATGAGGCCCAAGCTCTATAGCCCACCTGGCAATCCGGCCAGTTGCTTCCCTATTCTGGATTATATCCCCCAAAGGAGCAGAGCTGACCACTGTGATGGGATGAACTTGGAAGTACTGTTTAAGCTTCCGGCTTGCCATGAAAACTCCATACACCAGCTTCTGCCAATGCGGGTACCTTTGCTTAGACTCAATAAGTACCTCACTGATATAGTAAACCGGACGTTGAACCGGATATTCCTTGCCTGCCTCCTTGCGCTCCACCACAATAGCCACGCTAACTGCCCGAGCATTAGCTGCCACATATAACAGCAATGGTTCCTTGTCAATCGGAGCAGCGAGAACAGGCGGATTGGCTAGCTGCCGCTTTAAGTCCTCAAATGCTTCATCAGCGGCAGAACTCCAGACGAAGTTATCCGTTTTCTTCAACATCTGATACAAAGGAATCGCCTTCTCACCGAGGTGGCTGATAAACCGGCTCAAAGCGGCAATCCTGCCTGCCAAGTCTTGAACGTCATTGATACACTTCGGGTTAGCCTGGGAGGTGATAGCTGTGATATTTTCCGGATTAGCCTCAATGCCCCTATTAGATACCAAAAAACCCAATAACTTGCCTGCCGGTACACCAAAAATGCACTTGGCCGGATTGAGCATCATCTTGTAAGTCCGCAGGTTATCAAAGGTTTCCTTCAAATCATCAACCAGAGTCTCCTTCTTCCTTGACTTGACCACAATATCATCCACATAGGCATGAACATTACGGCCGATTTGCTTTTTGAAGACAATTCTGCACACACCGTTGATAAGTCGCCCGGGCACTTTTGAGCCCAAAGGGCATAGATACATAGCAGAAGGCTCCAAAGGGGGTTATAAAGGCCTTCTTCTCCTGGTCCTTAACTGCCATCTTGATCTGATGATAACCGGAATACGCATCCAGAAAGCTTAAACGCTCGCAACCCGCCGTAGCATCAATAATTTGATCAATACGGGGAAGGGCAAAAGGATCTGCTGGGCAAGCTTTGTTGAGATCTGTGTAATCCACACACATACGCCATGTGCCATTTTTCTTAAGGTCTAACACCGGATTAGCCAACCATTCAGGATGGAAAACTTTAACGATAAATCCAGCCGCTAAGAGCCTGGCTACTTCTTCTCCAATAGCTTTGCGTCTTTCTTCATTGAACCAGCGGAGAAACTGCTTCACCGGTTTGTACTTGGGATCTACATTAAGAGTGTGCTCAGCGAGTTCTCTCGGTACACCTTGCATGTCCGAAGGTTTCCACGCAAAGATGTCCCGATTCTCACGGATGAACTCGATGAGCGCGCTTTCCTATTTTGGATCCAAGCTTGCGCTGATGCCTAATTGCTTGGACGAATCGCCAGGTACGAAGTCAACAAGCTTAGTCTCAGCAGCCAATTTAAACTTCAGGGCGGGTCGTGCTCGGTAGTTGGCTTCTTCAACGGAGTCATATCTGCCGGATCAACATTATCCTTGTAAAACTTAAACTCCTCTGCGGCACAAACTGACTCAGCATAAGCCGCATCACCTTCTTCACACTCCAGAGCGATCTTGCGGCTCCCATGGACAGTTATAGTTCCCTTGTGACCCGTCATCTTGAGCTGAAGATAGACATAACAAGGTGGTGCCATATACTTAGCATAAGCCAGCCGTCCAAACAGGGCGTGATAGGGACTTCTGATCTTCACCACTTCAAAGGTTAAGGATTCTGATCTTGAGTCATGCTCATCCCCAAAAGCCACCTCGAGAGCTATCTTGCCAACGGGATACGCCGATTTACCAGGCACCACACCATGGAACACCGTACAGGACGGTCTAAGATTTTTATCCGTTAACCCCATGCGACGGAAAGTTTCATAATACAGGATATTGATACTACTCCCTCCGTCCATGAGTACCTTTGTGAATAAGGATGGCAATTTTACCCACGGGTACGGGTACCCGCGGGTACCGTACCCGCATGGGCAGGGTATGGGCACACTTTTATACCCATGGGTAGTTCCCGTTCCCTACCCGTAAAGTCATGGGTACGGTACGGGTATAGCCTTGTACCCGTGGGTATACCCATACCCTGCCCGTTTGTGATCTAATGTGTAACACCCCAAAAATTTAGCCAAGTTTTAAATATTAAAATTTTGCCAGGAGTTTTACAATTATTATTTCTGTTGATTTCAGAACTCTTCTGTTAATATTAAGGTGTCTTTTCCATGTGGAGCTTTCCAAAACAGGTTGGACTTCTATGCTCTCTGTATAACATTTTCTTAATCAGTAGATTTATTTAGTAAATTATTTCACCCTGAGCTTTATTCATTAAAATGAATTGTTTTAAATTTTGGAGCTCCTTTTGAACTACAACCATTGGATTTATTTTGCTAAAAATCCAACCAAAATTTGGAGATGTCATGTAATGTCTCTAAATCACTTGTGTACAATAATATAATTATTGCATTGCATATTTTGATTTTTACACCTGTTCTTCAAATCTGGTCCAGTGGACACTTTTGCACTATAGCCTAATTAAATATTTCCCTAGAACCTCCACCAAAAATATTGAGATATTAGTAGTAGCATGCCATCCAACTTTATGCAAAAACCTAGTGTTGTTCTTTGGAAAAATTGATTGAATCATCCTCATCTTCATTTTGGTGCCATTTGGTGATTTGTACTGCAACCATCTCCTAACTTGCTTCCTTATCCATAATTCCTTTTCCTACTTGTAGTCCTCCCTGCCAGACCCCTAAGCCCAGGTGCATGCACTCTTTGGAACACTTTTGGTCCATGTAGGGATGCCTTTTTCTTTCTGTCCAGAATTGTAGTTTTGCAAAACTTGCACTACCAAGTTTCTCCTTTTGGAAAACTAACTTCACCACCCTCTCTCACATCCATGGAGACACTGATCTAAAGTTTTTGGCCACTCCAAGAAATGCCTAAGTACCCTTGGCATTTTGTCAAACACCTTATGGGCATGATCTGTTTTGGCATGATTTTTGTTTTGCACTGTGACCTTGCACCTCTGGGCAATCTAGCATGTCTACGAAGCACCTAGACGCTCCTAACGTAGATCTGCTAAGTGCCAGCCTCACCCAAGCCCTGTAGCATGCCATGGCATTTCATCGAGCACGTTAAGTGCGTGCTTCGGGCGCGAAAGCGGTACGCCAGCGTATTGCACGTGCCGCGCCCGAGCCGACGTGTCGCGCCCCTGGCTTGCCACCACCCCGCAAAGCCGCTCCACTCACTTGGCCTCTCGCTACGTCGCGCCAAGAACCCCGACAGCCTCTGCAGCGTTGCCAGCAAGCCTCTTGGCGGCACGCCCGCGGCCGCAATAGCCACCTCCATGAGCAGCACCGCCCAAGCCTCCAGCTGCCACGCCCCCACGGAACAGCGCGAGCTCATCCGCAGCCATGTCCACTAGCGCTCGTCGCCGCCACGACGCCCTGAGCTACAGAATGGCGGTCACCGGCGACCTTATCCCCGGCCGCCGCGGAACCGACCCCGAGCGCCTATTTAAGGAGCCCCCGAGCTCGTCTCCGCACGCAGGGCAGTCTCAAACCCCCTCCCTAGGACCCCATGGGCAGCCAATCGACCCGGGGAGATCTCCTTCCCCATCTCCGGCAACCGCAGCCGCCGCCTCCGCCCTGGCCATTCCGGCGTCATCAGAAGAGCTCTACCTTCCTCCCGTGAACTCCCCCCCCTGCTCAGTTTGGATCGGGAACCACCGCGTCCCCAAAACCACTACGCCACCGAAAACCCCCTCCGCCGCAGAGCTCGTCGCCGACGACTCCCTCCATCCCCATCACTCCCTCAACCACCGGAAGAACCGCACCAGCCTTGCGGATCCGTCCCCACCCTCGGGGGCCCGCGAGGAGCCGCCTAGCGCCGGCGACGATCGCCGGAGCTCCCGCCTCTGTTCGGCCAGAGGAAGAAGAGGGAAGGGAGAATAGTCAAACATGACCAGTGGGCCCCTTGGACCAACTATCTGTGACCCCGCCCAGTCCACGTGGGTTAAGTGGAAGCGCATTCCCAGTTTACGCCTTCGACGTGTACGTATCTAATCGAAACGTTTTCTTTTCTGTTTTATTTTTAATATCAGATTTTTTTTACCAGACTTTGACCGGCTGTATCTTTTCAAATACAGCTCCAAATAAATTAATTCTTTTTCCTACCTCTCTCAAATATTGTCTAGTTTATTTGAAGATTTATTTGAAAAAAAATTCAAATCAACTTTTTGTGCTGTTTTGATTTTATTTAATAATTCGTATATATTCCTTTAAATAGGATTTTTGAAGATTTCAAGATGTGTTGGAATGCACCCTGCCTTCCCATGACCTGAAGGCAAGCATTCTGAACCCTGGTGAAATTTTTGTGTGTGTTGCATAGCACGGTGACAACACCACCCCAACACGAGCATACGTCATTTTATGTGAGGATGTGTTCCTACTCATGTGTGCACGTTAATGAATTTCATGCAAATGGAGTTGATTTGATGGTGATAGAAATCACCGTCATATGCCCTTCATGCATACCGGGAGGGAAGACGGGAAGGCCCCTGTCTTGGGTAGACACGGTCTTGTCCCTAGTCCGCCGTCGAGACGGTCGTGTCTGGTATGGCATGAGGGGGTATGTCGCGTGGTGTTTCCATTTGTAGTTTGAAGTATTTGCATTATTATACTAATCTTGCAACCTCCTGAGTCGACCGTAGATCGAGTCTTGTGCCAGTAACCCCCATACTTGCTTAGTACTACCACTCGTCTCTACAACAAGTAGGATGCGGTTCAGTAAGTTGTCAACCCTTTCCTAGCACACACCGTACAGAGAGGCCATGGTGGAAGATACTAGAGGCATCCGGTAGTCATGCCACCGGGTCCGGGAGCATGGGTGTTTCGGTTGTGGCCGAAGGGGGTAGCTCCCCGATTTCTTGTATGGTATAAATTTTGTGATCCCATGTTACGTCGAGGTTGTAGCCTCCCCACTTAGAGTTTTGCTTGGCGGTGTCGTGGGTGATTCGAGACACGGGTGAGTTTAGCTGGTGTGTGCAAGTTAGGTGTGTTTTCAACAAAAGACCATACGGAATTAGTCGATGGACTAAAGGAATCCGTTACTCGTGGGTAAAGAGTACACCCTCTGCGGAGATTAAACCTATTCGAATAGCCGTGTCCATGGTTAAGGATTACCGTGCAGGATGGGTCAAGTGTCGGTCTTAGTGTCGGTCTTCGGAGGTGAAACTGTTAAACCAGAACTGGAATCACAACTCGTGACTTGTGATAATTATGATTATTATTATTATTGTTGACTAACCCGTGATATTATTGGCTTTATCGAATATCCCTGGGATGGTTCTACCTCCTGGATATTTGTTGTGTCTTCTTTTAAAGCCCTTTATGTGGTGTCGTTAAGACGCCCGACTGCGGCATTTCTTTTAAAGCCCTTTATGTGGTGTCGCTAAGACGCATTATGACATTTCTTTTAAAGCCCTTTATGTGGTGTCTCTAAGACGCCCGATCATGACATTTCTTTTAAAGCCCTTTATGTGGTGTCACTAAGACGCCTTGCGGACAATTCTTTTAAAGCCCTTTATGTGGTGTCGCTAAGACGCCTTGATCATGACATTTCTTTTAAAGCCCTTTATGTGGTGTCGCTAAGACGCCCGACTGTGGCATTTCTTTTAAAGCCCTTTATGTGGT
Organism: Aegilops bicornis; assembly: GCA_021605145.1. Taxonomy (NCBI): domain Eukaryota; kingdom Viridiplantae; phylum Streptophyta; class Magnoliopsida; order Poales; family Poaceae; genus Aegilops; species Aegilops bicornis. The sequence goes on along the minus strand of CM038671.1, from coordinate 760,537,789 downwards.
GTTACTAAGACGCCCGACTACGGCATGCTTGTTATTTATTTCATAATTTTAATACTACTCTTGTTATTTGTTTCAAAATTTTAATACTACTATGTTATTGCATATTCATAAATAACATGCTTGCACGCATCAGAGTTTTATTTATCTTTTGTGACTGACGTCATGAGCATGAAATATTTTTAGCACATCATTGTTAAATTATGCCTGTGTTCATGATGTTTGCGAGTACATTCAAAGTACTCACTGGCTTGTCCCTGGCTATTGTCTTGGCCAGATTTTCTTCTTGTGAAGAGGAGCGACCATGGCGACGGTCCCAGAACCTAAGCAGCGACGATAGCAGCCTCGCGAAGATAGGAGTTAACCTGGTCAGCTGTTCCTGTGGGAATTGGAGTCCCATAGACACTGATGATCCATAAACCGCTTCCGCCATCAACCTTTAGAAACCATTTGTTGTACTCACAGGCCAGAATGGTCTTGTACTACATATATTGTATTTTGCTTGGAATTTCTGTATCAAGTTGGTGCCTCATCAACTAACTTGATTATCACAGGGCTGATGAGCACAAGGGCCATTTTTCTGGGATTCATTACCCGGAGATTCGGTCCCCACAAACTTGGTATCAGAGCCAGGCTGACCATTGGCTAATCCTATCTTAGCCAGGTAAATAAACTTAGGCTAACAAACCACCAAGCCATAACCAAAACCCCAGCCAAGCTTCATGAGGGAGTCCTGGATTAGGGGGTGTCCGGATAGCCGGACTGCCATCATCAGCCGAACTATCATCAGCCGGACTATCATCATCGACCGGACTCCAAGACTATGAAGATACAAGATTGAAGATTTCGCCCCGTGTCCGGATGGGACTTTCCTTGGCGTGGAAGGCAAGCTTGGCGATACGGATAAGTAGATCTCCTACCATTGTAACCGACTCTATGTAACCCTAGCCCTCTCCGGTGTCTATATAAACCGGATGGCTCTAGTCCGTAGGACAGAACAACAACCCTTACAATCATACCATAGGCTAGCTTCTAGGGTTTAGCCTCCTTGATCTCGTGGTAGATCCACTCTTGTAAACATCCACAATATCAATATCAATCGAGCAGGACGTAGGGTTTTACCTCCATCAAGAGGGCCCGAACCTGGGTAAAACTTCATGTCCCTTGTCTCCTGTTACCATCCGCCTAGACGCACAGTTCGGGACCCCCTACCACTACTAGGAAAAGGGCTATAGATGGGATTGACACTAATGGCGCACCAGAAAGATGGTGCGCCATTAGTATATACTAATGGCGCACCACCATCTGATGCGCCATTAGAGTTTAAACTACTAATGGCGCACCATGCTTTGGGTGCGCCATTAGTATCAATTTTAACTAGTGCTTTGTCCAAACATACTAATGGCGCATCCTTCCCAAATCGCCATTAGTAGTTGTAACTACTAATGGCGCTTCCAACGATAAAGGTGCACCATTAGTATAGAAATTTTTTTGAACTAGTGCGCCTATCCAAACATACTAATGGCGCATCACCCAAATGCGCCATTAGTGAATTGTAACTACTAATGGCGCACCAGGCAGTGGGTGCGCCATTAGTATAGAATTTTTGAACTAGTGCGCCTATCCAAACATACTAATGGCGCATCCTGGTTAGAAATCGCCATTAGTAGTGGTAACTACTAATGGCGCTTTCACTCTGAAGAGTCGCGCCATTAGTAGGTGGGCAACAACAAGATATTTGGGACAGCCTCTCCTACCCACACACTCACTTTCTCCCCACTTCATTCTCTCCACCTCCTCCTTGTCTCGGGTGCCTCCTCTTTTTCACCTCATTTCCACCATAGATTCATTCAAATTAAGTGGTTAAATTACCTTGTTTTAATAGGTAAGTAAGGGGGGAAGCTATATTTAGGTTGTTCTCCTTACAACAATGTGCACATGCACTTTTTGCAGCCTAGCTAGATCTATGTATGTTAGGTGGTGTTGCATATGTTTGTGGTGTTGCATATGTGTTTGTGTTTGGAGGTGTACGGTATTTGAAATGCGATAGTTGCCAATATTTTGCGGAATGTTGATTCATTTCCGTTTGGCGAGAATTTTGGCATTAAGCATTCTTTTAGTCCTATTTTTAGGAAAGTCATGCCAAATTTTTGTTTGGTTCTAAAATATCGTTTTGCTCTACCCGCTTGAAGCGACCATGGTCCATACGATGACGAAGGCATCGTGAATAGAGTTTGAGGTCATGAAGGCGAGATGCTTCAAAAGAGCGAGGCGGAGATAAGATGTCCGTGTCGAAGATGCAAGTGAAGAGCCTTATTGCGGACCCAGATTCGGGCAGGTCTTGGGACCACACTGCTGCTGCGTGGTTTCATGGATGGCTATCGGTGGCAAGGTGATGAAGATGACTCTGAAGTCGTCCATGCGGGCGGGCAAGAAATGAGGAAGGGCAGCAAGACAACCACAGCGGCTCGGTAGGCGGCGAAAGACGAAGTATCCCGGGGAGATGATCACGGCGTGATGCTGTACGATCATCATGTAGAAGATGCGAGGACATGATGATGAGGAAGATGCGGAGCAGGCGGCGGGCATGATCATGAAGATGATGATGCCGGCGGAGGCGAGCGGCGCTGGACCATCGATGGGCTGGGTGCAGGACCCTCATATTCAAGAGCTGCTTCTCAAGCGGGGCCGGATAACGCATAAAGAGCTGCCGCCGAGAGAGAAAACCAAGATGGATCAACTTGAGTTAGACGCGGTTACTCCATTGTATGAAGGATGCAGGCCGAGGATACCGCTTTGAAAATGCGCTCATGGCCACGGAGATGAAGGTAAAACACAAAATGACCGGCGCGTGCTTCGGCGAGAACATGTCATTACGGCACGAAACGTCTTCCCAAAGGGGAACAAGTGCCCGACCAGTTTGGAGGAGGCGAAGAAAATCGTGTGTCCTCTGGATTTGCCGCCGTGAAATACCATGTGTGCATGAACAATTGCATCATTTATCGGGACGAGCACGCAGAGTCTACCATATGTCCGGTGTGCGGCGTCACTCGATACAAGAAGAGGAAGAAAGCTCCTCGAAAAGTGGTGTGGAACTCCGGGGTAACGATGGAATCCTACACCGGTAACGACAAGGACAGATACTACGGAAGGATCGAGGAGATCTGGGAGCTGAGGTACGCTGGAGAGAAGGTCCCGATGTTCCGTATCGACGATGGGCCAAGAACGTCATAAAAGAAGACGGTATTTCACCACCATGGTTATACGAAGCCAAATCCAAGACCATGAGCATAAGCGTCACCGCTTGAAAAAATGAGCCATGGGTACTGGCTTCCCAAGTGGACCAATGCTTCTTCATTACCGACCCGCCAAAGCCCGGTCGTGTTGTCGTGAGGAGAGGCAAAAGGAAGATCATCGGAATGGATGGAGTAGCCAATGAGCAAGACTTCGACAAATACGGCGACCGAGGATCGAACATGGCAGCGACGATGAAGTAGCGACATACACCACAAGAAGAAGCGGGACCACCCTACCTAAAGGACATCCGTTCCACGGAAGAACTCCATTTGCGAAAAAGAAGGGCAAGAAGATTGTGAACAGATAGCTAGCTAAGATCGATTGTATTTAAATCGTAGCCTTCATTTCTCGATTGTATTTCATGGGTACTTTTGAACTATCATGAATATTTTTAAATTTCATGGACACTCGATCTCGATCCCCTCCATCTCGATCGCTATCCCACCTCGCGGATCCGGCCCCCCTCGCCTTGAGCACCCCCCAGTCCACGGTGGCCCGCCCGACCACCCGCACCCTCGATTCCCCTACTCAAGCGCCTTGCTTGACCCCCGCACCCAGCACCGTCTTATAAAAAAATTAGTATCAAACAGCTTTTTAAATGCTACTGTCTTATAAAAAAAATATTCTTGTTATTATTTAAACAAGTTTGAACATATTTAAACACAAATAAGTATCAAACAGCTTTTAAATGCTAAAAAAATTGTGGAGCCCACCTCGATCCCCCTCCATCTCGATCGCTATCCCACCTCGCTTGAGATCCAGTCCCCCTCGGCGCCGAGCACCCCCCGATCCACTGCCTTGCCAAACCCACCGCACCTCGATTCCCCTACTCAACCGCCATGGTTGACCCCCCACTTTTCCCTTGCGCACCGTCTTATAAAAAATTTGTATCAAACAGATTTTTAAATACTCTTTGTCTTATAAAAAATATTACTGTTATTATTTAAACAAGTTTGAACATATTTAAACATAAATAAGTATCAAACAGCTTTTTAAATGATAAAAAAAAATTATGGAGCACAGGAGTCGAACCCGAGGACCTCACAGTGTGAGGCGGCTGCTGACCCGATCGAGAGCTAGTAGAGTGGGCTTGGCGTGGATAGGTTACGGTAGTACATAACCTTTTGGCTCGAGTTGAAATAAAAAAAAATACTAATGGCGCACCACGGTGAGGTGCGCCATTAGTATCAGACATGCTAATGGCGCACCACGGTGAGGTGCGCCATTAGTATTAACCCGATCCCCTTCGCCCGATCCCCCCGCCCGATCCCCTTCCCTCTCCCCTCGCAGTTCCCTCCTCTCGATCCACCGCCCGCCGCCCGCCTGCCCTCGCCCTCGCCCCTCGCCCTCGCCCTCTCCCTCCCTCCCCCTCTCCGCGCCTTCCCTCTCCCTCGCCCCGCCTCCCCTCGCGCCACCGTCCCCGCCACCTCGGCGCTTGCCCGCCGCCTCATGTAACCCCGCCGCCCGGAGCCTTCGCCCAAGCGCCCGCCTCGACCCCGCCCGACCCCGCCCGGGCGCCGCCACGACCCCGCCGCTCGGGCGCTGCTCCGACCCGCCGCCCGAGCGCTGCCAAACCCGCCGCCGGGGCCGCCCGACCCGCCGCCCGGGCCGCCCAGACGCCCGCCCGACCCCGCCGCCCGGACGCTGCCTCGCCGCCCAAGCGCCGCCTCGACCCGCCCGGCGCGCTGCCCCACCTCGACCCGCCCGTCCACACCACCGTCGCGGGGCACCGTCCCTCCCTCGCGGCCTCTCCGGCTACTCTGATTAGCGTGCCAGGGGCTGCTTGGTTCCAATGTAAGAAGATTCCAGCCTCTTTCATCTTGCTTTAGCTCTTGAATGATTATGAGGCTTGCACTTGGTAAATAAGTTGAGTTGACATTTTCAAGAAATTAAATTTACGTATATCAAGATGGAAAAATGTTGCTTCTATACATAGCCCGTCGAGCAGCCGATTAGTTTTACAAAGACTATTTGACAAACAAAAAATGTGATTTGTACCTTACCTTCAGAGATAATAGTCCCAATTTTGCTAGCTAGGCATGCACTGCATTTCACAGTGGCATGGGCTTGACGAGATTACATTTTGAAAACGAGCAGAACAGCCGAGAACAATCGGCTTGTCAACTAAGCGTATATCACCTAAATTTGCAGAGGAAATAGGCCCAACACTAGCTCCCCTATAAGGCTACAACTACAATGTTGGAAACTGACCTACCTGGACATCGAAAAGGGTTCGGTTCAGCTTGACGAGATGCTGATATAATACATTTCAAGTTCTCTGTTTATTGGCTGATTGTCAAAATAAACTTAACTACTTTTTCTGTTTTATTTACTCTGCATATTAGTTTGACCTAAGTCAAATTTTATGAAGCTTCGCCATTAGTCTTCGATATTTTTGTGGGATTATATAGAATTTTTGCAAAACATATCTGAGGAGATCAACATTATATATGCATGTGGTGAAGATTTTTACGGTGCAAATCATGTGTGATAGTGGAGTACAACTACTAACGAGAACCATTAGTCGAGTAGGAGGAGGGGCCTTAGAAAGCTACAAGCTAGATGGCGATACATGCTCTGTTGTGGCATACACTAGTTAATTAATTAACTAACCTTTGAGTCAAAATGATGGGCTAATCATGATTAAATGATGGAGAGGGATGCATGGCGGTGGCACCCATTGGAGCCATACATATATACAAAGTTATAAAAGATTATATACACATAGTGATCTAGTGCTTTTAGCGGTTGGATTATTAGTTTAGTAATTTCTTGACACACCCTTTGTGGTTTGCCATGTGTACATGTGTGAGAGATAGTGAGAGGAGACAAGAAGAAGGGGTTAGGAAGATCTTTTGCTCAACAAAAGCTAACCATCTCCCCTTTTCACCCTCTTTTCCTTTGTCTTTTTGTGGGTTGCAAGGAAGCTCTTGTCTTAGCTAGCTTGTGCACAAATCCCACTGCCACAGCTGGGTTGTGCTGCAAGCTAGCTAAGGCTTGAAAAAGTGGCTTCCTTGCATGACCTGACAAAGGAAAGAGTGAGGAGATGAACGGTGAAGTGTGTGACTTGAACCATGTCGTAAAGGCTGGATGAAAAAATTGTGGCGTCGAGATAACAGTGGGGATGAAGCCAGTCTGACAGAATCCGGTGATCGGCGGCGTGAGGCGTCAGCGCATCCGGCGACGTCCGTGGTCGAATGGCGGCGTCAGCGTCCGCGTCGCAGCGAATCAGCGTCAGCGTCGGTAAAGTGAACGTCGAGCGCGTGGCAGCGATGATCGGCGCGAAGCGAAGGTGAAGCGGCGGGCGCGTGAAATCGAAGAACGAAGGATCGAAGCGAAGGATCGGCGAGACCCTGTGTGGCACCTCAGGTAGTGCGCCATTTAGTATTTTTATTCAGCTCGAGGCCAAGGTTTATGCTGGGCCTGTCGATGATCATTAAAAGTTTGAAACTAACTGGTCGGTGGATACGACCGGTCACAGATCTGAGCATTTCGGGTGGGATAGCATTTAAAGTTGTTTGATGAAACAAAAAGGCTGATTTAAACCAAATAAGGCGTGTGTCGGCAGCGGCGGTGTCTTGGACAAGCAGACGTGTGATGTGAAAGAATGATCATCAAAATGATGGACCAAAAGCTGAAATTCTGGGGAAAAGCAGTTTGATGGTAGTCTATTATTGGTTACTACTAATGGCATACTGAGAATGCACCATTAGTATGTTTGGATGGCGCACTAGTTCAAAAAAATTCTGTACTAATGGCGCACCCACCACTTGGTGCGCCATTAGTATGTTTGAATAAGGCGCACTAGTTCAAAAAAAATTCTATACTAATGGCGCACTCCATCGCCTGGTGCGCCATTAGTATTTACAACTACTAATGGCGCACTTGGGCAGGATGCGCCATTAGTATGTTTGGACAGGCGCACTAGTTCAAAAAAAATTTGATACTAGTGGCGCACCCAAAGCATGGTGCGCCATTAGTAGTTTAAACTCTAATGGCGTATCAGATGGTGGTGCGCCATTAGTATATACTAATGGCGCACCATCTTTCTGGTGCGCCATTAGTGTCAATCCCATCTATAGCCCTTTTCCTAATAGTGAGCTAACCATCTCCCCCTTTTCACCCTCTTTTCCTTTGTCTTTTGTGGGTTGCAAGGAAGCTACTGTCTTAGCTAGCTTGTGCACAAATCCACTGCCACTGCTCTGATTAAATTATCTCAGATGATAACAATAACTAATTGTCGGCATCTAGCGGGAGAGGGGAGGGAGCGTTGGAGGAACCGGATGAAGACGAGTTTCATCGTGATGATGCTCATCGTGATGACCGCAGCTCTCTTCTATGTGATGGTAGTTTAGATGATCGATATCGACTTGTAATGCACGAAGACAAACTCGCTACTTTCATGGTCTCGAGACTTGTAATATAATGTTCTATCTTTGTTCGGGTCTTTTCAATTCGGAGACTAATATGATGAATTGTATTCGGAGACTAATATGATGAATTGTATTCAAAGACTAATCTTATATTGTATTTGATGAATCTATTGTTGATGTGTGCTGTCTATATTTTGTCAAATTATACATTTTGTAACCTGTGCAAAAACAGAAAATAAAAAATAAAAAAACCTAATATTCATACTAATGGCGCATCACATGACAAAGTGCGCCATTAGTATAACGATGCATACTAATGGCGCATCACTGGGTAGTGTGCCATTAGTATACTTCTTGATTACTAATGGCGCATCCGAGGTGGTGCGCCATTAGTATCTTAAAGCACTGGTATACATGCCCCTAGGAGGCATACTAATGGCGCACCCTCGCATATACTAATGGCGCACCAGGTGGTGCGCCATTAGTAAAAATTACTAATGGCCTGCTATCAATGGCGCACCAGTGATGCGCCATTAATGGCCATATTAGGTGTGCCATTAGTAGTGGTTTTTCTAGTAGTGTACCCGAGATCAACTGGTTTTGACACCGACATTGGTGCTTTCATTGAGAGTTCCTCTGTGTTGTCACCGATAGGTGTGATGGCCTCTTCAATCGACAACGACGCAGTCCTGGGTGAGAATTTTCTCCCCGGACAGATCTTCGTATTCGGCGGCTTCGCACTGCGGGCCAACTCACTTGGCCATCTGGAGCAGATTGAAAGCTACGCCCCTGGCCATCAGGTCAGGTTTGGAAGCCTAAACTTCATGGCCGATATCCGCGGGGACTTGATCATCGATGGATCTGAGCCACAGCCGAGCGTGCCGCGCTGTCACGATGGGCATGACCTAACTCTGCCGCCGGACAGCACCTTGGAGGTCAGACATGCGAATCCGATCCGACCCATAGTCCGGAGCCGATCGCTCGGATCGAGGACGGATGGCTGGACACCGCCTCGGGAGCTGCAACTTCTACGGCGATGGAGCCGAACACTTACCTTGTCCCGCATAAAACTCATGACTCCGAGGTGTCGGACTCTCTGCCGGATTCCGAACCTCCTGCGCCCCTGCCAGTCGAATCCGATTGGGCGCCGATCATGGAATTCACCGCTGCGGACATCTTTCAGCACTCGCCCTTCGGTGATATCATAAATTCACTAAAGCATCTCTCGCTATGCGGAGAGCCCTAGCCGAACTACGGCCAGGACGGTTGGGACTCGGACGACGAAGAAATTCAGAGCCCACCCACCACCCACTTCGTAGCCACCGTCGACGATTTAACCGACGTACTTGACTACGACTCGGAAGACATCGACGGTATGGTCGATTTATGCCGAGACTACTAAGAACCAAAGGCTTTACAGATGACCGGAAGACCACCACATCATACGACATATACATGGTGGACACCCCAAAAGATGGGGACAGCGAAGAAGCAACGGAGGCCGATTCCTTAAAGAAACAGCCCAAGCGCCCGGCGTCGTGGCGCCGCTCTAAATCCCGCCATGGCAAGAATGGAGATTCCGGCACAGGAGATAATAACACCCCGAAAGTGCGAAGACAACCCCCTCCAAAGACGGTCCAGCGCGGGAGGAGGCGAAGCAAGCCCTCACGAGAGGGCGGCGCATTTAAGAGGTCGAGGATGACAATTACTTACCTCCCTCCAAAGGCGAGGCAAGCCTCGAGGGGCGACAAATTAAATGCGTACACGAGGATCCCGTCGAACAAGAGCGTTTCAGACGCAGGCTAATGGCCACGGCAAACAACCTAAAGAAAAAGCAGCAACACCTTCAAGCTGATCAAGACCTACTGGCCGACAGATGGACCGAGGTCCTCGCGGCCGAAGAGTATGAAGGCCCCTCCAAAAGTTACCCAAAACGCAAGTTGCTCCCCCGACTAGAGGAGGAAGCGTACAAACCTGCATCTCCAGCGACGCTGTCTGGCAGACCGACCACCTCGCGTGGCCGCGACAGAGAGGCGTGCAAGCCCTCCACCAAAACCGTACCCGGCATCGCTCAAAAAGCATGAAGCTACGGGGGAACGCGCCAGACTTGCGGGATATATTGGAGGACAAGGCAAGACAATCCAGATCTACCTATGGATCACGCGAGCGCCCCAAGACCCATGATGAATACCGTCGCGCCGGATACAACTACTCCGGCCGGGCCGAACACAGCAGACAACGCTCTCACGAGCTACGTCGCGATATTGCTCAATACAGAGGTGCCGCACACCCACTATGCTTCACTGACGAAGTAATGGATCATCAAATCCCTGAAGGGTATAAACCCGTTAATATCGAATCCTACGATGGCACCACAGACCCCGCGGTTTGGATTGAGGATTATCTCCTCCATATACATATGGCCCACATGGCGACGCATCTTCATGCCATCAAATATCTCCGCTCAAGCTCAAAGGACCAGCTCGGCATTGGCTTAACAGCCTGCCCGCAGAGTCAATTGGATCTTTGGGAAGACACGGAAGCCGCATTCCTCGACAACTTCCACGCAGCGCGTGTATGCGACCACCGGACGCAGAATGACCTAAGCCACATAATCCAGCAGCAGACGAATCGGCCGTGCAATTCTGGACACGGTTCTTAACAAGAAAAAACCAAATCGCCGACCGTCCGGATGCGAGAGGCACTCGCTGCCTTCAAACATAACATCCGCGACGAAAGTGGCTGGCCCGGCACCTAGGACAGGAGAAGCCGAAATCCATGGCAGCCCTCACATCACTCATGACCCGCTTACGTGCGGGAGAGGATATTGGCTAGCTTCGCAGCAACAACCTCAAAGAAAAAAGCGCTGGCAGTCCGGATACTAAGGACCGCAATGGCAGGTTCGCGTCGAAACAAAAACAAAAGCCGCGTGCTGGCGACAGCAATGAAGATACGACAGTCAATGCCGGATTCCGAGGCTCCAAGCCCGGTTAACGGAAGAAGCCATTCAAAAGAACCACTCCGGGCCCATCCAATTTGGACCGAATACTCGACCGCTCCGGTCAAATACATGCAACCGCCGAAAAGCCAGCTAACCACACCAACAGAGATTGTTGGGTATTCAAGCAGGCAGGCAAATTAATCGCCGAAAACAGTGACAAGGGCCTACACAGCGATGACGAGGAAGAGACCCGGCCGCCGAACAACAGAGTAAAAAGGATTCCCTCAAGTTCGGACGGTAAACATGATATCAATGCATAACGCATATTCCCAAGAGGGAGTGGAAGCGTGCACTAAGGGACGTATCTGGCGATGGAGCCAGTCGCCCCAAAATTCAATCCATGGTCCTCTTGCCCGATCACTTTCGATCGAAGAGACCATCCGACCAAGATCCGCCATTATGGCGGATTCGCCGCATTGGTTTTAGACCCAATCGTCGACGGATTTCACCTCACGAGAGTCCTGATGGACGGCGGCAGTAGCCTGAACCTGCTTTATCAGGATACAGTGCACAAGATGGGCATAGACCCTTCAAGGATTAAACCTACAAAGACAACCTTCAAAGGCGTCATACCAGGTGTCGAGGCCAGTTGTACTGGCTCAGTTACACTCGAAGTGGTCTTCGGATCCCCGGATAATTTCCGAAGCGAGGAGTTAATCTTCGACATAGTCCGGTTCTGCAGCGGCTATGACGCTCTGCTCGGACGAACCGCGTTCGCAAAATTCAACGCGGTGCCGCATTATGCATACCTTAAGCTCAAGATGCCAGGCCCTCGTGGAGTCATCACGGTCAATGGAAACACGGAACGCCCTCCGAACGGAGGAACATACAGCGGCTCTCGCTGGCGGAAATACAGAGCAGCCTTTCAAGGCAATTTTCGAGTCCGGCCGTTAAACGACGGACACGGCCAAAGCGCCGGAGCAACATCAACCAAGACCACCTGGCACGTTCCGAGCACGTGTAGCAATGCGGTCTCAACCCCAGCCCTCGCAAGATTGTAAGACAAACTCTCCGCGTACATAATTACGCCCGGGAGATACCATGGGCATAGGGGGAAAGGCACAACCACAACAGACCCAGAGTGCGGTTCGACCACACCAGGGGCTTCCAAGTGTGTCGCTCTTTTTTCTTTTATTTCTCTCTTTTTTATACAGAACTCTGTCCGGCGGTGAACCTGCCGAACTCATGATGCAACAGCCAGGGAAGGACAAAGGCCGCGACGAACACTCAGGTGGTCTCCATCACGAGCATTAAATTTGTTAAATACAACATTCCGCGGCCTAACCCTGGAGGGAGACGCCTTTAATTCGTCCAATCCCTTGGTTTCCGCACTATTTGTATCATTCCGCACTCATAGCATATCTTCTCGAATAAAATGCAGAACTTTTTGCCCATAATTGCATTACCTTATATATATATGTTCATTTACGACATGTTGCACCCGTACATTTTGGTATGGCCAAATACACCACGGGCTTATGTTCTCCGCATTATGGTGTGATAAAGTCCGAACACTTTCACAAGTGCGGCACCCCGAACTTATAGCATTATATGAATCGGCTCCGAATCATGTCTTGGGTCAATAGTTGGTTTGCCCGGCTCCCATGTTTGGCACCTTACGTTCCGTTCTATCGGCTAAGGTAGCACTGGGAGAACCACTGCGATTGCGCCCCGGTTGAGCCGGGTTAACGCCTCAGTGGAGAAAGCTAAAACTGACTGTCTTGATAAGGCGAGAGACTGGTCGCTGTTTGAGAGGTCCTTTCGGGTCCTTAAAGACCTACGCCGCTTCGAGCGAAGTTCCGAATAATGTCCGACGAAGGCGTGGATAGCGCCCCAATTCGGTCCTCCGAATACTAGGGGCTTCGCCGAAATTTAAAATTGTAGAATTCTATGGCTAAGTGAGAGTGTTCAAGCACTATAAGTCCGGTTGCCTTGTTCGTTGTGTTGAGCGCCTCCCTAGATGAACCCAAAAATGGGAACAAGAGTGCTCAAGTTTATCCCGAACACCCCAGCACTCATGGCATGGGGGCTGAAGCCGACGACTTGCCATCTCTCAGATTTAATAAACGGCCGCACAGAAGGTAATATTTTAAATTAACAAGCGTTGCTGAGCGCATATGAACAAAGTTTTCAGCGCACAGGATAACACATTGCGAGTTTACTCCATAATTACATCCCTGGGGCACTCATCCGCAATCTTGCGGGCACCCTTCAGGACAGTCTTATAGTACATTTCGGGCGTACGATATTCCTTGCCCGCTGGTGGCGCGTCAGTGATTAGCTTCTCTGCATCTAGCTTGCCCCAATGCACCTTTGCGCGGGCAAGGGCCCGACGAGCACCTTCAATACAGGCGGAGCGCTTGATAACCTCCACCCAGGGGCACGCATCCACCAACCGTCGCACGAGGCCGAAGTAGCTCCCAGGCATGGCCTCTCCAGGCCACAGCCGGACTACGAGGCCCTTCATGGCCTGCTCGGCCGCCTTGTGGAGCTCGACCAGCTGCTTCAGCTGGTCGCTAGGGGGCACCGGATGGCCGGCCTCAGATATCGAGACCGGAAGACCTTCTCCGTTGAGCTCCCCTCCTCGGCTCGGTAGAATGCGGCGGCATCAAACACGCTGCGAGGCAGATCTACAAACGCCCCTGGAGAGCTCCGAATGCGGGTAAGTAACACGTAATTTACATTCACATGCTTGCTTTGCATGAAAAATGCCTTACCCGCCGCTATCTTCCTCATCAACTCAATCTCTGAAGGGACTTATGGGCATCGGCCTTGGCAGTTTGGCACTTTCGAGAGCCGAGGCAAGCTCGGACTCTCGAGTCTTTGAGTCACGCTCCAAACTCTCATGCTTTTCCATGAGAGCCTGGAGCTCTTGCTGAACCACCGCCACCCGCGCCTCCTGCTTTTCTCGCTCCGCCCGTTCTGTGGCCGCATTGCATTCGGCCGCGGACACGGCCTCCTTCAGGGTCGCCACCTCGTCCGTGGCCCCTGCAGTACCCATGTTATCCTTGTTATTTTTTGTTGCAACCTAAATCCTTTTACAGAAGGTACAAGTTCAAAGTGGTGTTACTCACCTTCTTTGTCTGGAGCTGCTTCTGGCGCGGCCGAGCTCTTGCTCGGACCGCTCGAGCTCCTGCTTCAAAGCACCGACCTCCATGATCAAGGTCGGCAGAGGTCAGCAGCGCAGCCTGCAACCCATATTGACATAATTTTTTAGCAACCCTGCGTATATCTTTTTTTTCAGATCCTCAGTCCGGCTTTTCTTCCCGAACACCGAACCGAGCATCAGGGGCTACTATCTATGCGGTATTACATTGCATATTTTTAACTTCTTACCTCAAAGCCTGATAGAAGGCTACTGCAGGCTTCGGTCAGCCCGCTCATAGCAAGCTGCACCTTCTGAATCACCGCACTCATAATAGTGCGGTGTTCTTCCTCGATGGAAGCGCTCTGCAGCGCCTCCAACAAATTGCCCGGCGCCTCCGGTTGGACGGAAGCCGCCCGGCGTCCACGGTCTTGCCCTTCATTGAAGGGGCGCCCGGCCGGACCCGGAACCACTGCGGGTTACGATATGGGTTCGGCGCAAAGTCCGGGAAGGGCGCCTTGTGGCGCCTCGAGCCTCCCCCCGATGGGTCCCTTCTCGGGATCCCACCTCGGCGTCCTCGGTGTCGCGAGGGGTGGAGGCGGTCGGGATGGAGTCTACATCCGACGGAGCCAACGACCCGCTCGATGGAGCGGGGAGATTATCACTGGCCAGACTACAGGCAGCATGCGGCATCAGAATGACACTATGTGACGCAGAAAAAGAAATTATAAATCATTCAGGAATCGGATATTTACGATCTCGCCGGAGGCCTGGCCCTTGAAGGCCATTCTTCCTCGCCAACGTTGATGTTGGCGGAGCTGTCCGGGGGAATAGTCCTTCCCCTCTTGGACCCTTCGGCCTCCCCTGTTGGGGAAGCCTTCCTCTTCCTCTCCCCCTCCGGGAGAGAGTCCTCTTTCTCCTCCTGCGTTTTCGGGGAGGAGTCCGCCCGAGTCGTCGGACACCTGAAAACGGGAACTCTTTCGAGCACCCGTGGCCTCCTTCTTGGCCTTCTTCTCCGGCACCACGTGCGGTGCGGAACCAGCAGCCCGCTGGGCAGGCGTCTCTGGATTTTCGGCATAGGGGCCGGGCAGATAATCTGCTCCGCCTTCCTCATCCAGTCCTGTCAAAGGAAAAGGGGAAATTAAAACCCGCATAGAGTCAAAGTATGAAAAGCAAGTGTCCCGTAAAGGGGTAGAATCACTTACCTCGTTGGCTTGGCGCTGCGAGCAAAATCCGCGATCTTCAGTCGCGGATGCGAAACCGGCGCCCTTGAACAGCACCCTCCGGGCACCTTTGCGTCAGGTAGCCGAAGAGCCCGCTCAGCGCTGGTGTTGTTCGGATCGAACTCCACAGATTGAATGCCCGCTCTTGGCATGGGAGAATCCGTGAGACGAGCATGACTTGGACCACGTTAACCAGCTGAGCTTCTTCACCAGCTTCGGATGCAGGCTTGGAGTCCGTCGGCTCCTCCGAACTAACCCACAGCAAGCCCTTCTCTTTCCGGAGGTGAGCTGCGTGGGGATACCAGATCTGAACTCGGGGCCGCCGCCCATGTAGGGTCACGCGGCTCGGTGATATAGAACCACCCGATTGCCACCCCTTGACGGATTCCACGAAGGCCCTTGAACCAAAGGACATTGGGCATCTTGCCCAACATGGCGCCTCCGCACTCCGCTTGAGTGCCCTTCACTACCTTCGCTTGAGATTGAAGGTCTTGAGCCATGTCGAAGTGGGGCTGGATGCAGAGGAAGGCCTCGCATACGACGATAAACGCCGAGATGTTGAGGATGAAGTTCGGCGCCAGATCATGGAAATCAGGCCGTAGTAGAACATGAGCCCCCGGACAAAGGGGTGAAGTGCAAAGCCCAGTCCGCGGAGGAAGTGGGGAAGGAAAACGACCCTCTCATGGGGCTTGGGGGTGGGGATGAGCTGCCCCTCATCGGGCAGCCGGTGAGCGATGTCGCCGGAGAGGTATCCGGCGCCGCGCAGTTTGGCGATGTGCTCCTCCTTAACGGTGGAGGCCAACCATTTACCTCCCGCTCCGGACATGGTCAGAGAAGGTTGAGACGAGATGCGCGAACTTGGGCGCTGGAGCTCGAAGTCTTGGCGGAGATGGATAAGCAAAGGAGGAAGAAGGCGTGGGTGAGAAGGTGAATCCTTATCCCTTATGTGGGTGGGGCGAAGTCTACGCGTCCCCACCGGCCTGGTAAAACTCGCTTATCCCCAAGCGTCACCATCAATGGCGCGGTTGGGTTACCCACGTCCGTATTGATGAGAATCCCGGATTAAGGGGAACACGATCTTCGCCGACAAGACGTGCCAGGAAACCGCTTCGCTTAAATGCGCTTGAGGTGGTAGAGTAAAAACGATTTAAATAATGGCTTGGTAGTGGCGTGGCGTCATGCCGCGGAAGCGTCAGCAGATTGAACTTGTGTATATATTATTCTCTCTACGGTGGAATGTGGAATTTATTTTGCGAGCCGGACACTATCCCGGTGTTCACAATCTTCTATCATTTGGAGAAGGAACCCGCCTTTGCAATGCCAAGCAATATCTGGCTACCGGACTTATCGTCATTGAAGCCTGGTTCAGGGGCTACTAAGGAGTCCTGGATTAGGGGATGTCCGGATAGCGAACTGCCATCATCACCGAACTATCATCACCGGACTATCATCATCGACCCGGACTCCAAGACTATGAAGATACAAGATTGAAGACTTCGCCCCGTGTCCGGATGGGACTTTCCTTGGCGTGGAAGGCAAGCTTGGAGATACGGATATGTAGATCTCCTACCATTGTAACCGACTCTATGTAACCCTAGCCCTCTCCGGTGTCTATATAAACCAGAGGGCTCTAGTCCGTTGGACAGAACAACAACCCTTACGATCATACCATAGGCTAGCTTCTAGGGTTTAGCCTCCTTGATCTCGTGGTAGATCCACTCTTTTAAACATCCACAATATCAATATCAATCGAGCAGGACGTAGGGTTTTACCTCCATCAAGAGGGCCCGAACACAGGTAAACTTCGTGTCCCTTGTCTCCTGTTACCATCCGCCTAGACGACAGTTCGGGACCCCTACCGAGATCCGCCGGTTTTGACACCGACATTGGTGCTTTCATTGAGAGTTCCTCTGTGTCGTCATCGATAGGCGTGATGGCCTCTTCAATCGAAAACGACGCAGTCCTGGGTGAGACTTTTCTCCCCGGACAGATCTTCGTATTCGGCGGCTTCGCACTGCGGGCCAACTCACTTGGCCATCTGGAGCAGATCGAAAGATACGCCCCTGGCCGTCAGGTCAGGTTTGGAAGCCTAAACTTCACGGCCGATATCCGCGGGGACTTGATCTTCGATGGATCTGAGCCACAGCCGAGCGTGCCGCGCTGTCACGATGGGCATGACCTAACTCTGCCGCCGGACAACACCTTGGAGGCCGCACACGAATCCGCTCCGACTCATGACTCCGAGGTGCCGGACTCTCTGCCGGACTCCGAACCTCCTGCGCCCCTGCCAGTCGAATCCGATTGGGCGCCGATCATGGAATTCACCGCTGCGGACATCTTTCAGCACTCGCCCTTCGGCGATATCATAAATTCACTAAAGCATCTCTCGCTATCCGGAGAGCCCTAGCCGAACTACGGCCGGGACGGTTGGGACGCGGACAACGAAGAAATTCAGAGCCCACCCACCACCCACTTCGTAGCCACCGTCGATGATTTAACCGACGTACTCGACTACGACCAAGACATTCACGGTATGGACGGCGATGCCGGAGACTACCAAGAACCAAAGGTGCCTACAGGACCTTTGGAAGACCACCTCGTCATACGACATATACATGGTGGACACCCCAAAAGATGGGGACGTCGAAGAAGCAACGGAGGCCGATTCCTTAAAGAAACAGCCCAAGCGCCGACGTCAGCGGCGCCGCTCTAAATCCCGCCACGGCAAGAATGGAGATTCCAGCACAGGAGATAATAACACCCCAGAAAGTGCCGAAGACAACCTCCTCCAAAGACGATCCAGCAGGAGGAGGCAGAAGCAAGCCCTCACGAGAGGCGGCAGACGAAGAGGTCGAGGATGACAATTACTTACCTCCCTCCGGGAGGCGAGGCAAGCCTCGGCGACGACCAATTAAATCATACCTGAGGATCCCGTCGAACAAGAGCGTTTCAGACGCAGGCTAATGGCCATGGCAAACAGCCTAAAGAAAAAGCAGCAACAGCTTCAAGCTGATCAAGACCTACTGGCCGACAGATGGACCGAGGTCCTCGCGGCCGAAGAGTATGAAGGCCCCTCCAAAAGTTACCCAAAACGCAAGTTGCTCCCCCGACTAGAGGAGGAAGCGTACAAACCTGCATCTCCAGCGCACAATACGGCAGACCGACCACCTCGTGGCCGCGACAGAGAGGCGTGCAAGCCCTCCACCGAAATCGTACCTCGGCATCAGTCAAAAAGCATGAAGCTACGGGGGAACGCGCCGGACTTGCGGGATATATTGGAGGACAAGGCAAGACAATCCAGATCTATCTATGGGTCACGCGAGCGCCCCAAGACCCATGACGAATATCATCGCGCCGGATACAACTACTCCGGCCGGGCCGAACACGGCAGACAACGCTCTCTCGAGCTAGGTCGCGATATTGCTTAATACAGAGGCGCCGCACACCCACTATGCTTCACTGACGAAGTAATGGATCATCAAATCCCTGAAGGGTATAAACCCGTTAATATCGAATCCTACGATGGCACCACAGACCCCGCGGTTTGGATTGAGGATTATCTCCTCCATATACATATGGCCCATGGCGGCAATCTTCACGCCATCAAATATCTCCCGCTCAAGCTCAAAGGACCAGCTCGGCATTGGATAACAGCTTGCCCGCAGAGTCAATTGGATGCTGGGAAGACCTGGAAGCCGCATTCCTCGACAACTTCCAGAACGCATGTATGCGACCATGACGCAGATGACCTAAGCCACACAATCCAAAGCCAGACGAAATCGGCCAGGCAATTACGGACACGGTTCTTAACAAAGAAAAACCAAATCGTCGACTGTCCGGATGTAGAGGCACTCGCTGCCTTCAAACATAACATCCGCGACGAGTGGCTGGCCCGGCACCTAGGACAGGAGAAGCCGAAATCCATGGCAGCCCTCACATCACTCATGACCCGCTTCTGTGCGGGAGAGGATAGCTAGGTAGCTCGCAGCAACAACCTCAAAGAAAACGCCGGCAGTCCGGATACTAAGGACCGCAATGGCAGGTTGCGTCGAAACAAAAACAAACGCCGCGTGTGGCGGCGACAAAGAATGAGGATACGGCAGTCAACGCCGGATTCCGAGGCTCCAATCCCGGCCAACGGAAGAAGCCATTAAAAGAACCACTCCGGGCCCGTCCAATTTGGACCGAATACTCGACCGCTCTGTCAAATACATGGAACCCCGAAAAAGCCAGCTAACCACACCAACAGAGATTGTTGGGTATTCAAGCAGGCAGGCAAATTAATCGCCAAAATAGTGACAAGGCTACACAGCGATGACGGGGAAGAGACCCGGCCGCCGAACAACAGAGGACAAAAGGGATTCCCCCCTCAAGTTCGGACGGTAAACATGATATACGCAACGCATATTCCCAAGAGGGAGCGGAAGCGTGCACTAAGGGACGTATACGCGATGCAGCCAGTAGCCCCAAAATTCAATCCATGGTCCTCTTGCCCGATCACTTTCGATCGAAGAGACCATCCGACCAGTATCCGCCATGGCGGATTCGTTTTAGACCCAATCGTCGATGGATTTCACCTCACGAGAGTCCCGATGGGCCGGCGGCGTAACTGAACCTGCTTTATCGGGATACGGCGCAAGATGGGCATAGACCCTTCAAGGATTTAACCTACAAAGACAACCTTCAAAGGCGTAATACCGGTGTCGAGGCCGGTTGTACTGGCTCGATTATCGGAAGTGGTCTTCGGATCCCGGATAATTTCGAAGCGAGGAGTTAATCTTCGACATAGTCCGGTTCCGCGGCGGCTATCACGCGCTTCCGGACGAACCGCTGTTACGCCAAAATTCAACGCGGTGCCGCATTATGCATACCTTAAGCTCAAGATGCCAGGCCCTCGTGGAGTCATCACGGTCAATGGAAACACGGAACGCTCCTCCGAACGGAGGAACATACAATGACTCGCATGGCGTAAGTACAGAGCAGCCTTTCAAGGCAATTTTCGAGTCCGGCCGTTAAACGACCGGACACGGCCAAACGCGCCCGGAGCAACATCAACCAAGACCACCTGGCACGTTCCGAGCACGTGTAGCAATGCGGCCTCAACCCCAGCCCTCGCAAGATTGTAAGACAAACTCTCCACGTACATAATTACGCCCGGGAGATACCATGGGCATAGGGGGAAAGGCACAACCACAACAGACCCAGAGTGCGGTTCGACCACACTAGGGGCTTCCAAGTGTGTCGCTCTTTTTTCTTTTATTTCTCTCTTTTTATACAGAACTACGTCTGCGGCGAACCTGCCGAACTCATGATGCAACAGCCGGGGAAGGACAAAGGCCGCGACGAACACTCGGTGGTCTCCATCACGAGCATTAAATTTGTTAAATACAACATTCCGGCCTAACCACGGAGGGAGACGCCTTTAATTCGTCCAATCCCTTGGTTTCCGCACTATTTGTATCATTCCGCACTCATAGCATATCTTCTCGAATAAAATGCAGAACTTTTGCCCATAATTGCATTACCTTATATATATATGTTCATTTATTTACATGTTGCACCCATTACATTTTGGTACGGCCAAATACACCAGGGCTTATGTTCTCCGCATTATGGTGTGATAAAGTCCGAACACCTTCACAAGTGCGGCACCCGAACTTATAGCATTATATGAATCGGCTGCGAATCATGTCTTGGGTCAATAGTTGGGTTTGCCCGGCTCCCATGTTTGGCACCTTACGTTCCGTTCTATCGGCTAAGGTAGCACTGGGAGAACCACTGCGATTGCGCCCCGGTTGAGCCGGGTTAACGCCTCGGTGGAGAAAGCTATAACTGACTGTCTTGATAAGGCGAGAGACTGGTCGCTCTTCGAGAGGTCCTTTCGGGTCCTTAAAGACCTACGCCGCTTCGAGCGAAGTTCCGGATAATGTCCGAAGAAGGCGTGGATAGCGCCCCAATTCGGTCCTCCGAATACTAGGGGCTTCGCCGAAATTTAAAATTATAGAATTCTATGGCTAAGTGAGAGTGTTCAAGCACTATAAGTCCGGTTGCCTTGTTCGTTGTGTTGAGCGCCTCCCTAGATGGACCCATAAATGGGAACTAGAGTGCTCAAGTTTATCCCGAACACCCCAGCACTCGTGGCATGGGGGCTGAAGCCGACGACTTGCCATCTCTCAGATTTAATAAACGGCCGCACAGAAGGTAATATTTTAAATTAACAAGCGTTGTTGAGCGCATATGAACAAATTTTTCAGCCCACAGGATAACACATTGCGAGTTTACTCAATAATTACATCCCTGGGGCACTCATCCGCAATCTTGCGGGCACCCTTCAGGACAGTCTTATCGTACATTTCGGGCGTACGATATTCCTTGCCCGCTGGTGGCGCGTCAGTGATTAGCTTCTCCACAGCTAGCTTGCCCCAATGCACCTTTGCTGGGCAAGGGCCCGACGAAAGCACCTTTAATACAGGCGGAGCGCTTGATAACCTCCACCCAGGGGCACACATCCACCAACCGTCGCACGAGGCCGAAGTAGCTCCCAGGCATGGCCTCTCCAGGCCACAGCCGGACTACGAGGCCCTTCATGGCCTGCTCGGCCGCCTTGTGGAGCTCGACCAGCTGCTTCAGTTGGTCGCTAGGGGGCACCGGATGGCCGACCTCAGCATACTGAGCCTAGAAGACCTTCTCCGTTGAGCTCCCCTCCTCGGCTCGGTAGAATGCGGCGGCATCAAACACGCTGCGAGGCAGATCTGCAAACGCCCCTGGAGAGCTCCGAATGCGGGTAAGTAACACGTAATTTACATTCACATGCTTGCTTTGCATGAAAAATGCCTTACCCGCCGCTATCTTCTTCATCAACTCAATCTCCTGAAGGGACTTATGGGCATCGGCCTTGGCAGTTTTGGCACTTTCGAGAGCCGAGGCAAGCTCGGACTCTCGAGTCTTTGAGTCACGCTCCAAACTCTCATGCTTTTCCATGAGAGCCTGGAGCTCTTGCTGAACCACCGCCACCCGCGCCTCTTGCTTTTCGCTCCGCCCGCCTGCGTGGCCGCATTGTGTTGACGCGGACACGGCCTCCTTCTGTGGTCGCCACCTCGTTCGTGGCCCTTGCAGCACCCATGTTATCCTTGTTATTTTTGTTGCAACCTAAATCCTTTTCTGTAAGGTACAAGTTCAAAGTGGTGTTACTCTGCTTCCTGGCGCGGCCGAGCTCTTGCTCGGACCGCTCGAGCTCCTGCTTCAAAGCACCGACCTCCGCAGTCAGTGCGGCAGAGGTCAGCAGCGCAGCCTGCAACCCATATTGACATAATTTTTTAAGCAACCCTGCGTATATCTTCTTTTTTCAGATCCTCAGTCCGGCTTTTCTTCCCGAACACCGAACCGAGCATCAGGGGCTACTATCTATGCGGTATTACATTGCATATTTTTAACTTCTTACCTCAAAGCACGATAGAAGGCTCTGCGAGTTTCGGTCAGCCCGCTCTAAGCAAGCTGCACCTTGCGAATCACCGCACTCATAATAGTGCGGTGTTCTTCCTCGATGGAAGCGCTCAGGCGCCTCAACAAATTGCCCGCGCCTCCGGTTGGGCGGAAGCCGCGGCGTCACGGTCTTGCCCTTCATTCGAAGGGCGCCGGCGGACCCGGAACCACTGCGGGTTACGATATGGGGTCGGGCGCAAAGTCCGAGGACGCCTTGTGGCGCCTCCGAGCCTCCCCGATGGGTCCCTTCGGGATCCCACCTCGGCGTCCTCGGTGTCGCGAGGGTGGAGGCGGTCGGGATGGAGTCTACATCCGACGGAGCAACGACCCTTTCGATGGAGCGGGGAGATTATCACCGCCGGACTACAGCAGCATGCGGCATCGTAATGACACTATGTGACGCAGAAAAGAAATTATAAATCATTCAGGAATCGGATACTTACGATCTCGCCGGAGGCCTGGCCCTTGAAGGCCATTCTTCCTCGCCAACGTTGATGTTGGCGGAGCTGTCCGGGGGAATAGTCCTTCCCCTCTTGGACCCTTCGGCCTCCCTTGTTGGGGAAGCCTTCCTCTTCCTCTCTCCCTCCTCTGGGAGAGTCCTCTTTCTCCTCCTCGTTTTCGGGGGAGGAGTCCGCCCCGGAGTCGTCGGACACCTGAAAACGGGAACTCTTTCGAGCACCCGTGGCCTCCTTCTTGGCCTTCTTCTCCGGCACCACGTGCGGTGCCGGAACCAGCAGCCCCGCTAGACGGGCGTCTACTGGATTTTCTGGCATAGGGGCCGGGCAGATAATCTGCTCCGCCTTCCTCATCCAGTCCTGTCAAAGGAAAAGGGGAAATTAAAACCCGCATAGAGTCAAACTATGAAAAGCAAGTGTCCCGTAAAGGGGTAGAATCACTTACCTCGTTGGCTTGGCGCTGCGAGCGAAATCCGCGATCTTCAGTCGCGGATGCGGGGGCTTCGGCGCCCTTGAACAACACCCTCCAGGCGCCTTCGTACGTCGTGTCGAAGAGCCCGCTCAGCGCCTCGTGTTGTTCCGGATCGAACTCCCACAGATTGAATGCCCGCTCTTGGCATGGGAGAATCCGGCGGACGAGCATGACTTGGACCATGTTAACCAGCCTGAGCTTCTTCACCAGCTTCTGGATGCGGGCTTGGAGTCCGTCAGCTCCTCCGAACTACCCCAGCAAGCCCTTCTCTTTCCGGGAGGTGAGTTGCGTGGGGATACCAGATCTGAACTTCGGGGCCGCCGCCCATGTAGGGTCACGCTGCTCGGTGATATAGAACCACCCCGATTGCCACCCCTTGACGGATTCCACGAAGGCCCTTCGAACCAAAGGACATTGGGCATCTTGCCCAACATGGCGCCTCCGACTCCGCTTGAGTGCCCTTCACTACCTTCGCTTGACATTGAAGGTCTTGAGCCTAGCGAAGTGGGGCTGGATGCAGAGGAAGGCCTCGCACACGATGATAAACGCCGAGATGTTGAGGATGAAGTTGGCGCCAGATCATGGAAATCCAGGACGTAGTAGAACATGAGCCCCGGACAAAGGGGTGAAGTGGAAAGCCCGATCCAGCGGAGGAAGTGGGGAAGGAAAACGACCCTCTCATGGGGCCTGGGTGGGGATGAGCTGCCCTCGTCGGGCAGCCGGTGGCGCTGATGTCGCCGAGCGGTATCCGGCGCCGCGCAGTTTGGCGATGTGCTCCTCCTTAACGGTGGAGGCCAAGCATTTACCTCCCTATCCGGACATGGTCGGAGAAGGTTGAGACGAGATGCGCGAACTTGGGCGCTGGAGCTCGAAGTCTTGTGGAGATGGATAAGCAAAGGAGGAAGAAGGCGAGGTGAGAAGGTGAATCCTTATCCCTTATATGGGCGGGCAAAGTTCACGCGTCCCCCACCGGCCTGGTAAAACTCGCTTATCCCCCAAGCGTCACCATCAATGGCGCGGTTGGGTTACCCACGTCCGTATTGATGAGAATCCCGGATTAAGGGGGAACACGATCTCTGCTTCGACCAGACGTGCCAAGGAAACCGCTTCCCTAAATGCGCTGAGGTGGTAGAGTAAAAAACAATTTAAATAATGGCTTGGTTGTGGCGTGACGTCATGCCGCGGAAAACGTCAGCAGATTGAACTTGTGTATATATTATTCTCTCTACGGTGGAATGTGGAATTTATTTTGCAGAGCCGGACACTATCCTGGTGTTCACAATCTTCTATCATTTGGAGAAGGAACCCGCCTTGCAATGCCAAGCAATAGACGCGCCGGACTTATCGTCATTGAAGCCTGGTTCAGGGGCTACTGAGGGAGTCCTGGATTAAGGGGTGTCCGTATAGCCGCATCGCCATCATCACCGAACTATCATCACCGGACTATCATCATCGACCGGACTCCAAGACTATGAAGATACAAGATTGAAGACTTCGCCCCGTGTCCCGGATGGGACTTTCCTTGGCGTGGAAGGCAAGCTTAGCGTCACGGATATGTAGATCTACTACCATTGTAACCGACTCTATGTAACCCTAGCCCTCTCCGGTGTCTATATAAACCGGATGGCTCTAGTCCGTAGGACGACAACAACCCTTACAATCATACCATAGGCTAGCTTCTAGGGTTTAGCCTCCTTGATCTCGTGGTAGATCCACTCTTGTAAACATCCACAATATCAATATCAATCGAGCAGGACGTAGGGTTTTACCTCCATCAAGAGGGCCCGAACCTGGGTAAAACTTCGTGTCCCTTGGCTCCTGTTACCATCCGCCTAGACGCACAGTTCGGGACCCCCTACCCGAGATCCGCCGGTTTTGACACCGACACTTCCCATGCAAGATAGCCACACAGGGATCCCGACACTTTTGGCAGTCGGTGCCCAACCTATCAACCTAGCCTATCTATCATGCACCAGTGACCAGCACCCAAGGTGTCTCATTCACAAGCGTGCGAAGGAAGACTCCGTCCCCTTTTTTCTATAAAAAGGGCACGCTCGCCTCAACCCAGCCCAGCACAGCCGCTACCCCAAAACCGAGCCACAATGCCTGGTCCCGTAGTGCACCATGAGACTACAACAACCAACCTTGGAGGTTTTGTGACCATACTCGCAAACCTCACCCATCGTGCCTATGCGTTAGAAGAGCCACCCGAATATGTTGTGTACCAAGGACCCATGAGTGGTGAGAGCCGTCAATTCTGGGCCACTGTACATATCTACGGTAGGGGTCTGGCACCCGAGCGCCCCTACAGGTTCACCGGAAGAACAACTTCCTTTGAGCCACAAGCCATCCAACTAGCTGCTCGAGAGGCTATAGTTCATCTTAGGCACCTGTCGCCCAGAGTTAACTGTCGCTTGTTCCACTACTGCCCCAGGCGTGAAGGGTATGGTAGGCCACCCCAAGTAGCCAACGGAGATCACGAGACGGACCCTGCATTGCTGCACCTAGTGCGCTATGTAAGCGCACTGGAGGAACTGTTCGATCAAATCACCATTGATCTGATTGCAGCTCGTGGAGAGCTGGTCCGTCGAGCCCAGACGAGAGAAGAGAACGAGCCCAACGCCGACAACCTAGTCGTGCTGTTCGGACACCCAATCGAGACTCTGAGGTCAGCCCCAGCCGTTAGCCAAGGTGCTTTGATGACCCCAGAAGTGCTTCGCCGCCTCCTGGGAGCACACTCCAACGGGGTTGTGGTCAACAATCCCCGCGATGGTCATCATCACTACCCCGAGCCTGCAGCCCCTCAGCCCTCTCCAGCTAATTCCAACAGTGAGAACCATGGAGAAGCCTCGACATCCACAAGGGATGCCCGCTTGGATGTAAACGAAGTAGACTAAGTCACTCGAGTAGTGGCGAGTCCTAGTGTATCCTCGCTTTGTAATCTTGTGATCCCTTAAATTAACGCAGCCTGTCATCGTGCCTCTGTTTTATATAGTAGCTTTGCATAGATATATTAGCATGCAGTGTGATTTCTCTATCCTTGGCGCAGCCACCAAAAACCGCCCCGACAACACCCACAGTGATACGTCACTTTAGTATGATGTGTGTACCTGTGGTTGACCCCGAGCTGAGCTGGCCAATTCTTTACTTTTTACCACGGTAAATGACCCAGCCCCGGTGCTATAAAAGGGCCATCGAGTGACCTTGCCAAGCACCCCTCACCTTGTGCACCATCCTCACAACCATTTCTTGCCATGCCGAGCCCTAGTATTTATCTGAGGACTCAGATGCTACCCTGTGTAGTTTTGTCAAGATATTGTGGGATTTTACCCAGCAGTACCATGGGCGCTACCCACCCACCCCAAAGACGAGCTGTTCAAATCGAGGATCACCCTTCCACCTCAAGATATTGGGCAGCCGTGCACATCCCTCCTGTAAACCCAAACCAAGACCCAACAGAAGTCTCCTTCGTGGGGAAATCTATGCCAACCCCGCATATGGCCGTAGAAGCTGATGCGTATGAAGCACTTGCTGACCTTCGATTCGCGGTGCCCTACGCCAGCGAACGAGGGTATTATTACTTTCCGAGCCGTGCAGCACCCGGAGGAGTAACATCTTTTCCCGGTGGACGAGTTGAGAGACCCAGATCGCCAACCTTGTCCAGTACGTCATCGCTCAAGAACGTTTAACCCAACTTGTGATGGGTTATCTACAAAGCCTCGCGGATTTAAATCCTCAGATCGCCATCGGCAGTAACTGAGGCCCGACCAGGAGAGACACATTCATCGACTGGTCAATCCACTTTCTCCGATAGAAGAAGAGTGTATCACCGTACCAGAGACATTTTCTCAGGACCCCGTCCAGTTACCGTTTTCAATTTAGATGCACCGCTGTTTTTATTACCGCAACTTTTATATATGTGTTGTAACTTATGCATGGTACCCCGAAGTTCACAAGAGCGGGTAAACCTTTTAGATTCTATTAATATGAGTAGCTCTGTCGCGGTTTGGCTCTAATGTATTACTGTTTTCTCTCGCGAGAAAATCCTGGAGTGAGATTTCTTTTCCCTGAGTTGCCGCATCGTATATTTTCTCACGGCATAGATTATTTATTTCACGCAGCACCCCGGCAGCAGTCTCACAACCACAATTACACGGACACATACACCGCTTGCAAAAATTTTGCAACTGTGTCGCATCTAACTAAGCACCTCCGGACAACAGTTATCACCCGGCACACTCCACCTACTCCTCATGGTCACCACCGCCGCGGAGAGCCAGCAACCGAACAGCGGCATCGCGACGATCATCGAGGATCATCGCGCACAGGAGCACCGAGAGCCCCAGCACCGCTGCCAGCCCTCCGCATTGCAGGATCACGTACCAGTCCGGCACCACCTCCGCCATTAGCGCCTCGTCTCGAGCTCCGCAAGCGGAAACGGAGGAGAAGGAGAGAGAAGGAGGAGCGAGGCCAGGTGTGAGGAAGAAGAGGAGAACGCCGCGGTCGTTTTATAAGCCCGAGCTCGGTGTACGGTGGGCGTGGTCCACCAGCGCCGCTCGTCGCCCGACCGCTGGTGTTCGGAGGCGAATCCGCGAGCAGTGCCGACAGCGCACTGGCCCGCGAGGTGAGTGCACGCTGCACCGGCAGCTAGCACGCCACAAGACTACATGCTGCACGGGCCTAGGTGCCCTACGCGCTAGACGTCGCCGGTGGAGAAAGCGCGGGAGAGCGCGCGGGAGAGAGGAAGAAGAAAGAGCCGGAGGAAGGAGAAGAGGCTGACTGCGGGCCCGGGTCCACCTGTCAGCCAGAGAGAGCACTGTGCTCTCGGGGACGACCAGCGTCTTTTTTTAGAATTTATTCTAAATTTATGTCCAGTGTAGAACTCGCTAGTTTTCCCCAAAACCGTGGATTTTTCCCCACACCGCGCCAGTATCCCACACTGTATTTTTGCACCACTTATTGCCCTCTCACTGGAGCCACTTTCGTTTTAATGCATATATATTTAGATTTAACTCTTAGCACATCTCGAGGACGAGATTTTTCTTAAGGGAGTAGTAGTTGTAACATCCCAAAAATTTAGCCAAGTTTTAAATATTAAAATTTTGCCAGGAGTTTTACAATTATTATTTCTGTTGATTTCAGAACTCTTCTGTTAATATTAAGGTGTCTTTTCCATGTGGAGCTTTCCAAAACATGTTGGACTTCTATGCTCTCTGTATAACATCTTATATTTTATATTTACTAATTGGAGGCATCATACGAAGTTCCACATTAGTCCACATCATTAAAAATGTCTTAATCATTCTTAACCGTTTGATCTATGTAACTGATCTATCTTAACCCTTCGGTTTACGTTACCCTGTCGCAAAAAAAGAACCAATCTGGACATAAACCTTACCCAACGTGCACACTAATTAACATCAGGAAAAAAAATCAACAGAAAAAAAAAGATCAATAAACCTGACCCAACGTGCACACAAATTAACATCAGAAAAAAGATCAATATTTTCCGTAACAAAAACGTTATAAGAGTCATGATCTCACAAGGGAAAAAACAACGTTATAAGAGACCATAGCTCACAAGAAACGGGACCATGAGCACTTTCCCTAAAATATGCTCGAAGCTGGGCAGGCCGCAAGCATCGCAAACCCCTTCCCTACGCATCCCTCACCCCCATCCTCTCCTCGCCTGCCCTAAGTATTCAACTTCCATTGATGTTGCATGAGAGCTATGCTTCAAAGACAGAGGTAAGAGCTGCCTGTTGATATGTATATATAGTGTCCAGGGTTGGAGATTGATCAGCGGATGCTAACTATCTAATATATGTATCCTTGATAGTGTTTGACGACCGAGGCGGCGGCGGCGTGCATCGGCTCGGCAACAACAACGGGATGCATGCGGGCAGCGTGTCTCCGTGGGCTGTGGCGAACTTGACTGTGCAACCATCCATCCTCCCAGAAGCTCGACGATGCAGGTTCCTGTGCGGCGAACGCCTGATATTTCCGGTGAGATGTATGATCCTGTACTTTCTGGCCGTGTACCATTAACACCCACGCACAGGTAGATTGGTTACCCTGAGAAAGCACGGGTACACGGGTACCCTGAGAAAGCTATCGATTCTATTCTGGCAAGAAGATGCACACTGCCGTTATACCCTGATCGATTGTTTCCCATGGCTGCACAACAGACGTGAGGCCGTACAGGCCATATGAGCTTCTAATCCCGTCCGGGCTGCACCACATGTTTCCTTTTGCAGGCGTAGACAAATAATTACTGGATTAAACCCCTATTGTATTCTACAAGCCATTAAATTTATCACCAAATCTCCGATTAAAGAGGTTGATCCCTACCATCTGATCAAAAATATTGAAGCCGGCCTTCCATGTCACCCTCCCTTATATCTAGCAGCCGTAGCCAGCACACAGGTAGCTTGCATGTGAGAAAGAAAATATTTCTTCTTTCCGAGTACAGTTCACAAGATTACTTCTTTTTTTTAATTTGTACTCTCACTGTTCCTAAATATTAGTCTTTTTAGAGATTTGAATATGGACCACATACGGATGAATATAGACATATTTCAGGATGTAGTCACTCATTTTGCTTCGTATGTAGTCCATATTAGAATCCCGAAAGAGACATATTTAGGAACGGAGGGGGTAGCATAGCACACTAGCATGCCGTGGATAGATGAAAGATGATGGTTTTATACTACCATCTCATTACCCTGCACGTGAAACATATGGGTCATTAGAAGTTGAGGCATGGGCAATGCTGATGCTTTTCAATGAACAGGTTGCACGCGGATATGCATTTTCTTAACGCGCAAAGTGGCTATTATTTCCTCATACTTATTCATTTGATATTTATATACTCTAGATGATAGTTAACTACTAGATCCGACCCAATGATTGGTTTGTCACTTATCGAAGTTGCTCATTTTTTTAAACCTTTTGGACATTGTATGTTTGCTTGAGTTAAATGTTCGTGTAGTATATCTATTACATGAAGCATGCACTTGATTAGTTTTATTCGAATTGTCATTTTTTTTGCAGGATTATTTGAATTGTTATCTTGATTATATGATTCATGCATATACATCTCCCAATACAACCACTTAATTTCCAGTTCTCTTCCTGTGATTTTTTCCCTGTAAAGTTAAGACGTCCATGATCTTAAAATTGAATCATATTTTTTAATCCGAAGTTGGTTATAATGCAATGAAACCATTAGCTATGGTCTCCATGATGAAACCATCAGCTATTGTTAGTGCACACCAAATAGCAAGTATATTTCTTCAAGAAATTGTTCTTAGTTCAGACACAAATATGCCATGCAAGCTTAAATTTTCCTCATGTTCTACATTTAATCGTTGTTTCCATCTACCAATTCATCTTTTGATTGTAGTCTATGTCTGAGAAAAAAGGAAGTTGGAAGCCTCGGATGCAATGCTAATCACCTTTTTTACGGTATATGACTTCCTCTAAATTACTTTATTTACCATGATCTTTCGGATTTGTTATTTATCTACTATTTAATCGGTACAAATAACAAAGATTCATGACACATAAGCAACATCCATTTGAGAAGGTTATATTGACATTTCGTTTTGTAAGTTTAGCCCAAAAGTTTCACTGATTATGGACGATGAGGAGCAGTTTATGTTCGTTCTAATATTGCAATAACCAATGTTCTGAAACAGATATAGCTTAAAACCTGAGAACAGAGAAGAGAAATAACCAGTTTATGAATTGTTAGTCATTCTTTGCAATAGAAGAATTATTATCTTATTATTGGTAGCAGGATTTGATTAGTTGATGGATGCAGCAAGAAATCAAATCTAAAATTATCCTTAGGGGGCATGTTCAGTGATGACCAAGGAGTTTCCTCTCTCAAGGTATAGTACGCTGGTGCAGGCTATTCTTCGTTATGACTCAGTAGATGCTATATTCCGTTAATCATGCATTGAGATTCGTATAAGTTTTTTATTTTCATTTTTTATTTTTCTTTCTTATATATATGTCACCTGGTTGAGACTTCGTTAAGTCCCAGACGACTAAGACCTACCACACCCTACTCTTATAGGTTATTCTTCCATAATGTGTTGTATGGATGCTCCCTTTGTCAAGGTTAGGTCACCACAATGAACATGGATGTATAGGACCAGAATTACTAAAGTGTAATGATATAGTTGCACTAAGGTTTTTATAATTTTTAAATCTTTCTATGAAGTGAAGTAAGAAATTTTGCAGTCGACCTGCACTTTCCATAGGTCAAACCTGTTTACTTTTTTAACTTCAGATTTCTTTTCAAACTATAATCTGCTTAGTATAACATAGGTTGTATATTTCCAAGGAGTGCCATGGAAATGATTTGTACATGAGTCCAACATGTACTGATATAGAATTTCATTAGTTACTGTGAGTTTCCTATGTTGATGCACCCTTGCTACTTGATTTTGAACACAAGGAGGATTTTTCTACAAAAAACTTATGCCATTTTTCTTCTATATATACAACTCTTGATTGATGCATAAATGAAAAATAATCACATCTATATGATATTGTGGGTAACTTAAATTGCTAGCCCGTGCAGGTGCACAGGTAAATGACTAGTTTTCTTAATCAGTAGATTTATTTAGTAAATTATTTCACCCTGAGCTTTATTCATTAAAATGAATTGTTTTAAATTTTGGAGCTCCTTTTGAACTACAACCATCGGATTTATTTTGCTAAAAATCCAACCAAAATTTGGAGATGTCATGTAATGTCTCTAAATCACTTGTGTACAATAATATAATTATTTCATTGCATATTTTGAGTTTTACACCTGTTCTTCAAATCTGGTCCAGTGGACACTTTTGCACTATAGCCTAATGAAATATTTCCCTAGAACCTCCACCAAAAATATTGAGATATCAGTAGTAGCATGCCATCCAACTTTATGCAAAAACCTAGTGTTGTTCTTTGGAAAAATTGAGTGAATCATCCTCATCTTCATTCTGGTGATTTGTACTGCAACCATCTCCTAACTTGCTTCCTTATCCATAATTCCTTTTCCTACTTGTAGTCCTCCCTGCCAAACCCCTAAGTCCAGGGGCATGCACTCTTTGGAACACTTTTGGTCCATGTAGGGATACCTTTTTCTTTCTGTCCAGAATTGTAGTTTTGCAAAACATGCACTACCAAGTTTCTCCTTTTGGCAAACTAACTTCACCACCCTCTCTCACATCCATGGAGACACTGATCTGGAGTTTTTGCCCACTCCAAGAAATGCCTAAGTACCCTTGGCATTTTGTCAAACACCTTATGGGCATGATCTGTTTTGGCATGATTTTTGTTTTGCACTGTGACCTTGCACCTCTAGGAAATCTAGCATGTCTACTAAGCAACTAGACGCTCCTAACCTAGATCTGCTAAGTGCCAGCCTCACCCAAGCCCTGTAGCATGCCATGGCATTTCGTCGAGCATGTTCCGTGTGTTCTCTGGGCAGGCTGCAGCACGCCAGATTGCACGTGCCGCGCCCGAGCCGACGCGTCACGCCCCTGGCTTGCCACCACCCCGCAGAGCCGCGCCACTCACTTGGCCTCTCGCTACGTCGCGCCAAGAACCCCGACCGCCTCTGCAGCGTTGCCAGCAAGCCGCTTGGCGGCACGCCCGCGGCCGCAACCGCCACCGCCATGAGCAGCACCGCCCAAGCCTCCAGCGCTCGCCACCTGCCCCCTGGAACAGCGCGAGCTCATCCGCAGCCATGTCCACTAGCGCTCATCGCCGCCACGACACCCTTGTTACAGAATGGCGGTCACCAGCGATTTTATCTCGGCCGCCATGAACCGACTCCCGAAGCGCCTATTTAAGGAGCCCGAAGCTGCCTCTCGCACGCAGGGCAGTCTCAAACCCTCCCTAGGACCCCATGGGCAGCCAATCGACTGGGAGATCTCCTTCCCATCTCTCGCAACCGCAGCCGCTGCTCGCTTCGCCATTCCGGCGTCATAAGAGCCTCCCCTTCTCCGTTCTCTTCGCCAAGAGCTCTACCTTCCTCCCGTGAACTCCTCCCCCTGCTCAGTTTGGATCGGGAACCAGCGCGGCCCCAAAACCACTACAGCACCGAAAACATCCTCCGCCGCAGAGCTCGTCGCCGATGACTTCCTCCATCCCC
Source organism: Aegilops bicornis (assembly GCA_021605145.1). Classification (NCBI taxonomy): domain Eukaryota; kingdom Viridiplantae; phylum Streptophyta; class Magnoliopsida; order Poales; family Poaceae; genus Aegilops; species Aegilops bicornis. The sequence goes on along the minus strand of CM038671.1, from coordinate 760,504,248 downwards.
ATCACTCCCTCGACCAATGGAAGAACCGCCCCAGCCTTGCGGATCCATACCCACCTTCGGGGGCCCGCGAGGAGCCGCCTAGCGCCGGCGACGATCGCCGGAGCTCCCGCCTCTGTTCGGCCAAAGGAAGAAGAGGGAAGGGAGAATAGTCAAACCTGACCAGTGGGCCCCCTGGACCCACTGTCAGTGACCCTTGAGTCCACGTGGGTTAAGTGGAAGCGCATTTCCAGTTTACGCCTTCGATGTGTACGTATCTAATCGAAACGTTTTCTTTTCTGTTTTATTTTTAATATCAGATTTTTTGACCAGACTTTGACCGATTGTATCTTTTTAAATACAGCTCCAAATAAATTAATTCTTTTTCCTACCTCTCTCAAATATTGTCTTGTTTATTTTAAGATTTATTTGAAAAAATTTCAAAACAACTTTTTGTGCTGTTTTGATTTTATGTAATAATTCGTATATATTCCTTTAAATAGGATTTTTGAAGATTTCAAGATGTGTTGGAATGCACCCTGCCTTCCCATGACCTGAAGGCAAGCATTCTGAACCCTGGTGAAATTTTTGTGTGTGTTGCATAGCACGGTGACAATACCACCCCGACACGAGCATACATCATTTTATGTGAGGATGTGTTCCTACTCATGTGTGCACGTTAATGAATTTCATGCAAATGGAGTTGATTTGATTGTGATAGAAATCACCATCATATGCCCTTCATGCATACCGGGAGGGAAGACGGCAAGGCCCCTGTCTTGGGTAGACACGGTCTTGTCCCTAGTCCTCCGTCGAGACGGTCATGTCCAGTATGGCATGAGGGGGTATGTCGCGTGGTGTTTCCATCTGTAGTTTAAAGTATTTGCATTATTATACTAATCTTGCAGGGAATCTTGCAACCTCCTGAGTCGATCAGAGATCGAGTCTTGTGCCAGTAACCCCCATACTTGCTTCGTACTACCACTCGTCTCTACAACAAGTAGGGTACGGTTCAGTAAGTTGTCAACCCTTTCCTAGCACACACCATACAGAGAGGCCATGGTGGAAGATACTGGAGGCATCCGGTAGTCATGCCACCGGGTCCGGGAGCATGGGTGTTTCGGTTGTAGCCGAAGGGGGTAGCTCCCGGTTCTTGTGCTGTATAAATTTTGTGATCCCATGTTACGCCGAGGTTGTAGCCTCCCCACTTAGAGTTTTGCTTGACAGGTGTCGTGGGTGATTCCAGACACAGGTGAGTTAAGCTGGTGTGTGCAAGTTAGGTGTGTTTTCAACAAAAAGACCGCCCCGATGGACTAAAGGAATCCGTTACTCGTGGTTAAAGAGTACACCCTCTGCAGAGATTAAAACTATTCGAATAGCCGTGTCCATGGTTAAGGATTACAGTCTGGGATGGGTCAAGTGTCGGTCTAAGTGTCGGTCTTCGGAGGTGAAACTGTTAAACCAGAACTGGAATCACAACTCGTGACTTGTGATAATTATGATTATTATTATTATTGTTGACTAACCCGTGATATTATTGGCTTTATCGAATATCCCTGGGATGGTTCTACCTCCTGGATATTTGCTGTGTCTTCTTTTAAAGCCCTTTATGTGGTGTCGTTAAGACGCCTCGATCATGCATTTCTTTTAAAGCCCTTTATGTGGTGTCGCTAAGACGCCTCGATCGCTGCATTTCTTTTAAAGCCCTTTATGTGGTGTCGCTAAGACGCCTGATCATGCATTTCTTTTAAAGCCCTTTATGTGGTGTCGCTAAGACGCCTCGATCATGCAATTCTTTTAAAGCCCTTTATGTGTTGTCGCTAAGACGCAGCGATCATGCATTTCTTTTTAAATCCCTTTATGTGGTGTCCCTAAGACGCCCGACTGTGGCATTTCTTTTAAAGCCCTTTATGTGGTGTCACTAAGACGCCCGACTGTGGCATGCTTGTTATTTATTTCATAATTTTAATACTACTCTTGTTATTAGTTTCAAAATTTTAATACTACTATGTTATTGCATATTCATAAATAACATGCTTGCACGCATCAGAGTTTTATTTATCTTTTGTGACTGACGTCATGAGCATGAAATATTTTCAGCACATCATTGTTAAATTATGCCTGTTTTCATAATGTTTGCGAGTACATTCAAAGTACTCACTGGCTTGTCCCTGGCTATTGTCTTGGCCAGATTTTCTTGCGCAGAGAGGAGCGACCATGGCGACGGTCCCAGAACCTAAGCAGCGACGATAGCAGCCTCGCGAAGATAGGAGTTAACCTGGTCAGCTGTTCCTGTGGGAATTGGAGTCCCATAGACACTGATGATCCATAAACCACTTCCGCCATCAACCTTTAGAAACCATTTGTTGTACTCAGAGGCCAGAATGGTCTTGTACTACATATATTGTATTTTTCTTGGAATTTCTGTATCAAGTTGGTGCCTCATCAACTAACAGTTATCCTGGGGCTGATGAGCACAAGGGCCCTTTTTCTGGGATTCATTACCCGGAGATTCGGTCCCCACATAATGTTAATTTGTTGTCAATTAGTCATTAGTTTGTCATGTGACTCGTCTACTCCTATTGACTTAAGAGTATGTTGTGGTTTTCAAAATTGATATTGGTCATTTACTCATCTACCTATTATTGAGCTGAGATAATTGAATTTTTTGTCAAATGTGCTACCAATGAGCGTAAAATTGTGAAAACTTGTGTACTATTTGTTCTACCCATTGGGTACCCAATGAGTACGGGTACCCGTCGGGTATGGGTATGGGTAGAGTTTCATACCCATGGATACGGGTATGGGTAGAATTGTGTACCCACTGACTATACGAGTATGGGTATGGTATTGCTCTACCCTGCCCATACCCTACCCATTGCCATCCTTATTTGTGAACTTGTAACCTCCTACCTGAGGTGCCACCACCAACGCCAACTGACCCGGATTGTCAACCCGGGGTGGATGATCCTCCCTCCTCCACTCAATCGGCTGCTCAGACCACCGTAAATAACGGGGCACCGCTGGTTCAACGGAGCTTACCGCTCTCCTATGAAGCTTCTGGTCACGCTTGTCCAAGCTAGTGGTAAAGACATGATACTGCCCACTATTCAACTGCTTTGGATTGCTCTGGTAACCCGACTGCTGCTGCTGACCATTGTAACCACCTTGGTTGCCCTGATTTCCTTGATTTGTATGTCCGCCCTGATTACCATGGAACCCTGAACTGGAATTTCCTCCGCCATAACCCGGCCCATGAGACCCGGGGCCTGAACCTTCACCCGGTCCGTGATCATACCGGAAGTCATTAGAATTTTTGAACTCTTGCATGATATAGCAGTCCTTCTAGAGGTGCGTGGCCGGCATCTCCTTCGTCCCATGTTTCGGGCAGGGCTGGTTCAATAGGTAAGACAGACTGTCCGGGTTAGGGTTAGGTGCCCCATTGCGCCGGGGCGGTTTACCCTTGCGTCGTTGGCCCTTATCCTATGCACTAGCATTAGCCACAAAGTCCATGCTGTGGTCTGCTTTACGTTTACCGCCGTTTCAATGACCCGCTGGGCTGTGATGCTGCCCCTTGGCGTTGCTGCTCTTTTTTCACTTCCCTGCCTTATCATCATCTGACTCGGGATCCTTGGTACTATCAGAGTCAACATACTTTACTAAAGCGGCCATGAGGGTTCCCATGTCAGTGCAATGGCGTTTTATCCGTCCAACTTCAACTTCAGAGGCTTAAACCGGCAATTACCTTCCAAGGTTAGAACTGCGGTGTCAGCGTTGATGCGGTCCGATGAATGCAAAATTTCCGAGACCTGGCACACCCATTAGGTTGTTGATTCTTCTTCCTCCTGTACACAGGCAGCTAGGTCCACAATCGACATGGGCTGCTTGCATGTATCCTTAAAATTCTGGATAAAACGGGTTCTCAACTCGGCCCATGATCTGATAGAATTAGCAGGTAGACTTTTTAACCAAGTATGAGTCGTCCCTTCTAGCATCATGGTGAAGTACTTCGCACAGGCTGCATCATCCATATCCAGCATCTCCATGGCCATCTCATAGCTTTCAACCCATGTCTCCGGGGGTAAATCGGCAGTGTAATTCGGCACCTTGCGCGGGCCCTTGAAATCCTTGGGCAGGCGTACATTGCGTAACGCCGGGACGAGACACGGCACCTCCAAAGAGCTAGAGGTAACTCATGGCTCTCTCACCGTGGTTGGATGAACCGGAGTAGACTGACGGGCTTCATACTGCACTGCTAACTCGGCCTCCCTGCGCACGCGAGCCCGGTCCACCACTTCCTGAGCATCACCGGCACCTCCTGCCGGGTTGTGGCCATGGGGCGGTTCGCGGTTCCCCGCATTGCTTGACACGGCCGGTTCATCCATACGCCTGCTATAGATCCGGCTTGGACAGGGGGTGGAATGAATCTGATCACGGCTGTATGAATAAGTCTCCTGTTGCTCCAAGGCTGTCTGAAGAAGTTCCGTCTCGATCGCCGCCGGAGAGTCACCTTCAGTTGGGATAGCTTCCAGCCGTTAAGCGGCACCAACAATATTGTCTATCGGAGTAGAGTAATGACCCGGTGGTATTGGAACAGGCTGCGTCACGTTGTTGTTCTGTCGAGGCGGACCCATCAAACGGGGCTGAACCGGCGCCCCCGCTCCAGGTGCCTCCGCCCGGTTTACTACCGGCGGGTTACTGGTCCCTGCACCTGGGGTGTTAAAGAGGTTCCTAGCATCATAAACCAAAGGCAGGCGAGACCGGTGTCTTCTCTTTAGGACTTCGTGCGATGCATTCTGATCCAGCATAAGCCAGTAAGCCTATGCATCTAAAGCGGCCCGCTCTACGGCCATCCTGGCATCCTCAGCTTCCAAATCACCCTTGGCCTGGATAATCTGATCCCTTATCTTCGCGACATCCGCATTGTGCGCATCCTGATCCGCTGGGTTAGCCTCCACCATTATTGTTGCCAACGCATCAAATAGATCAGATAAGACCTGAGCCGGTGGCCGCACAGGGCCTCCTGCCCCGGCTGCTGCGGTCGAAGAGTGGAGCGCCGGCTGTGTACCGGCCACGAAGATCCCAACCCGGTGTGGCAGATCAGAGGTGTCCGGAATACTGTCGCCATCGGAACAGCCTCCAATCCGGCCATCTTGTAGCTGATATAACGACTCGGTTTCTCCGGTTGATGACTCGTCGCCGGAATAAACGACGGTCTCACCACCAGATTCCGATCTGTCCTCGTACTCTCCTCCATGGATGACCCCCACGAAGGCACGCTTCATGGCAGGCTTGACCCGGGCAGATCGCGCACACTGAGCCGTTTCGACGAGGTTGGTGCAGATGTCCGGCTCAGGGCCCGGTTCGCCGATCTTGTCAATGAAAACGTGTATGCCACCAAAGGGGACCCGGTACACGTACTCAATTGAGCCGGCCTCGGGGCCCCATCTTGCATCGTCGATGTAGAGCTTGCCGCAATAACTCTTGGTCATCCAGCCCACAGCGTAACCCTTGAGTCCTTCAAAGTTTCCCTCCAAGAACATGAAACCATCATGCGATGGTCCCATGGTGGGCCCAACTGTCATGGGTTTGTCACGGCAGATGTCCTCTTGAAAGGACTTAGTCATGGAGCCATTGCTACGGGTTAGCTTGAAGGGGTTAAAGCGGACAAAGGGACACAAGAGAATTTATACTAGTTCGGCCCCTTCGATGAAGGTAAAAGCCTACGTCTAGTTGTGATGAAATTGATGGGGATTTGATGACCAGGGCGCGAATAAGCTTCGCCTGAGTCTCGAGTTGTTGTTTCTTGTCCTGAGCCGCCGCCGGGTCGTCCCCTTATATACATGGGTGACACCCGTCGGTTTGCAGAGTCCCAAGACCAGCTCACAAACGTGTCCGGTCTGGTCTCTGCTCTTTCTATCTTACCATACAAGTTATATACCAAATGCCGGTTCACGGCTACAGGCCTTAAACCGGTTCTGGGCCTTGGTCCCCGATCTAACATTCCTATCTGTCTTCATGGGCTTCAAGCATACTCAACTACTGATGGAGTTAACTTGGCCTGTCCTGGCCGGTTTACATCCAGCAGTGATATCCCCAACAGTTAGGGTACTTATGTATTTTGGCATTTGAAACATGTACTTTTTGTGCGTTCAGTATGCACCATTAAAAGCCACGTCAACAACTTTCAACCCTTTCTGACATCATTTACTACTTTTCATGCAATTACTGATTTTTTGAGCTATATTACCTTGAAATTGAAAAGCACTACAAATGAACTCTGAAAAGGTTGAAAGTTGGCATGGTATCATCATTTCACTCACATATCATCTGCAAAAAAAGTAGAGAGGGTTACGGCAAAAACTGGATGCACTTCATGTACAAAATGGACGATCTCTTTCGAAGTATCAGGGTTTCGGACGAAAACTCATCTGTTACAAAGGCATTTCATTTTTTAAATAACTTAAGTATTACCAAATTGAATATAATGATAAAACACACTAATATTAGAACATAAGAAAAAAGAATCACTGAAAAATCTATTTTTAAAGTTAAGTTATTCACAAACTAGTGATTCACACAAATTTCAAATAATTCAAATCTAAACTATTCAAATTTAAAAACTACTGGCACTAACAGAAAGTTTGTAAATTTCCGAACCTAAAGAAAAAATATTCACAAATAAATTCTAAATACAGCAGCAAACAACTCACAAATAAATAAAGCAGAAAAGAAAAAAACCCGCCTACTCGGCCATAGCGGCCTGAATACGACTAGAAACCCAACCTCTAGTTGGGCCAGGATGCAGGCCCGCAAGGCCCATTAGGCCCACAGGGCAGAGCGGCAGAGTTAGGCCTAGAAGCCTGCTATAGAGAGGAGTTCGATACCTCGCCCGCGCCGGGGCTTATAAACAGGTGTGGCCGCTCATCGCTAGGCGAGGTGGGACTAAACTTCCCGCACCGCAACTGCGCCAGCGCACCCCCTTTAGTACCGGGTGGTAGCTCCAACCGATACTAAAGGTGGGGTCTTTAGTACCGGTTTGAGACACCACCCGGTACTAAAGGGGTGTGCTTACCGCCGCTTGGTCTGGCCAAAACAGGCATTTAGTACCAGTTGGCGGCTCCAACCGGTACTAAAGGTGGCTCCTATATAAAAAACACTTCAAAAAAATTCAGTTTCTCATCTCCCAGTTCTCTCTGCCGCCGTGCCGTTGCCGCCCCTGTCGCGCCATCCCCGTCGACTGTGCGCCGCCCCATCCTAGTCGCGTCGTCCCCGTCGACTCTGTATCGCCCCCGTCGACGGCCCGTCCCTGTCGCCGCACCGGCCCGTCGCCGTCCCCTTGATCGCCTCGCCATAGCCGTCGCCTTGGACCTCGCCTCGCCGTCGCCGTCGCCTGGACCTCGCCATCGCCGTCGCCTCGACCTCGCCCGCGCGTGTTGTGAGCCCCTCCCCCAGCCCATCTCCTCCCTCCAATCTAAGCCACTGCGCCACCGGCGCTGGCCGTAGCTAGTGCACATGTGCGCGCGCACACACACTACACGTGCGCACACACACACACAATTTTTCTGTTTTTAGTTTTTAGTTTTTTTTTTCTGTTTTTCTGTTTTTCATACAAAGTTTTAGATGAATTAATTAATTAGATTAGATTAATGTCAAATAGTATATATAAATGTCAGTTATAATATATATGATGTCAAAGGTCTTTTCTATTTTTTCTGTTTTTATACAAATGTTATAAATGTTATAGAAATGTTAGTTATATAAAAATGTTAGAAATTTTAGAAATGTTAGTTTTAGCTGGATGAATTAGATTAATTTCAAATTTTTAGATGATGATCGATGTTTTTTTAGTTTCTTATAAATTTAATTTAGAATTTGTATATAAGAAATCAGAATCCAATAATTTAAAAAATGTTACATTTGCATATAGTATTTGTTTTCGACGATGCCCGACCCGCATCCTCGCCGTCGACCCGTTCACGACGATGTCCTGCTTCAGAGGACCCATGTCCGGGACTCGGCTCCGCCGGGCTGGCACTGGGAGGTACTACCTTCAGGGGCGCCCAGCTTGGTGAGGAACCCGGCCACGGGTCCCATTGTCGGTGTCAAAACCGACGGATCTCGGGTAGGGGGTCCCGATCTGTGTGTCGTAGGCCGATGGTAACAGTAAGCAAGGGACACAACGTTTACCCAAGTTCGGGCCCTCTCGATGGAGGTAAAACCCTACTTCCTGCTTGATTAATATTGAAGATATGAGTACTACAAGAGTAGATCTACCTGAGATCGTAGAGGCTAAACCCTAGAAGCTAGCCTATGATGGTATGATTGTAATTGTGATCAGCCTTCTAAGGACCATCCTCTCCGGTTTATATAGACACTGGAGAGGGCTAGGGTTGCATGGAGTTGGTTACAAGGAAGGAAATATATTATCCGGATCGCCAAGCTTGTCCTCCACGCAAAGGAGAGTCCCATCCGGACACGGGACGGAGTCTTGAGTCTTGTATCTTCATGCTTCAATAGTCCGGACGATGTATACAGTTCGGCTGTCAGGATACCCCCTAATCCAGGACTCCCTCAGTAGCCCCTGAACCAGGCTTCAATGACGATGAGTCCGGCGCGCAGTCTTGTCCTCGGCATTGCAAGGCGGGTTCCTTCTCCGAATTCCATAGTAATTATCGAACACTTAAACCGTGTCCGGATCTGCAAAATGATCTTCACATACCACTGTAGAGAGAATGATATCTCACAAATGCAATCTGCTGACAACTTTTTAGACAACATGACATGTCATTACGGTTGGGTCATTATTCGAACCATTTTCCCACAACTGGCCACATCGCATATTGCGAGGCGGTTTCCCCGACACGTCTTGTCAAAGAAGAGATCGTTTCCCCTTATCACGGGATTCTCATCAATACGGGTATGGGTAATCCCACCGCGCCATCAATCCTGGCGCTTGGGAAGCAAGCGATCCTCAACGGGTAATTGGGGAGGCGCACCACTTTTGTCCCCTCTATAAAGGGATAAGAGTTCCCCATTTTTACCCACGCCTACTTCCTCCCTTGCTCACCCCTGCCCCCTCGAGCTCCAACATCCTAGCCCAAGTTTTCTCCGCACAGCTAAACATGTCTGAATCAGGAGGCAAGTGGGTGGCTTCCACTGTGAAAGAGAAGCATATCGTGAATCTTCGGGCGGCCGGGTACTTGGCCGCAGACATAGCGCACCGGCTACCGGACGACGGGCAGGTCATTCCAACTCCGCTACCCCAGGAGATGGTCGTGTTTGTCGCCCACTTCGTCCGTGGACTGGGATTTCAACTTCATCCCTTCGTCCGCGGGCTTATGTTCTACTACGGGCTAGATTTCCATGATCTAGCCCCAAATTTCATCCTCAACATCTCGGCGTTCATCGTCGTATGCGAGGCCTTCCTCCGCATCAAGCCTCACTTTCGCTTGTGGCTACAAATCTTCTGCGCGAAGCCGAAGATCGTGAGCGTCCAGCAAGCGGAGTGCGGAAGGGCCATGGTGGGCAAGATGCCTAACGTCACCTGGCTTGACGGCTCCTTCACGGAGACCGTGAAAGGGTGGCAATCGGGGTGGTTCTACTTCACCGAGCCGGGCGGTGCCAACTGGGCGGCGGCCCCCGAATTCTGATCCGGAACCCCTACGCGGCTCACCTCCTGGGAAAGGAAGGGCCTAACCTGGGGTGAACCTGCGGAGCTGACCGGACTCCAAAACTACATCAGAAATATGAAGGACAAGAACATCAAGCTTGTCAACGTGGTCCAGGTCATGCTCGTCCGCCGGATTCTCCCGTGCCAAAGACGGGTATTCAATCTATGGGAGTACGTCTCGGCCGAACACCAGACGCTTCGAAAGCTCTACGACATGACGCACAAAGGCACATGGAAGGTGCTGTTCAAGGCCTCCGAAGTACCTCCCCCCACATCCGAGGACCGCGGAGTTCATGCCGCACGGCCCCCCGTCTGGTGAGTTTTATGACTACCACCGGGTTCAGTTCTTCCTAATATATTCATGGGGGAGTCTTAAGTCATTGTTTGTATTTAATCAGGATTATGTGAAGAAAGCGGGGCGGATTGACTGTCCGGCTCCGCTGCCAGAAGGCCCAGCTAATAATCTCCTGACGGAGATGCTGGTCCCGGCGCCCTACAAGGCACCGGAGAAGAAGGCCGAAAAGAAGACCCCGGGGACCAGGAAGGGTCTCCGGCATAAGGTTGTACCGGAAGCCTCGTCCGAAGACGATGAGGCAAGCTCCTCCCCCGAAGGGGAGGGACAAGAAGAAGGGGCCGCACCATCCGGAGAGGATGGGGGGCCCGAGAAGGCAGACCAGGGGGCCGGGAAAGGCCCCCGGCGCAAGGCCGTCATACCCACGTTGTCCGAAGACGACGAGACAGATTCCTCCCGCGGAGGCGGGGGAAAACATGAATAAGTTCTCCCTCCCTGCAATGGGGGGGGGGAGAAGAAGAGGAAAGCCACCCCAGAAGGGGAGGCCAGGGCATCCTAGAAGGGAAAGGCGTCCCTTCCGGACTACTCCACTATGACCGCTCACAGTGATGAAGAGTGGCTGCCCAGGGGAAGCCCCTAGCGAGATCGTGAATCTCCGCCCTCTATTGTACTTCTAGCGCGACTTTGTTTCATAGTCTTGTTATAACGCTGAACATATATGCAGTCCGGCCAGGGTCCATCCTGAGGTATCGTCTTTGGATGGGTCCTTCAGTGCTTCAGCGATGAACTCGCTCCCGACGGCCACTACTCCTCAACCTGCGGATGACACGGAGGTGTTGTCCCAAATGTTCCCAGAGCGGGGGGAGGTGACTCTGGAGGCGCCTCAAGGCGGAATTCCAGACGTCGGACACGCGGGGTTCAAGATCCCCGCGGATCATGTCTATGAGAGCCGCGGTAAGCCGGGCTCTCAGCCGAATACTGTTCTGGAACCTCGAATAGTTCCGGACTTAGGCGGGTAGCCCCTCGTTAGGGAGGGCGAGCCGTCCGCACCGAAGACTTCCATTATGCCCGAGGCGTTGGATTGTCTGCTGGAAGCGCTTCGTGGCGCTTCCATGGATGAAGAGCACCGTACTCTTATGAGTGCGGTGATTCAGAAGGTTCTGCCTGCGTAAGCGGGCTAACTGGGATGCTCGCACCAAATTTCTCCTAACAGGCTTTGAGGTAAGCAGGGAATATGTAAAATTACCACCCGATAGGTAGTAGCCCCTGATACTCTGTTCGGTGTTCGGAAGGAAAAGCCGAACAGAGGGTCAATTATAATCTGCAGGAGTCTAATAGTAAGTATGTATTTTGAATAAGCAGGTTGTGCTGCTTGCCATTGATGTCTGCACAGCCGAGGTCGCCGGACTAAAGCGGGACCTGGAGCAGGCGCAGGGGGAGCTCGACCTCACAAAGAGGCAGCTCGAAGAGAACAAAGGTGAGTGATTCCCCCCTCTCATGTAATGAAGGATAGATAAAATTGGTTATTCTAACGACGAAGCATGGTGACTGTGTAACAGGGGCCACCACCGAAGTGGCATCTCTAAAGAAAGCGCTGTCCGAGGCCAAAAACAAGGCGACCTTGGAATGCAAGGTGCGCGAAAAGCAAGATGCTAGAGTGGGCGAGGTACAGCAAGAGCTCCATGAGCTCGGCAAGAAGTTTGAGTCCGTGGAGCATGAGCTTAAGATGAAAGAGGCTGAGCTTGCGAAGGCCCTTCCAAGTATGAAAGATGCCAAGGCCGAAGCCGACAAGGCACAACAGGAAACCCAGGCGGCCAAGAAGATAGCGGCGGGTAAGACATTCTTTATGCAAAGCAAACATGTGGAGGAGGCGTTTATTTTACTTACCCGAATTTGGAGCTCTCCAGGGGCATTCGCAGATCTGCCACGCAGCATCTCAGACCTCGCGGAGTTCTACCGTGCCGAGGAGGGGAGCTCCACGGAGAAGCTGTTCTGGTCCCAGTATGCTGGGGCCGAACACCTAATGCCTCTGAGTGACCAACTGAAGCAGTTGGTCGAACTCCACAGGGCGGCCGAAGTGGCTATGAAAGATTTCATAGTCCGGATGTGGCCTGGTGAGGCCCTGCCCACTAGCTACTTCGGAATGATCAAGCGGATGGTGAATGCTTGTCCGTGGGTTGAGGTTATCAAGCGATCCGTTTGCATTGAGGGTGCCCGCCGGGCCTTTGCCCGTGCGAAGGTGCATTGGGGCAAACTGGATGCGGAGAAGCTGGTGAAGGACGGGCCGCCGGAGGGCAAGGCGCATCGCTGTCCCGAGAAGTATTACGATGGCGTTATGAAGGGCGCTCGTCTCGTGGCCGATGAATGTACCAAGGACGAGATCTCTGAATAAATGTACCTCTGTCACTGTTGTAATATAAAGGCGAAGTTGCTTGTCCTATGTAGCCCTGTTTGATTTAAAATATTACCTTCTGTGCGGCTGTTTATAGAATTCTGAAAGTAGGCCAGTCGTCGGCTTCCGCCCCCACATAACTAGTACCGCGGTGTTCCTGGAAAACCTGGATAATCTTTATCCTAATTTTTGGTCCCTTAAGGAGGTATCCGGTGCAGCGAACAAGGCAATCGGACTATGCAGCTTTATAACTTTCACTTAGCCGTAGAAGTCTACAATTTTAAATTTCGGCGAAGCCCCTAGAATTCGGAGGGCCGAAGTGGGGCGCTATATACGCCTAAATCGGACAAGGCCGATTCATCGCCTAAAGCGGAAAAAATCTTTAAGGATTTTAAGACCTCTCGAACAGCGACTAGCTCTCGCCGCATCATGCCGGTCAGTTTTCAGCTTTCTCTACTGAGGTGCTTGTCCGGAAGAACCGGGACACAATCACAGTAGTTCTCCCTACGCTACCTTAGCCGATATAACGGAACGTAAGGTACCAAAACAAGGGAGCCTGGAAAACCCAACTATTGACCCAAGACGTGGTTCGGAGCTGATGCATATAGTGCTATAAGTTCGGGGTGCCGCATTATTGAAAGTGTTCGGACTTGTTATGCCGTATTATGAGGTGTCGTAAGAAGCCCAAGGGAAACTAACCATACCAAGGTGTATAGATGCAATATTAAATAAACATTTGCAAGAAGTATGCGCAAATAGAAATAATAAGCTGGCGCTATATATTGTTTCCCATTGATGAATAATACGTTTAAGCGTATCTTTACAGCGGTAGCATTAAGCAGAAGTAAATAGGACTATTTAACATGTCCTATCCAAGGGCAGGCTGAATGTAGGTATGTAAAACAGGTATAACGATCGCGAACAGATTCGACCTGGGTATTTTCTTTTGTGTGCAAAGCCTGTTGCTTCCTTGGTTTTCTCTCCTATGTAAGTCCGACAATCCGGCTCTTCTGAAGAGGTTTCTCTAAAGCAATGTCCTGAAAAATAAGAAGGCTGGGTTATGAAGGTATGTAGCGGTTATACCGTAATGTTGACTGAGTCATTGTTGCGCCTCTGCCTACGCCCATGGTAATTTGAGTGCGTAATTGTGTACGCGTGGCACGAATGCTGCTTTGATGGGGCTTGAGCGGAGGCCGGACTGCTAGTCGCGCTCTTGGCGTGCCTGATGATCCTGTTGCGGGGTGCTCCGAACTCGCTTGAAGGTGCTCGAAGTTGTTGTCGCCGGATTGGTTTGTCGGAGGAGGCCGCATTGTACTTCCGCTGCAAGGGCTGCAGTATGCTCTTCTGTTCGGAGAGAGCGGTCCATGTTTTTTTTTACTGTTATGACCCCGCGTGGTCCTGGCATCTTGAGCTTGAGGTATGTGTAGGGTGGTACCGCATTGAATCTAGTGAATGCGGTTCGTCCGAGCAGTGTGTGGTAACTACTGCGGAAAGGGACAATATCGAAGATTAACTCTTTGCTTCAGAAGTTATCCGGAGATCCGAAAACCACTTCCAATGTTATAGAGCCTGTGCAACGGGCCTCTACTCCAGGAATCACACCTTTAAAGGTGGTTTTTGTGGGCTTGATCCTTGAAGGATCAATGCCCATTTTGCACACTATGTATGTCCTGATAAAGCAGGTTCAGGCTGCTGCCGCCGTCCATAAGGACTCGCGTGAGGTGGAATCCGTCGATGATTAGGTCTAGGACCAATGCGGCTGAGCCGCCGTGACGGATGCTAGTAGGGTGATCCCTAAAATCGAAGGTGATCGGACAAGCTGACCATGGGTTGACTTTGGGGGCGACTCGCTCCATCGCATAGACGTCCCGTAGTGCATGCTTCCGTTCCCTCTTGGGAATGTGAGTGGCGTAGATCATGTTGACCGTTTTCACCTGGGGGAGAAATTTCTTCTGTCCCCCCGTGTTCGGACGCCGGGGCTCTTCGTCGTCGTCGCTGTGCAGCCCCTTGTCCTTTTTTTGGCGCTTATTTTGCCGGCCTGCTTGAACACCCAGCAGTCTCTGTTGGTGTGGTTGGCTGGCTTGTCCGGGGTGCCATGAATTTGGCACGAGCGCGCCAGTATACGGTCCAGACTGGACGGTCCCTGATTGTTTCTTTTGAACGGCTTCTTCCGCTGATCGGACTTGGATCCTCTGAATCCGGCATTGAATGTCGTGTCTTCAGTGCTATCACCGTTGTTCCGTCGCTTATGTCTGTTACGTTGTGGCTTGCCGTTATTGTCGCGGCCATCCGAAGTGCCATAATGTGGCGTAGTGCCGCTGCGAGCCAACCAGCTGTCCTCGCCCGCGCAAAAGCGGGTCATTAGTGTTGTGAGAGCTGCCATAGACTTGGGTTTTTCCGATGTGTCAGGCGAGCCACTCATCACGGATATTATGCTTAAAAGCCGCAAGGCTTCGGCGTCCGGACAGTCGACTATTTGGTTCTTTTTAGTTAAGAACCGAGTCCAGAATTTCCTGGCTGACTCGTCGGGCTGTTGAGTAATGTGGCTCAAGTCATCGGCGTCCGGTAGTCGCACATATGTGCCCTGGAAGTTGTCGAGGAATGCGTCTTCCAAGTTTTCCCAATTGCCAATGGAATTTGCTGGCAGGGCTGTTTACACTACAAAGAAAAGACACATCCATGACATTTTGGGCCTAACAAATTTTTTTTCTGTCATACATATGACACTTGTATGACGATAATTGTGACAAAACCCGGTATCATCATAGATGTGGTGGGCTCCTACTTCTATGACAAAAAATCATGATAGAAAATGGGCTTTTCGTCTTGGCCGGGCCGGAGACGCAGCTGAATGACATTCCTTGGGCCGTCCATGACGGAAAAAATCGTGGTAGAAGCGAGGGGGAGGAAAATTTCGGGGAGTTGCCGGTTACGGTGGGAGGTTGGGGGTCGAGCGATGAGCGTATCTCTCGTACACGTTCAAGGCGTTGGCTCTAACTGAACCCGAGCGAGGCGTTGGGCTCTAACTGAACCCGAGCGATTGCACTGCAGGCTACGCATTACTGAACCCGAGCTATTGATCGATGGCTGTTAACTGAACCTGATGGAGCGATTCCTTCGCTACTGCTGCTAACTGAAGCCGGTCGATTGGATGAACAGTGAGCGTTGCCCGGGGGGGTTGGATGAACAGTGAGCGGTGGCGTTGCGTCTGGATGAACAGGACCCCATGGTGTGTAGGGCTGGATGAATAGTAGACAGTGGAGTGGTGGCCGTGGAGGGGTGGTTGAACAGGACCCCGTGGTGTGGAGGGCTGGATGAGCGATGAAGCGGTGGAGGGGTGCCCGTGGAGGGGTGGTTGAACAGTAGCCGGTGGAGTAGCGCGCGGTGGAGGCTGGATGAACAGGAGCCCGTGGAGGCTGGAGGAGGTCGACGGTTGCCCGTGGAGGCTGGAGGAGGTCGACGGTGGAGATGAACAGTATCCCATGGAGTCCCGTTTTGCGGTACGCCACATCCCTCCCGATGAAGAGGACCCCTGTTTCGACCGTAGCGCTCCAACACAAGTCCGTTTCGTCCGTTTTGCGGTACGCCACACCCCTCCCGATCAACAGGACCCCCGTTTCGACCGTAGGAGGTCTGTTTCCTCCGTTTTGCGGTACGCCACACCCCTCCCGATCAACAGGACCCCCGTTTCGACCGTAGGAGGTCCGTTTCCTTCGTTTTGCGGTACACCAGACCCCTCCCGATGAACAGGATCCCGTTTCGAACGTGGCCAGTCGAACACAAGGCCGTTTCCTCCATTGTGTGGTACGCCAGGCCCTGTTTCCATCGCATTTCCGTCCAAGCCCTCCCGATGAACACGACCACGCATTCCGTTCCGACCCAGCCGGTTTGCTCCCACGCGTTCCGTTGCCTCCCGATGAACACGGCGCATTCCGTTTCCTCCCCATGAACACGACGCATTCCGTTTCCTCCCCATGAACACGACGACGACGCTGTTTCTCCGTTCTGACCCAGCCATGTACGTATGCGCGAGTAGGCGTTCGAGACCCTGCCCGTATGTACGTACGTGGCCGTATTTTCTTTCTTGCACCCTCGCCACTGTACATACGTATACATGCTACGTGCGCGCCTCTACTATGACACGTGCGCGCCTCTACAATGACCAGTATGTACGTACACGTTCCCGACCAGAATGACAACGCTACGTACGCTTCGACCAGGTGGGTCCCGACTGTCAGGCACTTCCTTGCCTGCGAAGATGTAGCTGGTGGGTCCCAGCAGTCAGGGGGGCGAATCGTTTTTTTTGCCCGGACGCACTTCCTTGCGTGCAAAGATGTAGCTGGTGGGTCCCAGCAGTCAGGGGGGCGAATCGTTTTTTTGCCCGGACGCACTTCCTTCCGTGCGAAGGTGTCGCTGGTGGGTCCCAGCGGTCAGGGGGCGTATCGTTTTGTTTTTTTGCCCAGACGCACTTCCTTGCGTGCACAGATGTAGCTGGTGGGTCCCAGCAGTCAGGGGGAAACGTTTTTTTCATGAAATACAGTGGCCCGTCCGGTGGGTCCCAGCTGTCAGGTGGAGGAATCATTATTTTCCGCGTAATAAGGAGGCACTTCCTTGTTGCGGCCGTGGACCCAGCTGTCAGCCTCTCCATGTACAGTCCACGTTCGATGGAAGTCGTTCCTTGACCACGTTGACCACGCCGCGCCGAGAGCACCAGGGCGGTGGACGACGGCGAGGCCTAGGAAGGGGACGACGGGGAGCCGGGGAAGACGCGGCAGTGGAAGCCCGCGCGGAGCGGAGTACGAGGGTTCACTGGTTCGGCTGCGGTGTGAGGCTGTCGTCGCCGCAGGGCCTGGCCAGCGGTGGGAATAGTAGGGGGCGGTGAGGCCTCCGCGGCAGCACAGCCGGCCACGGGAGGCAGGAGCATGCGGCACGACCGGTGCTGCTTTGGGCGGCTGGAGCAAGAAGACCAGAGGTTGAAGAAGCACTACGGCCGTTGGATGGATATCGACGGTCACCTTTGGAGCTAGAATCGTTCATATTGACTAAAGTTGACAAAGGCCCCCGGCCCCACCAACTTAGTAGGCCCACAAGTCAGCCTCCCACCATGGTGGGTCCCAGCTAGCAGGGGGAGTATTCTTTTTTTGTGCGTAATAAGGAGGCACTTCCGGTGGGTCCGAGCTGACAGCGCGGGGAACGTTTTTTTCGTGAAATACACTGGCCCGTCCGGTAGGTCCCAGCAGTCAGGGGGGAAACGTTTTCTTCACGAAATAAGGTGGCCCATCCGGTGGGTCCCTGCTGTCAGGTGGAGGAATAATTATTTTGCGCGTAATAAGGAGGCACTTCCTTCCAGCCGCCTGGACCCGGTCAGCCTCTCCACGACAAGATTATTCCGATGGAAGTCGGTCGTTGACCACGTTGACCACGCCGCGCCGAGAGCACCAGGGCGGTGGTCTGGACGACGGCGAGGCCTAGGAAGGGGACGACGCGGAGCCGGGGAAGACGTAGCAGTGGTAGGCCGTGCGGAGAGGAGTACGAGGGTTCACTGGTTCGGCTGCGGCATGAGGCTGCCGTCGCCGCGGAATAACAGGGGGTGTGGGTGAGTAGAGGGATACCCTGGGCCAGCGGTGGGAGTAGTAGGGGGCGGTGAGGCCTCCGCGGCATCACAGCCGGCCACGAGAGGCAGGAGCACGCGGCACGACCGGTGCTGCTTTGGGCGGCTGGAGCAAGAAGACCAGAGGTTGAAGAAGCACTATGGCCGTTGGATGGACATCGTACGGTCACTGGAGCTAGAATCGTTCATATTGACTAAGTTGACAAAGCCCTCCATTCCCGTCAACTTAGTTGGCCCATTAAGTCATCCTCCCACTATGGTGGGTCCCATCTAGCAGGGTGGGTATTCATTTTTTTTGTGCGTAATAAGGAGGCACTTCCTTGCGTGCGAAGATATAGCTGGTGGGTCCGACATGTCAGCGGGGGGAACGTTTTTTTCGCGAAATACAGAGGCCCTTCCGGTGGGTCCCAGCTGTCAGGTGGAGGAATCATTATTTTGGCGTACAGTCCGCGGCCGATGGATGTTGTTCGTTGACCACGTTGACTAGGCCGCGCCGAGAGCACCATGGCGGTGGACGACGGCGAGGCCTAGGAAGGGAACGACACAGAGCCGGGGAAGACTCGGCAATGGTTGCCCGCGCGGTGGGGAGTACGAGGGTTTACTGGTCCGGCTGCCATCATCGAAAAATAACAGGAGGTGTGGGTGAGTAGAGGAATGGCCTGGCCAGCAATGAAGTAGGGTGGGCGGTGCTCGGGCGGCAAAGACAATGGCCACGCGAGGCGGGAGCAGGCAGTCCCACCGGAGCTGGTTTGGGCGGCTGGAGCAAGAAGATCAGATATTGAAGAACCAGCACGGTCATTGGATTAACATCCAACGGTCACTGCTGCTAGAATCGTTTCTGGACTAAGTTGACAAAGCCAAAGTACACGTCAACCTAGTAGACCCACAAGTCAGCCTCCAAATCTGTCCCAAACACCATACAGCCCGAAATTTCTAGCCAGATACAAATTAATTTTAAATCTAAATATACCTTAATTTAAATTCAATGAAATTTTACCCGCACAAAAACAATGAAATTTAAAATATCAAAATCCGAAAGAAAACAGTATTTGGGAACTAATTGCCTATTTGTTGTATTTTTTTCATTTTACAGCCCATTTATTATTACTTATAGCCCATTTCTTATTACTTATAGCCCATTTATTATTACTTATAGCCCATTTTCTGGGCAAAATGCATCCCTCCTCATCTTGAAAGATTTCCGGCCCAGCAGGGCGTAGAAAAGCAAGTAGGCCTTGATAACCCACAAGTATAGGGGATCGCAACAGCATTCGAGGGGAGAGTATTCAACCCAAATTTATTGATTCGACACAAGGGGAGCCAAAGAATATTCTTGAGTATTAACAGTTGAGTTGTCAATTCAACCACACCTGGATAACTTAGTATCTACAGCAAAGCGTTTAGTAGCAAAAGTGGTATGATAATAAAGGTAACGGTAGCAAAAGCAAAGATATATGTTTTTGGGTTTTTGTAGTAGTTGTAACAGTAGCAACGGAAAAGTAAATACGCGAAGAACAATATATGAAAAGCTCGTAGGCAATGGATCAGTGATGGATAATTATGACGGATGTGATTCCTCATGCAATAGTCATAACATAGGGTGATATAGAACTAGCTCCAGTTCATCAATGTAATGTAGGCATGTATTCCGTAAATAATCATACGTGCTTATGGAAAAGAGCGTGCATGACGTCTTTTGTCCTACCCTCCCGTGGCAGCGGGGTCCTAGCGGAAACTAAGGGATATTAAGGCCTCCTTTTAGTAGAGAACCGGACCAAAGCATTAACACATAGTGAATACATGAACTCCTCAAACTACGGTCATCACCGAGAAGTGTATCGATTATTGTCACTTCGGGGTTGTCAGATCATAATACATAATAGGTGACTATAGACTTGCAAGATAGGATCACGAACACACATATATTCATGAAAACATAATAGGTTCGGAGCTGAAATCATGGCACTCGGGCCCTAATGACAAGCATTGAGCATAGCAAAGTCATAGCAACATCAATCTCAGAACATAGTGGATACTAGGGATCAAACCCTAACTAAACTAACTTGATTACATGGTGAATCTCATCCAACCCATCACCGTCCAGCAAGCCTACGATGGAATTACTCACGCACGGCGGTGAGCATCATGAAATTGGTAATGGAGGATGGTTGATGATGACGACGTCGACGAATCCCCCTCTTCGGAGCCCCGGACTGACTCCAGATTTGCCCTTCCGAGAGAGATTAGGGCTTGGCGGCGGCTCCGTGTCGTGAAACGCGATGAAACTTTCTCTCTGATTTTTTCTCCCCGAGACGGAATATATGGAGTTGGAGTTGAGGTCGGAGGAGGTTCAGGGGGCCCACGAGATAGGGGGCGCCCCCTTGTCTCGTGGACAGGCCCTGGGCCCCCTGGTGTATTTCTTTCGCCCAGTATTTTTTATAAATTCCAAAAAGTGCCTCCGTTGATTTCCAGGACATTCCGAGAACTTTTCTTTTCTACACATAAAACAACATCATGGTAGTTCTGCTGAAAACAGCGTCAGTCCGGGTTAGTTTCATTCAAATCATGCAAGTTAGAGTCCAAAACAAGGGAAAAGTGTTTGGAAAGGTAGATACGTTGGAGACGTATCAACTCCCCCAAGCTTAAACCTTTGCTTGTCCTCAAGCAATTCAGTTGATAAACTGAAAGTGATAAAGAAAAACATTTACAAACTCTATTTGCTCTTGTTGTTGTAAACATGAAAAGCCAGCATTCAAGTTTCAGCAAATATTATGAACTGACCATACTAACAATAACACGTAGGTCTCACAATTACTCATATCAATAACATAATCAGCTAGCGAGCCATAATACTTAAACTCGGATGACAAAACTTTCTCAAAATAATCATAACATGATATAACAAAATGGTATCTCGCTAGCCCTTTCTGAGACCGCAAAACATAAATGCAGAGCACCTTTAAAGATCAAGGACTGACTAAATATTGCAATTAATGGTAAAAGAGATCCAGTCAAGTCATACCCAATATAAACCAATAGTAATGAATGCAAATGACAGTGTGCTCTCCAGCGGGTGCTTTTTAATAAGAAGGGTGATGACTCAACATAAAAGTAAAAAGATAGGCCCTTGGCAGAGGGAATTAGGGATTTGTAGAGGTGTCAGAGCTCGGTTTTAAAATAGAGATTGAATAACATTTTGAGCGGCATACTCTCACTGTCAACACAACAATTATGAGATGGCTGTATCTTCCATACTACATGCATTATAGGCGGTTCCCAAACAGAATGGTAAAGGTTTATACTCCCCCTCCTCCACAAGCATCAATCCATGGCTTGCTCGAAACAACGAGTGCCTCCAACATTCAACGGGTCCCAGGGGGAGTTTTGTTTGCAATTATTTTGATTTAGTTTGCATAATGCATGTGACTGGGCATCCTGGTTACCGGCGCTTTCTCATGAATGAGGAGCAGAGTCCACTCCTCTTGAGAATAACCCACCTAGCATGCAAGATATAGGCAGCCCTAGTTGTACATGAGCTGCTCGAGCATACAAAACAGAATTTCATTTGAAGGTTTAGAGTTTGGCACATACAAATTTACTTGGAACGGCAGGTAAATACCGCATATAGGAAGGTATAGTGGACTCATATGGAACAACTTTGGAGTTTAAGGAGTTTGGATGCACAAGCAGTATTCCCGCTTAGTACAAGTGAAGGCTAGCAAAAGACTGGGAAGCGACCAACTGAGAGAGCGACAACAGTCATAAACATGCATTAAAATTAATTCACACCGAGTATAAGCATGAGTAGGATATAATCTACCATGAACATAAATATCATGAAGGCTATGTTGATTTGATTCAACTACATGTGTGAACATGTGCCAAGTCGAGTCACTCAATTCATTCAAAGGAGGATACCATCCCATCATATCATATCATAATCATTCTAATAGCATGTTGGCACGCTAGGTAAACCATTATAACTCAAAGCTGATCAAGCATGGCACAAGTAACTATAATCTCTAGATGTCATTGCAAATATGTTTACTTCATAATAGCTGACTCAGGAACGATGAACTCATCATATTTACAAAAACAAGAGAGGTCGAATTCATACCAGCTTTTCTCATCCCAATAAGTTTTCATATATCGTCATTATTGCCTTTCACTCGCACGACCGAACGATGTGTATAATAATAAGAGTGCACGTGCATTGGACTAAGCTAGAATCTGCAAGTATTCAACTCAAGAGAGAAGACAGGGTAATATGGGCTCTAAGTTAAATAAACATTCATGTATATAAGAGCCACTAAGCATTTTCAATATGGTCTTCTCGACCCCCAAAAGAAAGAAAAGAAAAGAAAACTATTTACACGGGAAAGCTCCCAACAAGTAAGAAGAAGAACTAGAAATATTTTTGGGTTTTCATTTTAATTCTACTACAAGCATGGAAATTAAACTAACTAATTTTTTTGGTTTTTCTTAAGGTTTATCAAACACACAAGAAGAAAACTAGAAAAAAAAATTAAACTAGCATGGGTAATACAATGAAAGAGTATGAGCACTGACGACTAGTGTGTGAACATGAATGTAAAGTCGGTGAGAAATACGTACTCGCCCAAGCTTAGGATTTTGGCCTAAGTTGGTCTAGTACCATGGACCGCCTGGCTGATATCCATAAGTGAAGCTGGGGTTGTACTGAGATGCGGAGGCGATCGCCTCCTGAGCGGCAGCGTGTTGGCGAGCTGCCTCCATTCCTCTCTCATACTCAGTTGCTTCCTCACTGGTGACATGTATCTTCCTCTTGCCTGATAATCAAAAAGGTAGGGGGTAGGAAGAGTAACAGGGACGACGTTGCGTCTGTCATAGATTAGTCGATAATGGAGGAATTATTCATTCCTCTCAAGAAAATGATGTTGGAACATAGCTTCTTTATCCAAATAAACTGGAGGTAAAATCATATCCCCCTCTTGTGGAGCTATGTTAAGAAAGTTAGCTACACGGGTTGCATAAATTCCTCCAAATAAATCTCCCTTTCTACTATTATTCTGCAACCTACGTGCAACTATTGCCCCCAAGTTATAACCTTTATAACCTGACACAGCACTCTTGAGGACAGCAAGATCAGGAGCACACATGTGACATACTTCGTCCTTACTGTTAATGCATCTACCAATAAAGAGAGCAAAGTAATGCATAGCAGGAAAATGAATGCTCCCTATGGTAGCTTGTGCTACGTCCCTAGATTCTCCCACAGTAATACTAGCAAGAAAATCTCTAATTTCAAATTTTGGAGGATCATTAATATTACCCCATTGCGGGAGTTTGCAAGCAGTTGTGAAATCCTCTAAATCCATGGTATAAGATGTATCATAAATATCAAACATGACACTAGGAGAATTACGCGCACAGCTGTATCTAAACCTCCGCACAAAAGAATCAGTCAACTGATAGTATTGCGGACACTTATCTTGCAAGAAGTCCTCCAGCTCGGCATTATGCACATATGCGTCAAATTCCTCCTTGAAGCCTGCTTCGACCATAAAATCATCGGATGTCCACTCACAAGCCCGTATATTTGCGCCCCTCGGCAATTCAACATCATGCACACGTATAGCAATCCTTGGCCCTTTCTTTGCCGAGGAACCTCCTTGGTACATTCTTCTAAGCATATTTATTTTTCTGAAATTTTATTAACTTCAAAATAAAAGTGCATAAAACTAAACAAGATTGATAGCAACTACTCCTACAAGTGCCTAGAGCCTATATCATGCATTGGAATTGCTTGGGACCTAAAAAAATTAACATGCAAGCTCAAGAACATGGTCACCTATGCAGCAAAAATTTGCAATGAATAAAGCACTAGAACAAAAACTAATTGGACCAATGGAGGAGTCACATACCAAGCAACAATCTCCCAAAGCAGTTTTGTGTATGGAGCTTTGAGCTAAGAGATCGAAAATCGCAGCAAGAAGAGCTAGAACTCGTGCTTGAGCTGGATGGGGATTTTTTTGGGTAGAAGATGAAGTGTGTGGGTGCTTGCATAAGTGGAGGGGGGCCACAAGGGGCCCACGAGACAGGGGGCGCGCCCTATAGGGGGGTGGGGCGCCCTCCTCTCTCGTGGCCTGGTGCTTGCCCCTTTTGAAGTGTTTTCAGTGCCTAAAATCCTCAAATATTCCAGAAACAATCATACTAGATTTGCAGGGCATTTGGAGCACTTTTATTTTCGGGCTATTTTAAATGCACGGGTAATTCAGAAAACAGACGGATAATACTATTTTTGCTTTATTTATTCTAAATAACAGAAAGTAAAAAGAGGGTACAGAAGGTTGTGCCTTCTAGTTTCATCCATCTCGTGATCATCAAAATGAACCCACTAACAAGGTTGATCAAGTCTTGTAAACAAACTCATTCCGAATAACACGGAACCTGAGAAATTTCTAATAACACTAAGTTACCTCAACGGGGATATGAAAATCCCCAACAATAAGAATATCATACTTTTTCTTGACAGTAGGGAGAGGAAATTCAAAACCTCCAAAAATGATAGTTGGAACTTTTCCAATTGAATTGATGCTATGAACTTGAGATTGTTTCCTCGGAAAGTGTACTGTATGCTCATTACCATTAACATGAAAAGTGACATTGCCTTTGTTCCAATCAATAATAGCCCCTGTGGTATTAAGAAAAGGTCTACCAAGGATAATAGACATACTATCGTCCTCTGGAATATCAAGAATAACAAAGTTCGTCAAAATAGTGACATTTGCAACCACAACAGGCACATCCTCACAAATACGACAGGTATAGCAGTTGATTTATCAACATTTGCAAAGATATTTCAGTAGGTGTCAACTTATTCAATTCAAGTCTACGATATAAAGAGAGAGGCATAACACTAACACCGGCTCCAAGATCACATAAAGCAGTTCTAACATAATTTCTTTTAATAGAGCATGGTATAGTTGGGACTCCCAGATCTCCAAGTTTCTTTGGTATTCCACCCTTAAAAATGTAATTAGCAAGCATGGTGGAAATTTCAGCTTCAGGTATCTTCCTTTTATTTGTGATGATATCCTTCATATACTTAGCATAAGGATTTACTTTAAGCATATCAGTTAAGCGCATACGTAAGAAAATAGGTCTAATCATTTCAGCAAAGCGCTCAAAATCTTGATCATCCTTTGACTTGGATGGTTTAGGAGGAAAGGGCATGGGTTTCTGAACCCATGGTTCCCTTTCTTCACCGTGCTTCCTAGCAACAAAATCTCTCTTATCATAACGTTGATTCTTTGATTGTGGGTTATCAAGATCAACAGCAGGTTCAATCTCTACATCATTATCATTGCTAGGTTGTGCATCAACATGAACATTATTATTAACATTATCACTAGGTTCATGTTCATCACCTGATTGAGTTTCAGCATCAGAGATAGAAATACTATTGGGATTCTCGGGTGTGTCTACAATAGGTTCACTAGAAGCATGCAAAGTTTTATCATTTTTCTTTTTCTTCTTTTTAGAAGAACTAGGTGCCTCTAAATTATTTCCCTGAGAATCTTGCTCGATTCTCTTAGGGTGGCCTTTAGGATACAAAGGTTCCTGAGTCATTCTACCAGTTCTAGTAGCCACTCTAACAGCGAAGTCATTTTTATTATTCAATTCATCAAGAAAATCATTTTGAGCTTTAAGTACTTGCTCAGCTTGAGTAGCAACCATAGAAGCATATTTGCTAACGCGGTGAAGTTCATCTTTAACTCTAGCCAGATTATCACCTACGCGCCCTATCTCAAAAGCATTATTCTTTAACTCTCTACCAACATAAGCATTAAAACTTTCTTGTCTAGCCATAAAGTCATCAAATTCATCTTAGCATGGGCTATGAAATTTAGTAGAGGGTATTTCAACGTTATCATATCTATAGAGAGAATTTACCTTTACTACCTGTGTCGGGTTATCAAGACAATGTGGTTCTTCAGGCCGTATATTAAGACCATGTATTTCTTCAATAGGTGGTAAATTCTTAACATCTTCAACTTTAATACCTTTTTCTTTCATTGATTTCTTTGCCTCTTGCATATCTTCAGGACTGAGAAATAAAACACCTCTCTTCTTCGGAGTGGGTTTAGGAATAGGCTCAGGGGTTGGCTCAATTGGTTTAGGAATTACTTCAGGAACTGGCTCAGGAAGAGTTTCAATTATTTTCATTAGTAAACATATTATTCAATAATATTTCAGCTTCATCGACTGTTCTTTCCCTGAAAACACAACCAGCACAACTATCCAAGTACTCCTCGGAAGCATCGGTTAGTCCATTATAAAAGATATCAAGTATTTCATTTTTCTTAAGAGGATGATCAGGCAAAGCATTAAGTAACCGGAGAAGCCTCCCCCAAGCTTGTGGGAGACTCTCTTTTTTGATTTGCACAAAATTATGTATTTCCGGCAAGGCAGCTTGTTTCTTATGAGCAGGGAAATATTTAGCAGAGAAGTAATAAATCATATCCTGGGGACTACGCACACAACCAGGAGCAAGAGAATTATACCAAGTCTTAGCATCACCCTTTAACGAGAATGGAAATATCTTCAGGATATATAAATAGCGAGACTTCTCATCATGAGTAAACAAGGTGGCTATATCATTCAACTTGGTAAGATGCGCCACAACAGTTTCAGATTCAAGGCCATAAAATGGATCGGATTCAACTAAAGTAATAATATCAGGATCAACAGAGAATTCATAATCCTTATCAGTAACACGGATAGGTGAAGTAGCAAAAGCAGGATCGGGTTTCATTCTAGCATTAAGAGACTGCTGCTTCCATTTAGCTAATAATTTCTTAAGATCATTTCTATCATTGCAAGCAAGAATTTCTAGAGCAGCTTTTTCATTCATAACATAACCCTTAGGAACAACAGGTAATACATAATCATTGGTGGAACCTTCATCATCACTATCATCAATAATAGGATCTTCAGTAATTTCATCCCCTCTAACTCTAGCAAGTTGTTCATCTAGAAATTCACCTAATGGCAAAGTAGTATCACGCACAGAAGTAGTTTCATCATGCATAGCAGAAGTGGCATCATCAATAACGTGCGACATATCAGAATTCATAGCAGTAGCAGGTTTAGGTGTCGCAAGCTTACTAATAACGGAAGGAGAATCTAGTGCAGAGCTAGATGGCAGTTCCTTATCTCCCCTCGTAGTTGAGGGATAAATTTTTGTCTTAGCATCTTTCAAGTTCTTCATAGTGATCAACAGATATAAATCCTAAGTGACTCGGAGAATAGAGCTATGCGCCCCGGCAACGGCGCCAGAAATTGGTCTTGATAACCCACAAGTATAGGGGATCGCAACAGCTTTTGAGGGTAGAGTATTCAACCCAAATTTATTGATTCGACACAAGGGGTGCCAAAGAATATTCTTGATTATTAGCAGTTGAGTTGTCAATTCAACCACACCTGGATAACTTAGTATCTGCAGCAAAGCGTTTAGTAGCAAAAGTGGTATGATAATAAAGGTAACGGTAGCAAAAGCAAAGATAAATGTTTTTGGGTTTTTGTAGTAGTTGTAACAAAGAGCAACGGAAAAGTAAATAAGCGAAGAACAATATATGAAAAGCTCGTAGGCAATGGATCAGTGATGGATAATTATGCCGGATGTGATTCCTCATGCAATAGCTATAACATAGGGTGATATAGAACTAGCTCCAGTTCATCAATGTAATGTAGGCATGTATTCCGTAAATAATCATATGTGCTTATGGAAAAGAACTTGTATGACGTCTTTTGTCCTACCCTCCCGTGGCAGCGGGGTCCTAGCGGAAACTAAGGGATATTAAGGCCTCCTTTTAATAGAGAACCGGACCAACGCATTAACACATAGTGAATACATGAACTCCTGAAACTACGGTCATCACCGAGAAGTGTCCCGATTATTGTCACTTCGGGGTTGTCGGATCATAACACATATTAAGGTGACTATAGACTTGCAAGATAGGATCAAGAACACACATATATTCATGAAAACATAATAGGTTCAGATCTGAAATCATGGCAGTCGGGCCCTAGTGACAAGCATTAAGCATAGCAAAGTCATAGCAACATCAATCTCAGAACATAGTGGATACTAGGGATCAAACCCTAACTAAACTAACTTGATTACATGGTGAATCTCATCCAACCCATCACCGTCCAGCAAGCCTACGATGGAATTACTCATGCACGACGGTGAGCATCATGAAATTGGTGATGGAGGATGGTTGATGATGACGACGTCGACGAATCCCCCTCTCCGGAGCCCCGAACGGACTCCAGATCAGCCCTCTCGAGAGAGATTAGGGCTTGGCGGCAGCTCCGTGTCGTGAAACGCGATGAAACTTTCTCTTTGGTTTTTTTCTCCCCGAGACGGAATATATGGAGTTGGAGTTGAGGTCGGAGGAGGTCCAGGGGGCCCACGTGATAGGGGGGCGCGCCCCCCTGTCTCGTGGACAGGCCCTGGGCCCCCTGGTGTATTTCTTTCGCCCAGTATTTTTATAAATTCCAAAAAGTGCCTCTGTTGATTACCAGGACATTCCGAGAACTTTTCTTTTCTACACATAAAACAACATCATGGTAGTTCTGCTGAAAACAACGTCAGTCCGGGTTAGTTTCATTCAAATCATACAAGTTAGAGTCCAAAACAAGGGCAAAAGTGTTTGGAAAAGTAGATACGTTGGAGATGTATCATGCCTATGTTGGTTATTCTGCAAAAAACAAAACAGCTGGCTAGCCATTTTTCAGAAAGGAAAAAAACAAACTGGGCTGGTCATGTGCTAAACATATGAAATAATAGCCTAGGCTAGACGGGCCACGGGTCCTGCACAACCCAGTTGATACCCTTCTCCGTCCCGAAAAAACTAAATTACTGCGCGCGCTGCTGGGTCCCTACTGTCATCCTCATCATGTACAGTCATCTCCTTATTCCTCTCGGTTGTTGACCATGTTGACAACACCGGAGGGCGGCGCTGCGGTGAGCGAACCAAGGCGGAGGACAATGGCGAGGCCTCGGACGGGAACAAACAGGAGCCGGGGAAGATCACAGCCAGCAGTGGGAGGCGGGAGCAGGCGGTCCCGCCGGCGCTGGTTTGGCTTTGGCGGCTCGAGGAAGAAGAGACTGAAGAAACGTGACAGACGTTGAATGTCAATCGAACGGTCAAGGTTGGCACAATCGTTTTTGACTAAGAGGACACCAAGTAGCATACTTTTTTATATAAAGGAAGAAAACTGCGAGGAAAATGTGTTCGTCTGCCGTCCTCCTCATAGGGAACGTTCGCCAAATAAGTGACTAGCACCCTTGGTTTTCAACCAAGAGGTCTTGGGTTCGAGTCCGAGGAACTCTCAATTTTGTCCTCCTTCCTTCCTCGCAAAAAAAAAGAAAATCAAAGACTTGGGAAGGCGTACAGAACAAGCTAGTGTACCAGTAAAGAGACGTTGCCGAGTTTTAGAAAAAAGAAAGATGTGCTCCTGTAGATGGTTCGAATCCAAACATAGACTATGACTATATATGGTGCTATGTTACTCTGCAAGTAATGAAACTGACATATCCAACATTCGCTTCTCCTCTTTTCTACTTACTCTGCCTAGCATCAGAAGCTCTGGCCGCAGCAACCATGTCCGCTGGCTGCTCGTCCACCTG
Source organism: Aegilops bicornis (assembly GCA_021605145.1). NCBI lineage: Eukaryota > Viridiplantae > Streptophyta > Magnoliopsida > Poales > Poaceae > Aegilops > Aegilops bicornis. The sequence continues at coordinate 760,474,624 of CM038671.1, read as the reverse complement.
CTCTTCAGCAGGCAACAACCAGATATGCGCCAAGTTGCCACCCGTACCATCGCCTGTGGGTCTCATCACACCCCCGCCGGCACGCGCACCGCAGCCGATTGCTCATAGCAACCCGCTGCCGTTGGTGTGGTGCCACTGCTGCAAATCACGCAGAGTCATCCGTCGCGTCTCAACCACAATCCGCAACCACGGCGGGTCTTCTACAAATGCCCGAATCATGGGGTAATAATATGTTTAAGTGTTGTTCTGCTGCTTTCGATTGCTGATTTTTTTAATAGTTTGGTTGATGATCTTCCAATTTGATTCGTGCGTAAAACGGAAGATTCGTGTGATTTGTATTTACGGGAAGTTCTTGATGTGGGGGAATGCAGCTACGCTGATTATTTGGTTAGCCGAGGAATCCCAATACCAGCAGGTTGGGGTGTTGGACAAGTAATTGAAGGAACGGCAGAAGAGGAAGATGCAGAGCAGAAGGTTAAAGATGCAGTTCCTCTGATCATGGCCAAGCAACAGCTGCTGAACGGCCTTGACAGCAATGAGGAGATGAAAGAGCTTGTGAAGATAATGGGAAAAATCGATGTGCTCTGTAGGATGATTGTCTCTTTATTTGCAGTGTATGTAGCACTCGTGATGTATTCAGTGGCTACGACATGAGCACGTTGCTGAAACTAGTAATGAATGAAACCTGTGTAGCAGGCTGGGCGTAGTGTTGTGAACATCTAATGATTTCTATTAACGGAAATCAAGGGGTATCCCCTTTTGCTCATATAAATAAATAAATAGCAGAGGCCCTGTCGGGTCAGCTTTGTTCTCATTCGAAGACGTCGAGCAAATTGCAGTCCAACAGCAAACTATGTCATCAAATTCAAGTTTCACAGCCAAATATGAGTACAACTAAACAACAATGTCATCATGTTTTAGTTGTCATACAATCACCAAACACAAATCAGCATACCTAACAAGTGATGTTCTCACAGCAAAATACTAAACAACATGTTCATCAGGTTTCAGTTGTCATAGCAAACACAATTTCACATAGTAGATAAAAAAACGTCTTCTGACAGGCAAATATGACAAAAGCAATGTAATCATCATCCGCAGCAGCAGCGTCAACATCTTCGCCATGTGTATCAGTCTGAATCGTAATTCCCCACGGTGTTATCTTCTTCTTCGTCCTCAACGTCCTCGAACGTTGGCTTCTTCTTGATCAACTCTTGTATGTCCGCAGCACGACAGACAATCTTTTCGCCGGCGTCATTGACGTGATGGTTCTCAAAGATATTAGGAACATCTGTGTTATCTTGTACATCAGGAGCAGTGTAAGCATCATCTTGTTGTGCAACTTCATTAAACGAATTCCGCTGCTCAAGCCTTTGCAATACTCTCCAGTCATCGCTACGTGCAAATGTGTCTTCCAAGAAAAATATCTGTGTTGCTTGATTTGCCAAAATAAAAGGCTCGTTGGTGCAGTACGCCGCCTTGACATTGATGGATTTGAAATAATCATCATGTCCGGGTTTTGCGATCTGGAAAATAGGTTATACCAACGACATCACAACAGAACCACACACCGATGATCCTCGAAACTGGAGATATACTGCAACTGAACAATGTCTATTATGTTAGCATACATTTCAGTTGTCTCTTTGTCATACATATCCGTGCTCATGATGGCACTGTTTTGTGTATTCCTGCCTTCGTCTCGTGCAAGGGTGTTGTAGCGCACATCTCCAACAACGCAAGATTCATAATGTCTTAGCTGAGTATCAGGACCCATTGCTAGTGAGTAAAGGGCATCATCAACTGCCTGCCCATCCTCCAGCATCTTCTTAACCTATGGTTAGAAAATAGACAAGCTGATCATCTTATGTACTCAATATATTAAAAAACTGACAGTGCACTTCAAAAGCTTACATGGTTCTTGAACCACTTCGCAAATCCTGCCATAACCAGTTTGTCAATGTTTCTTGGATTTTGCGGCAGTAACTCCTCTTTGTAGATGCTGCACAACATAGTGATCGTGTCAAACATCTAAATATATAAGAATGTGCTGCAAGTTTAGTAGATTACGATGTATAAGCTGCGATCTTGCACTTACTTGATATAAGGTAGTATCTCGGGATAGTTATTCAACACATACCAAACCATTTTGTCCAAATCTTTAGGTTTGTCCTCTTGTCGACTCTTCCTCGTAACTTTCGAACAGAATAATCGAAAACATTGAGCCCGGGATTGTCTTCACCCACCTCTTTGCTAAGCTGATCAGTTATTTCAATGTATTTTGAGCAGAATGTCAACGCTTCTGTAGCAATGTAGGCCTCTGCAATGGAACCCTCGGGTCTAGCTCTGTTCCTAACATAGCCCTTGAAAGTGCCTAGCCGCCTTTCAATAGGGTACATCCAGCCATACTGTCTTTGGACCTCTAAGTAGTGCCTCATCAGGTAGATGAACATCCAAATGCACCATCACATCAAAGAAGACTGGAGGATATATCTTCTCAATGTCGCATAGGATAGTTGGTATCTTGTCTCTAAGACGCTCGAAAGAATCTATCCTGATATTCCTACTGCAGAGTTCCCTGAAGAATTGTCCCAACTCTGCAATTGCTCTGTATAAGTCAGGGCGGCCCAATCCTCTAAGGATAACAGGTAAAACCCATTGAAGTAGGACATGGCGGTCATGAGTTTTCAACCCTTGTACCTTGTTTCCATCTGCACTGACTCTCCTTTCAGGGTTGGAAGCAAATCCATGTGGGAATCTCACACGTGACAGGACCTCGCAGAATTCTTTTCTTTTTACCTTGTCCAAGATGTACACAGCTGGTGCCATATCCCGTGGTTTACCTTCATCTTGCACCTGCAAATCCTTTCTGATACCCAGGTGTGTCAAATCAATCCTAGATTTTAAGGTATCTTTCGTCTTGCATTCAATGTTAAGAAGTGTCTTTGATAATCTTTGTCACATATATTTTTCTCGATGTGCATCACATCAAGATTATGCCGCAGATCCAAACATTTCCAATACTCCAAGTCCCACAAAGTGGACCTGCGGGTAAACAATAATCTCTCTTCTACCGTGCCATGCTTCCTTTTCCCTCTACCATTACCAGGATGGTTTCCTGGTGTAATATGCCTGACCTTCTCTAATTCCTCTTGCAACTCATCGGCGGTGAGCCTCTTTGGCGCATCACGGTTTTCATGCTTTGCATTGAACACATGTCTTCGGTATTTTCTAGGATGCGGCTTGTCCTTGGCAAGGAAACGGCGGTGTCCAATGTAACAGATCTTGCTAAGTATTGCGTATGACAGCGGATTCCTATCACAGCGAACACATGCATTGTAACCATGTGTCATTCGCCCTGACATAGTGCCCAAAGCCGGATAATCATGGATGCACCAAATTACAACAGCACGCAGAAAGAAATCAGCTGGTGGGCTGCTATATAGGTCTCGAGTGAGAACACCCTTCCATAGCTGTTGAAGTCCATGAACAAATCAAAATCCTTTCCAGGACTTTTCGGACCTGGGATGAGCAAGGCTATCATGTAGTTTGATTCTTTGGTGTAGACATTTGGAGGCATGTTGTAAGGGATAACAAGCACTGGCCCCATGCTATATGTGGCGCTCTGGTGGCCAAATGGGTTAAATCCATCTGAAGCTAAGCCCGGTCTAATGTTTCTCGAGTCAGCAGCAAACTCTTTGTGTTTATCCTTGAAGCTTTTCCACTCACTACCATGAGATGGATGGCTCATTACATTCTGATCTCCGTACTCCTGGTTCCTAGAATGCCATAGTACATCCTCTCTTGTTTCAGCATCATGAAACAACCTCTGCAATCTTGGTGTAACTGGAAAATGTCTCGAAACATTATGAGGAACCCTCTTCACAGCATCGCCATCTTTCCATCTTGATGATTTGCATTTCGGGCATTCACTTAAGTTGGCATAATTCTTCCGGAACAGAACACAATTATTCTTACAAACATGGATCATATCATATCCAATTCCAACTGCACAAAGGAAATTCTTCATTTTACTGTAGGTGTGTGGCAACTCAGACGCATCTTGGAAAGATTTGCGGAAAGCAGCCAACATCACATCGAATGATTTGTTGGTCATCCGCTCAGATGTCTTCACCTGAAGAAAGGTGACCATAGCTGAGAATACTGACAGCTTATTTCCTGGCGTGACAGCAATGTTGCATTGTTCCAACATGTGGTCCCACCATTTTTCTTCTGCAGGTGAAAGTTCACGGAAAGCACGAGCATTTCGTAGCATTGTTTCAATGTTGGTCAAACTCACTGGCTCCACCACCACCACCTCCTCTTCCTCATCCACTTGAGCATCAGGCAGATCAAGATGGTGATCTGCTGCTTCCACGTAGTCAATAACATTGACGTTCACAGCTTCACCATGATGAACCCACCTAGTATATGTGACCGACATCCCATACAAGTGTAGATGATTTTGCACAGTTGACTGGGGTCTTGTAACTGAATTCATACAACTACTACATGGGCAGAGCACATCTAATTTCGGACCACCGTACTCAGCTCTGATAAAGTTCATGAAGTTTTCAACCCCCTCGACATATGCAGCAGAGAATCTTTCAGCAAAAGTTATCCAAGTCATCTCCATCTGTTAGACATACAAATTAGTTCTTCTACTAGATATTACAGGAAAAACATATATGCTTTTTTATGAAGTCCAGAAAAAAATACCTAGGTCGATGTCTAAAGCTATGGCAAGATATTTGGATGAGCAGATCTAAGTACGAAATATATGTAAAGCTAATTCAGCAAACATATTTGAGTGCTAAATTATGGTAGGTTGTTTCAGCAGTCAATGAGGCCGAGCACACAGCCATCAAACTATCGAAGGCCATCGCAGCAACAAAGCTCGAGTATAAAACGGTGTAGAGCTATTTCACCTAACAGATTGCTACTAGACCATGGCAATCTACGTCACAATAAATATATGGCAGGATATTTTAGCAACTAATCGGCCTTGGCATGCCATCTCAGCTAAGAAGATTGCGTGCGGCAGCAAGGAAGCTTCTTAAGCAGAGCATATTGACAGTAAACTACTTCAGCAAACAGTGAGATTAAGAGCGTCTATCAGCTAACATTCAGCGCTACACCGACATGAACGGGGCCTCAGTCTAGAATGCGTGTACCATGGGAGAAGCTGACTACCGTGCGTCACCACACGAACGTCGCCAGTGGTGGCGGCGCTGACCGCCGTGCGCCTCCACAAGAACGTAACCAGAGGTGGCGGCGCGGCTAGAGGACGGCAGTCTACGAGAGCATACTGTGGGAGCGAGAGGATCGCCGTGCATCCCCTTGACGAACTGCGGCACCGACGTATCGGCACGGCGGGGAGGGCGGCTTTGGCGGAGCGAACAGAGTGGAAGGGGACGGGGAGGGGTTTGGGAATATTTGTCCGAAGGGCGGTTGAATCAATTTGGGGAATTTTTGTGTGTGTGAGGAGGAGGATTTTCGCGCGGTGGGCGGGGGGAGTTTGGCGCATGGTCGGTTTCTCCAAGTGCAGTCCCACGTGTCAGTGAAGAGGCAAGCCGAAGCGCGTTCCGTTTGCTTGAGCCGTGTGCAGGACCGAACGTGTGTGGGGTGCAATGCGACCGCGACAGGAGTGCTGTGAGTGTACCGCCTTTTTTCCTTTTAAACTAGGTGCTTCGCCCCCTTAAAGAAAATGTTGCTTCGCGCGTTCCATCGATACTACTACTAGTAATCCGGTAATCCCGACTAAAACGGAGCGGCCGGGTCTTTTCCCGCGCGATATGCTGGGAGGTTGGCTTAGTTTGGTTTTTTAGATTTGTCTCGGTTCAATAAAAAGCAGAGTTGGTGATGATGGTGTGTCTATCATCCTGCAATATAGGCCATCCGATCTATATCTAACGGATAGGAAGGAAACTATGACAATTTACCCGCACTCCTCTCCACATTTGCAGATAAGGCTTTCCCTCGTTCATCCTTTTCTCCCACAAGAGATTGATCTTCCGTGCAACGCACGGCCATCTTGCTAGTACTCCTACAATATGTATATTATTGTGAAAGTTCAAATACACCGGCCGAGATTAATGCAAACATGGTAGATTTTCATTACATCTCGAACTTTTATAGGACAGAAAAATAAAATAAACCCGACCCTAAACCTATTCTACGGCGGCGACCGACGTACTCCATCGGCGATCTCTATGTACGGGGTCGGGGTTCAAGACCCATGAAGTGAAGGTGCAGTCTCGGGCGAGGAAGATTAGAACACGGGATACGGACCGGCCAGTTGGCACACCATGCCCTGCCGCCTCCCATGCCCTACTCATCCTCGGAGGAGTCCCCGACCTCGGCGGTGCCGGACGTTGGACGGCGGCAAGTAGGACGTGTGGCTGAAGGTGCTCCCATCGTCAGCCACCAGCGTGGCCACCGCTTGTGCGGTGGCGTCCGCGTCCGGCTACACTGCTATTGCGTCGCGAGAGGCGACTTGAGCGAGGGCGCCGACCTCGAGCTTCATCCCCGAAGACAAGCTCTCCAGCAGAGCTTTCGCACTTGCGGTCATGGCGGATGCAGTCATGGCGGATGTGGTGCCAGGTAGGAGGACGATGCGCTATGGTGTGGAGGTTAGCTGGGCGTTGCCGCTTTAAGTAGCGCATTCCGGTGAGGCCAAGCGTCCGGGTGTGTCATTAAGTCGCCGGAGTTGGTTCCTCAGGCACCGAGCCTCTTAACGACGACATACGAAGGGACGACATGAATGCGGGCAGCTGGCGCTGCTACCTCTTGAGCACTGCGTTGGATTTCCCCGAAGAGGAGAGGATGATGCAGCAAAGTAGCGTAAGTATTTCCCTCAGCTTTTGAGAACCAAGGTATCAATCCAGTAGGAGGCTACGCACAAGTCCCTCGTACCTGCACAAAACAATAGCTCCTCGCATCCAACGCGATTAGGGGTTGTCAATCCCTTCACGGTCACTTACGAGAGTGATATCTGATAGAGATGATAAATAATATTTTTGGTATTTTTGATATAGTGATGCAAAGTGAAAAGTAAAAGGCAAAGTAAAAACAAAGCAATTATTAAAGTAATGGAGACTGATATGATGAGAATAGACCCGGGGGCCATAGGTTTCACTAGTGGCTTCTCTCAAGAGCATAAGTACTCTACGGTGGGTGAACAAATTACTGTTGAGCAATTGTGTAATTGAGTATAGTTATGAGAATATCTAGGTATGATCATGTATATAGGCATCACGTCCGAGACAAGTAGACCGACTCCTGCCTGCATCTACTACACTACTACTCCACTCATCGACCGCTATCCAGCATGCATCTAGAGTATTAAGTTAAAAACAGGGTAACGCCTTAAGCAAGATGACATGATGTAGAGGGATAAATTCATGCAATGTGATAAAAACCCCATCTTGTTATCCTCGATGGCATCCATACAATACGTGCCTTGCTGCCCTTACATCCTTTGGGAAAGGACACCGCAAGATTGAACCCAAAGCTAAGCACTTCTCCCATTGCAAGAACTACCAATCTAGTTGGAAAAACCAAACGGATAATTCGAAAAGACTTGCAAAGATAACTAATCATACATAAAAGAATTCAGAGAAGATTCAAATATTGTTCATAGATAAACTAGATCATAAACCCACAATTCATCAGTCTCAACAAACACACCGCAAAAAGAAGATTACATCGAATAGATCTCCACGAGAGAGGGGGAGAACATTGTATTGAGATCCAAAAAGAGAGAAGAAGCCATCTAGCTACTAGCTATGGACCCGAAGGTCTGAAGTAAACTACTCACACTTCATTGGAGGGGCTATGGTGATGATGTAGAAGCCCTCCGTGGTGGATGCCCCCTCCGGCGGAGCTCCGGAATAGGCCCCAAGATGGGATCTCGTGGATACATGAAGTTGCGGCGATGGAATTAGGTTTTTGGCTCCTGTTCTCATCGTTTGGGGGTACGTAGGTATATATAGGAGGAAGGAGTACATCGGTGGAGCAACAGGGGGCCCACGAGGCAGGGGGCGCGCCCTAGGGGGGGGCACGCCCCCACCCTCGTGACAGCCTCTTTTGTTCCTTGGAGTAGGGTCCAAGTCTCCTGGACTCCGTTTGGACTCCGTTTGATATTCCGTTTCTTCGAAACACTGAAATAGGCAAAAAAATAGCAATTCTGGGCTGGGCCTCCGGTTAATAGGTTGGTCCCAAAAATAATATAAAAGTGGAAAATAAAGCCCAATATAGTCCAAAACAGTAGATAAAGTAGCATGGAGCAATCAAAAATTATAGATACGTTGGAGACGTTTCAGGCATCCCCAAGCTTAATTCCTGCTCGTCCTCGAGTAGGTAAATGATAAAAAGAGAATTTTTGATGCGGAGTGATACTTTGGCATAATTTCAATATAAATCTTCTTAATTGTGGTATAAATATTCAGATCTGAAAGATTCAAGACAAAAGTTCATATTTACATAAAAATAATAATACTTCAAGGATACTAACTAAGCAATTATGTCTTCTCAAAATAACATGGCCAAAGAAAGTTATTCCTACAAAATCATATAGTCTGGCTATGCTCCATCTTCCCCACACAAAATATTTAAATCATGCACAACCCCGATGACAAGCCAAGCAATTGTTTCATACTTTAACATTTTCAAAACTTTATCAATCTTCACGCAATACATGAGCGTGAGCCATGGATATAGCACTATATGTGCAATAGAATGGTGGTTGTGGAGAAGACAAAAAGAGGGAAGATAGTCTCACATCAACTAGGCGTATCAATGGGCTATGGAGATGCCCATTAATAGATATCTATGTGAGTGAGTAGGGATTGCCATGCAACGGATGCACTAGAGCTATAAGTATACGAAAGCTCAACAAAAGAAACTAAGTGGGTGTGCATCCAATTCGCTTGCTCACGAAGACCTAGGGCATTTGAGGACGCCCATCATTGGAATATACAAGCCAAGTTCTATAATGAAAAATTCCCACTAGTATATGAAAGTGACAAAATGAGAGACTCTCTATCATGAAGATCATGGTGCTACTTTGAAGCAAAAGTGTGGTAAAAGGATAGTAACATTGTCCCTTCTCTCTTTTTCTCTCATTTTTTTCTTTTTTTTATTTGGGCCTTTTCTCTTTTTTTATGGCCTCTTTTTTTTCATTTTTCTCTTTTTTTATTTTTCGTCCGGAGTCTCATCCCGACTTGTTGGGGAATCATGGTCTCCATCATCCTTTCCTCACTTGGACAATACTCTAATAATGATGATCATCACAATTTTATTTTTCTTACAACTCAACAATTACAACTCGATTCTTAGAACAAAGTATGACTCTATATGAATGCCTCCGGCGGTGTACCGAGATATGCAATGAAACAAGAGTGACATGTATGAAAGAATTATGAACGGTGGCTTTGCCACAAATACGATGTCAACTACATGAGCATGCTAGCAATATGACAATGATGGAGCGTGTCATAATAAAAGGAACGGTGGAAAGTTGCATGGCAATATATCTCGGAATGGCTATGGAAATGCCATGATAGGTAGGTATGGTGGCTGTTTTGAGGAAGATATATGGTGGGTGTATGATACCGGCGAAAAATGCGCGGTATTAGAGAGGCATGCACTAGTGTAAGGATGGGAAAAAAGTGTGTATAATCCATGGACTCAACATTAGTCATAAAGAACTCATATACTTATTGCAAAAATATAGAAGTTATCAAAGCAAAGTATTACGCGCATTCTCCTAGGGGGATAGATTGGTAGGAAAATACCATCGCTCGTCCCCTACTGCCACTCATAAGGAAGACAATCAATAAATAAATCATGCTCCGAGTTCATCACATAACGGTTCACCATACGTGCATGCTACGGGAATCACAAACTTCAACACAAGTATTCTTTAAATTCACAACTACTCAACTAGCATGACTCTAATATCACCATCTTCATGTCTTAAAACAATTATCAAGCATCAAACTTCTCTTAGTATTCAACGCACTCAAAAGAAAGTTTCACATATCTTGAATACCAAGTATATTAATATTAAGCAAATTACCATGCTATTAGCGACTCTCAAAATAATCTAAGTGAAGCATTAGAGATCAATAGTTTCTTTAAAACAAATCCACCACCGTGCTCTAAAAGATCTAAGTGAAGCACTAGAGCAAAAATTATCACGCTCAAAAGATATAAGTGAAGCACTGTGAGCAAAATTATCAAGCTCAAAAGATATAAGTGAAGCACATAGAGTATTCTATCAAATTCCAATTTATGTATGGCTCTCTCAAAAGGTGTGTACAGCAAGGATGATTGTGTTAAACTAACAAGCAAAGACGCAAATAATACAAGACGCTCCAAGCAAAACACATATGATGTGGTGAATAAAAATATAGCTCCAAGTAAATTACCGATGGAAGTAGATGAAAGTGGGGATGCCTTCCGGGGCATCCCCAAGCTTTGACTTTTTTGTGTCCTTGGATTATCTTGGGGCTGCCATGGACATCCCCAAGATTAGGCTCTTGCCACTCCTTGTTCCATAATCCATCAAAAGAATTTACCCGAAACTTGAAAACTTCACAACACAAAACTCAATAGGAATCTCGTGAGCTCCGTTAGAGAAAGAAAACAAAAGACTAATTTAAGGTACTGTAATGAACTCATTATTTATTTATATTGGTGTTAAACCTACTTTATTCCAACTTCTCTATGGATTATAAACTATTTTACTAGCCATAGATTCATCAAAATAAGCAAACAACACACGAAAAACAGAATCTGTCAAAAACAGAACAGTCTGTAGTAATCTGTAACTAACGCAAACTTCTGGAACTCCAAAAAATCTACCAAAATTAGACTACCAGACAATTTGTTTATTGGTCAGCAGCAATTGGAATCAGTATTTTATCACGTTCTGGTGATTTTAATAATTAAGCACTGAGCGCAAAGTTTCTGGAAATTACAGCAAGATCAAATAACTATCATCCAAGAAGATCCAATAGGTCTAGCTTGGCACAAACACTAATTAAAACATAAAACAACACCTAAACAGAGGCCAGATGGATTATTTAATCCTAAACAGAAACAAAAACAGAAAAACATAAAGAAAATTGGGTTGCCTCCGAACAAGCGCTATCGTTTAACGCCCCTAGGTAGGCATAAAAGCAAGGATAGATCTAGGTATTGCCATCTTTGGTAGGCAATTCTTCAATGAGGCATCTACCTTATTTAGAATTTTCTTTCTTTCTAGTAATTATCAAATTTTTAGGCAAAAGATTGAAAAATTCATTCATAGCAAATGGTTCCTTAATGATGGCAAAAAGATTGGGATAAACACTTATAGATTTAAGATCCGCAGTTTCCTTACTAGATGATTCACCCTTATTCTTAGGAACATAAATAAGCTTAGTATTTTTAGGAGAAGAACTTCGAGTGTTTTTTATGGAAGAAAAAGCGGTTCCCAAGTTGGTAATGATACCCTCAAGTTTATCGATTTTAGTGGAATCTAAATTTATTTTCTCATTAACTATGGGTTCCTTTTCTTTAATAGTTTTCAAAGTCATTCCTACCTTAGATCCATATTGGGTAATTTGATTGTGGATCTTTTTATCAAGATTTTCAATTGATTCAATGGTAGCAACTTTATTCTCAATAATTTCAAGTCTTTGAATAACATGCTCCAAAGTTAACATAGTTCCATTAACCAAAAGAGGTGGTGAGCCAAATAAATCTATTAAAGCATTATAAGAATCAAAAGTATGGCTACCCAAGAAATTCCCTCCAGTAATGGTATCAAGGATATATCTATACCAAGATTAGCACCTACGTAAAAATTACGAAGAAGAACTAAAGTAGATTGCTTCCTGGTAGATCTATTTTGAGCATTGCAAATTCTATACCAAGCATCTTTTAGATTTTCTCCCTCCGTTTGCTTAAAATTTAGAACTTCATTCTCGGGAGAAAACGGAGAAGATATGAGACTAGTCATGACGACAAGCAAGCGAACTAACACACGAGCAAATAGGCGGACGAGGAAAAGGCAAACGACAAAAGAGGAGGAGATTGGGAAAGTAAGGGCGAATAAAACGGCAAGGGTTAAGTGGGGGAGAGGAAAACGAGAGGCAAATGGCAAATAATGTAACGCGGGAGATAGGGATTGTGATGGTACTTGGTATGGTGCTTGACTTGCTCTTGCGTGAGCCTCTCCGCAACGGGCGCCGTAAATTCTTCTTGCTACCTCTTGAACACTGCGTTGGATTTCCCCGAAGAGGAGAGTATGATGCAGCAAAGTAGCGTAAGTATTTCCCTCAGCTTTTGAGAACCAAGGTATCAATCTAGTAGGAGGCTACGCACAAGTCCCTCATACCTGCACAAAACAATAGCTCCTCGCAACCAACGTGATTAGCGGTTGTCAATCCCTTCACGGTCACTTACGAGAGTGAGATCTGATAGAGATGATAAATAATATTTTTTGTATTTTTGATATAGTGATGCAAAGTGAAAAGTAAAAGGCAAAGTAAAAACAAAGCAAGTATTAAAGGAATGGAGATTGATATGATGAGAATAGACCCCGGGGCCATAGGTTTCACTAGTGGCTTCTCTCAAGAGCATAAGTATTCTATGGTGGGTGAACATATTACTGTTGAGAAATTGACAGAATTGAGCATAGTTATGAGAATATCTAGGTATGATCATGTATATAGGCATCACGCCCGAGACAAGTAGACCGACTCCTGCCTGCATCTACTACTATTACTCCACTCATCGACCGCTATCCAGCATGCATCTAGAACATTAAGTTAAAAACAGAGTAACGCCTTAAGCAAGAGATGACATGATGTAGAGGGATAAATTCATGCAATATGATAAAAACCCCATCTTGTTATCCTCGATGGCAACAATACCATATGTGCCTTGCTTCCCCTTCTGTCACTGGGAAAAGACACCGCAAGATTGAACCCAAAGCTAAGCACTTCTTCCATTGCAAGAACTACCAATCTAGTTGGCAAAACCAAACAGATAATTGGAAGAGACTTGCAAAGCTAACCAATCATACATAAAAGAATTCAGAGAAGATTCAAATATTGTTCATACATAAAAGATACATAAAAGAGCTTGATAATTTTTCCCTAGGGGGGGCGCCCCCACCCTCATGACCGCCTCTTTTGTTCCTTGGAGTAGGGTCCAAGTCTCCTGGATCACGTTCGGTGAGAAAATCACGTTCCCGAAGGTTTCATTCCGTTTGGACTCCATTTGATATTCCGTTTCTTCGAAACACTGAAATAGGCACCAAAAAAAACAACAATTCTGGGCTGGGCCTCCGGTTAATAGGTTAGTCCAAAAAATAATATAAAAGTTGAAAATAAAGCCCAATATAGTCCAAAACAGTAGATAAAGTAGCATGGAGCAATCAAAAATTATAGATACGTTGGAGACGTATCAGGCGCCGGCTGGGAAAGCACTGTGCGACGGCGCGAGGGACGAGGGCTTTGGTGTGCCAGGGTAGTCAGCTGCGGTCGTGGCAACGTTGGAGATGCCCATTTCTCAAATGCGATCCCAACATGTCATTGAAAAAGCAAGACGACCCGGCATGGTCTCACGTCCAGAGGATGCAGTTGGCCGCGCTACACCAATCCGCGGACGCGTCGAGGCGCCCCGTGCATCCTCGACGAGTCGGGTGTTGGGGTGTGTTTGGATTGTGGCCAAAGTGCACCTTACCAAAATTTTGGTCATGACCCAAAGATTGGTCTTTGTTTGGATGGTTGCCATTTCTTTGGCATGCCAATGAACTCTAGCCAACTCTAGTTCATTTTTCTTGCCAATGTCGGCCAAATCATGGGCAACCAATACCTCAACCAAAATTTTGGCTACCCAATGCTTTGATGGGGCAACCTTGGGTACAAACCAAAAATACTGTTGGTCGTGCCACAACACTAACGCCACCCTCGGCACACTGAAACCGACCGTGTCTATCGACGATATGAGCGTGTCGCTCACCGCGGTCACCGTGTACAGAGGCGGTGCTGGAGCTGCGCCTCGTTGTTGGCCCCAACGACCCACATGAACGGTTGTCGGTGGCGAGGAGGTCGTGGGCCAGCTCCTCCATTGGACTAGTCTACGCTATGTCGATTTCCCTGTTTTCCCGACCATATTCAAGCGTCAGTGCTCCGCGTTGCGCATTAGGCCTTTTACTATGTAGTCCAAGCGAGGCAACTTATTGTTTATTTGAGCTGTTCAAGTGTAATCATGTGGCGTTTGCTTATTTCTCATTCCTCTCCAACCCTCTTCTCCATCGATCATGTCGCCCTCCAGTCGAGTCCATCCTCCCGCATGCCTCATTTGAACATTCCGCCGAGTATCATTCGCATGTACCCACCCTAGTCCTCTTTCAATAGATCTCCGGACCCGGGATGAAATCGAGAGGGAACGAGTGGGGCACGTGATACCTAAGGCGGATTCAAAATTTTGAACCAAAGTGATCATAACATCCACAAATCATATATAAAGGGTATTCAATGTTCGTTTGCGTTTTGAACGCATACAATATACTCCCTCCTATCCTTTCTACTTTACATACTCCCTCCATCTAGGTGAGTATGTCATCTTAGGCTGTGCTCCGTGACCAAGGAGGAGAGAAAACTGAGAGACATTAATGTCTATTTGCTAATTAATAGTATTGCATGCAATGAACTAACCACTGCATGTCGTGTTTGATAGTCTCAAGTCATTAAGAGCATGCACACCCTCATCTCTTATTGGTTGACATGTCAAGAAACAAGAAACGAGGTAGAAGTTAATGCACCGCGCCTAAGTGTTTTGGGATTATTTTGTTTTCGTAAGATGACTTGCACACCTAGACAGAGGGAGTATAAGTTTTATGTGTAGTCAAAGTATCTCTACTATGATCAAAAAAGGTATCAACATTCAACAACGCCCAATCAATAATGTTAGATTCGTATGTACTCCTAGATTTGTACTCGAGATGGTTTCCAATTTGACTATTAACAAGATTAATAGTACTCCTTTCACATAGGTGAGTAAGTCATCTTAGGCTGTGCGCCGTGACCAAGGAGGAGGGGAAAACGAGAGACATTAATGTTTATTTGCTAATTAATAGTATGGCATGCAATGAACTAACCACTGCATGTCATGTTTGATAGTCTCAGGTCATTAAAAGCATGCACACCCTCATCTCTTATTGGTTCATATGTCAAGAAACAAGAAACGAGGTAGAAGTTAATGCACCGCTACCTCGTGTTTTGGGATTATTTGGTTTTCGTAAGATGACTTACACACCTAGACGGAGGGAGTACATGAGATGTATAATGTGAAAATTATATCATTGGAAACTCCTTCACATACGAATTTGACCATATGCTTTGTGTAAGTTGCATGCCATATATTATTACTCTAACATTTGGTCAAAGTTAGCCTCGAAAAATGCATTAGACCCTGTATGCTTTGTGTAAGTTGCATGCCATATATTATTACTCTAACATTTGTGTAAGTTGCATGTCATATATTATTACTCTAACATTTGGTCAAAGTAGTATAGTGTAAGTGGATCCTCGGCGTAGGTATCCTCGCCTAACCCTCCCTTTCGGTCACTTCTTGGCGGATCCCATGCTTGCTAGGCCCGCATGTCGGTTACTCAATGGGTTCGCCACGTCGAGGATCCTCATCCGTAGTATACTCCCTTTGTTTTTATTTACTCCGCATAAAATGGAGGAGTGGTGGTATAATAAATGACGCAGCGGGAGAGGGGAGGGACGTCGGTTTGCTCTCAATCTGCGGTCCCACAAGCGGTAAAACGCAAGACGGCGCTGCTCCATTCGGTGAGCGACGTGGAGGGTCCAGCGTGCCAGGCTGCAACGCGAACGCGACAAGAGTGATGTACAGTCAAAACCGATTGACCGGTCGTCACCCGAACCACTATTCACACCAGAATCTTCGCTGCTCGGCCTACGCTAGCCACTGCCCTAAAACCACACCAAATCTCCAGCCCATTCCCCCACCTTTTGATCCCCTAGCCCGCATCAAGCGTTCCCTAGTTCGTCGGAAAGCCATTGTGCGCCGCAAGATCACTTACTACAAGATGCTGATGCTGGAGCACCACGCAGAAATCGCGGCGGCGGTCGGTGCCACAGACCTCCGTTCCCAAGCTCGCTTTGCGGCAGGCCAATCCCCGAGTTCTCTGGAGCCAAGCTATGAGGAGGAGAAAGCCGATCCAATGTTCACTGCGGAGGTCGCAGCGTAGAAGTCCCCTGATGGGTATGAGACGATGGACATCGACTTCATGCCGGCGTCCGAGTCCCTCATGGTGCAGGCGGACCAGCGGTTCAACATGGCGATACTAAGACCGGGAGGCAGAGGCTCAACTCGACACGGACCGCGCGCATACCGCTGCCATCGAGGCTCTCCTGCAGGCGGAACCAGACATCCTAGACATGAGCTGGGCGGCAGAGGCTCGACTCGGCGTAGAGCGCGCGGATGCCGCTCTCATTGACGCCCTCCTGCAAGCGGAACCGGAAGTCCTGGACTTGAACTGGGCGGCGGAGGCTCGACTCGACGCGGAGCAGGCGGATGCCGCTACCATCGAGGCTCTCCTGCAGGCGGAACCGGACGTCCTCGACTTGAACCGGGCCGTGCTCTGCGCAGAAGCGCAAGACGCCCGCTTGAACGAGTAGCTAGAGGCCGAGGACAACCACGGTGCGGAGACACACGTCGGCAGCGACGGCTGGTTCACGCCAGCAGCCAAAGATGACGAGGCCGTCTCTTTCCACGAGCAGTGATAGTTTTTCTTTATGTTGTTGTTTTTATGGATCTTTTGTTGTGTAAAAACATACTATTTATTATGCAACTCGCCTGACTTGGGTCAGTCTACCATTTCAGGCGGTTGGATGAATATCCTACGTCTCCTAACCCTTCTTTCCTTCTTCCTCACCTCTTCTTCTTCCCCAACAGACCACCGCACGGGCCGTACGGATACTCCCCAACATGCGGTTGCATAAACATACTCTATGAACAAAAATTATGTGTCAGCGATAGGATGGCTGAGTTTGGTTTGTTCACATGCGACATCACGTGTCAGTGAGGGTGCGATCCCTTGGTTGGGTTTGCGGCGTGCAGGAGCGACTGTGTGAGGGTGCGGTGCGACCACGGCATGCAGGAGTGACCGTGTGAGGGTGCGGTGCGACCGTGACAGCCGTGCGCAAGTGTACCTCCTTCTCATTTTGAAAACTTTAGGCAAGCTTGGCAAAAATGTGTGGCGAAGTTTGGCAATGCAAGGCCTAGACCCAAACAGCATAAGTACGTACGTACAAGGAGTACTAGTGTCAAAAAAGAAAGGCAGGGTTTTCCTTCACGGGATTTAATCGATACAAATCCTCGTTTCACGTGTCAATTAATGCGTATTTTTTTCTTGAAAGACCAAAGAGCTAACCATCTCACTCCTCATCGCTTGATTAATGCAGCGCCATGCAAACGAACCTTCTCACTTCCGCATGCATGCAGGGGATATTAATGTCCTTGGTTGCAAACCCCATCAATTTTGCCTCGATTAGTGTTCGTGGCCCTCTACAAATTGTAATTTTGATATACTGGCCTTGTGTACAAAAAAATGGAGATAGAAACTATATTTGAATTCCTTGCCCATTGCGGTGACGTCGACGACTTTTTTTTGTGGTTTGGCGAAGTGCGTTCGACGGAGAACACCATTGAGGGAGACCACGGTAAGTCGCTATAAGTGCCGCCTGCAAGCCGAGACAACCGCCTTATTTGCATCTAGGAAGTCCTTTACTAGTACTACTACTAGGAGTACTAGTGCGGTGAGATGGTTTCTTGAAGAAGACGATGGAGAAGCGGAGTCATCGAAGAGTGAAATGATAGTTGCTTTGTCCATGCTTTGTGATTTGACGCCTCATTGCTTTGTGATTTGTGATAGAAGGGACAGGGGAGTAGACTCTGTGCTCTATACTGTACTACATGCGTCCAAGCATGGGAGAAAGAGGAGAGACGTTGCATTTTTCTATTCCTTCAATCAATCAATCAGGGAGCTTCGGTTCCATCTTTTTGCCTTTGGCAACACCGTCCACGAAGCTATTTTCACATTTGGCTAAACATTGTGGATGCCCTTAACCGTACCACTTGGTTTTGCTCATGTGTGCTATCTATCCAAATCTCAATTATATTGATCTAAAAAATTATAGAATCAAAGATTAGTAAAAAGGAGGTGATTTTGCCGTGCGGATGGCGGGGGAGGTTTCTTATTTTCGGAGGATGTTGTCCTAGCGGTTTGCTAACATGCGGTCCCATGTGTCAATGCTTTACCAAGCTGATCCGTGTCCCACATGAGGCAGAACAACGGCAGAAGCAACACGTGGTTAAGTTGAAGAAGATGAGGGAGAAGCGGATTCAGCAACGAGTGAAATGATGGTTGCTTCGTCCCTCCAACTTATTTTTTTAGCATTATTACTTCGTCCCTCCAACTTAACTGCGGGAAAGGTGCAGCTTTGTGATTTGATGCCTCATTGCTCATTACTACGCCGGCGCCATGACTGGGGTGCTTCACCCCGGCTGCTCTGCACTGTATTCCGGTATGGCACGTGGACCCGGTATCTTGATGTCCCACATGTCGGCAAAAGGGACTAGAAAATTTATGAAAGCGAGCGCTCCACTCTTACGACGGAGGAGTAGACGACACGATGGCCCGGTGAACTGTCACTTGTACTGTATAGTACTATAGTTTTGCCGTTTTGCACGATCCATCGATACAAACCCGATTAAACAGGAAAGGGCGGGATTTTTCCCGCGCGGTAGATGATACTGGCCATACATTTCAAAGGCAATTTTAATGTATGCAAACTGAATAATTATAAGTAACAATATGATATCTAGTAAAACTAAAAACACATATGATTTATTGTGTTAGTGTAGTAGTAGTGCTGTATTAAATAGTTGTTAGATGTAACATGCGAGAACGTGTAGAGATGTAGTTTTGGAGGGCCTACAGAGAGAAAGGCGTAATATGGTCACCGAACTTCAGAATAAGCTGATTACGGTCACTATATACGTTTTGAGGTGATTATCCGGTCACTTGCTCACAGTTCAGCATCGGATTGCACTCTATTGACCGACCAAATAGTCTGCGTGGCGCCATGTTGACTAGTTAAGTTGACCACGTTCCTTGTGGGTCCCACCTGTCAGTTCGCATAGGGAAAAGGTCAGATAAACACAAATTTACGCAGGCGCGACAAGGCTCCACCCCGTGCGCGGGAATCACCTAGTTGTGTATGTGTCTGTCAGGGCCTGGTGTGTGCGCATGCATGTGTAGGTTGAGCACTTGAGCGTGAGAGTGTGTGTTGGTCGTGTGGTGTACTGGTGTGTGCAAGCATGCGTGCGTGTGTGCGTGTGAGTGTTGCGTGCGTGCGTGGCTACATGTGTATGTGTGAGTGTTGTGTGCGTGCGTGGGTGCATGTGTTTGTGTGAGTGTTGCGTGGATGGAGTTCGTGTGCATGCGTGCGTGCATGTATAATCACCACACCAGCTCCTGTGTGTTAAAACAGACGGCTCAGCATACCAATACAAGGCCACCTAGTCCATTGTGCCCGCGGTAATGACTTCGAACCACTGTCAAAATATTTTTTTTGTTTGTTTTCATTCTTACAAGCAAGATGCCCATGCATTGCATGTAACATCACACTAGTAGAAAAAGGACCTAATATGAGACACATTAGTGCCGGTTTGATTTTGAGCCCGCACTAATGTGTCCAATAGTGCCGGTTCGTGCCACGAACCGGTACTAAAGAGGGTGGTGGCAGGGAGTTGTTAGTCTGGGGCCCCTCCAGCACCTTTAGTACCGGTTCGTGGCACGAACCGGTACTAAAGGTCGACCTAGATAAACCCTTCGTCCAACCGAGCCACTCTGTTCTTCCCCTTTCCCCTCACATCCTCTGTTCTTCCCCTCTCTTCCTCGAGCTCCTCACAAATTTTGCCCAAAATTTGTTAAGATTTGAAGGCCCCCATCCATTCAAATGTTAGCAACTTTGTCCTTTCAACTCTCATTGCTAGATTAGCTCTTGCAATGCTTTGTATAGTGATTAATTTGGGAGGAATTATATTTGCTAGTATTTGATTTATATGCAATTTGAGGTCAAAAATAACACTTAGTTCATATGTAGGTGTGGTTTACTTAGTGCCTTCTAAATCTCCGTCGTAACCACTGAGGGAGTCCCAAATTAGGGGGTGTCCGGATAGCCGAACTATCACCGTTGGCGGACTCCTGGACTATGAAGATACAAGATTGAAGACTTTGTCCCGTGTTCGGATGGGACTTTCCTTGGCGTGGAAGGCAAGCTTGGAGATACGGATATGTAGATCTCCTACCGTTGTAACCGACTCTGTGTAACCCTAACCTATCCGTAGTCTATATAAACCGGAGGGTTTTAGTCCGTAGGACGAACAACAATCATACCATAGGCTAGCTTCTAGGGTTTAGCCTCCTTGATCTCGTGGTAGATCTACTCTTGTACTACCCATATCATCAATATTAATCAAGTAGGAGTAGGGTATTACCTCCATCGAGAGGGCCCGAACCTGGGTAAAAACATCGTGTCCCTTGTCTCCTGTTACCATCCGCCTAGACGCACAGTTCGGGACCCCCTACCCGAGATCCGCAGGTTTTGACACCTACATTAGTGCTTTCATTGTGAGTTCCTCTGTGTCGTCGCCATCAGGTAGGATGCCTCATCTCGTCTTTAAAGACGATACTATCGCCAAAGAAGCCTTGGCCACTGGTCAGACTCTTCGGCTAGGTGGTTTTCTCATGACCACTAGTTCGGCCGCCGCACCGATGATGACTTCTCGAGTCATCGAAACCAATATTCACGTTAATTCGGAACTTGCCGAACAGTTAGATCCGATCGATCTCTCCTCCGTAAACGAGCTCTTGGATCGCATCGCCGCCCTGGGAGTCGCCACAGATTACGACCGGATTGGGCCTAAAACCGATCTGAGAGAGATCAACTCTCCCCAGGCTACCCATCATGTTGTTGTGGTAGAGGAGCAATGCGGCAATTCTTCTTCTATCTTAAGGACTAGTTACGTCAGGATTACCGATCCCTCCATGCCGGATTCCCACAGAGGGATGGATGTCGATCAAGCCCTGAACTTAAAGTCAGGCAACGGGATGGATTCATTGGATAGCATTCAAAAATCCAAACTTTCGAGTTCGGAAACTTCCCGGCCCCTGAGTCTTAAATTGGACGGGGTTCTCGATCCAGTTCCACCCGCCCACCCAAACATTAGCCATCTATCCCGAATTCGGCAAGAGCCCGCTGAAACAGTACATCATTACTGGGCTAGATTCCTCCTGGTTATGGAGAGGATAAAGGACTGCCGAGAGGAGGACGCAATCCCAATTTTCTGCAATAATTGCACGGACAAGGGAATCCTAAACGCCATAAGTCATCGCGAAATTACACACTTTGCTGACTTGGTGACCATAGTACAAAAGTACTATGCGATGGAGAGCGCCTGGAAAACCGAAAGTAAATTTTGGGATAATCCGGCCCCGAATACATCCCTAGTCCGAAATAAAAGGGTGCATCATTACCAAGCACAGGGTTAAACACCAAAAACCAAAACCCCTAAAGGGTATGGAACCGTCTTGGAGGGTTGGCTAAACGGACCTGCAAAATTCACAAGACAGGGGCGCCACTCCAACTCATAGCCTTGAGCATGTTGGATACTACGGCAGGTGGCCAAAAGTGGCGAAGAACTTCTAGCTGAATCCCAGCCCAAAGCAACACCAAAGACGGTGTTAACCTTTTCGAGACTTCGCATCAAATAACATGCGAGAACGAACACTCCATAACCTTGTCAAGTCTACCAAGTAGCAACAATAAATCCATGGAGTGACACGGCTATTACCTTTAATGCGGTGATTTAACCTAAATTCGAACAGCCCGAGCACCAGCCGCATTGGTCCTCAGTCCGATAGTGGACGGCTTTCGCCTTACTAAAGTACTCATGGATGGCGGTAGCGGACTAAACCTCATCTATGAGGAAACCCTCCAAAAAATGGAAATAGACTGGAACCGCATTGAGCGAAGGAGCACAACCTTTAGAGGAATAATCCCTAGCCGGGAAGCATGCTGCACAAGAAAAATCACACTGGACGTAGTGTTCGGCTCGCCAGACAATTAAAGGTCCGAGGAGGTCACATTTCAAGTGGCCCCCGTTCAACAGCGGATATCATGCTTTATTAGGACGAGAGGCATTCACAATTTTTCAAGCTATACCCCATTATGGGTACATGAAGCTTAAGATGCCCGGACCTAACGGAATCATCACTCTCGCTAGTGATCCGAACATAGCACTCCCGCCGAAAACAAGACAACCGCACTAGCCCTCGAGGCACTATCCGAAGCCCTAGCGGCCGAGGAACTCACCGTGATGCGCTCCACGGTGAACAGGGACGATGTGATACTTGATAAAAGATCCAAGTCCACCTCTTTTAAACCAGCGGATGAAATAGTTAAATTCCAAGTCCACCCAACGGACCCTGCAAAGACGGCCTCCATTGGGGCACAATTAAACCCTGATGTAGACGCCGCACTACAAGAATTTCTACGAGAAAACTGGGACATCTTTGCCTGGCACCCTTCAGACATGCCAGGAATCCCACGTCGGCTGGCCGAGCACAGCCTAAATATCCTAAAAGGATTCAAGCCAGTCAAACAGGCTCTTCGGCGCTTTTCCGAACCCAAGAGACAGGCCATGGGAGAGGAGCTAGCCAAACTTTTGGAAGCCGGTTTCATCAGAGATATAAAACATCTAGACTGGCTAGCAAACCTGGTGATGGTACCAAAGACGGATAAATCCTGGTGCCTATGTGTTGATTTTAAATACCTTAATAAGGCTTGCCCAAAGGATCCCTTCCCCCTCCCTCTAATTGATCAAATTATTGACGCCTTCTGATGAGGGCACGACTCATTGTGCTTCCTCGACGTTGCATACTCGGCTACCACCAAATCAAGATGGCGGAGCCAGACCAACCTGCAACAGCATTCATCACTCCATACGGCCCGCTCGCTTCAATACAATGCCCTTTGGGCTCAAAAACGCCCGCAACATATCGCGCGATGATTCAAACATGTCCGCAAACCAGATCGGCAAAATAGTGGAAGCATATGTAGATGACGTGGTCGTCAAAACCAAGCACGTCGAAACTCTAGTAGACGACTTGAGGCTCACATTCGACAATCTTCGAAAATATGACATGAAGCTCAATCCGGAAAAATGCGTCTTCGTAGTTCTAGTGTAGCAACCCGACCTCAGATGGTCAAGTCTCTGTGCTTCTGTGTCATCCCTGGATCGGTAATGCTGACACATACAGTACTCGAAGGATTTATAACAGAGTAGCAATCACACACTTAGTACATCGAATGTCTCAAAAGAGAACTTATTACAATAATATGGCTTAAGGCCATCTAATGCGATAACAGCGGAAGGCTTGGAAGATAAAGTGAGTCCATCAACTCCAACGGCATAACTGAGCTGCACGGCAACGACCTACAATCCTTACTCCTCGTCTGAAAAGTCTGCAACATAAAATGTTGCAGCCCGAGAATGGGTCAGCACATGGAATATGCTGGCAATGTAACACATAGAGAGTAATGGAAAAATTAAGTTATACTACATGCATAAATGGCTGGTGGAAAGCTCTACGGTTACAGTTTTGCAAAAAGCCAATTTTTCCCTACATCAAAGGAATAAATTTTACTTTAACTATCATGGTGGTTGAAACATCATTGAGAAGGTATAACCCCAACTCAATCCCAATTAAAGTGATTAACAACCCAGCAGTATTAATTTAGAGTGATGAGATACATGTGAATACTCAAGTACTAGATACTCGAATTGTCCATAACCGGGGACACGGCTAACCATGATTAGATTGTACACTCTGCAGAGGTTTCATGACTTTTCCCCACAAGACTCGATCGCCTCCGTTGGTTTCTCGCACTACATGGTGTTTGAGAAGCGGATGACCGAGACACAGTCTTTCGAAACATTAACTCTCTACTTGGATAGATCATGCCAAACCTATAAAACCCATTACCTGCTGATCTACCTCTTGAGAGCTTCACGTAACTTACTCAACTATGCTAGAGCCCATAATAGCTTGTGGCTGCACACGGAAGTTTCTAGCATGAATAATCTCAGTTCCCTTTGAGCCTGGGTGGCGGTCCTTAGGAAGATCTCACGGATACCCCGGGATTTCCAAAAAATTAAACAGACAACACTGGGTTCCCCAGGTGCCTCAATCCACCCAGATGTGTATTTAAGTTGCCACCTTAAAATAGACCATTAATTAACAATCTCACATCTGTCGTGAATATCTCTCAAACCCAAACCACGTCTACGAGCATAGCATGGCAATATAAGCATAATGCAGAAGTAACTCCCAAGGGTTCGATAGTAACAGGGCAATAGGTTCCTACCTCATCATCTACTTCCCAACCCACAACTTAATGCCATCCTAATCATGCAATGTTTGAGGATTGAGCTAATGCATAAAACTGGGTATGAAAAGATATGATCAAGTGTTACTTGCCTTGCTGACGATCCGTGAATCCTAGAGACTCGTAGTAACACGCTTCGCACTCCGGGAATTCTATCGCAAGTAAACAATACATACATAAGTAACAAACAAAGATGCACAAACGAAACTTCAACTAAAAGAGGTTGACCGGAGAGTTCAACTTAAGAACTCCGGTTTGCAAAAAGAATCAAACCAACCGAAACAACGAAACTCAAACGGCGAGAGAAACATGGTCCGTTTACTAATCTGAACTAGAGCCAAATTTTACAAAGATGAGAACTGGTTTAAGTTGACTATTCGGAAAGAGGGTTTCGAAATGAAACTCCAGGCGCTTGAATCGCCTGATTCCGATAAACGAGCGAAAAGTTATACTAGTTTGAACATTGGTTCAGAAATCAAATTCGGAATAACCGCGGAATAATTCCGATAAAAGAAAATCAACGAACGTCTAAACGAATGAACGTTCATTAGCAGAGACTAAACGACGAACATGTTCGTAAAAACGAACGAACGGGTGAACGTTCTCAAAATAAATAAACCGGAAAAAAAATAAACCGATCTAATAATAAAAAAAACGGGCTAGGTTTTTTTTTAAAAAACCGAAGGGATATTTAAAAAAAAACTGGCGGCGGGCTACCTCCGGCGAGGTCGTCCGTGGGCGGGCGGCTCTCCGGGCGAGGGGCGGCGAGGGCGGCTAGGGGCGGCGGCTCGGCGAGGGGGGCGACGGCATCGGGCGCTGGAGGCAGCGACGCTGTGGCGGCGGGCGGGCGGCTCGGCTCGGGCTTCCCCGGGTCCGGGCGGGCGGCGGTGGCGATGGTGGCTAAGGGGAGAGGGGGGGGCTATTTAAAGAGGGGAGGGGAGGTGGCTTGGAGGAGGGCAAGGCGGCTGCGAGTCCGGCTCGGACTCGAGAGTCCGTGTGGCAGTGGCTGCAGGTGGGCTGGGCCGTTAACCCGATCAAGTATGATTTCCTATAAAAAAAACATTCCGCCGAAAATTTATAAAAAGAAATCCTAGAAAAATAAATAAAAATCTAAAAATTCCAAAACAAGTTTTCTTTGCCTAAATAAAATATTTAGAACAAGATGAACTTTTCTTGGCCCCTAAAATGCAAATTTTTAAACATATGCAATTTTTTCACTAGGAAAATAAAATTCCATATAAGTAAAATAAAATCCCAAAAATGATTTTAACATTTTTCCTCCGGTATTTCAATTAGTTTTGGAGAAGTCATATTATCTCCTCTCGTTTATTTTAAACTTGAAATATTTTTCCGGAGAGAAAATAATAAAATCCAATATCCTCGTCTTTCATTATTTGATAAAATTCAAATATGTAAATCGAAAAATCCCCAACTCTCTCCGAGGGTCCGTGAGTTGCTTAGGATTTAGAGGATAGCAAAGGAATATGCAATAAAATATGATATGCATGGATGACCTATGTATAACATGCCAAATTGAAAATTTGGGATGTTACAAACCTACCCCCCTTAAGATGAATCTCGCCCTCGAGATTCGGGTTGGCTAGAAAATAGGTGCGGGTGGTCCTTGCGAATATCATCTTCTCGCTCCCAGGTGGCTTCCTCCTCGGTATGGTGGCTCCACTGAACTTTACAAAACTTGATAACTTTGCTGCGAGTGACTTGGCTGTCGAAATCAAAAATCTTTACTGGTTTCTCCTCATAAGTCAAATTACTATCCAATTGTATCGCCTCCAGGGGCACTGTATCCTTTAACGGTATGTCGGCCATCTCAGCGTGGCACTTCTTCGCCAGATACGTGAAACACAGCGTGAACTCCCGATACCCTTCGGGTAACTCCAGTTTGTAGGCAACTTCTCCCATTCGTTCCAAAACACGATACGGTCCTACAAATCTTGGGGCTAACTTTCCCTTTACTCCAAAACGTTTCACTCCCCTTAGGGGTGATACTCGCAGATAGGCTCTGTCTCCGATTTCATAGGTTACTTCCTTGCGTTTTGAGTCTGCGTAACTCTTCAGTCTAGACTGAGCAATCTTTAGTCTGTCTCTGATCAGTTTAACCTTCTCCTCTGAGTCTTTGATCAAATCTGGTCCAAACAACTGATGGTCTCCGACCTCGTCCCACATCGAGGGTGTTCTACACCTGCTTCCGTACAGAGCTTCAAACGGTGCCATTTTCAAACGGGCCTGGTAGCTGTTGTTATATAAGAATTCTGCGTACGACAGATTGTCATCCCAACTAGATCCATAATCCAAAGGCATGTGCTCTTAACATATCCTCCGTAATCTGGTTAACTCTCTGTTTGTCCATCCGTCTGTGGGTGGAATGCTGTACTGAATTCCAATCTGGTACCCAAAGTCTGGTGTAGTTGATGCCAAAACTTTGAAGTAAACTGTGTTCCTCTATCTGATACGATGCTCCTCGGAACTCCATGCAAACACACGATCATGGTCATATATATCTTGGCCAACTTGGCACCTGTGTAAGTTGTTCTCACTGGGATGAAGTGAGCTACTTTGGTCAACCGATCCACTACTACCCATATTGAATCATATCCTGCTTTGGTTCTGGGTAACCCGGTAATAAAATCCATGCCAAGTTTGTCCCACTTCCATTCGGGTATTGGCATAGGCTGCAACAGTCCTGCTGGCTTTTGATGCTCTGCCTTCACTCTCTGACATACATCGCAAACGGCTACATACTCGGCAATATCCTTCTTCATACCAGTCCACCAGAAACGTTCCTTCAAATCCAAATACATCTTGGTGTTTCCGGGGTGAATCGAGTATGGTGAGTCATGGGCCTCTTGAAGTATTAACTTCCTGATCTCCGAATTGTTGGGCACATAAATCCGATCCTCAAACCACAAGGTATCGTGCTCATCCTCGCGAAAACCTTTGGCTTTTCCTTTGCCCATCTTTTCCTTTATCTCAGCAATCTCCTTATCCTCCTTTTGAGCGTCTCGAATCTTGTCTAACAAGGTCGATGAACCTCCATTGTTGCAAGAAAACCTCTTGGAACAATCTCCAATCAAGTTCCATAATATCCTCTCGCTAACTCCTTTGGCAGTCCTCTACCTTCAAGGATATTGGCATAACTCTTCCGACTCAAAGCGTCGCTACAACGTTGGCCTTTCCTGGATGATAGTGTAGCTTCATGTCATAATCCTTTATAAGTTCCA
Source organism: Aegilops bicornis (assembly GCA_021605145.1). Taxonomy (NCBI): domain Eukaryota; kingdom Viridiplantae; phylum Streptophyta; class Magnoliopsida; order Poales; family Poaceae; genus Aegilops; species Aegilops bicornis. The sequence goes on along the minus strand of CM038671.1, from coordinate 760,446,837 downwards.
GCCATCTCCTCTGTCTGAGGTTTAACTCCTTCTGTGTGAAAATGTACTTTAAACTCTTATGATCCGTGTACACATCACAACGGTTTCCCATGAGATAATGTCTCCAGGTCTTCAACACATGTACTACAGCTGCTAGCTCCAAATCATGCATGGCATAGTTCAACTCATGAGGCTTCAGTTGTCGTGAGGCATACGAAACAACTTTTCCGTCCTGCATAAGAACACATCCAAGTCCCAAGCGAGAGGCATCACAATACACTTGAAACTCCTTATGTATATCTCGCAATGTCAGCACTGGGGCTGTAGTCAACCGTTTCTTCAACTCTTGGAAGCTTGTCTCACAATCCTCTGTCCATTTGAACTTGGTATCCTTCTTTAGCAATTCTGTCATTGGTTTAGCAATCTTGGAAAATTTTCAATAAATCTCCGATAATATCCCTTCGCCAAATCAAGGAAGCTGCGAATCTCGGCCGATGTGGGTGCCGACCATTCAAAGGATCGACTGAATTTTACCGGGATCTACCGCTATACCTTCTCCCGATATAACATGCCCAAGAAATCCAACTTCCTTCAACCAAAACTCGCACTTGCTGAATTTGGCATATAACTGGTGTTCCTCGAGTTTCTCAAGAACCAAACGTAGGTGTTCTGCGTGCTCCTCGTCGTTCTTCGAGTAAACCATAATATCATCGATAAACACCACAACAGACTTGTCCAAATACTCCATGAACACTTTGTTCATCATACTCATAAAATAGGAAGGGGCGTTAGTCAGTCCAAAAGACATGACCGTATACTCATATAATCCATATCGTGTGGTGAATGTTGTTTTTGGTATATCCTTCTCTCGGATCTTCAACCGATGGTATCCTGATCATAGATCAATCTTAGAAAACATCTTAGCTCCTTGCAACTGATCAAACAGATCATTAATCATCGGTAAGGGATACTTGTTCTTTATCGTTACTTCATTCAGAGCTCGGTAATCAACAACCATCCTTAGGGATTTATCCTTCTTCTCCACCAAAAGTACTGGAGCTCCCCAAGGTGATGAACTTCTACGAATGTAACCTTTATCCAATAGCTCCTTGATCTGCTTCTTAATTTCCTCCAGATCATTTGTGGGCATCCGATAGGGTCTCTTTGAGATTGGCCCTGTACCTGGTATTAGTTCTATCAGAAACTCAATGTCTCGATCCGGTGGCATGCCTGGTAACTCTTCCGGAAAAACATATGGATAATCCTTCACTACAGGTACTTCCTCTTGTACAACTCCCGTGAGGGTATTCACTTGGCTCCTCCTAGGCACATGCCTAGATACATACTTAATCCTTTTTCCCTCTGGGGTGGTAAGATAAATTGACTTGCTACAGTCAATACTTCCTCCAAACCTTGACATCCAATCCATACCTAATATCACATCCAATCCTTGCGACTCCAAGATTATTAGGTCGACGGAAAAACATGCGTGCCAATGATTAGGGGTATTCGGTGCACCACTTGCTAGCCATATACTACTGCTCCAAAGTAGCTTACTAAAAGAGGGGTCCTAAGGGTCTGGTTGGTAACTTAAACTTATCCACAAATCCCACGGATATGTATGAATGCGATGCACCAAAGATCGAAAAGAACAATAGCGGTAAATGATCGAACCATAAACTTACCTATTACCGTCTGCCGCTTTCTTCAACTTCCTCCACGTTAACGTGGTTCACTTGTCCTTTGTTGAATGGACTGGGCTTCTTCCCAGCGCTCCCATTTCCGTTTTTCATTCTTTCCTTCAGGGCAGTCATTGGCATAGTGCCCTGTCTTCCCGCACTTAAAGCAAATAACTTGGCTCAAGTCTCTCTTGGCAGGTGTAGCTGGGTTTGAGCGATTCTGATTATTGTTGGCTGCATTTCCATTCCCATTCTTCGCACCATTATGCGATCCTCCTCCAGTATGGTTATGTCCTCCATGGTTATGAACTAGTCCTCCCGAGTTCGGGGTTAAGCGAGGTTTCTGGTGAGCTCCTGAGTTATACTTCCCTTGTCCATACTTCCTCTTACGACTCTCAATTTGTTGCTGCTTTCCTTCAATCATTAGGGCCTTATCTACCAACTCCTGGTAGTTGTTGAAAGTTACCACCATCAGCTGCATACTCATCTCATCATTCAGTCCTTCCATAAACTTCTCTTGCTTCAAGGCATCCGCGGGCCACATCATCACGGGCATAGCGTGATAACTTGCTAAACTCATCCACGTCATCGGGCCACAAGACGGTTCCCTCGGCGTAAGTTGCGGAACTCACGCTTCTTTATCTCGCATGGCTCCAGTTGAAACATGGGTCGTGCGAAAAGCTTGTTGAACTGGTCCCAAGTGACATTGGCTATAGGAAAAGTAGCCGTAATTCTCCCACCATGCGGCTGCTGGTCCATCCAATTGATGTGCGGTAAAGCGCACTCTTCAAAGATCCGTGCATCCTGCGGTGGTTAACTCCCTTCCAATACGGCGTAACCGGTCATCTCGCAACTATTGGCTCGGTGCTCTTTGGAAAACACCGCGGTTGTAACCTCGAAAACGGGCTAAATTGTCCCTTTGGCGGCGGGTTGTTGTTGTTGTTGTTGTTTTTGTTGGCATTGCCCCGGTTACGAACTAGCAATTGCATCAAGGCATTACGCTGTTGGATCAATCGAGTGAGCTCCGGTGGGAAAACAAAACCGGGTCACGTCTGAGGCATCTGATGGTTTAGATGGGAGAGATTAGAAATAGAAAGAGGTCTAGTGAGAAAACACTACCCATATGCACATGAGGCAAACACACATTCATTCAATCAAGCAAGCAAGGGCATACAAAATGATCTAGGACTATCGCATAAGTGCTCAACTACTACTAGTTACATGGGGGAAAATACTACTATTATATGGTGGTCATCTAGAAATTTTAATTGGTGGAAGACTCCATGATGTCTGCTCCAGCTTCGTCTTCATAGTCATCATCACTTGGATCTGAGTCGGTGTCGTCGATGATGATGTAGTTGTCTAGACAAGCGGGGTCTTCTTCCTATTCTTCCTCCTCTTCCTTGGTGCTGGTCCTCCCATGAAGACTCCATTCTTCTTGACTAGGTCGTCGTTCTTCTCCAGTAGTATCTTGATTTCTTCCTCATATCCATCGCGTGTAGACTTGAGTTCTTCCTCCAACTCGATGATCTTAGTTTCCGCCTTCTTCAAATCCAGCATGTTCACAAGACATCCGTTCTCCTGACGTCGAATGTGCTGGTTTAGCTCCTGGATGTAAGCTGCAATGGATCTATCCTTCTTGGTGCTAATTACTTCCCATTGCTCGTCTCGGCGCCCACATATTTGGTATATGGTGTCTTTAAGCTCCTTATGGTAGACTTCTCCAATGCGTCCCATGGTAATGTGAGCTGCCATACTCTTTCCCAAACTCCATGTTGGTGCATTGAAAACGCATACTATGGGCTCCGTGCTTGGTGCAAACGTCCTTCCGGGAACTAGATCCTGAATCTTCCAGCATTCTTCTTCTGGTAAGGTGGCGTTGTACGTCCCGGTGAAGCTTGGTATTCCAATATTCAGGTACCTAGTGACTTCCTTCAAGTGGCGTCTGAAAGGTGTGTCTTCATCCGGTTGGGCAAACTTGTACTTCATCTCCGTCATCCTAAAGAGTGGAAAAATGGAGAGGGGTCAAAAATGAGTAGACAGGAGTGACCTATGGTTTCATCTTAGTGGTCGTGTCCTACACTCAGCGTGTGCTCTGATACCATCTTGTAGCAACCCGACCTCAGATGGTCAAGTCTCTGCTTCATGTCATCCCCGGATCGGTAATGCCGACACACAAGACTCGAAGGATTTATAACCGAGTAGCAATCACACACTTAGTACATCGAATGTCTCAAAAGAGAACTTATTACAATAATATGGCTTAAGGCCATCTAATGCGATAACAGCGGAAGGCTTGGAAGATAAAGTGAGTCCATCAACTCCAACGGCATAATCGAAGCTGCACGGCAACGACCTACAATCCTTACTCCTCGTCTGAAAAGTCTGCAACATAAAATGTTGCAGCCCGAGAACGGGTCAGCACATGGAATATGCTGGCAATGTAACACATAGAGAGTAATGAAAAAAATAAGTTATACTACATGCATAAATGGCTGGTGGAAAGCTCTACGGTTACAGTTTTGCAAAAAGCCAATTTTTCCCTACATCAAAGGAATAAATTTTACTTTAACTATCATAGTGGTTGAAACATCATTGAGAAGGTATAACCCCAACTCAATCCAAATTAAAGTGATTAACAACCCAGCAATATTAATTTAGAGTGATGAGATACATGTGAATACTCAAGTACTAGATACTCAGAATTGTCCATAATCGGGGACACGGCTAACCATGATTAGATTGTACACTCTGCAGAGGTTTATGACTTTCCCCACAAGACTCGATCGCCTCCGTTGGTTTCTCGCACTACATGGTGTTTGAGAAGCGGATGATCGAGACACGATCTTCGTAAACATTAACTCTCTACTCCGGATAGATCATACCAAACCCGTAAAACCCACTACACCGCTGATCTACCTCTTCGAGAGCTTCACGTAACTTACTCAACTATGCTAGAGCCCATAATAGCTTGTGGCTGCACACGGAAGTTTCTAGCATGAATAATCTCAGTTCCCTTTGAGCCTGGGTGGCGGTCCTTAGGAAGATCACACGGATACCCCGGGATTTCCAAAAATAAAACAGACAACACTGGGTTCCCCAGGTGCCTCAATCCACCCAGATGTGTATTTAAGTTGCCACCTTAAAATAGACCATTAATTAACAATCTCACATCTGTCGTGAATATCTCTCAAACCCAAACCACGTCTACGAGCATAGCATGGCAATATAAGCATAACGCAGAAGTAACTCCCAAGGGTTCGATAGTAACAGGGCAATAGGTTCCTACCTCATCATCTACTTCCCAACCCACAAATTAATGCCATCCTAATCATGCAATGTTTGAGGATTGAGCTAATGCATAAAACTGGGTATGAAAAGATATGATCAAGTGTTACTTGCCTTGCTGACGATCCGTGAATCCTAGAGACTCGTAGTAACACGCTTCGCACTCCGGGAATTCTATGGCAAGCAAACAATACATACATAAGTAACAAAAAAAATGCGCAAACGAAACTTCAACTGAAAGAGGTTGACCGGAGAGTTCAACTTAAGAACTCCGGTTTGCAAAAAGAATCAAACCAAACGAAACAACGAAACTCAAACGGCGAGAGAAACATGGTCCGTTTACTAATCTGAACTAGAGCCAAATTTTACAAAGATAAGAACTGGTTTAAGTTGACTATTCGGAAAGAGGGTTTCGAGATGAAACTCCAGGTGCTTGAATCGCCTGATTCCGATAAATGAGCGAAAAGTTATACTAGTTTGAACATTGGTTCAGAAATCAAATTCGGAATAACCGCGGAATAATTCCGATAAAAGAAAATCAACGAACGTCTAAACGAACGAACGTTCGCTAGCAGAGACTAAACGATGAACATGTTCGTAAAAACAAACAAACGGGTGAACGTTCTCAAAATAAATAAACCGGAAAAAAAATAAACCGATCTAGTAATAAAAAAAACGGGCTAGGGTTTTTTTTAAAACCGAAGGGATATTTAAAAAAAAACCGGCGACGGGCTACCTCCGGCGAGGTCGTCCGGCGGGGCGGGCGGCGGCTTCGGCGGGGTCCAGCGAGGGCGGCTAGGGGCGGTGGCTCGGCGAGGGGGGGCGATGTCGGGCGCTGGGAGGCGGCGACGTGCCAAGGCGCGGCTCGGCTCGGGCTTCCCCGGGTCCGGGTGGGCGGCGGTGGCGATGGTGGCGGCGGTGGTGGCTAAGGGGAGAGGGGGGCGCTATTTAAAGAGGGGAGGGGAGGTGGCTTGGAGGAGGGGGCAAGGCGGCGGCGGAGTCCGGCTCGGACTCAGAGTCCCATGGCGGGCGGCGGGTCAGCTCGGCTTTGGGGCCGTTAGCCCGATCAAGGCGCTTTTTCCTTTTTTAAACATTCCAATAAAATTTATAAAAAAAAATCCTAGAAAAGTAAATAAAAATCTAAAAATCCCAAAACAAGTTTTCTTTGCCTAAATAAAATATTTAGAACAAGATGAACTTCTGTTGGCCCCGAAAATGCAAATTTTAAACATATGCAAATTTTTCACTAGGCAGATAAAATTCCAAATAAGTAAAATAAAATCCCAAAAATGATTTTAACATTTTTTCTCCGGTATTTCAATTAGTTTTGGAGAAGTCATATTATCTCCTCTCGCTTATTTTAAACTTGAAATATTTTTCCGAGAGAAAATAATAAAATCCAATATCCTCGCTTTTTATTATTTGATAAAATTCAAATATGAAAATCGAAAAATCCCCAACTCTCTCCGAGGGTCCTTGAGTTGCTTAGGATTTCGAGGATAGCAAATGAATATGCAATAAAATATGATATGCATGGATGACCTATGTATAACATGCCAAATTGAAAATTTGGGATGTTACATCCAGCCGGAAAGCTCCTGGGCTTCATTGTGTCCGGTAGAGGAACTGAAGCAAACCCAGCCAAGATCCGAGCTCTGTCACAATTGGATATTCCAAAAGACCTCAAACAAATACAAAAATTGACGGATGCGAGCGGCTCTAAGCCGCTTTATTTCCGCTTGGGAGAAAAGGCGTTACCCCTTTACCGCCTCCTCCGCCGCACCGAACACTTCGAGTGGACGGATGCCGCCATGGCCGGACTCGAAGAGATAAAAGCCATATTGGCAACAAATCCGATCCTGGCCGCGCCCAATGTGGCGAACCGATGCTATTATATATCACCGCAACACATCAAGTTGTCAGCACGGTGCTCGTTTTCGAACAAGAAACGGACGGACACCGGTTCCCTCTTCAAAAACCGGTTTACTATGTGTCCACTGTCCTAACTCCATGCAAGTCCCGGTACCCACACTATCAAAAGATAGCATACGCGATGTTCATGGCATCCCGGAAGCTGCGACACTACTTTCAAGAGTGTTCGATAACGGTAGCCTCCGAAGTACCCCTTAACGACATTATAAACAACCGCGACGCGACGGGCCGGATTGCTAAATGGGCCATAGAGCTCCTTCCATTCGACATAACTTATAAGCCACGACGAGCTATTAAGTCGCAGGTTTTGGCCGACTTCGTGGCCGAATGGACTGAATCCGAACTCCCTAAAGAGTACGGCGCATACTCCAATTGGATCATGCACTTTGACGGCTCCAAAATGTTGGCCGGCTGGGGTCAGCATCGTCTGACGTCCCCAACCGGGACAGTCCAATACGTCCCTTCAGATAATGTATACGGACTCCAACAACGCAGCCGAATATGAGGCCCTTCTGCACGGCCTCCGGATGGCAGTCTCCATGGGCATTAAACGCCTAGAGGTGCGCGGGGATTCGAACCTCGCGATATCTCAAATAAACGGAGACTTTGATCCGAAAATGGCAGCATACCGCAATGCAGTCCTAAAAATGTCGGCACGGTTCGAAGGGCTCGAATTCATCATATAGCCCGGGATAACAACCAGGCGGAGGACATATTGGCACACATCGTTGCAAAACGCGATGCCGTCCCGCCCAACATCTTCCTAGAACGGCTGTTCAAGCCATCCGTACTATGGGAAGGGGAGTCCGGAAATAACAATCCGGACCCAACCAAGATCGCTCGACGCCGAACACTCTGACACAATCGGAGGCTCTGCCACCGAGATAACACCCTCCGCCCACGAAATAATGGCGATTATCGCCCCGTGGACGGAACCATTCCTAGCCTACCTAACTAGGCAGGAACTCCCCGAAGACCAAAATGAGGCTCGCTGCATAGTACGACGATCTAAAGCCTACAAAGTCCATGAGGGAGAGCTTTACAAGAAAAGCACTACAGGAGTCCTTCAAAGGTGTATCTCCGAAGAGGAAGGGCGAAACCTCCTGGCTGAAATTCATGCCGGACTAGGTGGGAACCACGCCGCAGCCCGGGCCCTTGTAGGCAAGGCATTCCGTACAGGATTTTATTGGCCGATGACGGGCAGATGCGCAGGATTTAGTCCAACGATCGTCGGTTGCCAGCTTTTTGCTAACCAAAGCCACATGCCACCCACGCCCTCAAAACTATACCCATCACCTGGCCGTTTATGGTCTGGGGCTTGACATGGTTGGACCCCTTAAGGGAGGAACCCACAAGCAAAAATATCTATTGGTCATGGTGGATAAATTCACCAAATGGATAGAGGCCAAGCCTGTTAAAACGGCCGAATCCGGACCGGTGATAGACTTCATATCAGGGGTAGTGCACCATTACGGTGTCCCCCACAGTATCATCATTGATAACGGCACCAACTTCACGGCCAATGATGTCAAATTATGGTGCAAAAACATGGGCATCAAGCTCGATTACGCCTCAGTCTATAACCCTCAAACCAATGGCCAAGTCAAACGAGCAAATGGTCTAATCATGAGCGGCATTAAACCCAGACTAGTGCGGTCCCTCAAGGAATCTAACACACACTGGGTTGAGGAGCTCGACTCAATACTCTGGGGGCTGCGGACCACGCCGAATCGTACTACCGGATTCACACCATTCTTTATGGTGTACGGCGCAGAGGCAGTCCTGCCCTGCGACATAATACATGACTCACCTCGAGTGCGCATGTATGAAGAAAGAGAAGCCGAACTCGATCGGCAGGACAGTTTGACGCATTTGAGGAGGAGCGCGCGTGGCAAAAGCTCGTTCCGCATTCTATCAACAGCAGGCTCGAAGATATCAAAACAGGGAAGTACGGGCCAAAGCTTATAACGTTGGCGAACTAGTTCTACGCCTGCCGGACAAGAAAAAGGACAAACTCAAGCCCAAATGAGAAGATCCCTTCATCATCGACCAGGTCCTGACCGGCGGAGCATACCGTCTGCGAAACGCATCGGATAACCGACTCATGCCGAACCCATGGAACGCAGCCCGTCTACGAAGATTCTACGCCTAAGCGCCGGACTCCAAGTTCATCTCCTTCCTCCGTCCACATTTTCTATTTTTGTTGTCTTTTATTTCTCTGCTTCCTCCTCCTTCTTCCTGAAGCCTCTAGAGGCTCGTTTGCGCTTATTTCGCACATACTTGACACGCTGTCCGCGCTCATTATACCTGAGGGCTTCTTTAACAGAAGCTTATTTATACGGGCTTCATGCCCAACACATGCGTTAAACTTCCGCATGTACCTTTTATTCACCATTATATGCATCAATATGACTTAAGTTTTGGCCAAGCTGGGTTGCCTGGCTCTTGTGCTTACCCCTCACGCTCCCGGTTGTTCGGCTAGGTGGTAAAGGGAGCACCTCTGCGATTATTATCACGGGTCAGCCTGATGTGTACCTCAGACTGGGTGAAGCCGAAAGCTAGCGTTCTTAAGGGAATATTCGGTCGGTGAACTGAAAGATGATTTTTAACTATTTACCCATCTGCCCCCAGATGATTTCCTGCTTCCATAGCAGCTTTGACATGCACTTTAGGGCATGCATCCCAGCGAAAGGAACCCTTAACGGAACTATTCTCCCTAGAAGATGTTTCTTACTATCCATGTAATATAACATAACTAGTTGGGCACTTGTCTGATACAGCAATAATGACCCCTACGCCTTTGTCTCCATGCATACCACGGTTCTTATATAACCACGAAGGTATTCGGACACACTCAGGACTATTGGGTCCCGAGGTCGGGTTAAAAGGTCCGCTATGACAAACGATCTACAATCCGGCTAGAAGACAATTTTTCATGTCATATTTTTACATAGTCAACTCGACTCATTGTATTCCTCCTCAATGCCATCTAATAGGCTATCTAATTTACAATCTTGCTGGGAATACTTGGCGGCCAATTCCACTTGGCCGTACACTAAGCTCACAGGGATCTCCATCCCATCAGGCCCCACAGGTCCGACCTCGGCCATGTGGTTCGGGTCAGCCTTCGTGTACCGCGTCTTTACCATGGCCCAGGCCTGCCTGGCGCCTTGACGGCAGGCCGATATCTTCCATAGTCGGAAGCGCCGCCGTGCTCCTTGAAGCCGCTCTGCCAGCTCCCCATTGCCTTCGGGCAGGGAGATAGATGGCCACAAGGCCTGGCCGACGCCTTTCATCACCTACGGACTTCGTTAAATGCGGTAGCGCATAATTCCGGAAGAAGATCACCAAGAATCGGGCATCTCCTCCTCGGGGCGACCTATGAGCAAACCTACATACATGTTTATGTTAGTCGCCTTCCTCGTCGAACTCTTTCAAAGTTCGCTCAAGCACTTACTGAAAATGCCGCGACGAAGCCGCCGATTCTCCTTTACGGAGTCAGACAACTGGGCACGAACATCCTTTAGTTCCTCACCCAGCTTGGTGTTGGCATCCTGGAGGTTATTTTTCTCGTGCCGCACCCTCGTAAGCACGCTCTCGCCGGCCTTTAGCTGGCGCAAGAGCTGTTGCTTGTCCGGATCGATCCGCGCCATCTGCAATGTTTTTGTCGATTTACACACCGCCGCACTTCATAAACTATTTATCTTTTGAAGCGTATATTACTAGAGGGGTCTTCGTGGCTCCCTCAGAAGCGGCTAGTGCGGCCTCAAGTTGGGCCTTGCACTCTTCAAGCTCCCGGGACAGTCAGTACTCTTTTTGTAAGATCCTCAGATAACAAATGATCCTTAAATCAGTTATTCTAACTATTTTAAGTCTCGGGAGACTCTTGGCATATATAATCACAAATTTCCTTACCCGTATGTCCTTTACATACTGCTCCGTGGCTCTGGCTAGACCATCTTGAGCGGCACGGAGGTGCGCATCTCCCGAATTGAAGGCATTCAAGGCTTCTTGGGAGAACCATACGTCACGAAGAACTGTCCGGCGGCGCCTGTGATTCAAGGCGCTCTCCACCTCGGAGTTGGTGGCGGACAATCTGTCGGCATCCTCTGTTGGACGAGCATCCGACGTACGCCTCGTGTTCGCCTCCGCTTCTGGACCCGGCTTTGGAGCCTGGCCGGCGGAGGTTCGATTATAACCTCTCCTGACTCAGTCCGGCGAGTGCTCTTTTTCCTGAAAAGAGCGTCGGTGTTAGTACGCCTTCAGTGAATCAATCCTAGGAACATGGTGACACGCCATACCGCTATGGCGGAGTTTCGATCCGGACCGCACTCCTTTTTAACCTGGGGCAACAGACGCCTTGTTGGCCCGCGGGCTCGGCTTCCTGCCTCGAAGGTACCCCCTGCGAAACACCATTGGTATACGGTGATCAAGAAATAAGCACGGATGGGTCATTATCAGAATATTGGGGCCTCGGTCTCAGTTACTTGTGAGGCTGGAAGTATTCCGGGGTAATCGGCCATAATGGCAACCAAAGCATTGTCGATGCTAAGTTGGTGGAACACCCCGTTGATCAACTCCACCTTTATGTCCGGATCCTCTTCGGAGGTCGGATCGAGGGACCGTTCCGGATCCTCGGGTTGTGGGGGCGGGCTGTGTATCTTCTCCACAGTCCGGCGTAGTTCCTGCGCAGAAACCATGAAATGAGATATTTAACCACGGGAACATGGATCGGACAGGTCACAAAGATGTTTGCTTACCCAGCTTCGAGGATTATTCGAAGAAAACTCCTTCAGTGGATTGACGCGGAGGAAATCCTCCTCCTCCCCTTTATACACGACAGACAAGATCTTCACCAGTTCGGTCACCGATCCCGGCCCTTTGCGGCCATGGCTGGTGGCATCGTCCTCCCCGTTGAAGTCCCACATGGGGTGGCCCCTTTATTGGAGCGGCTGCACTCCCCTCATAATGCAGATTGCCATGACTCCAATCATGGTTAATCCGGCATGAGCCAGTAACCTTATTCGGCTCATCAAATAGAGGACATCCCGATCATTTTCCCTCCGGGGGCTCCGAGGGCGCCAGCTTAGGCGCTTCCTCAGAGGAGCATTGCTAAACTCCGGAAGGCCAATCCGAACAGGATCCGGCAGCGGGACGTCCTCCATGTAAAGCCATTCTGAAGGCCAGTCTTTGGACGCCTTCTTCGGGGTTCCGGACAGGTATCCGGTCCCGGCGATGCGCCATAGCTCGGCTCCGCCCACTTGATATATCGACCCCTCATAAGAACGGGGTACTAGGCAGAATAATCTCTTCCACAGCCCGAAATGAGCCTCGATGCCCAAGAACAGTTCGCAAAGGGCCACGAAGCCCGCGAAATGCAAAATGGAGGCAGGCGTAAGGTGGTGCAATCGGAGGCCAGAGAACTCCAAGAGCCCCGGAGAAAGCGGATGGATTGGAAATCCGAGTCCTCTTACTAGATAAGAGATGAAGCATACCCGCTCTCCTTTACAGGGATCGGGGACGCTCTCCGCTTGCTTTTCGCCCTTGTAGGTGGCAAGTCCGGCTCGAACCGGGACCATGAAGGCCGGGGGAAGAAATCCCTTGGCTTGGAGTATAACTAGCTCGCTATGCGGGACTGAGCATCTCTCCCAATTTCCAGGCTGAGGGCTGGGAGCGCGAGAGGAGGAGCCGCGTCGACTGTCCATGATGGAATGGGCTTTGGTCAGAGGCGCTCCGATGAAAGCTCGCGAAGGGGGGATGGTGTGACTCAGATCTAGAACCTCGCCCCTTTTATAGGCAGCTCATTTGCGCAGCTAGGGGGTAATTGTAAAAATACCCTTGCTTTTCGCATTCATTCAAACACGTGGAAGATGGCCATTATTGGGCGTAGAAGCCAAGGAGCGCAGCATTTATCAGAAGCCGGACACTATTCGACAAGTATATGGAATTTGGAGAAGAACCCGCCTCGCAATGCCGAAGACAATCAACCGCCGGACTCATCGTCATTGAAGCCTGGTTTGGGGGCTACTGAGGGAGTCCCGGATTAGTGGGTGTCCGGATAGCCGAACTATCACCGTTGGCCGGACTCCTGGACTATGAAGATACAAGATTGAAGACTTCGTCCCGTGTCCGGATGGGACTTTCCTTGGCGTGGAAGGCAAGCTTGGCGATACGGATATGTCGATCTCCTACCATTGTAACCGACTCTGTGTAACCCTAACCTATCCGGTGTCTATATAAACTGGAGGGTTTTAGTCCGTAGGACGAACAACAATCATACCATAGGCTAGCTTCTAGGGTTTAGCCTCCTTGATCTCGTGGTAGATCTACTCTTGTACTACCCATATCATCAATATTAATCAAGCAGGAGTAGGGTATTACCTCCATCGAGAGGGCCCAAACCTGGGTAAAAACATCGTGTCCCTTTTCTCCTGTTACCATCCGCCTAGACGCACAGTTCGGGACCCCCTACCAGAGATCCGCCGGTTTTGACACCGACAACCACCGTCGATCGCCCGCATCGTCCCGTCGCCGGCACCACCTTGTGGTGAGGCTCTTGTTCATGAATGTTTTACATTACCAAATTGATGTTTGTGTGATTTGGATATATAATTACTCGTATAATTATCTTACCCGTACGTTGTTTGTTATACATAGTGCCATGGTTTTGATATCCGCCCCGCCGGCCCTCGCCCTTGTTATGATTCGGATGTGGTATATTCTCTTTGAAAACTAGTTGTTGTATTTCGTGTTTATGACAAATTATGCCCATCAAGTTGACATAGATATTTTATCTAGGAGGTATGTGAACCGGAAATTCCAACCGACCCTATTGTCGAGAGGTTAAATTTAGTTGAAAGAGAAAATGATTATTTGAAAGAAAAATTGAAAAGAATTGAGGGGGAGAAGATGGAATTGGAGTTGCATGTTGCCGATGTCATCGATGATCACAAGATCAAGATGGAGAAAATGAGGTTGAAGATTAGAAAGATTAGAAAATATGCCATTGATAGTGTGGCTTGGTATCATTATGATGTTGGATCAATTGTTACCTTAGTTGCGATCTTCATCGCATTTGTTGTTGCATTTAAATTATTTAGCTAGAGAGTTATTTGTATGTTGCATTTAATTAAGTGATGTATATGAACTTCATGTATGAACTTTATGTATGAACTTGTATTAATTTGGTCTATTCGGTGTTGTGTAATGAAGATGAGCCGACAATGGATGTATGATGACCGATGCTCTCCCGAGTTCATTAATGGCATGCATACTTTTCTGCGGGCCGCTGAGGCAAACAAGCGGGCGGATGGTTTTATGCCTTGTCCATGTGCTGGCTGTAAGATTGGTCACAGTTACTCTACGTCAAAAACCATTCACGTCCACCTATTTAAGTCCGGTTTCATGCCCCACTAGAATGTTTGGACCAAGCACGGAGAAATAGGGGTTATGATGGAAGACAATGAAGAAGAAGAGGACGACGACGGCTATCTTGTCCATGGGTTCCCTGAATACGATGATACAACAATGGGGGAAGAAGCTGAGCCGGCAATGCAGGAAGAAGTTGAAGAAGAGGCATCAGATGAGCCCGCTGATGATCTAGGTCGGGCCATTGCCGATGCAAAGAGAAACTGCGGAAGTGATCTGGAGAGTACGAAGTTGCAGCGCATGTTAGAGGATCACAAGAAATTGTTGTACCCGAATTGCGAAGCTGACAAAAAAAAGTTGGGCACCACACTTGAATTGCTGCAATGGAAGGCAGAGAATGGTGTATCTGACAAGGGATTTGGAAAGTTGCTGGTAATGATAAAGAATATGCTTCCAAAGGACAACGAATTGCCCGAGAGTACATATGAAGCAAAGAAGGCTGTCTGCCCTCTAGGGTTAGAGGTGCAAAAGATACATGCATGCCCTAATGACTGCATCCTCTACCGCATTGAGTACGAGGATTTGAACGCTTGCCCGGTATGCGGTGCATTGCGTTATAAGATCAGTCGCGATGACCCTGGTGATGTCGAGGGTGAGCGCCCAGAAGAAGATTCCTGCCAAGGTGATGTGGTATGCTCCTATAATACCACGGTTGAAACGTTTGTTCCAAAACAAAGAGCATGCGAAGGCGATGCGGTGGCACGCAGAAGACCGTAAGAAAGACGGAAAGTTGAGAGTACCCGCTGATGGTTCGCAGTGGAGAAAAATCGAGAGAAAGTACTGGGAGGAGTTTGCAGGTGACCCAAGGAACGTATGGTTTGGTCTAAGCGCAGATGGCATTAATACTTTTGGGGAGCATAGCAGCAACCATAGCACGTGGCCTGTGACTCTATGTTTGTATAACCTTCCTCCTTCGTTGTGCATGAAGCGGAAGTTCATTATGATGCCAGTGCTCATCCAAGGCCCTAAGCAACCCGGCAACGACATTGATGTGTACCTAAGGCCATTAGCTGAAGAACTATTACAGCTGTGGAATGGAAGAGGTGTACGTGCGTGGGATGAGCACGGACATGAAGAATTTGACCTAAAGGCGTTGCTGTTCGTGACCATCAATGATTGGCCTGCTCTCAAAGTAACCTTTCGTGATGCATACAAATAAGGGATACCACGGATGCACGCACCGCTTGGATGATACCAACAGATATATATTTGGATAGTTGTAGGAAGAATGTGTACACAGGACATCGCCGATTTCTTCGACAAGGCATCCCGTGAAGAAAGAAAGGCAAGCATTTCAAAGGTGAGGCGGATCACCGTGACGAAGCCTCGCCACCATACCGGGTGCTGATGTACATGATATGGTCAAGGATTTGAAGGTAATCTTTGGAAAGTTATCCCGGCGGACAACCTGTTCAAGGACGCCGACGGACGCGCACCCATGTGGAAGAAGAGATCTATATTTTGGGACCTGCCATATTGGAAAGACCTAGAGGTCTGCTCCGCAATCGACGTGATGCACGTGACGAAGAATCTTTGTGTGACCCTGCTTGGCTTTTTGGCCGTGTATGGGAAGACAAAAGATACACCAGAGGCACCGGAGGGCCAGCAACTTATGCACGGAAAAGACGGCATACATCAGGGTCAGGCCAGCTACGCTCTTACCAAAGAAGAGAAGGAAATCTTCTTCGAATGCCTGCTCAGCATGAAGGTACCGTATGCCTTCTCATCGAATATAAAGGGAATAATAAATATGGCAGAGAAAAAGTTCCAGAACCTAAAGTCTCATGACTGCCACGTGATTATGATGCAACTCCTTCCGGTTGCATTGAGGGGGCTTCTACCGAAAAACATACGATTAGCCATTGTGAAGCTATGTGCATTCCTCAATGCAATCTCTCAGAAGGTAATCGATCCAAAAATCATACCAAGGTTACATAATGATTTGGTGCAATGTCTTGTCAGTTTCGAGTTGGTGTTCCCACCATCCTTTTTCAACATCATGACGCACGCCCTAGTTCACCTTCTTGAAGAGATTAACGTTTTGGGTCCTGTATTTCTACACAATATGTTCCCTTTGAAAGGTTCATGGGAGTCTTGAAGAAATATATTCATAACTGCATAGGCCGTATAAAGCATCTTGAAGGGCCATGACAATGAGGAGGTCATTGAGTTTTGTATTGACTTTATTCGACCTTAAGCCGATTGGTGTTCTGAATCATGCATAAGGGCAGACTGGAAGGAAAAGGCACGCTAGGAGGGCATGAAATAATATGTATGGACGGGCATTCTCTCACCGAAGCACACTACACAGCTTCTACAGAATTCCGCCTTTGGTGGCTCCGTATATGGAGGAACACAAGAATTTTCTACAGTCCAAACACCGGAGAAGTCGGACGATTGGATTACACGCCAATGCACGAGGACTTTCGCCGGTTGGTTACAGAAACGTGCCCTGAATGATGGCGATATTCAAAATGACATGTACTCGCTGTCCCAGTTACCATCTTTGAATATAATGACTTTCAAAGGGTACCAGATAAATGGGAATACATTTTACACGATCGCCCCAACCAAAACAGTGGTGTCCGCTTTGATGCAACAACCAACACGGGAAAGGAAACATATTATGCTTACATAGAGTACATATGGGAACTTAACTATGGAGCAGGTGATTTGAAGGTCCCTTTGTTTCGTGCAAATGGGTCAATATGACACGAGGCGGGTAACGGAAGACCCGCAAAGACGGAATGACAACAGTGGATCTCAACAATCTTGTGTATGCAGAAGAACCATTCGTCCTAGCCAATGATGTGGCACAGGTTTTTTATGTGAAAGACATGTCTACCAGGCCGAGAAAAAGAAAATATAAGGAAGCGAATGGATCATACGACGAGCCAAAGCGCCACATAGTTCCTTCAGGAAAAAGAAACATCGTGGGAGTGGATGACAAGACAGACATGTCAGAAGATTATGAAAAGTTTGATGAAATTGCTCCATTCACAGTGAATATTGACCCGAGCATCCAGTTAAATGATGAAGATTTTCCATGGCTACGGCGCAAAGGGACACACGCGAAGAAGAAGTTTCACACCCAAAGATCTGGGATGTGATCGGCTTCACTATCATCACTTTCTTCTGTGTTTCACACCCAGGAGGGAATGTCTGTAATAGTTCGGGTAGTTAATTATGTCTTTTTGCATTTGAAACGCGAAGAAATTTTATGTGCAAACAAATTCTTTTCATGCATTTACTGATTTTTTCCAGCTAAATGACCCTGAAATTTAAAAGCATTTGAAATGAACTCAGAAAAGGTTGAAAGTTGGCATGGTATCATAATTTCATACAAATAGCATGTGCAAAAAAGTAGAGAGGGTTACAGAGAAAACTAGATACACTTCGTGTACAAAATGGACAATCTCTTTCGAAGTATCAGGGTTTCCGACGAAAACTGAACTGTTACAAAGGCATTTCATTTTTTAAATAACCTAAGCATTACCAAATTGAATATAATGATAAAACACACTAATATTAAACATAAGAAAAAATAATCACTGAAAAAACTTTTTTCAAAGTTAAGTTATTCACAAACTAGTGATTCACACAAATTTCAAATAATTCAAAATTTAAACTATTCAAATTTGAAAACTACCGGCACTAACAGAAAGTTTGTAATTTTTTGTACCTAAAGAAAAAATATTCACAAAGAAACTCTAAATACAGCAAAAAACAACTCAAAAAAAAATAAAGCGAAAATAAATAAAGCGAAAAAAATTAAGAAAATAAAAAAGCCCGCCTACTGGGCCAAAGCGGCCTGCATACGACTAGGAACACAACCTTTAGTTGGGAAAGGATGCAGGCCAAGAAGGCCCAAAGAGGCTGGCTGGCGAAGAGGACAGGTAGGCCCAAGAGGGCCTGCTTAGGAGAGGAGCTCGAGAGCTACCGTGACCGGGCTTATAAACCAGTGCGGTAGCCCCTGGGTAGCGAGGTGGGACTAAACTTGCGCAAGACCGGCCTCGAGCCAGCACCCCTTTAGTACCGGTCGTGGCTCCAACCGTACAAAGACCCTCTTTAGTACCGGTTGGAGCCACCACCCTACTAAAGGAGGTGCGCTTCCCGCCGCTTGGTTCGGTTAAAACAGATTTTAGTACTGGTTGGTGGCTCCAACCAGTACTAAAGGTCCATCCTATATATACAACACTTAAAAAATCAGTTTCCCTCTGCTTTCTTCCCTCTGTTTCCTCCTCTGTCGCCGCCATACCTTGATCGACGCCGTCCCGTCGACGTCGCCGCTTCCCGCCCATCGTCGCCGACCCGGCCGTCCCGCCCTCGTCGCCGCCCCGTCGGCGTCGCCAACCATCCCGTCCCATCGTCCCGTCGCCACGCCCGCCCGCCCGTCCCGTCGCCGCCTGCCGCCCGTCGTCGTCGCCGCTCCGTCCCATTGCCCCGTCGTCGCAGCCCCGTCCCCCCTCCCCGTCGTCGCTGCCCCGTCATCGCCTTGCCGGTGAGCTCGCCCCGGCCGCCATGTCCACACACACACACACTACACACACACACATTATTAGTTTGTTTGTTATAAATTTTTCTGTTTTTTAGTTATAGAAATGTTAGAAATTATTCTGTTTTTTAGTTATATAAATATTAGAAATGTTAGTTATATAGAAATGTTATAAATGTTTTCTGTTTTTTAGTTATAGAAATATTTATAGAAATGTTAGCAATTTTTTTTGTTTTTTAGTTATATAAATATTAGAATTGTTATAGAAATGTTAGTTATATAATCAGGAAATTTTAGAATTAGTTTTAGTTAGATGAATTAGATTAATGTCAAATTGTTAGAATTTGCATATGTATAGAATTTTAGTTATCACAATCCAATCATTTAAAAAATGTTACTTTTTGCGGGCATATACTATTTGTTCTCGACGATATGCCCGGCCAGCATCCTCGCCGTCGACCCGTTCACGGCGACGTCTCGCTCAGAGAGGACCCATGTCCGAACTGGCTCCGCTTAGGCTGGCACCGGGAGGTGCTACACGAGGCGCGCCGCTTGCTGAGGAACCCGACCTTGGGTCCCGTCGTCGACCCTGATCTTCTTTGGTGGCGTTCGCGTGGGCCACATTCGGTGCAGAGGCAGCCGGCCCCGCCGGAGGTGGTGCGTCGCCGTGTCAGGGAGGAAGATGAGCACGTCCATCGCTACATGGCAGCTATGGACGACGTCAGGTTCTCCACTACTTGGCGGGTTCTTTCGGCAGATGACCGGAGATATGATCCTGTGATGGTTCCTTCTCTTTGGGTGTGCACCGCCCGCGCCTGTGAACCGCGAGTGGCGCCCTAGATTCTTCTGTAGTACTCGATCTTTATTAGGTACCTAGCCAGTGATGTATTCGGTATTTAATATTCGAGACGATGTATTCCAGATTATATATATTAAGACGATGATGTATTCGAGATTATATATTCGAGACGATGTATTCGAGATTCAGTTTTTCCTTATTGATTAATTGCATCCATGCATTGTAATTTGAATACTAAATTGTTTATATTTCTTCTGTATTAATTAGTAAAATAAAAGCTATGGCGGACAATACCGGCAGAGAGAGAGAAGAGGAATTGTTCGACATCATACGCAACCCTCATACGCTAGATGATCTGAATGAAGATGACGGCTCCCAATATCTGAACAATACCAGAGAGGGTGATGAAAAGATATTCGATCTCGACGACCATGCTGATGAAGTCATGAACTATGATTATGATGACACAGACAATGTTAGTGATGACACAGACAATGCTGATCTTGAAATAACAAAGACTTCCGGCGAGGTATATATTTATATAAGCATGCATCCTGGTGATCATCACATGTTTTTTATTGAAGATATATTAACGAATCGATCTTTCTTCTTTCAGCCCTCCGGATCGAGCAAATCTGCTTCTGAGACAAGAAGACAAAGCGAGGCCCGGTAGATTGTTGAAGGATGGTGTAAAGTACCACATCGAATCCACCAAACTTAGTGGCGAACCCCTCACGCCTAAGAACGCTATGGACAAGTGGACCTGCCAAGGCGGAGTTCTTGTGAAGGACAAACTGTCGATCTCCATTCAAGAATGGAAAGAGCCAAAGACTAAACTTCCAGGTGTTACTTGGGTCGATGACAGAGCCAAAAAAGACCTGGTGAAATCTCTGATGGAACATTTCACCCTACCAAATTATTTCACTAAAGAAGATGTGGAGAAAGTCAAGGCCGCTGCTCTTAAGAAGATGGCAATTGCATTCAACATCCACAAGAAAACTGTATGGGCCAACTACCTCGCTAATGAAAGGAAGACTCCAGATTTCAAGGGAACACTTGAGAAGCAAAGAGAACACTGGGACGATTTCGTGACCTTCAAGGATTCAGAATTATCTAAGGAACGGTTGATGAAAAACAAGGCAAATGCCGCAAGAAAGACGCAGTTCCATAGGCTGGGTCCAGGTGGCTATGCGGTGGATTTGCCTAAGTGGGATAAGTCTGAGCTAGAGATGGAGGGTGCAGGGGTCACTCCGACATTAGAGCTGGCCCCAGTGTGCGTAACTTGGTTCTATGCGCATGGGGGGGCGTTGGACCAGAAGACAGGCCTGGTTTCGAAGAAGGCAAGTCTAAAAGGAGTCGAACAAAAGATACTTGAT
Source organism: Aegilops bicornis (assembly GCA_021605145.1). Classification (NCBI taxonomy): domain Eukaryota; kingdom Viridiplantae; phylum Streptophyta; class Magnoliopsida; order Poales; family Poaceae; genus Aegilops; species Aegilops bicornis. The sequence goes on along the minus strand of CM038671.1, from coordinate 760,425,861 downwards.
GCAATAGAAGAAGCTCGAGCGGGGGTGTTCACGCCCAACAGATAGAACGACGAGCTTACGCGCGCCCTGGGAAATCCTGAACACCCGGGAAGAACACGAGGCATGGGCATTATTCTCTGGTATGAGGGCTTTTCGGACTGGAATGACGACTACAGGTCCCGTGCAAGAAAGAAGATGGAGGAGGAGAAGAAGAGGAAGCTGGAGGAAGAGCAGAGGAAGCAGGACGCAGAATGCCTTCAAGGCCTAGAAGCAAGGCACGCGGACCTGGCACTCAAATTCCAGCAGCAGCAGCAGCAGCTCGACTCACTTAGCCAGGAAAGGGGGTCTCAAAGGCGGCAAGAAGAAGCGGATGATCATCCGGCATTGGATAGCACCGTCCCATCCATGCCGAGAAGTAGCGTTGGTTCTGCCCTGGGCGACACACTGCTGGATACATACCCTGTGGATGACATCATAGAGAACACTAACTATGAGCTACACTCCAAAATGAACAACATATCCATGAAGGTGGCGGACGGCGTTGCTTTTCCAAAGGACCCCAAGCAACCTACCATTGCATCCCGACACAGAGGGCTATGCTCGTGTCATGGTTGATGAAGTGGTGGACCCATATTCGGGCAAACGCTTGACATTCCCGGAGGTGAAGACGGCGACACTGGGAGAGGCCATACATCGTATCATCCTATGGAGAAAGGATTGCATCATCTTTCGAAGTGCACCGACACCGCGTCGTCTGCCGACTCCTCGAAGTCCGCCAACGAGTCAGCAGACTCCCGCTCCTCCAAGTCCATGAATGCGTGAGACGACTCCTCCTCGACGTCTACCACCTCCTCCGCCGGTTTCAAGTCCGGCACCGTGTCAGGCCACACCTCCTGCTTCAAGTCCGGCACATCGTCAGGCCACTTCTCCTGGTCCAACTCCACGTCAGCCGTCTCCGCCTGCCTCAAAGAATCGCAGAAGAGACATGCAGCAGCTTTGGTGCGTAGCGGTATGAGTCGAGGTAGTTCAGGAAGTACAGGTGGAGACAAGCGATATAAATATGGTCCAAGCCTCGCTCCTCTTCCTCAGAGGCCTTACTACATGACCGAGGAGCAAAACGCAACCATAGTGCAGGCCCAAGTGGACGCCCATTTTGGACCTAAACCGGCACCGCCGCCAAAGGAGAAAGTGCCTGAGAAAACGATTGACCACTTCATTCATATGGCTAGAGCACCAGCTCCCAAGCCTGTTGACTCAGACTATCTGCGTCAAATCAGGAAGCTACATCGAGCACGGCTACAGAAGGAAGCGAGCTCGAGCTCGAGCCAACAAGCAGCTGGCAAAAATGCGGAAAACCGTTCCTCACTGGGAGAACAGCGGCGCAAGCTATCCCCGCTTGTTGTGCCAACAACACATGAGAGGAGTATGCGCCAAATATTATTGTGGGCAAACCGTTAGCGTTCCCAATGAGGCGATGTGGTAATAACGGAGGAGCATATCATGCAGGCTGAAATGCTCAAGATCTCTTTTGGACAACTCCTCAAATCGAGCCCATGTCTCCGCTTAAAGAATCGGAAATAAAATGGAAATATGCTGGGCCAACCTTTGGTCCATCCAGACAAGGTCAAGGACCTCCCAACGAGAATGTATGAATTGCATCAATGGGACATGAACATGACCAAGATTTCCAATCGAAAGTGTCCCTCATGGTGAATGTCAAGAAGGATCATTATTACCATGAGAAAGCTACATCCATTGAGTATACAGAACTTTTTCAGTTATACAATCAAGACGCACTCGACAAGTCTATCGTGAGTTGCTATTGTCTGTAAGTGATTTCTTTCTGTAATTTAAGTCTCAAGCTAATTATGTAGTGATAATTTTGATCAATCATTACATGTAATTATCCTCACTATATTATTTTCTGTGGTATTATATGCAGGATGAAGATGTATGAAATGAAAAAATCTGGACGCTATGGCATTGGGTTCATTGACCCAAATACCATTAATGGGGACATATGGAAGTTTCCATTTTATCAAGCAGGTGTAGAGGAAAGCATGGTAGAGTTCTTGAAGCGCCTCAATAGCAATGAAGATCTACTACTTCCTTACAACTTCCCGTGAGTCACACTGTCTTGTACTACAAATTCTGTTTTTGCTTACTAGCTAGCTAGATGTTAATAATAAAGTGTATACGGTTTACAGTAGTTGATTAATTTTATGCACATGCCCGCTTATTTAAGACATGCAAACGCAGCGCATGCAGTTGGCAATCGGGTCTTGATAGAAATTAAAGTTGAGGAAGGAAAAGTTGAATTATCGGACTCACTAACTAAAGAAGAAAGTGACTTCACCATCGTGAAGGGGATAGTCAACAGGTAATTTCAATCATTATTAACTATATATATCTCGGCCTATTATTAGTTCGTCATTTCCTGATATGAACTATTTAATAACCCCTTTATTAATTTTCTTTGCCGGCGGGCAGGGCATGGGCAAAGTTCATCAAGGTGACTCCAGACGAATGGAAACAAAAATTGTTTTGGCATCGACCAAAGGTAATTAATTAAGTAGTACTAGCTAGCTACCATCTCTTTAATTCTTGTTTCAATATCATTAATTAATTATCATGCTTGATTAATCAATATCTAATTCAATTCCATTCTCGTAAAGGGCCTGAAGCAGGCGCCGGGGGATAATCTGTGTGCATTCTACGTTTGCGAGAATATTCGCATGATGACATCCGAAAGGAGCAGATCTGATAGACAAGACTGGGTACGTTTGTCATGGCAGGTAGCGGTAGCGACGAGTCTTCATTGAAGGAAGGACATCCCTGAGACGGGCTATCGCCTCACGGGCTGCCATCTGTAGCGCGTGCTTCTCTGTGGGCATGGCTCTCCCCACAAACCGGTAACGCTCAACTCGTCCTCTCTTGAATTCCACCGCGGCTTGGTGCATGGTTAGACGGTCGTTGACCTTGTGCTGAGAGAGAGAGAAGACTGGGCGCACATCTGGCCCCATCGCGACTTGGACGATGAAGGAGAGAAGCTTGACGAACCCATCGGGCATGTTGGCAAACATCTGCGACTCGCAGCCGTTGCCAGCCATCTACAAAAGTATGCAAAAATTCTGAGTAGTCAAATCATAAATTTATGCTGACTGTCAGAAATTGACTACATTTGTGAAAATAATAAATAGCTCTATTATGCTAATAACCGATTAGCGATCGCACCTAGTGGCTTCCTACAGTCAGCTTGGCTCTGGTACCAAGCTTGTCACGACCGGTTTTTCAATAAAAATATTTATTGAACAACCGACCTATGAATTCCAATATGAGGAAGAAATCCTCCATATCGGTAGACAAAACTTTGATACAAGGAGCCAGTAGCATTACAATATTACAGTGGTCGGACTGAAGATGCCCAACCAATTATTACAACACGCCAATAATTATACATGATGGCGGATATGGCACAAAGTGTGGGGTGGAAATACTACTGACTTGGAGTATGCGTGGTTGGTGGAATAATACAGTGGGGTGGTTAACAAGTCTACTGCACTGGCGGCTCATCGAGCATCTCGGTGAGGCTCGATGGATTTATTTGGGTAGCGGAAGCGGATATATCACAATGACTAATCCAGGGGTCGCACGAGACTGACTGAGATTCCTCTAGGCGTCGGACTCACTATCGAACTCTTCATCCATGAGATCACCTTCACAAGATCTCGCCAAATCAACAAGCCAGGTGAGTACTATGAAAGTACTCGCAAGACAGTTCGGACAAAAGATATAACAAATGAATGCATGAATGCGACATGGTTAATCTTAACAATGCTTAGTTAAAACAGTATAACAAAATAATTAAGAAGGGAGTCGGCGGTAGTCCGCTCGGAAACCCAAAGAAGACAAACTCAAAACCGATCGGGTGTCTGAAGTGACGCCTCAAAGTGTGAATAAATAAGTAAAACATTGCCACAGTCGGGCGTCTGAGCGACACCTCATAAAGGGCTTATATTGAAATAAAAATACATGCGTGCCGCAGTCGGACGTCTGAGCGACATCGCAGAAAGGGCTTATAATGAAAGTAATGACAATGCCGCAGTCGGGCGTCTGAGCGACATCACAGAAAGGGCTTATAATAAAAATAAGTAACAGCAATGCCGCAGTCGGACGTCTGAGCGACATCGCAGAAAGGGATCATAATTAATTTAAATAACAACAACGCCGCTGTCGGATGTCTGAGCGACATCGCAGAAAGGGCTTATAATAAATTTAAATAACAACAATGCCGCAGTCGGATGTCTGAGCGACATCGCAGAAAGGGCTTATAATAAATTTAAATAACAACAATGCCGCAGTTGGATGTCTGAGCGACATCGCAGAAAGGGCTTATAATAAATTTAAATAACAACAATGCCGCAGCGGATGTCTGAGCGACATCGCAGAAAGGGCTTATAATACATTATTCGTAACTGACAAGATTTAGTACTCACGGGAAATATTCATCGCAAGACAATAAGCAGGTTAGTCCATTCACAGGAAAATAAACATTTGATACTCAGATGGTTCTCAGGAGTTCCTGTTGCCGAGACTGACACTCGACAAGATGAGATGAACATGGTACTTGGATATGAATAAGATGAATTCAAGAATTTTGACTGCAGAGTTTGTACCAAAATTGTCCACAGCCAACGGACTTCCGTAGTCACGAAGGACTAGTTCCATTTACGGTATTTCAGAGGAAACACAACTAGCTAGTACACACCCATCATACCTCACGTTGCTAGGAATCACCCTAGACAGCGTTTAAGAAAAACTTTGAGACGGGGAGATCACAATCTCGAATAGCATGGGATCAAATTTATTTACGCGCGCTCTAAGGGGTGCCCCCCTCTCGGTCCCAACCAGAAACACCCATGCCCCCTGACCTTCATCCCGGCCTCTTGATTTGGTGTGTACCAGAAAGTGGTTTGCAACCTACTAAGTCGTATCCCTTGCGGGAAACAGGTGGTAGTACGGAAGGGAAGACGGACGGGAATCTGACTGGTTTAGGTTGACATTGGGTCAACGATATGGCATAAGCCTGGCATGCTACAACACTGCCATCTTACCCATACTCATGCCAACTCATGGCCATGCAACAAGTTTCCAACAACTCGTGGATTTACCGAGCTCATTTGCCACGGAGCTCACGAGATAAGCTATCATCAAATGCTCGTGAACGTGCCATGATACAAAAATAATGCAAACATGCTCAGACACTCATCATATCAAAAGTTCATACTTTGCTTGCCTGGTTCGGAGTAGTCGGGGTCTAGCTCGGCGAAGTTCGCGGTTCCGTCACCTCCTTCGGTATCTACGGTAGACAAAAATACACGCGCTAACATAAATACCGTGGGGTACAGAAAGTTGATCCAATATTTTTCAAATAAATATGATAAAAAAACTAGACAAAAATTTAAAGAGGACGAAAAAGAATCACTCAAAAATTCCTTTCTGTTAAAAAGTTATAAGGGTTTTAACCCAAGGACCCATCTGTAATGAAACGTAAAACTTCCGGTGGGGCTTTGCGAAAAATCCAGAAAACGGTTCAGAGTGGAAGCGATTTGCCAAAGTACGCTTTCAGTAAACGATTCAAAAAAAACAAAAGAGAGGCTGACGGGCGGGTCCCACCCGTCAGGTTTGAAAATTCACACGAGGGAGTCGGGGCTCGTCGGCGCCCGAGAGCCGCGATGGTCGCCGTCGGCGATCCACGGAGAGGCAGGGAGATCGGAGAGTACCTCCGTGTTCAGGGCGCCATTCCGCGTCTGTGGGAGGTGGTGGTGGTCGCCTGCGAGTACCATTACGGCGATTCGGGTGGTCGTGGACCTCGTCGGAGAGAGCTGCGAAGGTGGAATTGAGGAGGGGGTTAGCCTCGCGATAGCATGAGAAGTTATCTGACGAAGTGAGGGCGCCGGAGATGACCTCACCGGAGTGAATCACGGTGAAGGCCGAGGTGGAATGAAGTGGCCGGAGTCGGGGAAGGAGAGCTCCTCGTGGCCCTTCCAGGGACTTGGTGAGGTCTGGAGAGGTAGAGGAGGTGTGCGGGGGCGAGAGCAAGCTCGGGGTGCTATATATAGCTGCCCCGAGGCGGTTGCCGAGAACGGGGTTCTCCGGCGAAGTGATTACGGCGGCGCTGTGGTTGCACGGGAGGGTTCAGAGGCTGAGCGTCGTCATGGGTGTTCCCTGGTTCCGTTTAGGTGCTAACTGCGTCGGGATTTGGTTGCTTAGTGGGAGCTCGACGGAACGGGGTGGCGCGGGCCCGTCGGCGGCAGGGAGCGCGCTCTATGCGTGCCGCGCCACGGCGACGGTGCTGCATGTGTGCGCTGGCGAGGAAATGGCCACGCGGAGCCACCAGGGGGTTTGGGCGGCGCTGAACGGCGTTATGCCGCCGTTCTGCTCCCTGTCGGCCGCTACGGTGGTTCGGCCGCCGCAAGACACGCCAAGACAGCGGGCCGTGGTGCCACCGACACCGTGAACGCGCCAAGCATCGCTGCGTGTGAGGCTCCGGACAAGCAGGCTAGGCCGTGAGCAACGTGCCAAGTGCACTGTGATCATGTGACTGAATTACGGCGAAGATTGACACCTGAAACTCTGAACTTAATCAAGATGAATAAACAAAGCATGCAAGGTGTTCGATGTAAGCGATCTAGGCATGTAGGGATTTTTCCTTGAGCTGGTTTTTGGTGGAGGGGCCTCTCATTGCATCTAGAGGTTGCCTGAATATTTGTGGAATTTTTGGAGTAGTGTAGATATGAATTTCACCAAATTTGGCAAATCTGGTCCAAACTTGCAGAGCCTATAATTTGAAATTTTTGAACAGAAGAGGAGTGGATCTTGATAGTTCTAGGTTGTGGGTACCAAGGACTATCCAAGGGAGTTGGTTTGAGGTCAAAATTCAAATGCATTAAAGCACTTGCTTTGCAAATTACCTAGGCTCAAAATAATAGACAGAAAAGATTTGGGAGAGAATTAATTGAAATAAAAATTCAGAGGAGGGTTGAACTAGTTGAGACAGAGTGTTTGGATTGCCCAAAGTGGAAGGAGATATATTTGGGAAGATTTTACCATATGGTGCATGGCCAAATCATGAATGATTTCAAATATGGGAGAGGATGAAAAACTCCTAGAGTTTCTTTTTGAAAGAAAATAAACTTCAAAGATTTTTTTTCTTGAATTCTTGAGAAGAGGGCAATAAGAGGAAAAATTTAAAAACCAAACACCAGAGTTGGATGAGATGCAAAAGTAAAATATTTGCCAGATGGAAAAAGCTTTTGATAGAGATTTTTGGAAGGGTTTTGGAGACCTCCAACAAAATCTTGAAGAAAACCAAGGGAAATTTTTTGGAGTGCCACAACACCTACCCCCTTAGGAAAAATCTCGTCCCCGAGATTCCAGTTGATCCTCAAATAATTGTGGGTGCTCCGCCCGAAGGAAATCCTCTCTTTCCCAAGTGGATTCACTCTCGGTGTGGTTGCTCCACTGAACTTTGAAGAACTTGATGGTTTTCCGTCGGGTTCTCCTTTCTGACTCTTCCAAGATTTTTATCGGATGCTCCCGATACTTATGGTCTGGTTGCACGTCAATGCTTTTATGGGGTACTTGTTTCTCTGGGTTGCTTACGCACTTCCTCAATTGCGAGACGTGGAATACGTCGTGGATGTCGGATAATTCTTCGGGTAAGTCTAGCTGGTAGGCCACCGTGCCTCTTCGTGCCACTATGCAGAAAGGTCCGATGAATCTTGGTGCTAGCTTCCCTTTAATCTTGAATCGATGCAGGCCTCTCATGGGGGATACTCGTAGGTACACAAATTCACCGGGTTCAAAATGGATTCCACGATGCTTCTGATCGTAATAACTCTTTTGTCGACTCTGGGCGGTCTTGAGTCGGTCCTTAATTACCTTGACTTTATTTTCAGCCTCTTTGAGCAGGTCTGGGCCGAAGACATGACTGTCTCCGGTTTCCGACCAATTGAGCGGGGTACGACATCTTCGTCTGTATAGAGCTTAAAATGGTGCCATTTGCAGGCTGGACTGATAGCTATTGTTATATGCGAATTCTGCGTATGGTAAGCTCTCCTCCCAACTGGTCCCATAGGTGAGGACACATGCTCTCAGCATATCTTCTAGAATCTGGTTTACTCACTCGGTCATCCATCATGCAGGGATGGTATGCGCATCTTGAATGCCACCTGAGTTGCTGTGAGCTTGTTGTAAGTGATCCCAAAACCAGGAGATGAACTGAGTGCCTCTGTCCGAGATTATTTTCTTTGGGACTCCATGTAGGCAAACGATATGGGAGAGGTAGAGCCTAGCAAGGTTCTGAGTGGTGTGTGTTGTCTTCACGGGGATGAAGTGTGCTACTTTAGTTAGTCTATCAGTGATGACCCATATGGCACCATGTCCGTGTCGTGACCGAGGTAGCAACAATAAAATCCATTCCAATCTCGTCCCATTTCCACTCGGGTATCTTATTTGGTTGCAATAGACCGGCTGGTTTCTGGTGCTCGGCCTTGATGCATTGACAAGAGTCACAACATGCAATAAAAGTGGCTATGTCTCTTTTTATACAATGACAAAAAAATGTTTCATGAAGATCTATGTACATTTTTGTTACTCCAGGATTGAATGAATATGGAGCGGTGTGGCCTTCAGCCAGGATTTGCATTTAAGGTCATGGATATTTGGTACGCAAAGCCTATTCCCGCACACACGTATTCCTTGCTCATCAATAATGAATTCGAGGCCTTGCCCAACTTCATCTTCCGCTTTTATGCCTTCAATGCTGGGGTGTCCACGTTGAGCCTCTTTAACCTTCTCTATCGTGGTAGGCTGTAATTCTAAGTTTGATACACCGCCTTCGGTGACCACCATCAGATTGAGCTTTGCAATTCTCGTTGGAATTCAGGTCTTAAGTCCGGCATGTCGTATTGTTGGAATTTGGGGTTCCGACTCAGAGCATCTGCTACAACATTTGCTTTGCTCGGGTGGTAGTGGATCCCAACATCATAATCCTTTACTAATTCCAACCAGCGTCGCTGCCAGAATTTAGTTCTGGTTGTGTGAAAATATACTTGAGGCTTTTCTGGTCCGTGTATATTTCACAACGATTTCCAAGTAAAAGTGTCTCCATTCCTTGAGTGCATGAATCACTGCTGCTAATTCCAAGTCATGTGTAGGATAATTTTCCTCATGTTTGCGGGTTGTCCGGAAACATATGCGACAACCTTGCCTTCTTGCATCAATACGCACTCCGAGGCCGCTTTGAGATGCGCCACAAAATACCTCAAAATTTTGTGTATATCTCGCACAATTAGCACCGGTGCTGTTGTCGATTTCCTTTTCAGTTCTTGGAAACTTTTCTCGCAAGCTTCCGTCCATTCAAACTTCCTGTCTTTCTTGAGTAGTTGCGTCATTGGCTTTGCTATGGTGGAGAATCCTTCAATAAATCTTCGGTAGTATCCTGCCATACCCAAGAAACTTCGTACATCTGTCACACTGGCTAGTGGCTTCCAGCCAAGTATGGCCTTGACTTTTTCCGGGTCCACGGCGATACCTTCTTGAGTCAGTACGTGGCCTAGAAAACCTACTTGCTTTAGCCAAAATTCACACTTGCTGAATTTCGCGTACAATTGATGTTTCCTGAGTTCCCCTAGTACAATTCGAAGATGTTCAGCGTGCTCCTCTGGTGTTTTGGAGTATACCAGAATATCATCGATAAATACCACAACAAACTTATCCATAAACTTCATGAATACTTTGTTCATGAGGTGAACAAAATATGCGGGGGCGTTTGTAAGTCCGAATGGAATTACGGTGAACTCGCATAATCCAGATTCCGGAGGTGAAAGCAGTCTTGGGAATATCCTCGGTTCGCACTTTCAGTTGGTGGTATCCCGACCTCAAATCAATCTTTGAGAACACCTTGGCCTGAGCGAGTTGATGTAATAAATCATTTATTCGTGGCATCGGATATTTGTTCTTGACTGTGACCATGTTTAGAGCTCGATAGTCTATGCACAATCTTAGCGTTCCATCCTTCTTTTTGGCAAACAAAATTGGTGAACCCCAAGGTGAGGAACTGGCTCGTATGTACCCTTTTTCCAACAATTCCTTTATTTGCTTCTCCAGTTCTACCAATTCGGATGGTGCCATTTTGTATGGTTTCTTGTATATGGGAGCGGTTCCGGGTGCTAGCTCAATGCTGAATTCTATCTCTCGATCTGGTGGCATGCCGGGTAGTTCTTCGGGGAATACATCTGGAAATTCACACACTACCGGAACTTTGCTCAATTCAGAAATATCTACCTTGTTCAATCTCGGTTGCCGGGATATTTTTCTTTCCTTGGCTGAAACCTTTATGGTCTTCCCGTGGTGATTGGTGAGAATTACGGTCCTATTGAAGCAGTCAATAAAACCTTTGTTGGTGGTTAACCAATCCATCCCTAAGATGACATCCAGTCCTTTATTTTCCAATACGATAAGATTTGCGTGAAACTTCAACCCTTCAAACTCGATAACCACATCCCGGCAATAATTCGGGTAACTTGCTTAATTCCAGGACTTGACGATCATATATTTTCCCAAGGGAAGCATCGAAAAATTATTTTGCAAAGCAAAACTTTTCAAACGAACGAGTGAGAAGCTCGAGAATCAAACAAAACCATGGCAGGTATTGTGTTGATGTGAAACGCACCGAGTCACGATATCCGGGGCATTTTGTGCTTCCTCTTTGGTCACGTGGTTCAGATGACCCTTCCTGTGGTTGTTATTTGGGTTGAAATTGTTGCGCTTTGGTGCCAATTATTGCTTCCGTTGTTCGGCTTTGGGGTCGAAGTTCCTTGGCTTGGGGCACACGCTTGGCATAGTGCCCTTCTTCTCCACAAGCGTAACAGGTAACGCCTGGGCGGTATGTTAACTCCTTGTCCCTTGCGTGGAAATTCTTGATTGGGCGTGAGACGTTTGTCGTGGGTTTGGGTGTCCAGTTTTTCTGAACATCCGTCTTACTGCGGTGGTTGCGGGTGTGTTTAGACTGGTCCCTCTTCCGCTTGCGGAAATCTTCTATGCTGCGTCTCTCATTTTCCAAGGTAATGGCCTTATCCACCAGCGACTTAAAATCTGGAAATGTGTGTACGACCAACTGACATTTAAGCGCGGGTGTCACTCCGTCTAGGACCTTCTCCATCTTTTTGTTTTCTGACATTCGTTCCTCGTTGGCGTAGCGAGACAGCAGGGTAAACTGACTGTTGTATTCGGACACTGTCATTGTTCTTTGCTTGAGGTCATCAAATTCTCTCCTTTTGATCTTCATCAGACTCTTAGGAATATGCGCCCCACGAAAACCTTCTTTAAATTCCTCCCATGATATATTATTTTCGTTGGGGTGCATGTGTAGGAAATTTTCCCACCACGATGCGGCTGCTCCAGTGAGATAGTGCGGAGCATAAAGCACTTTCTCAAGGTCTGAACACTGGGCGATAATTAATTTTCTCTTCGTGTCTCGAAGCCAGTCCTCGGCTTCCAGAGGTTTGTGAGTGTGAGAAAATGTTTGGGGACGCGTCTTCTGTAGCTCAGATAACTTGGATTGCTGCTGATACTGTCCGCGGTGATTTCCCATATTGATGACTTGGTTCAGTATTTCCTGATGTTGCTGCTGACTTTGTTCATAAAGACGGCACATTTGGGAAAGTGACGTTTCACTGTCCTGTTGACTTGTCTGTCCCTGTGTGAAATTGTTGCCTGGGGGTGTGCCATAATTTTCCTCTGTCGGGGTTGGCATGGAGCGCGTCCAAGGACGAGACATAGTTTACTTTGGGGATATATTTTGAAACACTCATAAGAAAAGAAATTGAGCCGCAAAAATCAGTAAATTCAAGAGGATGCAAAAAGTTGCAAATGCTCCAAGATTTTTCAAGAGAAAATACGTTTGCGCACGGAGAAGGATTGTCCATTACATATCTTACACGCAAGCAGTAATTATACAATACATCACTCAGGATATACGTACATAAATCCTGACATGTTATTTAGTCTAGTGCACTCCTCCAGATCCTATATGATGCGCAAACAAACTACTTCTCACAGCCTATTTACATATAAACATATCGTACAAGTCGGTACATCGCATGGCGGCTAAGCGTACTTAGTCGGAGATGGTAAGGATTTCCCTTGGCCTGCAAAGGGTGAGGCGTAGAGAGGCTGGGGACTCAACCTCCTCTTCGGAGATAGGCTCCAGACGAGAGGTGCTGCTCGGAGTTGGTGGAGCAGGTGCCCTGTGTGGGACAACTCGAATCTGAGCGGGCACGAGGGGTGGTGCAGAACGAACCGGAGTAGGCGCAATGACATGGTTGAACTCCTCCGTGGTAGGCAGGCGATGAGTAGCGGTGCGAGCAGTAGGAGCGAACGATGCTGATGACGAGACGAAAGTTAATGGCGGTGCGGCGCGCAGGAGCTCCCTCTGTTGGCGGCACAGCCATGGATCGAGTCCATGCGGCAGCTACAAAGTCGCCCACCAGGTTGTCGAAGGCTGCCTCCAAAGCCCGGAGATACTGGCGAGCATCTCAAAATCTTCGCCCCGTTCTCCTCTCGGGGCAAGAGAACGCGTAGTGGTAGGTGTATGGCACGTGACATGGCAGGTAGCGGTAGCGACGAAGTCTTCATTGAAGGAAGGACATCCACGAGACGGGCTATCGCCTCACAGGCTGCCATCTGTAGCGTGCTTCTCGTGGGGCATGGCTCTCCCCATCAACCGTAACGCCAACTCGTGCTCTCTTTAATTCCACGGCGGCTTGGTGCATGGTTGGACGGTCATTGACCTTGTGCTGAGAGAGAGAGAGAAGATCAAGACATCCGCCCCATCGCGACTTGGACGATGAAGGAGAGAAGCTTGACGAACCCATCAGGCATGTTGGCGAACATCTGCTACTCGCAGTCGTTGCCAGCCATCTACAAAAGTATGCAAAAATTCTGAGTAGTCAAATCATAAATATATGCTGACTGTCAGAAATTGACTACATTTGTGAAAATAATAAATAGCTCTATTATGCTAATAACCGATTAGCGATCGCACCTAGTGGCTTCCTACGGTCAGCCTGGCTCTGGTACCAAGCTTGTCACGACCGGTTTTTCAATAAAAAATATTTATTGAACAACCGACCTATGAATTCCAATATGAGGAAGAAATCCTCCATATCGGTAGACAAAACTTTGATACAAGGAGCCAGTAGCATTACAATATTACAGTGGTCGGACTGAAGATGCCCAACCAATTCTTACAATACGCCAATAATTATACATGATGGCGGATATGGCACAAAGTGTGGGATGGAAATACTACTGACTTGGAGTATGCGTGGTTGGTGGAATAATACAGTGGGGTGGTTAACAAGTCTACTGCACTGGCGGCTCATCGAGCATCTCGGTGAGGCTCGATGGATTTATTTGGGTAGTGCAAGAGGATATATCACAATGACTAATCCAGGGGTCGCACGAGACTGACTGGAATTCCTCTAGGCGTCGGACTCGCTATCGAACTCTTCATCCATGAGATCACCTTCACAAGATTCCGCCAAATCAACAAGCCAGGTGAGTACTATGAAACTACTCGCAAGACAGTTCGGACAAAAGATATAACAAATGAATGCATGAATGCGACATGGTTAATCTTAACAATGCTCAGTTAAAACAGTATAGCAAAATAATTAAGAAGGGAGTCGGCGGTAGTCCGCTCAAAAACCCAAAGAAGACAAACTCAAAACCGATCGGGTGTCTGAAGCGACGCCTCGAAGGGTGAATAAATAAGTAAAACTTTGCCACAGTCGGGCGTCTGAGCGACACCTCATAAAGGGCTTATATTGAAATAAAAATACATGCGTGCCGCAGTCGGACGTCTGAGCGACATCGCAGAAAGGGCTTATAATGAAAGTAATGACAATGCCGCAGTCGGACGTCTGAGCGACATCACAGAAAGGGCTTATAATAAAAATAAATAACAACTATGCCGCAGTTGGACGTCTGAGCAACATCGTAGAAAGGGCTCATAATGAATTTAAATAACAACAATGCCGCAGTCGGATGTCTGAGCGACATCGCAGAAAGGGCTTATAATAAATTTAAATAACAACAATGCCGCAGTCGGATGTCTGAGGGACATCGCAGAAAGGGCTTATAATAAATTTAAATAACAATAATGCCGCAGTCGGATGTCTGAGTGACATCGCAGAAAGGGCTTATAATAAATTTAAACAACAACAATGCCGCAGTCGGATGTCTGAGCGACATCGCAGAAAGGGCTTATAATACATTATTCGTAACTGACAAGATTTAGTACTCGCGGGAAATATTCATCGCAAGACAATAAGCGGGTTAGTCCATTCACAGGAAAATAAACATTTGATACTCAGATGGTTCTCAGGAGTTCCTGTTGCCGAGACTGTCACTCGACAAGATGATATGAACATGGTACTTGGATATGAATAAGATGAATTCAAGAATTTTGACTCTGCAGAGTTTGTACCAAAATTGTCCACAGCCAACGGATTTCCGTAGTCACGAAGGACTAGTTCCGTTTACGGTATTTCAGAGGAAACACAACTAGCTAGTACACACCCATCATACCTCACGTTGCTAGGAATCACCCTAGACAGCGTTTAAGAAAAGTGGTTTGCAACGTACTAAGCCGTATCCCTTGCGAGAAACAGGTGGTAGTACGGAAGGGAAGACGGACGGGAATCTGACTGGTTTAGGTTGACATTGGGTCAACGATATGGCATAAGCCTGGCATGCTACAACACTGCCATCTTACCCATACTCATGCCAACTTATGGTCATGCAACAAGTTTCCAACAACTCGTGGATTTACCGAGCTCATTTGCCACGGTGCTCACGAGATAAGCTATCATCAAATGCTCATGAATGTGCCATGACACAAAAACAATGCAAACATGCTCAGACACTCATCATATCAAAAGTTCAAACTTTGCTTGCCTTATTCGGAGTAGTCGGGGTCTAGCTCGGCGAAGTTCGCGGTTCCGTCACCTCCTTCGGTATCTACGGTACACAAAAATACACGCGCTAACGTAAATACCGTGGGGTAAAGAAAGTTGATCCAAATATTTTTCAAATAAATATGATAAAAAACTAGAAAAAAATTTGAAGAGGACAGAAAAAGATCACTCAAAAATTCCTTTCTGTTAAAAAGTTATAAGGGTTTTAATCCAAGGACCCATTTGTAATGAAACAGAAAACTTCCAGGGGGCTTTGCAGAAAAATCCAGAAAAAACGGTTCAGAGTGGAAGCATATTTTCCAAAGTACGCTTTCAAAGAACGATTCAAAAAACAAAGAGAGGCTGACCATGGTCCCACCCGCCAGGTTTGAAAATTCAAACGAGGGAGTCGGGCTCACGGCTCGAGAGCCGCGGTGGTCGCCGGCGGCGATCCACGGCGAGGCAGGGAGATCGGAGAGTACCTACGTGTTCAAGGCGCCATTCCGCGTCTGTGGGAGGTGGTGGTGGTCGCCAGCGAGTACCACGTCGGCGGCGACGCTTGCTCCGGCGGACGGTGATTCGGGTGGTTGTGGACCTCGTCGGAGAGAGCTGCGGAGGTGGAATTGAGGAGGGGGTTAGCCTCGCGATAGCATGAGAAGTTATCTGACGAGTTTAGGGCGCCGGAGATGACCTCACCGGAGTGAATCACGGTGAAGGCCGATGCGGAACGGAAGTCGGGGAAGGAGAGCTCCTCGTGGCCCTTCCAGGGACTTGGCGAGGTCTAGAGAGGTAGAGGAGGTGTGCGGGGGCGAGAACAAGCTCGGGGTGCTATATATAGCCGCCCCGAGGCAGTTGCCGAGATCGGGGTTCTCCGGCGAGGTGATTACGGCGGCGCTGTGGTTGCACGGGAGGGTTCAGAGGCTGAGCGTCGTCGTGGGTGTTCCCTGGTTCCGTTTAGGTGCTAACTGCGTCGGGATTTGGTTGCTTAGGGGAGTTCGGCGAACGGGCGGCGCGGGCCCGTCTGGCGGTGGAGCGCTTCTGTGCATGCCGCGCCACGGCGACGGTGCTGCATGCGCGCTGGAGAGGAAATGGCCACGCTGAGCCACCAGGGGTTTGGCGGCGAGAACGGTGTTATGCCGCCGTTCTGCTCCCTGTCGGCCGCTACGGTGGTTCGGCCGCCGCGAGACACGCCGGCGCAGGCGGGCCAGGGTGCCACCGACGCCAGGAACGCGCCAAGCACGCGTGTGAGGCTCCGGACAAGCAAGCTAGGCCGTGAGCAACGTGCCAAGTGCACTGTGATCATGTGACTGAATTCTGACGAAGATTGACACTGAAACTCTGAACTTAACTGAAGATGCACAGAAACAGTGCATGCAAGGTGTTCGACAGAACGATCTAGGCATGTAGGGATTTTTCCTTGAGCTGGTTTTTGGTGGAGGGGCCTCTCATTGCATCTAGAGGTTGCCTGAATATTTGTGGAATTTTTGGAGTAGTGTAGATATGAATTTCACCAAATTTGGCAAATCTGGTCCAAACTTGCAGAGCCTATAATTTGAAATTTTTGAATAGAAGAGGAGTGGATCTTGATAGTTCTAGGTTGTGGGTACCAAGGACTATCCAAGGGAGTTGGTTTGAGGTCAAAATTCAAATGCATTAAGGCACTTGCTTTGCAAATTACCTAGGCTCAAAATAATAGACAGAAAAGATTTGGGAGAGAATTAATTGAAATAAAAATTCAGAGGAGGGTTGAACTAGTTGAGACAGAGTGTTTGGATTGCCCAAAGTGGAAGGAGATATATTTGGGAAGATTTTACCATATGGTGCATGGCCAAATCATGAATGATTTCAAATATGGGAGAGGATGAAAACTCCTAGAGTTTCTTTTGAAAGAAAATAAACTTCAAAGATTTTTTTTCTTGAATTCTTGAGAAGAGGGTAATCAGAGGAAAAATTTAAAAACCAAACACCAGAGTTGAATGAGATGCAAAAGTAAAATATTTGCCAGATGGAAAAAGCTTTTGATAGAGATTTTTGGAAGGGTTTTGGAGACCTTCAACAAAATATTGAAGAAAACCAAGGGAAAATTTTTGGAGTGCCACAATATAAATCGGACAGCCTACATTGCAGGATGGCACGCACACCATCATCACCAACTCTGTTTTTTATAAGAGTGTATTTTATGTATTTTATAATAGTGTAGATGTAGAGTAGATACAAGTCGACAGGTGGGCACGATGTTAGTGAGATAATGTGATGCAACACTAGAGGTGCCACGTGGAGCGTTTAACTAGTCAACTAGTCATGTCATGAGCAAATACAAAGTTGTACGGTAAGCCCGTGACTGTATAATAACCACTAAACGTAAACGGTGACCGTAATGAGTGGATTATGAAGTCCAATGTATGTATCGTGCTTTCGCTTCAAACACAATGATCGTCATTGCATATATCGCGAGAGAAAGATGAAAGACGCATGAATTTTCTGGGGGCTTACTTTTAGAGGACGTGGAGATAGTTTTGTGTGTATACATGAAAGGGGCGTATAGGGGGGGGGTATGCGATGGAGAGAGAGATGCTCTTCGTTTCTCTTTATGATGACTAACTTTGTATATAGTATAAAAATATACAAATTCACAGTGCGGAATAAATATCATTGTGGGCACCATGCAATGCAAATTAGCGTTCGTACTCCTCCATATAACTTTGTAATGTTGTACATATGTAGAAACTCTAAAATAATTTTTTGGACACACTTTATTCAAAAGGAATGTTGTATGCGAAATAAACATGAAGAGAGGGCTTTTAGATCAATGGGGTACGTGATGTGACATGTGTGAATGTGTAGTTGATGCATTTGGCGGGGCCTAGAGATGTATGTGTGTGTATTACGATTCGAGAGAGGCATGGATAGAGGGGCCGATGGGGGCGTGGGAGATAGCACGAGAAATGAGAGTGGTCTAGAGAGAGAGAGACTAATATGACCTCACGACAAGAGATTCCATTCCCTTGAGTGTGTATATGCAAGGGGAGGGAATAGAGGCACCAGGAGAAATTTTCTGTGTGTGTGGTGTTTGTGTTGGTATGTGTGGGTGTGAGAAGATAATGAGACGTGGGGGCAGAGGGTGTGTCACCGCGTGAGGTCCTGTGGGTCGAGGTGAGGTCCTTCGTTCGGTTCTGTCCTGCGCCACATTGGTCGGCCCATGACACATTTAGGAAGACCCATGGATGACTAGTCGTACAAGACAAAGATAGCAGAATTGTGAAGGACTCTGTGTCCACTGACAAAGCCGGCTAGGATTTGTAACCCTAGGTTCTTGGACTAAGGTAACCCCTTTATCTCTGATATTACTATTCATCCAACCTAACTTTAAGGGGCATCCTACAAAGTGATCTGCTAGAATAATACTTGTCGATTAGGAAGAGAGGTGTGAGATAATGTGTGAGAGACAGGCGTAAAGATAATGTGCGTACATGAGACACGTAGGCAGGTCCATGTATATAGAAAGGGTCGATGAGGATTGTGCGTGTGTATGTTTGCGAGAGGAAGAGTGCTTCTGATAAAGGTTAGTGAAAACATTTGTAAATGGTTACGAGAGGGAGGGAGGGTTATATCTAGAGCATGTGTGCGAGAAAGACACCTCGGGAGAGAGTGTGTGAGCATGTGTGAGAGGCCACCGATGGAGAGTGAAACTGCAGGTAAAAGACTGCTCTACACATTGATTAAAGATATAAATTGTATCCAAATATTAGGATGGGATCATGATATTTGCAATTCGCGTAAGGAGCGGTCATTGATCCATCAGACATCTACTCCCTCCGTTCCGAATTACTTGTCTTAAAGTTGTCTAGATACGGATGTATCTAGCACTAAAATGAGTCTAGATACATCTGTATCTAGACAAATCCAAGACAAGTAATTCGGAACGGAGGGAGTAGATTCTATCGAATTTGAGCATGTCTATGTTATAATTCGACACAATTGATCCACATAGTTAGTATTTTGAACTCCAGACAATGCATCGCTTTAGCAATCGAATATAAACGTGAGTATAGTTCATGTTGTGTGTGTAAAGCACATTATACATACGAAAGTTACACAATGGACATTTATAAATAGCTACCTATGAACTAGCATACAATTGAATTCAACCTAAGGTGGTTTAAAAAAATCAAATTCAACATGAAGTCCATTCAATTATTTCAATTTGATATCATGGCATTAGTAAACCATACCTAAACTATGGGGGTACCAATCTTTGCTCTGATTTTGTACATAATAGCATATGTAGTCGTGTACAAAATAGATTCAAATTTAGCTCCTCCATTCCAAAATAATCGTAGTTATAGGATTTTCAAGTGTCAAAATTTCAAAAGGAAGCGGATAATTTAATGAGGTTTTCAAAAATACAAGGTCAAATATAACGTTGTCTATTTAGGTCAATCCTCATAGTTCAAGAGTACTCTAAACGTGAATGCTTGTGTTTCAAAATTTTGAACGAAGTGCCAAAAGAGCCTCTACTCGCCCGAAACCGCGTGAGACCAATGTTTGGTAGTACAAGGAAATTACTTTTCTAATAACTCCGACCTGTGAAACCTACCGGCCCGACGTCCAAAGGTCTAAACGGGGGTAGGTTTGTAGCTTCATCTAGACGCCACGCAACCGCCTCCGAAAAACATTCATATGCAATGGCCGCCTAAGCACACATGCGCGAGGCCGAAATCGCTGCCACCCACTATTTGGGACACCTGGGATTACCATCCTACCCCCGACCCGCAGTAGGTCCAAAATTTAAGAGGGGGGCAAAGTTTGTACTTTCCCCAAATTTCAAACAAGCGCGTCCCATCTGTTCAAAAAGCCAAAAACAAGCGCATCCCGTGACTCGAAACATGGTTCTCCCCACCCGTCCGATTCCCCATTAGGTACTTCGTGGGCGCCAAAACTACCTCTCCACCAGCCGCGAAACTCCGGCGTCCTCCGTCCGCCACCCCATCCCACCCATCAACCGCCGCCCTCCTCCATCACGCCGGAGCCGATACCCTGACGTCGTCGTCCACCGCAACCTCAACCGCAACGCCCACTACTAGGAAAAGGGCTATAGATGGGATGGACACTAATGGCGCACCTGTCAGGTGGTGCGCCATTAGTATATACTAATGGCGCATCGTGTTTTGGTACACCATTAGTGTGGATGACACTAATGGCGCACCAGGAACATGGTGCGCCACTAGAAACAATTTTTTTTAATTTTTCCAAACATTCTAATGGCGCACCGTAGCACGGTCGCCATTACTAGTGCTAACTAGTAATGGCGCGACCGCCACAGGCGCGCCATTAGAATATATACCTTTTTAGTTTTTGCAAAACTTCAAATGGCGCACTGTGGGTGCGCCATTAGTAACCAGTCGACCCCGCTCCACCGCCGCCGCCACACCCCCGCACCCTCCCCACTCCACCGTCGCCGACGTCCCACCGCACCTCCCCGCTCCATCGGCCGCCACACCCTGCCCGCACCCTCACCCACTCCACCGCCGCCACCCCCCGCACCTCCCCACTCCACCACCGCCGACGTCCCCACCGCACCTCCCCGCTCCACTGCCGCGCCACAAACCCCGGCCCGCACCTGCCCCACTCCACCACCGTTGCCGACCCCGCACCTCCCCACTCCACCGCCGACGTCCCCACCACACCTCCTCCCTGCCCCACGGCCGCCACACCCCCCGCACCCTTCCCCAATCCACCGCCACGACCACCCGCACCTTCCCCACTCCACCGCCGACGTCCCACCGCACCTCCCCGCTCCACCGGCCGCCACACCCCCGCCCGCACCTCCCCACTCCACCGCCACGACGACCACCCGCACCTCCCCCACTCCACCGCCGACGTCCCACCGCACCCTCCCCGCTCCATCGCCAGCTGACCCCGCCCGCACCCTCCCCACTCCACCGCCGCCGACGATCACCCGCACCTCTCCCTCGCACCTCCCGCCCGCTCCAATCACAAATGAATGCAACTAAAATTTGCCAAAAAACAAATTTGATTATATTTTCAAATAACAAATTTGATGATATTTTCAAATAATAAATTTGATGATATTTTTTCATATTCATAAACAATTTCAAATAAAAAAATTGATGATATTTTTTACAAAATTATTACTATTTTTATAAAAAAATAATACTGCTATGATTTAAACAAGTTTGAACATATTTAAACACAAATAAATATCAAACAGCATTTTAAATGCATAAATACAAAAAATGGGAATCGAACCCAGGACCTCCTGGTGTGTTGCTGCGTGCTGACCAGTCGGGCTAGTGGGCTTGTTCTGATGGAGTGGGGGTTATGTGGAATATAACCTGACCAGTCGGGCTAGTAAATTCTAATGGCGCACCGGGGCGGCATGCGCCATTAGAATGATTGTACTTATGCCGCACTAGGGGTGCGGTGTGACACTCCAAAATTTTTTTCCTTTGGTTTTCTTCAAAATTTGTTGGATTTGAAGGAGGTCTCCAAAACCCTTCCACAAATCTCTCTCAAAGCTTTTCCCTTTAGCAAATATGTTATTTTTGCATCTCCTTCAACTCTAGTGTTAGGTTCTAAATTTTTCTTCTGACTTCCCTCTTCTCAAAATTTCAAGGAGAATCTTTGGAATTTATTTTATTTCAAAAAGAAACCCTAGGAGTTTGTCATCCTCTCCCATATTTGAATTCATTCATGATTCTTCCATGCACCACATGGTGAAAACCTTTCCAAAAATCTCTTCTTCCACTTTGGTACAACTCAAACATTCTGTCCAAACTAGTAAAAGCCATTTTTGGACTTTATTCCAATTATTTCCCCTCCCAAAATAATTATGTCTTCTCTTTTGAGCCAGGGTGATTTGCAAAGCAAGTACCCTAATGCTCTTGATTTTTGACCTCAAACCAACTCCCTTGGATAGTCCTTGGTACCCACAACCCAGAACCATCTTGATCCACTCTTCTTCTTTTCAAATATTTCAAATTTCACTCCTTTGCAAGTTTGGACCAGATTTGCCAAATGTGGTGAAATTCATATCTACACTTCTCCAAAAATTCCACAAAAATTCAGGAAACCTCTAGTTGCAATGAGAGACCACTCCACCAAAAACCAGCTCAAGGAAAAATCCCTACATTCCTAGATCATTCTGTCGAACACCTTGCATGCACTGTTTCTGTGCATCTTCGATTAAGTTCGAGTTTGGTGTCAATCTTCGCCGATTTCAGTCACATGTTCATAGTGCACTTGGCACGTTGCTCACGGCCTAGCTTGCTTGTCCGGAGCCTCACACGCATGCTTGGCGCGTTCCTGGCGTCGGTGGCGCCCTGGCCCGCCTGCGCCGGCGTGTCTTGCGGTGGCCGAACCACCGTAGCGGCCGACAGGGAGCAGAACGGCGGCGTAACGCCGTTCGGCGCCGCCCAAACCCTCTGGTGGCTCCGCGTGGCCACTTCCTCGACAGCGCACGCATGCAGCACCGTCGCCGTGGCGCGGCACGCACAGAGCATGCTCTCTGCCGCCGACGGGACCGCACCGCCCCGTTCCGTCGAGCTACCCCTAAGCAACCAGATCCCGACGCAGTTAGCACCTAAATGAAACCAGGGAACTCCCACGACGATGCTCAACCTCTGAAACCTCCCCGACCAAGCTCTGCGCCACCGTAACCATCGCCGGAGAAGTCCGTTCACGGCCACCGCCTCGGATCGCCTATAAAAAGGAGCCCCGAGCTCGCTCTCGTGCACACACCACCTCTGCACTTCACCAAGACCCTGCCTAGCCACTAGAAGAGCCAAGAGGGAGTCTCCTTCCTCGACTCCGGCCGCCGCGACCCGCCACGGGATCCAGCTCGATTCGCTCCCGTGCGTGCGCCTCTGCCTCCCATCTCTTGCCAGTAGCTCTCTAGTACATCCCTCCTTCTGATCCGCGCTTCAATTCGAAGTTTGCAGCACACCACCAGAGTTCCCCACCATCGCCCGAGCCGCCGTCCACCGGAGAAAGTGTCGCCGTCGACGTGGTGCTCCCCGACGCCTAAGTCCACCACCCACCGACGCGGAAGGACACGCTGATACTCTTGGAACACTCCGATCTCCCTGACTCGCCGTGGTTCGACGCCGACGACCACCGCAGCCTTCGGGCGCCGGCGAGGTCTTTCAAACCTGACATGGGGACCCCCCATGTCAGCCTCTCTTTCTTTTCCCGCGAACCGTTTTCTGTTGGCGCCTTCGGGCAGAATACGTTTTCCCTGTGGGCTTGCGCGTTTCTATTCGAACCGTTTTCTGTTTTCTCAGTTAAACCCCTGGAAGTTTTCTGTTTCATTATAGATGGGTCCTTGGGTTAAAACCCTTATAACTTTTTAACAGAAAGGAATTTTTGAGTGATTCTTTTTCTGTCCTCTTCAAATTTTTGTCTAGTTTTTTATCATATTTATTTGAAAAAAACTTTGGACCAACTTTCTGTACTCCACGGTATTTACGTTAGCGCGTGTATTTTTGTTTACCGTAGATACCGAAGGAGGTGACGGAACCGCGAACTTCACCGAGCTAGACCCCGACTACTCTGAACCAGGCAAGCATGTTTGAACTTTTGATATGATGAGTGTTCTGGCAGGTTTGCATTAAGTAGTTTCATGGCATGTTTGTGAGCATACCGATGAATGTTATTTTCATGCAAAGTTGAGGCAAGTGAGTTCGATAATCCATACATGTTGGATGTGAATGTGCATGGCCATGTGTTGGCATGAGGATGGGTAAGATGGCAGTGTTGTAGCATGCCAGTCTTATGCCATACTATTTGACTTCAGTGTCAACTCAGTATCGATTCGGTTCCCATCCATTTCCTTCCGTACTACCACATGTTTTCCGCAAGGGATATGGCTTAGTAAGTTGGAAACCGCTTCCTGGTACACACCAATTGGAGAGGCCGTGATGATGGTTCCATGGCCCTGGATTAAAGCTACCATCCGTCAGGGGGGCATGGGTGTTTCCGGTTGGGACCGAGAGGGGGCACCCCTTAGAGCGCGTGAATATAAATTTGATCCCATGCTATTCGAGATTGTGATCTCCCTGTCTCAAAAGTTTTTCTTGGACGATGTCTAGGGTGATTCCTGGCATTCGTGAGGTAGGATGGGTGTGTACTGGTTAGCTGTGTTTCTTCCGAAATACCATAAACGGAACTAGTCCTTCAGGACTACGGAAATCCGTTGGCTGTGAGTAATTTTAGTACAAACTCTGCAGAGTCATAAATCCTCGAATCATCTTATCCATGTCCAAGTTCTGTATTATCTTATCCTGACAAGTATCAGTTTTGGTGACAGATACTCCGGCGAATCACATGAGTACTAAGTCCGGTTAAATGTTTATTCCTGTCGATGAACTAACCCGTTTATATTCCTGTGTTGAATATTTATTATGAGTGCTATTTCTTGTGATGAAAGCCCTTTCTGCGATGTCGCTCAAACGTCCGACTGCGGCATTGTTGTTATTTATTTTTTTATAAGCCCTTTCTGCGATGTCGCTCAGACGTCCGACTGCGGCATTGTTATTATTTATTTTTATTATAAGCCCTTTCTGCGATGTCGCTCAGACGTCCGATCATGCATTGTTGTTATTTATTTTCATTATAAGCCCTTTTCTGCGATGTCGCTCAGACGTCCGATCATGCATTGTTGTTATTTATTTTCATTATAGGCCCTTTCGCGATGTCGCTCAGACGTCCGATCATGCATTGTTGTTATTTATTTTCACTATAAGCCCTTTCTGCGATGTCGCTCAGACGTCCGACTGCGGCATTATTGTTATTTATTTTCACTATAAGCCCTTTCTGCGATGTCGCTCAGATGCCCGACTGTGGCATGTTTTGCTTATTTATTCACCCTTCGAGGCGTCGCTTCAGACACCCGATCGGTTTTGAGTTTATCTTCTTTGGGTTTTTGAGCGGACTACCGCCGATTCCCTTCTTAATTTTTTGCTATACCGTTTTAATTGAGCAATGTTAAGATTAACCATGTCGCATTCATGCATTCATTTGTTATATCTTTTGTCCGAACTGTCTCGCAGTACTTTCGTAGTACTCACCGGCTTGTTGATTTGGCCAGATGTCGACGAAGGCGATCTCATGGATGAAGAGTTCGATAGCGAGTCCGACGTCTAGAGGAATCCCAAATACCTCGTATGCACCCTCGGATTAGTCATTGTGATATATCCGCTTCCGCTACCCAAATAAATTCATCGAGCCTCACCTCGACGCTCGATGAGCCGCCAGTGCAGTAGACTTATTAACCACCCCGTTGTGTTATTCCACCAACCACTCATATCTCGAGTCAGTAGTATTTCCACCCCACACCTTTGAGTCATATCCGCCACTATGTATAATTATTGGCGTGTTGTAATAATTGGTTGGGCATCTTCAGTCCGACCACTGCAATATTGTAATGCTACTGGCTTATTGTATCAAAGTTATGTCAACCGGTATGAAGGATTTTCCTCATATTGGACTTCATAGGTCGGTTGTTCAATAAACATTTTTATTGAAAAACCGGTCGAAAAGCTTGGTACCAGAGCCAGGCTGACTGTAGGAAGCCACTAGGTACGATCGCTAATCGGTTATTAGCATAGTAGAGCTATCTTTTTTTTTTACAAATGTAGTCAATTTCTGACAGTCAGCATAAATTTATGATTTGACTTCTCAGGATTTGTGCCTACTTTTGTAGATGGTCAGCAATGACTGCGAGTCGCAGATGTTCGCCAACATGCTCGATGGGTTTGTCAAGCTTCTCTCCTTCATCGTCCAAGTCGCGATGGGGCGGATGCGCCCAGCCTTCTCTCTTTCCCAAAGCACAAGGTCAATGACCGTCTCACCATGCACCAAGCCGCGGTGGAATTCAAGAGAGGACGAGTTGAGCGTTACCGATTCGTGGGGAGAGCCATGCCCACAGAGAAGCATGCGCTACAGATGGCAGCCCGTGAGGGCGATAGCCCGTCTAAGGGATATCCTGCCTTCGATGAAGGGTCGTCGCTACCGCTACCTGCCATGTCACGTGCCATACACCTGCCACTACGCATTCTCTTGCCCCAGAGGAGAACGGGATGAAGCTTTTGAGATGCTCATCGAGTATCTTCGGGCTTTGGAGGCAGCCTTCGACAACCTGGTGGACGACTTTGTAGCTGCCCGCATGGACTCAGTCCATGGCTATACCGCCAACAGGAGGGAGCTCCTGCGTGCTGCACCACCACTGACTTTCGTCTCGTCATCAGCATCGTTCTCTCCTACTGCTCGCACCACTACTCGTCGCCTGCCTACCAAGGAGGAATTCAACCACGTCATTGCGCCTACTCCGGTTCCTTCTGCACCACCCCTCGTGCCCGCTCAGATTCGAGTTGTCCCAAGACAGGCACCTGCTCCACCAACTCCGCGCAACACCTCTCGTCTGGAGCCTATCTCTGAGGAGGAGTTTGAGTCCCTAGCCTCTCTACGCCTCACCCTTGGCAGGCCAAGGGAAATCCTTACCATCTCCGACTAAGTGCGCTCAGCCGCCATGCGATGTACCGACTTGTGCGATATGTTTATATGTAATTAGGCTGTGAGAAGTAGTTTGTTTGTGCATCATGTAGGATCTGGAGAAGTGCACTAGACTAAATAACATGTCAGGATTTATGTACGCATATCCTGAGTGATGTATTGTATAATTACTGCTTGCGTGTAATATATGTAATGAACGGTCCTTCTCCGTGCGCAAACGTATTTTTCTCTTGAAAAATCTTGGGGCATTTGCAATTTTTTGCATCTTCTTGAATTTATTGATTTTTGCGGCTCAATTCCTTTTCTTATGAGTGTTTCAAAATATATCCCCAGAGTGAACTATGTCTCGTCCTTGGACGCGCTCCATGCCAACTCCGACAGAGGAAAATTATGGCACACCCCCAGGCAACAATTTCACACAGGGACAGACAAGTCAGCAGGACATTGAAACGGCATTTTCCCAAATGTTCCGTCTTTATGAACAAAGTCAGCAACAACATCAGGAAATACTGAACCAAGTTATCAATATGGGAAGTCACCGTGGACAGTATCAGCAGCAATCAAAATTATCTGAGCTACAGAAGACACGTCCCCAAACATTTTCTCACACTGACAAACCTCTTGAGGCCGAGGACTGGCTTCGAGACATGGAGAGAAAATTAATTATCGCCCAGTGTTCAGATCTTGAGAAAGTAATTTATGCTCCGCACTATCTCACTGGAGCAGTCACATCATGGTGGGAAAATTTCCTGCAAATGCACCCAAACGAAAATAACATATCATGGGAGGAATTTAAAGAAAGTTTTCATGGGGCACATATTCCTAAGAGTCTTATGAAAATCAAAAAGAGAGAATTTGATGGCCTCAAGCAAAGGACAATGACAGTGTCAGAATACAACAGTCAGTTTACCCTGATGTCTCGCTACGCCAACGAGGAACGGATGTCAGAAAACAAAAAGATGGAGAAATTCCTAGACGGTCTGACACCCGCGCTTAAATGTCAATTGGTCGTACACACATTTCCAGATTTTAAGACGCTGGTGGATAAGGCCATTACCTTGGAAAATGAGAGACGCAGTTTAGAAGATTTCCGCAAGCGGAAGAGGGACCAGACTAAACACACCCGCAACCAAGCAGCATGACAGATGTTCAGAAGAACTGGACACCCAAACCCACGACAAGCGCCTCACGCCCAATCTAGAATTTCCACGCAAGGGACAAGGAGTTCACATACCGCCCAGGCGTTACACTACGCTAGGAGAAGAAGGGCACTATGCCAAGCAGTGCCCCAAGCCAAGGAACTCGACCCCAAAGCCGAACAATGGAAGCAATAATTCGGCACCAAAGCGCAACAATTTCAACCCAAATAACAACCACAGGAAGGGTCATCTGAACCACGTGACCAAAGAGGAAGCACAAAATGCCCCAGATATCGTACTCGGTACGTTTCCTGTCAACACAATACCTGCCATGGTTTTGTTTGATTCTGGAGCTTCTCACTGCTCGTTAAAAAGTTTTGCTTTGCAAAATAATTTTTTGATGCTTCCCTTGGGAAAATCTATGATCGTCAAGTCCCCTGGAATTAAGCAAGTTACCCAGAATTATTGCCAGGGTGTGGTTATCGATATTGAAGGGTTGAAGTTTTACACAAATCTTATCGTATCGGAAAATAAAGCACTGGATGTCATCTTAGGGATGGATTGGTTAACCACCAACAAAGGTTTTATTGACTGCTTCAACAGGACCGTAATTCTCACCCATCACCACGGGAAGACCATAAAGGTTTCAGCCAAGGAAAGAAAAATATCCAGGCAACCGAGATTGAACAAGGTGGATATTTACTGAATTGAGCAAAGTTCCAAGAGGTGTGAATTTCCTGATGTATTCCCGAGAAACTACTGTGCATGCCACCAGATCGAGAGATAGAATTCAGCATTGAGCTAGCACCGGAACCGCTCCCATATACAAGAAACCATACAGAATGGCACCTTCCGAATTGGTGGAATCAAGAAGCAAATAAACGAACTGTTGGAAAAAGGGTACATACGAGCCAGTTCCTCACCTTGGGGTTCACCAATTTTATTCGCCAAAAAGAAGGATGGAACACTGAGATTGTGCATAGACTATCGAGCGCTAAACATGGTTGAGGGTGTCCCGGATTAGGGGGTGTCCGGATTGCCGGACTACCATCATCGGCCGGACTATCATCATCAACCGGACTCCAAGACTATGAAGATACAAGATTGAAGACTTCACCCCGTGTCCGGATGGGACTTTCCTTGGCGTGGAAGGCAAGCTTGGCGATACGGATATGTAGATCTCCTACCATTTTAACCGACTCTATGTAACCCTAGCCCTCTCCGGTGTCTATATAAACCGGATGGCTTTAGTCCGTAGGACTACAATCACAACAACCCTTACAATCATACCATAGGCTAGCTTCTAGGGTTTAGCCTCCTTGATCTCGTGGTAGATCCACTCTTGTAAACATCCACAATATCAATATCAATCAAGCAGGACGTAGGGTTTTACCTCCATCAAGAGGGCCCGAACCTGGGTAAACATCGTGTCCCTTGTCTCCTGTTACCATCCGCCTAGACGCACAGTTCGGGACCCCCTACCAGAGATCCGCCGGTTTTGACACCGACAATGGTCACAATCAAGAACAAATATCCGATGCCGCGAATAAATGATTTATTTGATCAACTCGCTAAGGCCAAGGTGTTCTCAAAGATTGATTTGAGATCGGGATATCATCAACTGAAAGTACGAATCGAGGATATTCCCAAGACCGCCTTCACCTCCGGATAAGGATTGTACGAAGTTCACCGTGATGCCATTCGGACTAACAAACGCCTCAAGATATTTTGTTAACCTCATGAAAAAAGTATTAATGATTTTTATTTATAAGTTTGTTTTTGTATTTATCGATGATATTCTGGTATACTCCAAAACACCAAAAGTACACGCTGAACATCTCCTAATGTACTAGGAGAACTCAGAAACATCGGTTGTACGCCAAATTCAGCAAGTGTGAATTTTGGCTAAAGCAAGTGGGTTTTCCGGGCCACGTACTAACTCAAGAAGGTATCGCTGAGACCCGGAAAAAGTCAAGGCCAGATTTGGGTCGGAAGCCACCAGCCAGTGTGACGGATGTACGAAGTTTCTTGGGAATGGCAGGATACTACCGAACATTTATTGAAGGATTCTCCACCATAGCAAAGCCAATGACGCAACTACTCAAGAAAGACAGGAAGTTTGAATGGACGGAAGCCTGCGAGAAAAGTTTCCAAGAACTAAAGAGGAGACTGACGACAAAGACCAAGATTAATTGTGCCAGATATACACAAGAATTTTGAAGTATTTTGTGACGATCTCGAAAGGGCCTCGGTGCGTATTAATGCAAGAAGGCAAGGTTGTCGATATGTTTCCAGACAACTTCATAAGCATGAGGAAAATTACCCTACCCATGACCTGAATTAGCAGCAGTGATACATGCAATCAAGGAATGGAGACACTTTCTACTTGGTAATCGCTAGAAATATACACGGACCACAAAAGCCTCAAGTATATTTTCACACAACCAGAACTAAATTTACGGCAAAGACGCTGGTTGGAATTAGTAAAGGATTATGATGTTGGGATCCACTACCACCCGGGCAAAGCAAATGTTGTAGCAGACGCTCTGAGTCGGAACCCTAGTCCGCATAACGACAAAGATGCCGGACTTAAGACCTGAATTCCAGCAGGAATTGCAAGGCTCAACCTGATGGTGGTCACCGAAGGCAGTGTGTCAAACTTAGAAGTACAACCTACCCGATAGAGAAGGTTAAAGAGGCTCAACGTGGACACCCCAAAGCATTGAAGGCATAAAGCGTAAGATGAAATTGGGCAAGGCCTCGTAATTCAGTATTGATGAGCAAGGAATATTGTGGTACAGAATAGGCTCAAGGCATCAAATATCCATGACATTAAATAGAAAATCCTGGCTGAAAGCCACACCGCTCCATATTCAATCCATCCTGGAGGAACAAAAATGTACAAAGATCTTCAAGAAACATTTTGGTGGCATGGTATAAAAAGAGACATAGCCACGTTTATTGCATGTTGTGACTCTTGTCAACGCATCAAGGCCGAGCACCGTAAACCGGCCGGACTATTGCAACCGAATAAGATACCCGAGTGGAAATGGGACGAGATTGGAATGGATTTTATTGTTGGACTAGCTCGGTCACGACACGGACATGATGCCATATGGGTAATCACCGATAGACTGACTAAAGTAGCTCACTTCATCCCCGTAAAGACAACACACACCACTCAGAAGCTTGCTAGGCTCTACCTCTCCCGTATCGTTTGCCTACATGGAGTCCCAAAGAAAATAATCTCGGACATAGGCACTCAATTGCCTCCGGTTTTGGGATCACTTACAACAAGCTCTGGGAACTCAGCTGGCATTCAAGACCGCATACCATCCCTGCATGATGGGCAGATCGAGCGAGTAAATCAAATTCTAGAAGATATGCCGAGGGCATGTGTCCTCACCTATGGGACCAGTTGGGAGGAGAGCTTACCATACGCAGACCAGATATAACAACAGCTATCACCCAGCCTGCAAATGGCACCATTTGAAGCTCAGACGGATGAAGCTGTCAGACCCACTAAATTGGTCGGAAACCGGAGACAGTCACATCTTCAGCCTGCACCTGCTCAAGGAGGCTGAGGATAAAGTCAAGGTAATTAAGGACCGGCTCAAGACAGCCCAAAGTCGACAAAAGAGTTATTACGATCAGAAGCATCGTGGAGTCCATTTTGAACCCGGTGAATTTGTGTAGCTACGAGTATCACCCATGAGAGGCCTGCACCGATTCAAGATTAAAGGAAAACTAGCACCGAGATTCATCGGGCCCTTCTGCATAGAAGCACGAAGAGGCACGGTGGCCTACCAGCTAGACTTACCCGAAGAATTATCCGACATCCACGACGTATTCCACGTCTCCCAATTGAGGAAGTGCGTAAGCAACCCAGAGAAACAAGTACCCCATAAAAACATTGACGTGCAACCAGATCTTACATATCGGGAGCATCCGATAAAAATCTTGGAAGAGTCAGAAAGGAGAACCCGGCAGAAAACCACCAAGTTCTTCAAAGTTCAGTGGAGCAACCACACCGAAAGTGAAGCCACTTGGGAAAGAGAGGATTTCCTTCGAACAGAGCGCCCACAATTATTTGAAAATCAACTGGAATCTCGGGGACGAGATTTTTCCTAAGGGGGTAGGTGTTGTGACACTCCAAATTTTTTTTCCTTTGGTTTTCTTCAAAATTTGTTGGATTTGAAGGAGGTCTCCAAAACCCTTCCAAAAATCTCACTCAAAGCTTTTCCCTTTAGCAAATATGTTATTTTTGCATCTCCTTCAACTCTAGTGTTAGGTTCTAAATTTTTCTTCTGATTTCCCTCTTCTCAAAATTTCAAGGAGAATCTTTGGAATTTATTTTATTTCAAAAAGAAACCTAGGAGTTTGTCATCCTCTCCCATATTTGAATTCATTCATGATTCTTCCATGCACCACATGGTGAAAACCTTTCCAAAAATCTCTTCTTACACTTTGGTACAACTCAAACATTCTGTCCAAACTAGTAAAATCCATTTTTGGACTTTATTCCAATTATTTCCCCTCCCAAAATAATTCTGTCTTCTCTTTTGAGCCAGGGTGATTTGCAAAGCAAGTACCCTAATGCTCTTGATTTTTGACCTCAAACCAACTCCCTTGGATAGTCCTTGGTACCCACAACCCAGAACCATCTTGATCCACTCTTCTCCTTTTCAAATATTTCAAATTTCGCTCACTGCAAGTTTGGACCAGATTTGCCAAATGTGGTGAAATTCATATCTACACTTCTCCAAAAATTCCACAAAAATTCAGGCAACCTCTAGTTGCAATGAGAGACCACTCCACCAAAAACCAGCTCAAGGAAAAATCCCTACATGCCTAGATCATTCTGTCGAACACCTTGCATGCACTGTTTCTGTGCATCTTCAGTTAAGTTCAGAGTTTCAGTGTCAATCTTCGCCGATTTCAGTCACATGATCACATGTGCACTTGGCACGTTGCTCACGGCCTAGCTTGCTTGTCCGGAGCCTCACACGCTGCTTGGCGCGTTCTGGCGTCGGTGGCGCTCGCCCGCTCAAGGCCGGGCGTGTCTTGCGGTGGCCGAACCACCGTACCGGCCGACACGGAGCAGAACGGCGGCGTAACACCGTTCGGCGCCGCCCAAACCCTCTGGTGGCTCCGCGTGGCCACTTCCTCGACAGCGCACGCATGCAGCACCATCGCCGTGGCGCGGCACGCACAGAGCGTGCTCTCTGCCGCCGACAGGCCCGCGCCGCCCCGTTCCGTCGAGCTCCCCCTAAGCAACCAGATCCCGACGCAGTTAGCACCTAAACGGAACCAGGAAACTCCCACGACGACGCTCAACCTCTGAAACCTCCCTGACCAAGCTCTGCGCCGTCGTAACCATCGTCGGAGAAGTCCGTTCACGACCACCGCCTCGGATCGCCTATAAAAAGGAGCCCCGAGCTCGCTCTCGTGCACACACCACCTCTGCACTTCACCAAGACCCTGCCTAGCCACTGGAAGAGCCACGAGGGAGTCTCCTTCCTCGACTCCGGCCGCCGCGATCCGCCACGGGATCCAGCTCGATTCGCTCCCGTGCGTGCGCCGCTTCTCCCATCTCTTGCCAAGAGCTCTCTAGTACATCCTCCTTCGACCCGCTTCAGTTTGAAGTTTGTAGCACACCACCAGAGTTCCCCACCATCGCCCGAGCCGTCATTCACGGAGAAAGTGTCGCCGTCGACGTGTTGCTCCCCGACGCCCAAGTCCACCACCCACCGACGCGGAAGGACACGCTGATACCCTTGGTACACTCCGATCTCCATGACTCGCCGTGGTTCGACGCCGACGACCACCGCAGCCTTCGGGCGCCGGCGAGGTCTTTCAAACCTGACATGGGGACCCCCCATGTCAGCCTCTCTTTCTTTTCCCGCGAACCTTTTTCCGTTGGCGCCTGCAGAATACGCTTTTCCTGTGGGCTTGCTGCGTTTCTATTCGAACCGCTTTTCGCTTTTCTCGCTTAAACCTCGGAAGTTTCGTTTCATTATAGATGGGTCCTTGGGTTAAAACCCTTATAACTTTTTAACAGAAAGGAATTTTTGAGTGATTCTTTTTCTGTCCTCTTCAAATTTTTGTCTAGTTTTTTATCATATTTATTTGAAAAAAACTTTGGACCAACTTTCTGTACTCCACGGTATTTACGTTAGCGCGTGTATTTTTGTTTACCGTAGATACCGAAGGAGGTGACGGAACCGTGAACTTCACCGAGCTAGACCCCGACTACTCTGAATCAGGCAAGCATGTTTGAACTTTTGATATGAT
This sequence comes from Aegilops bicornis, assembly GCA_021605145.1. Taxonomy (NCBI): domain Eukaryota; kingdom Viridiplantae; phylum Streptophyta; class Magnoliopsida; order Poales; family Poaceae; genus Aegilops; species Aegilops bicornis. The sequence goes on along the minus strand of CM038671.1, from coordinate 760,391,891 downwards.
GAGTGTTCTGGCAGATTTGCATTAAGTAGTTTCATGGCATGTTTGTGAGCATACCGATGAATGTTATTTTCATGCAAAGTTGAGGCAAGTGAGGTCGATAATCCATACATGTTGGATGTGAGTGTGCATGGCCATGTGTTGGCATGAGGATGGGTAAGATGGCAGTGTTGTAGCATGCCAGTCTTATGCCATACTATTTGACTTCAGTGTCAACCCGTATCAGTTCGTTCCCATCCATTTCCCTTCCAGCTACCACATGTTTTCCGTAAGGGATATGGCTTAGTAAGTTGCAAACCGCTTTCCTGGTACACACCAATTGGAGAGGCCGTGATGATAGTTCCATGGCCCTGGATTAAAGCCACCATCCGTCAGGGGCATGGGTGTTTCCGGTTGGGACCGAGAGGGGGCACCCCGAGAGCGCTGCTGAATATAAATTTGATCCCATGCTATTCGAGATTGTGATCTCCCGCCTCAAAAGTTTTTCTTGGACGATGTCTAGGGTGATTCCTGGCATTCCCGAGGTAGGATGGGTGTGTCTTGGTTAGCTGTGTTTCTTCCGAAATACCATAAACGGAACTAGTCCTTCAGGACTACGGAAATCCGTTGGCTGTGAGTAATTTTAGTACAAACTCTGCAGAGTCATAAATCCTCGAATCATCTTATCCATGTCCAAGTTCTGTATTATCTTATCCTCGACAAGTATCAGTTTTGGTGATGATACTCCGCCAATCACATGAGTACTAAGTCCGGTTAAATGCTTATTCCTGTCGATGGACTAACCCGTTTATATTCCTGTGTTGAATATTTATTATGAGTGCTATTTCTTGTGATGAAAGCCCTTTCTGCGATGTCGCTCAGACGTCCGATCATGCATTGTTGTTATTTATTTTATTATAAGCCCTTTTCTGCGATGTCGCCAGACGTCCGATCGCGGCATTGTTGTTATTTATTTTATTATAAGTTCTTTCTACAATGTCGCTCAGACGTCCGATCATGGCATTGTTGTTATTTATTTTCATTGTAAGCCCTTTTCTGCGATGTCGCTCAAACGTCCGATCATGCATTGTTGTTATTTATTTTCATTATAAGCCCTTTCTGCGATGTCGCTCGACGTCCGATCATGCATTGTTGTTATTTATTTTCACTATAAGCCCTTTCTGCGATGTCGCTCAGACGTCCGACTGCGGCATTGTTGTTATTTATTTTCACTATAAGCCCTTTCTCCGATGTCGCTCAGACGCCCAACTGTGGCATGTTTTGCTTATTTATTCACCCTTCGAGGCGTCGCTTAAGACACCCGATCGGTTTTGAGTTTATCTTCTTTGGGTTTTTGAGCGGACTACCGCCGATTCCCTTCTTAATTTTTTGCTATACCGTTTTAATTGAGCAATGTTAAGATTAACCATGTCGCATTCATGCATTCATTTGTTATATCTTTTGTCCGAACTGTCTTGCGAGTACTTTCGTAGTACTCACCTGGCTTGTTGATTTGGCGGATGTCGATTTAAGGCGATCTCATGGATGAAGAGTTCGATAGCGAGTCCGACGCCTAGAGGAATCCCAGTTAGTCTCTTGCGACCCCTGGATTAGTCATTGTGATATATCCCCTTGCGCTACCCAAATAAATTCATCGAGCCTCACCTCGATGCTCGATGAGCCGCCAGTGCAGTAGACTTATTAACCACCCCGTTGTGTTATTCCACCAACCACTCATATCTCGAGTCAGTAGTATTTCCACCCCACACCTTTGAATCATATCCGCCACTATATATAATTATTGGCGTGTTGTAATAATTGGTTGGGCATCTTCAGTCCGACCCCTGTAATATTATAATGTTACTGGCTTATTGTATCAAAGTTTTGTCAACCGGTATGAAGGATTTTCCTCATAATGGACTTCATAGGTTGGTTGTTCAATAAATATTTTTATTGAAAAACCGGTCGTGACATGCGGTGCGCCATTAGATCCCTCCCCCCAGTTCACCTGTTCCCCTCGCACTGTTGCCTTCCTCCCTCCCTCGCCAGATCCACTCGACCCAACCGTACGCCGCCGCCCCCTTGCTCCGCCCCTCCGTCTGGCGCTGACGCCATCGGTGACGCCCGCCGCCGCTGTGGTCTTGCACTGCCCGACGCCGCCGCTTCGACCCCATGGACTCCACCCCGCCGCCCGCGCCCCGAACGGGATCGGCCGAGCTGAAGGCCACCCGCTCCTCTCCTCTCCTCCTCCGACGAAGCGAGGGCCTCCTCCGCCCCTGCAGCCGGCATGAAGCGGCCCGACGCTACCACCCCGCTTGCCCTGCTGTCCTTCGCCACTGCCCCTACTCTCCTTCGATCACGGCGGCGAGGGACCTGACGAGCTCGGACCTCGACCGAACCCTTCACGACCCGACCCCGACCCCTCCGGCGACTGGTACCTCTCCTCCTTCCTCCTTCCTCCCTCTCCACCATTCCCCATTCCTTCCAACCGATGCTCCAAAAGGAATTTCAAGACAGAAATCACATGCTCCAAAAGTTAGGGTTCACTATTCAAATTGCAATAGATTATCTGCAGTAGATCAAACTGCAGTAGATTACTCAATATTCTTGCGATTTGTTGATAGGTTATAAATATTGACCATAAATAAGAATGAATATCGACCATTAATTGTTGCTGCTAGCACATGTTGAAGTGTACCTGATGATGCTTCTGTAGAAAATTCAATCTTCCTCCTCAGGCATGTGTTGTGTGACCTGAAAAAATATAAATGTGTTGTGTGCCATGTGTTGGTAATTCAGTAAAGTCAAACAAGCACTGGATTTAGGCATGTTGCTTGCTGAAATTTTAGCAGCAACAACAAACAATGGCTGAATGATGAACAGGTTATAGTGGTCAGATTAGTTCAGCAAAGTTGGTAGTTCTGTCATAAGAATTTGTTGAGGATCACCATGAGAAATAATTCAAACTGAATGTATTGGCAGTGTGTTAACTGAATTTTCACACTGCATTTTTGTAACTAGGGTTTATCTTGGGTAGGACCAGGAGATGTCTAGGGACAATATTTTGGCCATATGGTTAACACATTGAATTTTTGTTTTTGTCTTCCGAGATAGCTAACGGTTCATTCCAAATTTTTGAGATAGCTAACAAAAAGAAGAATACAACAGTGAGGCAAAACCTAGTTACACCAAAACTATACTGGAGTAGTATTTCTTAATGATACAAGTTGATGAATAATGTAGCAACGTGAGTGTATGATGTATTGCCATCCATTCACTGAATTTTTTTGACAGAGTGTTAACTGAATTTTTTGACAGCAGTGTTAACTGAATTTTTTGACGGTGTGTTAACTGAATTTTTGACAAAGGTGTTAATCGGCCACTTATCTTCATTTCAAAGCCCAAGTTGCATCCCTTTAGATTGACAAATGGGATGTAAGGTATCTTCTACTACATTTGGAGTATGGTTCGCTCACACTGTAGTTGTAATTATACTATAAATTTGCACTATAAATCTATTGAAATTATTCTGTTAATACACTGCAATTACATGTCTACGGTATTTACCTCCTCTTCTATACCTTGTACTAGAAGTCAACAAAAGAATATCAGTTCTACTTTGCCCCCTAGTAGATCTGGTAGAGTAAGAAACTCCCCTTATAATGATGCTTTTCTCTAGAAAAAAATGATCCTGGATTTTTTTATGGTATTCTTTGTGGTATTAAGATGGAAACCTGGGATACTATTTCTGTTAGGAGATGGTGTTATATTAAGATGCATATATTGTTATGTTACAAAAACTGTATCATCTTGCCACTTAAGTTAGCCTTCCCTTTAAGCGTAAAAATTCAGTTAGGAGCTACTGTTAGGAGCCATCACAAAAAACTTGAGCTATCACAAAAAATTCAGTTATGGCATCTAGAATTATGTCAGTTTTGTTTTGTAACTAGAAGACCAAAGTGTTAGGAATTCTGTCCAAATCTGTAGTTTTCAAAGATTCTGTCCAAACCGAAAACCTGTTAAAAAGCATGATGTTTCTTGGATTTACGTAATGATGATGATGATGATGGAACACATGGTCTTGGATTTCTGTAATGATGATGGAACATTATAAAGCATTGTACTCCAAAGGTGTATGAAGGATACAAAAATTTAGCAACTTCTCTGATTTTATAAAGTTGTTCTTATATGGGTGAAACTTCACTTGTTTTTAGGCTAGTGCTGGGTGTTGCTTTATTGTGATGCCTCTGAATTACTTGTGATCACATTGAGAAAGACTTGCAAAGATGATGATCATGTTTTACAGAAAACAATTTCTGTAAACACGTCAGTAACTTTGCTAGTTTGTTGGGTTTTGTCTCCAACCATTGTGTTGTGATGAATTTGCAGGTACCCCGAGAGGCCCTTGAGTTTGCCGGAATGTCGATTAACTTCCGTTCCGGCAAATTCGGGTACATATGTCCTATTTTCAGCAAAGGTCATGCTGAAATTTTTCGTGAATTTTAGCATGACTTTGCTAAAAATCGGACATATGGGGTACTTGCTACTAATGCATGGGCCAGGGTATCTTATTACTTAGTTCAGTAGGACCAACTGCCCCTTTATTCTTGCTGCATTAAACCATAGGTGGCAATAGAGCCAAGTGATTAGTGCCAAGTGATTAGGCCCAACCTAGGGTGCCTCGGCATCGATAAACCCTAAATGATGAAAACTTAACTTAGCATTTAGCTTTTAGGATGCCTCGGCGTCGACAAACCCTAAATGATAAAAACTTAGCTTTTAGGATGCCTCGGTGTCGACAAACCCTAAATGATGAGACCATGATCTTGTTCCTTGACAACAACCAACTTTTTGACCAAACTTTTTTCCTATTTAGAGCGAAACATGGCCCAAAACGATGAGGCCGGCGGTTCGAGTGGCAAGCAATTCTGGGAGCTCTCCCAGGAGATGGAGGAACAAACTCACCGCTATGAGGACGCCGCGGAAGACACCGATCCTGACTACACAACCCCTAGTGGCGTCGGGGATGACACCACTGATGGTGCCGCCGAGGATGCCACCACTGATGGTGCCGCCGAGGATGCCACCATTGATGATGGCGGCGCACGCACAGATGGCAGCCAACCGAAGAAGCTACGGAAGGACCGGCGCCCGAACGCGCTCCGCACCGTCAAGGAGGAATTTACTCAAGTGGACTCCGACGGGAATCCAACGGAGCCCAAACATATAGTCAAGGCGTACTCGGTTCAGCTCGGGTGCATTCTCCGGAGCACCATCTCGATCAACACCGAGAACCTTAGGCATAAGGACCGAGGGAATTTGCGCAACCTCCTCTTCACGAAGCTGCACGAACGATACAAGTTCCCCGCTGATTTTGAAAACACACGCCTCTCAGGGAATAAAGTGAACAGTGCCCCCCTCACGAGGATGAGCACGGCCCTGTCTACTTGGAGAAGTGCGGTGAAGAGAATGATTGAGAAAGGTGATAGTCTCCGGCGGCGGCGGTATTGGTGTCTCCGACACCGGCACAGACGGCATTGGAGCTTAATGCACCCGCGTGTACGCCGTCCGGCACCTCGCCAGCAAGCGGCCCCTCCGTCAGTTGCACGCCCTCCATTGGCGGTGCCTCGACATTAGCCGAGCTCGACGCCATCATCACGGTAACTAATTAAGCCTCTGGCTGAGGACTTCATCTCCTTTTGCCTTTGACTGGGCATCCCTGACGCCCTACATGTTTTCGCAGGGCGCTGCCGACGTTCCGTGCAATCTGCTGCACTTCATGAACGACGAGTTGGTCGATGTCTCCAAGGGCAAAATCATTCAACCGGGCAACCCCGTGTTCCACGGTAAACCGATGCCACCCACCGTGTATAGGGTTCAACTGGTTCGGGTGCTGCCAGGCTGCGATGAGTTGTTACCTCCGATTCGACCCGCCAGGGCCGATGAAGATGATCTGATGACCCTCAGCGCCTGCCTAAGCTGGCCCCTGCTTTGGCCGAAGAGCCAGATTCGTTTGGGGGCGGGGGACACCACCCCACAGACAACACCGCCAGTCGTGCCGGCGCCAAGCCATGGCAAGACCGCCGCAACGCTACCGGACATGCCGGACATCCCTATGGCACAGGATCCGAACATGCATATGGCACAGGATCTGGACGATGACGACAACAACGACGGCCGTACATTTAGCAACGTCGATAAGTACTTTGCCGAACATGGGTACGATGACGAATTCTGCGGGCCATTTTCTCAAGAACCCAACCAAGACGACCGTGGTCTAGCTGGTACGGCGGAGAAACCCAGTAGCAACAGGCATCGTCTGGCATTCAGTTCTCAGGAGACGCCTCCAGCTGCCGACTTCACCAAGCCTCAGATAGCCAAGGTGCCAAATATTATCAGCCCCAACACACTCAAGAAGGCGGTCTCAGGAGCGTAACTCGGTCCCATTACAACCGAAGATCAAGACGGGACGGAAAAGAAAGATTAACAAGGGTGCGAGCCAGCCGGCACCGAGTACGATCCGTGCTCAGGACGGTCCACCTTCACCTAAGGATATCTCGAGGAGGGTGTATGTGGCGGGTAGGGCGATGCTACCGAAAAATATGCTCAATGCTGCAACCGGTGCTATGCGGAGTCTGCATGACAGTGTTCTTTCTTTGGAGAAGCGTCTCGTGAGAGAATGATGTGGCATACCCGGTTTTCGTGGCCAAGGTGCCAGAGGGCAAGGGCTTTGTGGATGGCGCCATCGGGGGTACGATCGTCCTGCGGTTTGATGACATCTTTGCTATGTTTAACCTTCATCCACTGCAGTACACCTTCGTTCGGCTGTTTTCGCTGAGTATGGAGATGCGGATCATCAGAGACAAGACCCCGGACATCGTGATAGTCGACCCCTTCTACATGCGTGCCAAGATCTTGGGCAGCGCTGGGGACCGGCAAGTCACGAGTTCTTACCACGAAGGCGTCATTCTGGCAAACCCAGATAAGGATAACTTTCTCGTGCCTTACTTTCCCGAATAAGTCATCCCCTCACCGCCCCGTAACATATATTTCTTAGATTTTGATCGTTCTTTTTTTTCTAACATTCCGTGTTCTATGCAGTGACACACATTGCACACTCATCCTCTTAAGCCCGAAATATTCCATGTCCACGTATTTCGACCCGGACCGTGACTCCAAGATAGACTACACAAATATCAAGAAAGTTCTTGATGATGTTCTCCCCGGCTACGCCAAATCTGGAGGCACCTTCGCCAAGCCAGCTCATAGGCGGTACGGCGCGCACGTGTTTGCCCACAATACAAAGTTCTCCTGCGTCAAGCAGCCGCCTGGCGGTCAGAAGGATGCCTACTACGCCCTCCATCACATGCGGGCGATCATACGAGACCATCATCACCTTCTGCTACCAGATAATCTCAAAGATTGGGCCGCGAGCTTGTCAGAAATCCAGGACGCGGACATCAGACAAGAATTCTTTCGCATCCAGTCAGAGTTTGCGGAAATTATCCATCAAGATGTCCTTCATACCTCGAGGCAGTTCTACCTCAGACATCAATCATCCAACAGTGAGATAGACACAACGCTACAAATGCAGATTGATAACGCCCGCGATTTCATGACCATCACGACAGACGGCGGCTTCATCCACGCTCTGGTCCCATGAGTCGAGTCGACAGTAGTGATGCTATGTGTAGTTTTGGAACATTGATTGGCTCATGTTGTAATTAAACTTTAATGAACTTGTATGTCTTTGTGGGTTGGACAGTCGTTCAACTTAGATGTAATCGATGCTATTAATGTCTTGCTTTTCTCTTCCGATCCTTTTGTTGCATACTTATATATTGCTTATGTATTGTCTATTGTTTGGCTTGTGCATAGAGATGTCATCGTATGTCGTGTACAAGGGTAAGGTTCCCGGAGTCTACGACGACTGGGAGGAGTGTCGGAGACAGGTTCACCGTTTCAGCGGTAACAGATACGAAGGGTACACCACTAGGGCGTAGGCGGAATCTAGATACGCACGCTATCTAGCGAGAGAGAGGAGGGAGCGTTGGAGGAACCATATGAAGACCAGTTTCATCGCGATGATGCTCATCATGATGACCGCAGCTCTCTTCTATGTGATGGTAGTTTAGATGATCGATATCGACTTGTAATGTGAAGACAAACTCGCTACTCGCGGTCTAGAGACTTTTAATGTTCTATCTTTGTTTGGTCTTTTGAATTCGGAGACTAATATGATGAATTGTATTCGGAGACTAATCTTCTATTGTATTCGATGAATCTGCTATTGCTGTGTGATGTTGTCTAAATTCTGTCTAATAATATATTTTGTAACCTGTGAAAATATCAGAAAAGAAAATAAAATCCCTAATATTCATACTAGTGGCGCACCACACAAGATACTAATGGCGCACTGTGATAATCACACTAATGGCGCATCACACACTGGTGCGCCATTAGTATGCCAAAGCACATGGGTACATATGGCCACCTGGGAGGCATTCTAATGGCGCACTGTGGGCCATACTAATGGCGCACTACCTGGTGCGCCATTAGAACACCAGATACTAATGGCGTGATGCTAGTGGCGCACCAGTGGTGCGCCATTAGTAGGCAAAACTGGTGCGCCACTAGCATGCCTTTTCCTAGTAGTGGCCCTCCACGGCTAGTAGTTGAAGCCGAGGCCGAGCCGTCCGTACCCGAGCCAGTTCAACCACGCCGTCCTGCGCCTCACCGCTACCGCTCCAACTTCGCCACCCTCCATCGCACCAGAGTTGTTCCTGCTTCGCCGCCTCGGATCTGCTTCCCCTCCGCCGACATACGGCCACGGCAACACAGTCAACAATTTGGCCATGGGTTCGCCCAAGCTCGCACCCTCCGTAACATCGGTTTCCCGGTAAAAAGAAGAAGATCGGCGCGACATGTGGACGTGACCACACCGCAACCGAAGAAGGTACTCCTCTTCCCTTATTCGTGCAAATCTTACGCCCTCGCTTGCACAAGATTCATCCCACGAAGACACTAGTTGACCGCTTCTTCTTGATACTAGATGGTCCTAGTAACTCGCAATGCACAAGGTTTCTCCTCATATACTATTTCACCTTAGCTAGAGGACCGCCGCCTCAATTTCAATTTCCGCCGCTTGATTCCCAATTAACGGAAGCATTCCCCGGCGTAACAGAGCTAGTACGACTATTACGCCGGGAAGCAACGCCTTGGTGTTTATCTTAGGCGTCCTCATGCCTAGAGCTACCGGGCGCCGATCCGGAGGTCGGCCGGGATTAAAGGGATGGCTTGGGGGCGCTGCCAAGCACGACAGTGGTGTGAGGTCGATGGGAGGGCGGGGCGGCGGAGGCACGGGTCTGGGACGGTGGTCGCTGGTGGTTCGAGAAAGATCGTGAACAGTGACTAGCGGGAGGTAGACGAAGGCCATCTGCCCATTCCTTATAGATCGGACGGTTCATTAAAAAAATTGAATGACCTATTTATTTTCAGTCGACTGTTATCTTAGATATGACCACATGTGGTGGTGTGCTGGAGGAGTACCTGCATTTCCTGTGCTCATATATTAAAAAATCATACGGAGTAGAATCTAATTTTGTTTGCCATGCAATGTTGTAGAGCTATCATATGTCTCCTGTCATTTATTTTTCAGCCACCTGCTATCTGCTACTTTTACAGTGCACTAGTTCTGCACACACTTCATCCATACTCTCACTATTGTGTTTTTATGCAAGGGTATTTCAGAGTCTCCCGAAAGTGAAGCAAAAAAGAAAAGAGACAAGTCGTGCCAGCTTTCTACGCGGCTAGGCGCGGCACGTTACAACGCTTTAAAGGGTGCAATGTCAGCAGATGGAGATGGTAAACGTTGCTCTGGAGTTGATGACCTTGCTCGCATTGAACCACCATCCTAGGTGCTTGCTTTAACTTCGCGGTGTCATATGTGGTTGCATGTTCCATATGGTGTCTAGCTTGTATTCGAAAGGACGAAGTCGGTCTTTATTAAGATAAGGAATGATATTTTTTACATGAACCACCATCCCGTGAGCACGGAAGACAAATAGCTAGTCGGGCCTCGGCCGAGCCAAAGGACAAGCCCAGCAAAGAAAAGGCATCACCGAAGCCAACTAAAAGCCGCGATGGTGGCGAAGCAGCCCGCCTCCCACCAGGCTCTCAGGTCCTAGATGATCATGTTCACCACTCCAGCCGGATGTCTAGCTTGTATTGCTTCCAATTTGGTTAAATTGCATTTGCTAAGCTTACACATTATACCTTTGAATATGACATGCCTTTCTATTTTTGATACATACTAGTACATCTATGTATTAACCATGTTCTTACATCAAACTAATGTTCTTGTGTATCCCTCGTCAATCACTTATGACGAGGCAGGCAGGCAAGGGGACTACTCCTCATTTAAAGAATGCAGCGTCAGCCTCCCGACATGATTCTCAAGAAACAGAAATGCTAGATGAAGATAGTGAATGTAGCTCTGTAGTTGATTACAACATTTCCCCGACACTAGCATCGCATGTGCTTGCTCTAACTTGGCAGCGTGATATGTGGTTGCATGTTGTATATGGTGTCTAGATTGTAATTCTTCCAATCTGGTTAAACTGCATGTGCTAGTATGCTTAGCTTATACTCCTGTAAATGTGACATTATATCTGTTAATGTGACATGCCTTCCTGTATTTAGTACATAGTACATCTGTCTATTAAGCATGTCCTTACATAAAACTATTGTTTTTTTATTGTATCCCGCATCAATCAATATGACGAGGCACCTTTAGTATATGCAGTGCGATATTAGTTGCATCTTTCATATGATTTATAGCATGCTCTGCTTCTAATTTGTTGAAATTACATTTATGATGGGATGCTTTTAACTTGGCAGAGTCATACTGGTTGCATCTTTCATGTGGTGTCTAGCTTGCATTGCTCCTTATTTGCTGGAATGGTTTCTGCTTAGTTTACACAAACAGTTGTGAACATGCCATGCCGTCCTGTTTTTCGTACATATTCCATCCTGGTATCATGTGTTTGCCTTGCATCAAAGTAGTGATTGTCAGTATCATGCATGAATGAGTTCTGAAGAGAGAATTTTATTGCTTTTTCTTGTCGGTTTTACTTGACAATTCAAAAATCAATAAAGCGGAAGGAAGTTAGCAAGGCAGCGGATAAAGGTGCTCCTTCCAAACGGAGGGCCTCTATAGTTTCTACTCCTCCACACGCCCAAGATGATTTCCAAGACAACACATGCATAGACACTCAACAAAGCTGTGTTTATGATGAGCACGTCTCCCCTAGTACAGCATCACTGGTGCTCCCTCTAACTTGGCACTATTATATGTGGTTGCATGTTATGTGTGATGGCTAGCTTGTATTGCTTCTAACTTTGTTGGATTCCATCTGCTTACTTTACACATTATACTTGAATAAGACATGTGTTCCTGTTTCTAGAACATACAATATCTGTCTATCACACCATGTTCTTACATCAAATTACTACTGTTGTGTAACCTGCAACAATCACTTATCATAAGACACGTTTGACTTCGGAGTGTGATATAGGTTACATCTCACATTCTTTTCTAGCTTGTCCTACTAATTTGTTGAAATGGCACTTATGACGAGACAGTTTTAACTTGGTAGAGTGATATTCGTTGCATCTTTCATATGGTGTCTAGTTTCATTGCTTCTAATTTGTTGAAATGCCTTCTCCTTAGTTTACAGATCATAAGCTGTGAATGTGCAATGCTGTGAATATGCAATGGCACTAATGACGAGAGACCTCTAACATGGTAGTGTGATGTTGTTTGCATCTTGCATATGATTTATTTCTTGTACTGCTTCACATTTGTTTAAACGCCCATTTATGCGAGACGCTATTAACTTGGCAGAGCGATATTTGTAGCATCTTTCATATGGTGTCTACCTTCCATTGCATTGCTTCTAATTTGGTGAAATATCTTCTTCTTAGTTTACACATCATAGTTATAGTTATCTCTTCCGTCCTGTTTTTCATACATATTACATCCTCCTATCATGTGGTTGTCTAACATCAAAGTTCAGTTCGTCTGCATCACGCATCAATTTGTTCTGAAGAACTAAATTGTTATTCATTTTTCTTGTCGGCTTGACTTAACATGGCACAGAGAAAGAGGAAGAAACACAGAATGGCAGGGAATGAGAAGCGGATGAATCCTGCAGATTCTGCTGGTACTGATGGTGCAATAGAAGGTGAAAGTTCAGGAATATTCTACAAACACGGCATCCCATGCTACAGGAGCTGCAAAAAAGCCAAACAGAAACAAATAGCTGCCACCAAACAAGCAGAGACAGCCCTAGTTCTTGCAACACCTACCACAAGATTACCAGCCGCATGACATACTCGCAAGGCCAACTCGAGCTAGCAAAGAAGTTCCCAAGCTCCCTTGCCACCTGACACTACTTCCCAAGCACTCTTGACACAAGACGAGTTGGCAATATCAGATGAACCTTGTGAGCTTCGACAGCAAGAAGGTAGTTGTCGGAGTCAAGTTACAGTTGCATGCTTCTTTATATGTAGTCTCACAGTTTGATGTACACTAACACTTCCTATGTTCGTTGTTGGACTAGCACCTAGACGGAAGAGGAAACAAACATCAAGGATAATGCTCGATAGGTTAACTAAATCTAGAGGAGGAAGAATGGAGATCCGTTTTGAGGCAGGTTTAAAAAGGCCATGTGATACTACAGAGTCAACCAAGTTAGTATCAGAGGCAACGGTTGCCGTTAGGTGTCATGTACGTATCCTCCCAACATGGATTCAAAGACAGAATGACAAAGACGAAACCCAGTTCAACACCTTCCTCGACCATTTATCTGTAAGTATGGTTATGTATGGAAACTAGTAATATCATATTACTATGTCCCATACTTTCTAGGTTGCTGATAATGAGACTCCCATAATTTTCAACAGATGAGGTTCAAGTTGGATAGCCAAGATGATGCAACCATACAAGCTTGCACCCATGTTTTCAAGTCTGCTCTGCGACAGTATCGGTATAACTTGAGGAAAACTCACTTTGTAGGCAAGGCTAACAGTGAACTTTCCTAAACATCTCAAGTGGAAAATATATCAGATGAAGACTGGTGGGGCCTTGTTAAACACTGGTCTGATCTGAAGTATCAGGTACATTATATATATGTGATCAGATCACATGTTGAAGTCCTACTGACTCATGTGCCACACAAATCTATCTTCTTGTAGGTGAACTGTTCAAAGAACAAGGCCAACTGCATTTAAAGTGAAATTCCAACAGACGATAGGATCTCGTAGCTATATTGTACACTACGAGGCTCTTGTAATTAGTCATTGTTTCACTCTTTTCGCTGTACCATATTATCAGATCTATATTGACTTGTTCGAAATGCAGAGGAAAGCCCGCAAGGACCAAAAAGTACATGAACCAAATGTTGTGGAAATCTTCAAGGACTGTCACACCAGCAAGAAGAAGGGCATGACTACACCAGTCAAAGCCGCTGTTGTAAGTCCTTAATCCTCATGCCTTTTAACTACTACTTACTCTGACTTGTGCCTTGAGCTGCATGGTTTACAGACAATGTCTATTACTCTTTTCAATTTTATACACAATTGTCTTAGCGTATCATTGCACCTTACAAGGTTTAAAAGGGAGGAGTGATGTTCCTTTGATCTTGACCCGTAATCTAGTTCCATGCTGGACTTGCCCACACAATGTTACAATTGCATGTTTGTCTGTTCTCAGTTGTTTTGTGATATGAATGATGTCATACTATGCTTACCGTACTATAAACTTCGTCTCTTTATCCTTAGCCCTCAATACAATGTGAAGAAATAGACAATACATTAGCGATGGTACATGGTCATATGTTTGGAACCTGGTTTTATTATGTACCTTGCAATAAAATACAACTAATATTTTACATGGGTTCACGCGAATAAGTTCTGTATATAGACCAAAGCTATTCTGTTTGGTTTTGCTGCCTCCTTAATATCTTACATTGCTCGTATTACTAATGTAAAACCTCAACTTTTCCGTGAGCTATGGAAAAATGGTGGAACCACCACCTTCACGAAGGTGGCGAGGCAACTATAACCGCAATGTCGCTCTTGCTACAAGGTCAAGACTGTCCACTAACAGTGCCAAAAGCACGTTCCTGCGTAATACTTGGTTGGTTGTTAAGGCAATATCGTTCAAACTGCCTCATGATCAAGATATGCAAGCTCAAAGCAATGTTGTATCTGCGCTCCAGACACAAGTCCATTCCCTAACAGAGGCCCTTTGTGAAACAAGGAGAAACATTGCTCAATGTCGTCAAGATATGCATGGTTTTGAAATCAGACTATCAGACATTTGCTATTTTGTTTAGGAGCCTAGGGGAAATGAAGGCGAGGGTTATGGTGCTCCATCGGACAATATAGCATGAAAACGTAACAGTCAGGTCAAATGAACCGAGCTTCTGAACTTCTAGACTGTTAAGTTTTATGCCAACCTTCCTTTTGTTATACAGTTGTAATTTGTTTTCGTGCGATACAAAATTTATTCTTAACCTGCAGCCACCGGCTGAAGAAAACAGCATGCCATTTTTGTATAGTGTAGGGTGTTCCCTATATTTGCACTGGTGGCGATCTTGATGCCGAGTGGATGTAATCTGTGCAATCGCCTTAATAGCCTAGCGTTAGTTTCGGCCTTATTTATTTCTTAGTCTTCTTTTTCCCTGGTTTGCTAGTGGCCGCAACTACCCATGGGCCATATACGGGCCGTAGGATCCATGGGTCTCCTACGGGCCGTCGATAAATGGGCCTATAATCGGTGGGCCTCGGGCAGTCGATAAATGGGCCTGTAATCGGTGGGCCTCGGGCCGTCGGATAAATGGGTCTACATGGGCCGTAATCGGGCGTAATTGGTATCGGCCTAGCACGGTAACGGGCCGTTAACGGTCAGAGGACTGCAAAAGCTTAATTTCACATGTGCATAACGGGTCGTTAATGGGCCGTAATATAGAACGGGCTGGCCGTAAATGGGCCGACTCTTGCCATGGGCGAATTTGGCCCATTAGGGTAACAGGCGATGAACGGGTCGACTCTTGCCATGGGCGAATTTGGCCCATTTGGGGAACATGCCAATAACGGGCCGACTCTTGCCATGGGCCGAATTTGGCCCATTAGGGGAACAGGCCAGTAACGGGTCGGAAGTAATCGAGGGCCGAAAAGGAGCCCAAGAACGTATGGGCCGTCAATAGGCCGAAAGCTAACACGGGATGGAAACGGCCCATGTAAATGATGGGCTGTTAACGGGTACAAAGAAAATTACTGTTCATTATGGGATAGAGTCACCGTGGGCCTGTAAAGGGCCGAAAGATACGAAGGCCTCATATGGGCCGAAAGACGTCATGGGCCATACATGGACCGAAAGTGAAATGGGCTGGTGTTATATTCGACGGCCCACATGACGTTGTTGGGCCGATTTCCTTTAGTGCCTAACGGGTCGTGAGTTAACGGGCCGTAAAATGGGCTATTTGCGAAGAGAAAGTTAACAGGATTTTCATGGGCCAGCCCGTTAACTTTTGACCAAGTCAAACGGGCCGGCTTTGTAAGCTAAATAGGCCAGTGGTGGGCCGTGGCACGTGTCGACATACAATAGGCGCCGATCTGACCCACTGACGAGCTGACACGTGTTTCGTCCGGCCAATAAGAATTTTACACGTGGAAATTTCCATTGGTCAGGGCTGTTAACGGGTTATCGGATCCAAAACCCGACCCGATAGCTTAACGGCATTCCATTACGGTGGATGCCACGTGTCGCTCACCCTTGATGAAAGCACTTCTGTGACACGCGATTTATCGTCATGGAAGTGGACACTTCCATGATGATAATTTTGGTAATGTCATGGAACACTTCTACGACAACACAGGTATGAATATCTTGATTCTGTCATAAATTGGTCAAGGATGTACATGCATGACAAAAAACGCGACCTACTGTGGCAAACATGTATCATCATGGAAGTGTATTTTTTTGTAGTGTTAGCCAGTACCGGGCGGGTCCTTTGAGCTTAAGGGGTAGATACTTGATGGCGTGTAGATCGTCTCTGCGGGCCATGTGAATGTGGAGAAGGAAATATTCAATCCATACTACGGGGTCTGTTGTGCCATCGTATGATTCGATGTTTACGGGTTTGAACCCTTCTGGGAATTCATGATCCATCACTTCGTCGCTGAAGCGAGGGGGTGCGCGGCGCCTCTGTGCCGGGCTATGTGGCTACGCAGTTCGAATTGCTCTGGGTGGCTGTGTTCGGCCCGGCCGGACTTGTTGATAGTGTGTCCGGCGTGACGGTCGTCGTCGTGCATTTGGGCACGCCCCCGTGATCCGTGGATCGATCTTGGCTGGTATTTGGGCTGATACGCCGTTTTATCCCGGCCACGAAGTGGCCGGTCAGCCGTGTGGTGCTCGAGTCCATATTCCTCGGCTACCAGGACTTCAGTCCATCTATCTGTGAGCAGGTATGATCATCTTGAAGTTGCTTCTGCTTCTTTTTCAGGCTCCTTGCATTGGCCATAAACCGACGCTTGAAGCGCTCCTGCTCTACGGGATCCTCAGGCACACCGAACTCGTCGTCGCCAAGGCTAATCTCGTCTTCGAAAGGGAGCATGTAGTTGTCCTCCTCCGGATATCCGTCCGTTGCATGTTCGTCTGGGCTGACTTGCTCGAAGGCGGGCTGATCAGGGTTGTATTCCTCTTCGGCACCATCCGGGTTGTTTTCGTCTCCTGGGCTGGTGTTACTGTGTCGGGGCTTGGGGTGGCGTCGACGATGCCCGTGCTTTGTTTTTCTCCCTGAGGGGTTATCCTCCGTTGCCTCATCGCCATTGGTTTCCTTCGGAGTGTCCATCATATATATATCAGAGGAGGAGGTTGCTATCCACCGCCCCGTGAGTGGTGGTTCATGTTCTTCTCCTGCATCGCCGTCCATACCGTCGATGTCTTCGGAGTCGAAGTCAAGCACGTCGGTTAAATCATCGACGTTGCAATGAAGTGGGTGGTGGGTGGGCAACGAATTCCTTCATCGCCTGCTTCCCACTCGAGCCGGACATAGTTCGGCCCAGAGCCCTCGGACAAAGAGAGAGACTTTAATGAGTTCAACATGTCACCAAAGGGCGAGTGCTGGAGGATATCCGCAGCGGTAAACTCCATCACCGGAGCCAACCAGGCTTGGCGGGCTCGGGAGCGCGCGGACTGGAACCTACAACCGGATACGAGTCCGGGGGTCCGGAGTCACAGGCTTCTACAGAGGTGAGACCTGTGTTCGGCTCCAACGCCGATGAGTGTGCGGCCTGCGGGGCGGGGTCCATCCCTCCGTCCTTGGGCAACACCGCCTGCCCCGGATTTAGGTCCGGGACTACTGCAGGGGAGATATCCCGAGCGTTCTCTGACAGCAGGTCTAAGCCGTGCTTATCGTGACTGTCCGGTGCTCCTGGCACAGGCCCCAATCCGTCGAACATCAAGTCACCGCGAAGGTCGTCCGTCTAGTTCATGTTTTTGAACCTGACCTGGTGGCCAGGGGCATAGCTGTCGATCTGCTCCAGATGGCCAAGCGAATCACTACTAGGAAAAGGGCTATAGATAGGATTGACACTAATGGCGCACCAGGGTTGTAGTGCGCCACTACTATATACTAATGGCGCACTAGTTGGTGATGCGCCATTAGTGTGGAAGACACTAATGGCGCACCAGACAAAAGGTGCGCCACTAGTGATAATATTTTTTTTAATTTTTACATACATACTAATGGCGATTCGATCAAGTGCGCCATTACTAGTTCTAATTCAGTAATGGCGCACCAGACAAGGAGTGCGCCAATACTGTATTTTTTTTATTCTTTTTTTTGCAAAACTACTAATGGCACACGGTTTCACAGTGCGCCATTACTAGTTTAAACTAGTAATGGCGCACTGTGACTCGGTGCGCCATTAGTATATATATTTATTTATTTTACTTTTTTGCAAAACTACTAATGGCGCACCACCTGTAGGTGCGCCATTAGCAGCCAGGCATACTAATGGCGCATTTGCAGGTGGTGCGCCATTAGTAACCTGGGACCCCAACAAGTTATTTTGGACAGCCAACCCACTCACTTTCCCCACTTCATTCCCTCCACCTCCTTCTCCAAGCTTTCGGCTGCCTCCTCCTCCTCACCTCATTTGCACCATAGATTCATCAAAATTAAGTGGTGAAATTACCTTTTTTGATAGGTAAGTAAGGGAAAGCTATCTTCATGTTGTAGATCTACTTTTTTTCTCCCTAGCTTGCTCCAACAACGTGCACATGCACTTTTTGTGGCCTAGCTAGATCTATGTATGTTTGTGATGTTGCATATGATTGTGGTGTTGCATATATGTTTGTGTTTGCAGGTACAGGTATTTGAAATGCGATAGTTGCCAATATTTTGCCGGAATGTTGATTCATTTCCGTTTCTGCGAGAATTTTGGCACTATGCATTATTTTTGGTCCTATTTTTAGGGAAGGTCATGCCAAAAAATTTCTTGGTTCTAAAATATCGTTTTGCTCTACCTCAAGCGTAATTATGGTCTCGCACGATGACCGAAGGCATCGTGAATAGGTTTTTGAGCTCTGCGAAGGCCGAGATGCTTCAAAAGAACGAGACGGAGATAAGATGTATGTGTCGAAGATGCAAGCTGAAGAGCCTTATTGCGGACCTGGATTCCGGGCAGGTGCGGGACCACCTGCTCTTGCGTGGTTTCATGGATGGCTATCGGTGGCAAGGTGATGAAGATGACTATGAAGTCGCCCATGGGGGCGGGCAAGAAATGAGGAAGGGCAACAAGACAACCACCGCGGCGAGGGCGGGCGAGAAGACAAAGAATCTCCAGGACATGATCACGACGGTGATGAGTCATCATGTAGAAGATGTCGTACATGACGATGAGGAAGATCAAGACAAAGGGCATGATCATGAAGATGAAGATGCCGGAGCAGACGACGATGGAGGCTGGGTGCAGGACCCTCATATTCAAGAGCTGCTTCGCAAGCAGACGGATAACGCAAGAGCTGCCGCCAGAGAGAAAGCCAAGCTGGATCAACTGGAGATAGACGCGGTTACTCCATTGTATGAAGGATGCAGGCTCGACGATACCCGCCTGAAAGTAACGCTCATGGCTCTAGAGATGAAGGTAAAACACAAAATGACCGAAGCATGCTTCTATGAGAACATGTCATTCTGGCACGAACGTCTTCCCAAGGGGAACAAGTGCCCGGCCAGTTTTGAGGAGGCGAAGAAAATCGTGTGTCCTCTGGATTTACCACACGTGAAATACCATGTGTGCATGAACAATTGCATCATTTATCGGGACGAGCACGCGGAGTCTACCATATGTCCGGTGTGCGGCGTCATTCGATACAAGAAGAGGAAGAAAGCTCCTCGAAAATCAGTGTGGTACTTTCCGATCACTCCTCGGCTGCATCGGTATTTCGCGGACGCTAAGGTAGCAAAGCTCCTGCGTTGGCACACGGATAGGGAGGAGAAGAAGCGGGAAGATGACGGAAATGATCCGGAGATAAATAAAAAAGACAAGATGCTGAGTCACCCTAAGGATGCGAGCCAGTGGCAAGCGTTGAACTTCGAATACCAAGAATTTGGGAAGGATCCAAGGAACATCGTGCTGGGCGCGAGCACCGATGGAGTCAATCCGCTTGGCAGCCAGAGAAGCACACATAGCACCTGACTCGTGTTTGTGTGGATGTACAACCTTCCCCCTGGTTGTGCATGAAGAGGAAGTACATTCACATGAGTATGCTAATTGAAGGGCCGAAACAACCAGGGAACGACATCAATCTGTATCTGGGGCTGCTGAAGGAGGAGCTAGACACGCTGTGGAAAACGCCAGCCAATACGTGGGACGCAGCAGAGAAAGAATATTTCCCTATGAGAGCCGCAGTGCTCACGACGGTGCACGACTATCTCGGTTACGGATATCTCGCGGGGCAGGTAGTCCACGGATTTTACGGATGCGTAAGGTGCATGGATGACACAACGACGCCAGCTAGATAGAGATCCCGGTCTTGAAAACCGTGTTCATGGGACATCGAAGGTGGCTTCGCGACGATGACCCGTGGAGGAAACGCAAGGATCTGTTCGATGGTGAAACCGAACCCCGAAAACGCCCGTAATGAGGAGCGGCGAGGAAATAGACGAGCTGTTGAAAAATTGGAAAGACTGCCCATCGGGAAAGAAGCAAAAGGCGCCAGAGTCAGCCGCTGAAGGTATGGAAAACGAGGTCTGTTTTTCGGGACTTCTTTGTCATCGAAGATCCAACGTGTGCCTCACAGCCTTGATGTCATGCATATCACGAAGAATGTGTGCGAGAGTCTGCTTGGTACCCTGCTCATCATGCCAGAGAGGACCAAAGATGGGCCGAAAATAAGGGAAGACTTGAAATCAATGGGCATCAGGCAGGAGCTTCACACTAATGATGATGATGATGATGATGATGATGATGATGATGATGATGATGATGATGATGATGAGGCGAAGCAGGACACAGAGAGTCGTTGCAAAGGCAAGAAGGCCAAGAATACTGGAAATGACTACCCTCCCGCGTGCTTCACTCTAAGTCAGGAGGAGATCGAGCAGTTTTTCACCTGCCTCCTAGGAGTAAAACTTCCTTACGGTTACGCGGGGAAGATAAGCAGATACCTAGACCCAGCGAAGGAGTTCATCGGGATGAAGTCTCACGACTGTCACGTGCTGATGACGCAGATACTTCCAGTTGAAATCCGTGGGATCATGGACGCGCATGTCCGTGAAACGCTATTTGGCCTATGCAACTTTTTCGACTTCATCTCTCGGAAGTCGATTGGCGTGAGGCAACTCACAAGGCTATAGGAAGAGATCGTGGTGATACTATGCGAGCTTGAGATGTACTTCCCGCCCGCATTCTTCGACGTTATGGTGCACCTGCTGGTCCATATCGTGGAGGATATCATCCAACTCGGGCCGACGCTTACGCACAAAGCATGATGCCGCTCGAAAGGATGAATGGTGTCATCAAAGGATACGCTCGCAACATGTCACGCCTAGAGGGAAGTATAGCCAGGGGCTTTTCGATCAAGAGTGCATCTCCCATCGCATTAATTATCTAGGCATCGAGAACCCCTGCTGGTCTCGCCTGTCAACAGGCACCTCGGCGGGCTCGCTGGATGGGGTCACCATGAGGGTCGCCACAAATGCAAGTCGACTTCGAGGGTCGACTCACCGACTTCGAAAGAGCAAACCTAGTCGCGCTACAACACATAGACGTGGTCGATCCTTGGGTGGTAGAGCACAAAACCTATATTGAGAAGACGTACAATGACCGAGGCCAACAGAGGAAGGACGGAGATATAATCAAAGAGCACAACTCATGTTTCACGCGTTGGTTCAAGCAGAAGCTTCTGTCGTACCCTTTACATGAGGATTCTTTCGTGGAAGAACAACTCATATTCGCCTTGTCACAGGGCGCCGAGCACAACCTGATGACCTATGTGGCGTACGATATCAACGGCTACACATTCTACACCGAGAACAAGGACATGAAGAGGGATGGTTATCAGAACTCTGGGGTAACGATGGAATCCTACACCGGCAACGACAAGGACAGATACTACGGAAGGATCGAGGAGATCTGGGAGCTGAGCTACGCTGGAGAGAAGGTCCCGATGTTCCGTGTTAGATGGGCCAAGAGCGTCCTAAAAGACGACCGGTATTTCACCACCATGGTTATACCCAAAGCCAAATCCAAGACCGCGGGCGCAAACGTCACCGCGAAAAATCAGCCATGGGTACTGGCTTCCCAAGTGTACCAATGCTTCTTCATTACCGACCCACCAAAGCCCAGTCGTGTTGTCGTGAGGAGAGGCAAAAGGAAGATCATCGGAATGGATGGAGTAGCCAATGAGCAAGACTTCGACAAGTATGGCGACCCGAAGATCGAACATGACGACGACGATGAAGTAGCAGCACACACCACAAGAAGAAGCATGACCACCCTACCTAAAGGACGTCCGTTCCATACTCCATTTGCGAAAAAGAAGGGCAAGAAGATTGTGAACAGATAGCTAGCTAAGATCGATTGTATTTAAATCATAGTCTTCATTTCTCGGGCACTTTTTGATATCATGAATATTTTTAAATTTCATGGGCACCTTTTGAATTCATGAATATTTTTTCAAATTTGATGATATTTTTTCATATTCAATATGAAAAAATATTGAATATTCATGAGGACACTCGATCTCGATCCTCCTCCCTCTCGATAGCTATCCGATCCCCCTCGCCAGATCCCCCTCGCCGCCGAGCACCCCCCGCACCCTCCCCCGCTCCACCGCCGCCGCCGACACCCCGCACCCTCCCCCACTTTTTGATGATATTTTCAAATGACAAATTTGATGATATTTTCAATTAACAAAAATTGATGAGATTTTCAAAAAAAAATTGATGATATTTGATGATATCTTCTGTTCTAGTCCTCATGAAAATAACAAATTTGATAAAAAAACAAATTATTAGATACAACAAGGAATAATTTAAAAAAGTTACTAATGGCGCAGCCTAGGTGGGTGCGCCATTGCTGTCAGAAAAAAAAAGTTACTAATGGCGCACCGGAGGTGGGTGCGCCATTGCTATAAGAAAAAAAAACTACTAATGGTGCACCAGAGGGTGGTGCGCCATTGCTATAGTGTCTAGCTGGATACCCCTTCGCCCGATCCCCCCTTCCCTCTCCCCCTCGCCAGTTGCCTCTCCCTCGATCCACCGCGCCGCTCCTTCCCTCGTCCCTCCCTCCACCGCGCAGCCGCCGCCGCTGCCCCGACCCACTGCGCCGCAGCCGCCCACGCGTCCCCGCCGCCTCCCTCTCCCCTTCCTCCCCCTCGAGGCCGCGACCTCCTCGGACGGACGGCGGCGCGAGCCTCCCTGCGCTCCTCGACGGACGGGCTCCTCGAGGAACGGACGAACGGCGGCTAGCCTCGTCGGACGCGCTCCTTGACGGCGGCGCGAGCCTCCCCGCGCGGCTGCTGCTCATCGACGACGGTTAGTCTCTGTCCCTCCCTCCCTCTCTCTCCCGCTCATCCCCATGCCCCCACGGGGCGGCGACATAGGGTTAGGGGAGGAGCTCGCCGCCACTCCTTTAGGGCAGGACCTAGGGTTAGGGCAGGTGGGTAATCTGAGCTCGTTTAGCGTTCTGGGTGGTTCTTGGTGGTGCCTTGGCCCTTTGCAACCAATGTGGTTGGGGAGATTAGGCTCTGACATTGTAGGTGGTGTTCATTACGACCAACGGCACCACACCATGTGTGTTCTTTGGTCCTTGAACCAGTGCATGGTTTCACCGGCATTAATGCCTTTAATTGAACCAATTTGTGAATGCTGAGTTTCCCTTGACTTGTCAAGTTGGGACAGTTTGAGATTCAAAGGTTTCAGTGAGTAGACTGGATATTTTGTGTGTAGTAATGTTTTGGTGCTTATTGCTTTGGATACTTTTTGTGTATGCTTTATGGATACTTGTCTTAGGAAAGTCGACACTACTTTATCTAATTAAGTTCTTCGTGTCTTCCTTTTAATCTTAGAATGGCATACCATATGTGTTTGTCAGTTAAATTCAGTCACCATTCTGAATTTTGACAAGATTTCACAAACTGCTTCAAAATTAGTCCACACAAACAAGTGCATTTTTCTAGACCTGCTTGTAAATTATTCCAGTTTGAAACTGAGATCTGCATGTACACCATCGAGTAAAGCTATTTCAGACACAATAAAGTTGCAAAATTCAGATACTTCATAGACATGTGTGTGTTGCTTTTGTTTCTGCTAAACTGTCTATGGTAGATAAACTGAGCGTTGTGGCCATGCTTGATGCAGGAGCTCAAGAACACTGCGTGCAGCTCTACTCCGCCTCCCGAGTACTGCGAGAAGTCCTACCTCAACACCCACCAGAAGTAGATGTGAGTAGCCACCTCAGCTGTTCCTCCTCTCCTCCATTAGAACAGTTGATCAGTGTAAAATAGTTTGAGTTAGAGAAATGTTGATCAGTGTTATGAGTGTTGGCCAAAAAGCTCTGTCAGTAGCTAACTGCCTCATGTTCTACTCTGTGAACTGCTATGTGGTGCTGCTCATGGATGATGGTAGGAATTTATGCAAATATTCAGAGACACAAAATATTGAAGTTGCTGTAACTGATTACTTTCCCAAGTGAGAAAAATACATTCTATTCTACCTATTTCATACTCAGTGATTGTTGCAGCCAAGAAATGCATAGCCAATGTTAAATGGTCCTATAAATGACAGTACCCTAACAACTATTCTGCTCATGATCTTATTTTTATTTCTTTGATGAAAGTCGGTTATTTTCTTCCCAAGTTCACAACAAATCTTTTACATTTCTAGTGGTTGCCAAAAGCATAATATGACCAGGACAAACATAAACTTTGAGGCTGAAAGGAAATCAAGTAATGAACCACATAGGAATAGAAGGTAAACAAACTATGCTAGTTGAGAATGTACCTCAGGAGTCGATCAGAAGTGCGCGGTCTCAATATTTCCTAAAACCCATGTTGGCTAGGATAATTTGCTTTTATTACCTTATTTACACCAAGTTTTAGTTAGACAATGATACTTGAATAATTTTGTGCTACTTACATTATGGTTTTGTGGATGTATTTGACCTTATGGTAACTAGTTGGGGTCAGGTTTTGGGGTTTTGATTATTGGTATGAAGTACTGACAGAGGATCTTATTCACACCAAGTTTTAGTTAAACACTGGTACTTGAATGATTTTTGTTACTTCTGTTGTGGTTGTGTGGACAATATTTGAACTTAATGGTAACTAGTTGGTTATGAAAGCATGATAATGCTATAACTTTAGTAGTAAGTGTAATAGATCGTATACTGAGCTCTAGGCAGAGAATGGCATGTTACTACCATAGAGGTACCCAAATATGTAGGTGTAGTTTGTGTTTTTATTTGTTCACACTGTTGCTATATTACTCAATTAGACAATTAGTCTTTATGAAGAAGAAGAATAAAGTTGCTGCTGCTGCTGTTATGCCTGTATTCACTGCTGCTGCTGTTGTACTTGTGATCTTCTGAAATGACCCATTGGGGACTTCATTACGCGGGGATAATGATTTTGCAGGTACCCCGAGAGGCCCTTGAGTTTGCCGGAATGTCGATTAACTTCCGTTCCAAGAATTGGGTATTTGATATGTCCTATTTTCAGCAAAGGTCATGCTAAAATTTTCCGTGAATTTTAGCATGGCTTTGCTAAAAATAGGACATATGGGGTACTTGCGACTAATGCATGGGCCGGGGTATCTTAGTACTTAGTTAAGTAGGATCAATTGCCCCGCCATTCTTGCTGCATTAAACCATAGGTGGCAATAGAGCCAAGTGATTAGGCCCAACTTAGAATTCTCCTTAGCATCGATAAACCCTAGATGATAAACCCAACATAGGTGGCAATAGAGCCAAGTGATTAGTGCCAAGTGATTAGGCCCAACCTAGGGTGCCTCGGCATCGATAAACCCTAAATGATGAAAACTAAACTTGGCTGCCCCAGATGCCACGGTGTCGATGAGAACCTAAATGATGTACGCTTAGGCTTTTAGGGTGCCTCGGCGTCGACAAACCCTAAATGATAAAAGCTTAGCTTTTAGGATGCCTCAAAGGTTTAATAAACCCTAAATGATGAGACCATGATCTTGTTCCTTGACAGTAACCAACTTTTTGACCAAACAATTTTCCTATTTAGAGCGAAACATGGCCAACCACGATGAGGCCGGCGGTTTGGGCGACAAGCAATTCTGGGAGCTATCCCAAGAGATGGAGGAACAACCTCACCGCTATGAGGACGCCGCGGAAGAAACCGATCCTGACTACACAACCCCTAGTGGCGTCGGGGATGACACAACTGATGGTGCCGCCGAGGATGCCACCACTAATGATGGCGGCGCACAAACAGATGGCAGCCAACCGAAGAAGCAAAGGAAGGACCAGCGCCCGAATGCGCTCCGCACCCTCAAGGAGGAATTTACTCATGTGGACTCCGACGGGCATCCAACGGAGCCCAAACATATAGTCAAGGGGTAGTCGCTTCAGCTCGGGTGCATTCTCCGGAGCACCGTCTCGATCAACACCGAGAACCTTAGGCATAAGGACCGGGGGAATTTGTGCAACCTCCTCTTCACGAAGCTGCACGAACGATACAAGTTCCCCGCCGAATTTGAAAACACAAGCCTCTCAGGGAATAAAGTGAACAGTGCCGCCCTCACGAGGATGAGCACGGCCCTGTCTACTTGGAGAAGCGCGGTGAAGAGAATGATTGATAAAGGTGTTATGAGAAGATCAAGGCGAAAAATCCTTCGATCAGCGAAGATGACTACAAGGAGTTCAAGATCAAGTGCGAGGGCAGCGCAACCTCCGAATCAAGTCAGTGGGGGAAAGAAATGCGGGAGTTGAACTTAGGGGAACACAAACTCGGTCCCGGCGGTTACAGAGTGGCGGAGCCTATATGGGACAAGGAGGACGCGGAGCGTGCCGAGCAAGGCCTACCGCCCCGCTTCAAGAAATACAGCGGTGACAAGCAGACCAGGAACTTTGTCAGGGCCCGTGTCGGGGAAGCTGATCGGACCCACGAACACCTATGGGACCGGCGGACCGAGTCCCTTTCGGTTCGGTGGGGGGCGGAGGTCGCACGAAGAGCAGATCAAGGCGAAGCACACGAGCAGTTTACCCAGCTTCGGAGCTCTCCGGAGAGATAATACTCCTACTGCTGCATGTCTGATTGTATTGAGTTCTTGCTAGGGAGCGCTGGATGTTACCGTGCACACCAGCTGCTAACGAGACCTAGCCTGGGTGCTTTCTGGTTTCGAGCCTTTCGAACCCCCCTCTACGTTCCGCATGGGCCTCCTTTTATATGCTCAAGGGGTCTCCGACAGGTGGCAACGTAGGTGAGGGTAAAAATGGAAAAAGAGTGCGGTTGGTACAACTACTTGTACAGTGCATCATACCTAACCCTGACGGCAGGGGACAAAGGCATTAAATGCCCGTCTATGTCGCCCAAACAGTGCAAACAGGGACCGCCAGGGGCGCCACCGCTTGCCACGATGGCAATCTTGTCAACGCCGCTTGCCAAGGCTCCGCTGGTCAAGACAGCCTCTTGCCACGCTGCCGCTTGGAAAGGTCCCATGGCGACACGTTGGTGGATGTGCCGGAGCGGAGGAAAAGAGTGGTAGTCGTCATGCGGCAAGCGCCTTTGTCGCGGTTGTTGCCTTTGTCGCGTCCGAAGCTTGTCGCTCACTGGGCCTTCCCTGCAAGCTCCTCTTGCCGGGCCTTGTCTCCTAGGGTGCCTTGTTGGCCTTCCCGCAAGCTCCTCTTGCCGGGCCTTGTCTCCTTGGCTAAAATATTTTGTTCTTGAGTGGCTCCAAAGGAACCACGGAGGACCTTGGCGGTCGCCAGCAAGCCTTGCCGCTGGTGCTTGAATCGCCCGTGCACAAGTTCGGGATACTAGGGTACCCCTACTCTAGTACACCGACAGGATCCTCGGCCTGGGCCACACACGGTGTCGAAGCGCTGTTGGGCGGTGCCCAAAACAGGCATGTGCACGCGCGCCCGGGTTACGCCATAACTCGCTCCGGACCCACCACGCCATCCACGAACGGCACGCGCCGAATGCGGCGTCGTGGGAGAGATCGTGGGGGTTTCCTTATTCGGAAAAGCGGAACGTCCGCCCCCTCCCTCTTTATAAGCAGGGGAAACAGGGGCAGTTCGCCCACCTCGCCAGTTGTTGTCCAATCTCGAAAAACCACCGCTGCTCCCCCTTCCTCCCAAGGCTAAAGAGAACAGCGCTCCGCCCCCCATCGCCACCAGCACCACCAACGCCGTCGATCTCCTCCACCACCTCCGCCACGGCTCCGAAAGCCGACAAGGGGAAGGCCGTGAAGTCGGCCGAGGCGCAACGGCTTGCGGCGCTGCGAAAGGAGCGGGCCATCTTCCCCCCTCAACTCGCCGCGAGGGAGCTGAGGGAGTATTACTACCTCTTCTGGTCGACGGAGACGCTGAAGCATCCGCACGAAGGTACTCCCGGCTGCCGCCTCGAACTGGCTCCAAATGGGTATCCCTTCTTGGCGCTCTTCTTCTCGCGGGCTCGCCCGCCTCTTCTCTGAATTTTTCAGTGACATCATGAACACCTACGGTTCCGCCTCCTTGATTTCACCCCAATGCTGTCTCGACCATGGCAGTTTTCGCACATCTCTGCGAAAACTTTGTCGGAGTCCATCCCAACGTAGCCCTTTTCCGCCACTTCTTTATGCCCCGAGTTGAGAGGAGAGCCTCTTGCCGAGGAATCGCTTGGATCTCAAGGATCGGCAAGAAGGAAGCATATCTCGGAAGGAGAGCTTCTGGCAAGTTAAGTGGGAGGAATGGAGGGCAGACTGGTGTTGGATTGTTGAGGAGAACCCGCAGCCCTTCACCGCCCAGCGCCAAACCCCAATAGTGCGCGGCAACGATTGGAGTAACTTGGCTCCGGAAGACGCTAGGCTGAAGATTGCCGTCACCCGGATCTTGCGCCTCAGGCTTGCTGGCTTCATCAGAGGCACCGTTGGCGCAGACTTTCTTCGCCGGCCAGACGCTTCTTTGCAGGAGAGGAGGAGACCTGCCTGGGAGTTCCAGAACGCGGCGGATATCATGAGGCTGCGCCCGGGCCTCAACTTCAACTTCACAGTCTTGGAACTTGACGCGATGCTCTTAGAGTTGTTCAAGCCTGATCCTGACCATCCCGAGATGTTTAGGTTGCCAAGGGGTGTCGTCTCGCTGTGCAACAATTCCTCGCTCGACCGCATCCGTGCAATGATGCCACTGTGCGACTCGCATGGAATTGTCCCGACCTGGCAAGAGCCTGCGGACGACGTCGTGCGGGAGTTCTCCGACAGCCTGGTAGAAGTGCCGGTCCGCCCCGATGAGCAGAGGGGCCTCAACCGCGACACCACTGACGATGAGATGCAGCGCATCGCCACCAGGCTGGAAGAGGCGGCAGCAGCCGCTGCCGTGGGCGAGTTCGGATTCACCGTGGAGGAGGCAGAGGCAGCGGAAGCGGCAAGCCTTGTCGAGCGAAGGGAGTTTGCCGGCGAGGAAGAGCTTGCCGAGCCCGAGGCTGAGTCGAGTGAACCCGCCGAGGGCGCCTCCTCCCCACCTTCAAACAGCTTGCCGCGAGCGGAGCCCCCAGCTCCACCAAGAAGGCGTCTTCGCAAGGCCGAAGACGTGGCGGGGCGGCAGACGGGCCAGCAGCCGCCGCCACAAGGCGACGCGCCCACCGCTGCAAGCATCTTGTTGCGGGAGCACCTCACGCCAGAAGCTGGTAATCGGAGCGGGCCTTCCTGCACCACCGCAAGACTCCGCCAAGCGGCCAAGGGAACCCACTCTTCCGCCTCGTCGCACCGGAGGTGAGCCAGAATTTGATCTCTCCGCGCTCAGCTCCAACGAGGAAGAAGAAGAGTAAGATTCCTTGCTGCACTTGTAGTTCTTCAATTTTGTTGCTTTGTCTTGTGTCTGATTTGCTTCACTCTGAACCCATTCCTATTCAGGACGCTGGCCCAGAGAGCGTCGAAGAGAGCCAAGGCCCCGGTGATTGTCATCGAGGACGAACCCACCGCGGCAACAGGAGGCGCGTCCGAGACCAGCTTGCCGGATGCGGCAACTCTTCCTCAAAGCAGCCCCCAGTGCAGCCCCCAGCGTAAGTATATGGTTTACTTTCTGCTGTTAGATGTGCATGGGTGCTCTTTCTTTGCTGATATCTGACTGTTGGTTTGTGTAGGAGCAGAGCAGCCCCACCAGAGTGCCTCAAGCCGCCTCCGACATGCCATCTGCTTCGACTACACTGCCAAGGGAGGATCCCCCGGCAAGGGAGTGTTCTCCGGCAAGGGAGGCGTCTCCGGCAAGGGATAGCACCGGCGACCCTCCGGTGGTTGAGACCACGGTTGCAGATCCCATCGCGGGTAATCCTCTTGCCTGAAAATTTCCCTTGAGTTTCTTCTTCTGATCTTCTGTTTTTTCTTTTTGAATATTTGCTTGACTGTTCTTTCTCTTTCGATCGTCAGATCCATCTGCCGCAGAGCCAATGGAGACCGAGGTCGCCGGCGAGGAGGACGCGCGCGGCAACACTGACGACGCCGCTGCCACCGGGCGAGGAAGCCGGCGCCGACGAGCTCGCCGGGCGAAGAGGCCGCCAAAGTTGTATCCGCAGAGCCGGCGAGGGTCCGGCGATCAGACCGACGGCCCCGAGGCTGCAGGAGCGCCAGCGCCACGCCGTCGCCGATCCTCCGCCGCTGCAGCTGCACAGTTCGAAGAGCCCTGTGGCAGCGACGGCGACGGCGTCTTCATCAAGCTCCCCTGGGCATCGAGCTCCAGGGCTCCGGTCGAAGGAGAGACTTTTGACGAAGAGCTGCTCGCCTCCGCTGGGCTGACGTTGGTCGACGCGCCAAGCAGCAGCAGCGTGGCGAAGTCCGAGGAGGAGCAATCGGCGGAAGTCATTGCCGCTTACCGCACCCGGCTGCCAAGCTGGAATCCCGGGAAGCGCTTGTCGCGAAGGCGGGAGCGGACATCGAGAAGCGTGCGGAGGAACTCCGGGGCCTCAATCAGGAAGCTCTCCGGGCCCTGGCAAAGGAGCGGGAGCAACTCGCAGAGGAGCGCAAAGCCTTCCTCCTCGAGAAGGCTGAAGCTGAAGAGCAACAGAGGCTTGCTGCCGAGAAGCTGTCTGCGCAGGAAGGCGAGTTGGCGCAGCGGAAGATAAATCTTGACAGCCACGAAGAGGACCTTGCCGCACGCGAGCAAACATTTGGCGGGGCTCTCAAGGAAGCAAAGGATGCTGCCGCAGTTGCCGAGGCCGCCAAGAAGGAGTTGGAGACGAAGGTGACGCAGCTGGAGGCCAATCTCAAGAAGAGCGGCGAGGAGCTTGCTGCACTCAAGCATGAGCGCGAGAAGGACGCCTACACTCTTGGTGAGCTGCAGGGCCGTCTCGCCGAGAGGAGCAAGGAGCTCAGCTCCGCCAAGGACTCCAACGGAGGGCGCCAGGGAGCGGGAGGTGGCCTTGTTGGAGAAGATCAAGGCCGACGATACGCTGCTGGCGAGTGCTACTGCCGCCCAGAACACCTTCAGAGAGAATGTGGAGCACTGGACCGAGGGTCTCGTGAGTGTTGCCGCCGCCATCGACAGGGAGCTGGCGGAGCTGGGGATGGTGGATCTCGGGTATTCCTCCGATGAGCACCTCCAGCCCAGCGCCAAGCTCAGCTTGTTCTTCAAGGGCGTGGTGACGGCCCTCCAACGACTCTGGGAAGAGATCCCAAAGCAGCTGGCCGAGGAGTCGCGCCAGATCTGGGCGGGAGTTCTTCAAAAGGTGTTGATGAAGGTGGCCTTCCGCAATCCAGTCCTCAACCTCACCAACGTCCTCAAGTCCTTGCCGCCGGATGCTGAGGTGGAGGCACTCAAGACCCTTGTCGCACCCATTGTGGACAGGGTGAGCGGGATCAAGAGGGTTGAGGGCGATCGCGTAGACTAGGCCGCCTGTTTTATCTTTTCCTTGTCGCTGCTGGTCATGTTATAAGAACAACCCATTAGAGCTGCGACAAGTTATCTTGTAATATAACTCTATCTCGGGCAGTGATTGCAATGTTATTTCCTTTACTTGATTCCTTCCTTTGTATGTTTTTGCCCTACGCTTTTAGGGAACTTGCTTGCGCTGGCACCTTAGTATGAGCGCTGAAAAGTGGACGCCGCCACTGGCGGTGCCGCCTCCGGCAAGCAACCTTGTCACAACTAGTTGCAACTCACTTAAGTTGTTGAGCGGACTCGAAACAAAGTAAGGGCGCAACTAGCTACGAGTTGGTTCCTCCGCGCACAGGTTTTCCATACAAAGTACGGTCGTTCGAGGAGAATAACTTAAAAATTTAAAAGCTGATTGCTCAAATTTTAGCAACTTAGCTTTTCCGTCGCTTGCTTCCCTAAGAAGATTTAAACTTCCTCGAGCGACGCTTGGTCCACACCATTATCTTCTCCTTCCCCCCCGGCAAACTTGTGGGCGAGGGGACCTTCCTTTCTTTGAGAAAGAGAAAGAAGAGAAAATAAAGTTATGGAGCCTTGCGGCTCGTTATTGCTTACCGGTGGTAGGTGCTGCACAAAGTGTCAGATAATGCATGCAAAATAATAGAGTAAAAAGCATGAAATTGACAAGATGTGCGAAGCATGTGAGCTTTACTTATGCACGGGGTCTGCGCCCGGCTTTGTACAAAGGATTACATGCAACATCGGCAAGACTTGTACAAAAGGTGGTTGCCGGAATAGGTTTCGCCACCGCAAGACCACGGGTACAACTTACGACGATGCTCCATGTTTCAGGAGTTGCTCACCGGAACGCCATCTTCGGTCTCAAGGCGGACAGCGCCAGGCCTAGTGACTCGTGTCACCCGGTAAGGGCCTTCCCACTTCAAGGCCAACTTGTTGGAATTCTTGGCGGACTGAACGCTACCAAGAACAAGGTCGCCTTCCTCGAGACTTCTGGCATTAACTTTGCGGCTATGGTAGCGGCGCAAAGCTTGCTGGTATCGAGCAGCTCGTACAACAGCCTGAAGACGGTCCTCCTCAAGGAGCAGTGCGTCATCTTGTCGCAGCTGCTCTTGCTCGAGCTCATCATAAGCGAGCACTCAAGGTGACCCGTATACAAGTTCCGTGGGGAGAACTGCCTCTGCTCCATAGATTAGAGCGAAAGGTGACTGGCCAGTGGCTCGATTTGGCATAGTCCTGATCGACCAAAGAACCACCGGCAGCTCCTCAATCCAGTTTCTTCCGCACTTGTGCAGCCTGTCGAACGTTCTGGTCTTGAGTCCGCGCAGCACTTCAGCATTTTCCCTCTCCGCTTGACCGTTACTTCTCGGATGAGCACCAGAAGCGAAGCAGACCTTGGCGCCAAGATCTTGGACGTCTTTGCATGAAGGTGCGGCTCGTGAATTGCGTGTCGTTGTCGGTGATGATCCTGTTAGGAATCAAACGGCAAACAATCGACCAAGAACTTGATCGCCGATTGTCGCTGTCACCTTCCTCATCGCTTCCACTTCCGGCCACTTTGTGAACTTGTCGATTGCAACATACAAGTACTCAAAGCCCCGACAGCTCGGGGAAGGGGCCGAGGATGTCGAGCCCTGCACGAAAATGGCCGTGATAAAGGGATCGCCTAGAGAGCTTGAGCTGGCCGGTGTGTTTGCTTGGAATGGAATCGCACGCTTCACACTTGGTTACTTGTGCAGTTGCATCCTGGAGGGCTGTCGGCCAAAAGAAACCTTGCCGAACGCTTTGCCGGCAAGTGTTTTGCGCCAATGTGGTGACCACATATGCCTCCATGTATCTCGCCAACAGCTTCGTCCTTCTTCCCGTGAATACACTTCAATTTCACACCGTTGAGTCTTCTTCTGCATGCAGGTGTCCGTCGACAAACTGGTACATACTTGACTGCCGGGCTACTCTTTCCGCTTCTTCTTGCTCTTCGGGAAGTTCTCCTGTCTAGAGGAAATGGACAATCTGCTGTGCCCATGCTGGAGCTTGCGGCTCGACAACAAGGACTAAAGGCATATTCATCGCCATGGGAACATCCGCTTCTCACGGCAAGAACTCGCGGCTCAGCCGGAGCTTGACGTTCCCCGCAAGCTTGCCGGAGCAAAACTTGTCGGGAGTGTTCGCTTCAACGAAACAAACCCTAGAGCTTGTCGGAGCAGATCGCTCCTCAAAGACTCTTGGTGTTGATCTTGAGGACCTTCTTGGCGGCGGCTTCGGGGAGCTCTGCCGGAAGATAGTCACCAGAAATCAACTTCCTCTTCTTGTTTTGTCCAGTTGATGGCGTTACAGACGGTTGAGTCAGCTTGAACACAAAGATCCCTGGTTCCACAGGTAACTTAAGTGCGGCG
The DNA here is from genome assembly GCA_021605145.1 of Aegilops bicornis. Lineage (NCBI taxonomy): Eukaryota > Viridiplantae > Streptophyta > Magnoliopsida > Poales > Poaceae > Aegilops > Aegilops bicornis. The sequence goes on along the minus strand of CM038671.1, from coordinate 760,357,896 downwards.
CAGTTCGACAGGCCGTCGGCAATGTCGCTCCGAGCTCTTGGAACATGTTCCATCTGTAGGCCGTCAAAGTGCTCTTCTAGCTTTCTCACTTCATCAACATAAGCTTCCATCAACGGACTCTGATAATTCTTGTTCACTTGGCGGACAACAAGCTGTGAGTCACCCATGACAATGAGCTTCTTGATCCCAAGGTTCATCATGCGATCTCGAGACCGCAAGCAAACCTTCATACTCTGCAAGATTGTTTGTTGCTTGCTCCTTGGGAAAGTGCATCCGGACTATGTACTTGAGGTGCTCTCCGATGGTGCGACAAGCAAAGACGCTTCAAGACCGCGCCTTTGCAGCGAGAAGGCACCATCAAAGTACATCAGCCCACTCTTTGCTTGCTTCCTTGACGGGATGCTCGCTTACGAATTTCTTCATCCCGAGTTGGCGTCCATTCTGCTATGAACTCTGCCAATGCTCTGCTTTGGATAGTTGAAGTGCTCTCAAACTTGAGGCCAAAACTTGACAGTTCCAGCGCCCACTCGACAATCATGCCTGTCACTTCTGGATTTTGCAGTATCCTTTTCAGCGGAAAGCGAGTGACGACTGTGATCTCATGTGCTTGGAAGTAATGGCGCAGCTTTCTCGAGGCCATGAGAAGGCCGAAAAGCAATTTCTTCACACCAGAGTACCTTGACCTAGCCCCCTGCAGAAGGGAGCTGACAAAGTAAACTGGGCGCTGCACCATTCTCTTCTGCACCTTATCGCACGCCTACGCAGACCCATCTTTGTCGGGACCAGAGCTTGCCTATGAAGTCCTTTGCTTGTCGGTGGATGCATCTGCCATGGTTGCTAGCTCATCATCCGCCTCCCTCTCCGCTACTAACGCAGCACTAACCACTTGATTGGTTGCCGCTATGTACAGCAGCAACTTCTCTTGTGGCCTAGGTGCGACAAGTATTGGAGTGGAGGACAGTTATCTCTTTAAGTCCTGCAGGGCAGCCTCCGCTTCCGGAGTCCATTTCATTGGACCTGCCTTTTCAATATTTTGAAAAATGGCAAGGCGCGCTCAGCAGACCTAGAGATAAACCTGCTGAGAGCAGCTACGCAGCGCTTTGGTGCTTCAATCTGCTCAATGGCTTTGATCTTGTCGGGATTGGATTCAATTCCCCGCTGAGACACGAAGAACACGAGAAGCTTGCCGGAGGGGACTCCAAAGACGCACTTCTCGGGGGTGAGCTTGAGGTTGATCTTGCGCAGATTTGCAAAGGTTTCGCCTAAATCTTGAATCAGAGTCGCCCTGTCCTTGCTCTTGACCACTATGTCATCCATGTAGGCTTCCACATTTCTGTGTATATGCGGCTCAAAAGCGTCATGGACTACTCTTGCAAATGTTGAACCAGCATTCTTTAAACCAAAAGGCATCCAGACGAAATAAAGATGTGCCACATGGGGTGATGAATGCGGTCTTCTCCTCATCCTCTTCCGCCATGAAGATCTGATGGTACTGAGTATGCATCAAGAAATGAAAGCAAATCACATCCGCCGTGGAGTCAACAATCTGATCGATGCGCCGCAAGGGAAATGGGTCTTTGGGACAAGCTTTATTGATATCGGTAAAGTCGATACAAAGCCTCCATTTCCCGTTCGCCTTGCGCACGACTACGAGATTGGCCAAACATCGAGGGATGGAGCACTCCTCCGACAAGTCCTGCTGCTTCCAACTTCTTGATTTCTTCCGCAATGAATTCTTGGCGCCCACCGCTCGCTTCCCGACTTTCTTCGCTGACGGGCCGTGCATGAGGACAGACAGCTAGGTGGTGCTCAATTACTTTCCGGGAACACCGGGATATCGACGGTTGCCATGCAAACACGCCGACGTTAAGCCTACAGAAAGCAACAGCGCCGCTTCCTATTTAGGGTCGAGAGTGGCACTGATGGTGAAGGTACCACCAGTGCCGTCCTCCTTGGCGGACACCTTCTTGGTCTCTGGTGGAGCTGCCATCGTCTTCTTGTACTTGCCGGTGGAGCTCGATGGTGCGTCCTCGACGGTAGCGCAGCACTCCGAAGAGGTGCACTTGCCGGAGTGGGCATCAGAACTCTTGCCGGACTTGGTCTTCTTCTTCCCCCCGAGAGCTTCAGCGGCAAGTGACTTGCGATCTGTTGCGGTTGCTGATTCCCGGTAGATTTTGTCAGCGCAGATAAGAGCATCCTTCTTGTCGCCAGGGACGGAGATGACACTTATCGGGCCTGGCATCTTGAGCATGTTCTATGTATAATGAGAGGCTGCCATGAACTTGGCGAGTGCTGGACGGCCAAGTATCCCATTGTAAGGCAATGGAAAATCAGCAACGTCAAAAGTGACCCTCTCAGTCCTGAAATTCAACTCCCTGCCAAATGTCACCGGCAACGTGATCTTTCCCTTTGGCTTGCTCCTTCCCGGATTTATTCCTTGGAATGTGCCGGTCTCTTCGAGCTCGCCATCAGGGATCTGAAGCTTCTGGAGCACCGCGAAGGAGATCAGATTCAAGCCGGCCCCGCCGTCAACTAGCATCTTGGTGACCTTGAGGTTGCGGATGGTTGGCGAAACCAACATCGGCAAACACCCGACCGTAGTTACTCGATCAGGGTGGTCCTCAATATCAAAGATGATAGGCGTGCTGGACCATTTCAGAGGCTTGCGTGACTCGATGGATGGTTCTGCCGCATTGACTTCCCGCATCCACTGCTTGAGTTGGCGGTGTGAAGTATGCAGAGAAGCACCACCGTCAACGCACAGGACCTCTGTGGCTTTCTGGAACTCCTGCTTGTCGGTCTCATCATCATCCATGTCATCATCGTCGTCGTCATCTTCATCCTTGTCGCGGCCGCGGGGAGGTCTGTCTCCTTGCCGCTGCTTGGCCTTGCCGCGGCGTCCTCCCCGGCCGGGGCGTTTCTTGCTAGCTCCTGCAGCACCTTCCTGCGCCTTCTCCTTGTCGCGTCGCTCGTACTCAGCCTTTTGCTGTTCGACAAGCTGCTCGACTTTCTTGCAGCTCTGGAGGTCATGGCCCTTGGTGCGGTGGATCTTGCAGTACTGCTTGTTGGAGCCGTCCTGCTTGTCGGCGACCGCCACAGCCTGGCAGTTGGTGCCCGCGGCAACCTCCTTGCCGGAGCTACCAACTTTGGCTTTCTTGGCGCCACCTCCGTTGCCGGACTGCTCGACAACTAGCACATCTTTGCCTTTCTTTTTCCTGTTGTTCCGCCGCCGACTTTTCTTTGCCGGAGCGGACCCCTCACTATCAGATCCTGCTGCTTCTGTATTCTCTCCGGGGAGTCTCCTCCCTTCCTCAGCACGTGCACACTTGTCGGCCAGGGCATATAGCTCACTGACGTCTCTGATCTTGCACATCGCCATCTCCTCCCGCATCCTGCGGTTTCGCACGTTCTGATGGAACGCGCTGATTACCACGGCAGGGTGGACATCTGGGATGTTGTGCTGTACACGGCTGAATCTCGGAATGTACTTGCGCAGGGGCTCTCCTTCCTTCAGGGTGAGCAGATGAAGGTCGCTTTCTTGGCCATGAGGTTTGTGGCTGCCTGTGAAGGCGCCGACAAACTGATGGCATAGATCCGCCCAGGAAGATATGGAGTTGTCCAGCAAGTGCATGAGCCAGGATCTGACATTGGGCTTGAGTACCAGCGGGAAGTAGTTGGCCAGAATCTTGTCGTCTCGCCCCCGGCAGCTTGCACCGCAATGGTGTAGATGCTGAGGAACTCTGACGGATGCGTCTTGCCGTCGCATTTCTCGCACGCGTCGCTTGAAATTCTTCCCGCTGGGCCATCGGACTTGCCGCAGCTCACGAGTGAACGCAGGGCAACCTATCACAGACGGCAAGTAGCGAGTTCTTCGGCGCATGCATGTCGACAGAGGGCCCAGCGCGGCTGGTCGATTGACGCCGCTTCTCTTCGGCGCTTCGCGAGTTCGAGCGTCTTCTTGCTGTCGTTCATGAATAACTTGGCGCTGATCGCGACGAGCTCGTGGATCCGATGACGCGGTGGAGTCGCTGTCGAGGTGGATCCGGCGAGTCGGCGATCTTGGCCTTCGGGTTGGAGAGTGCATGGTGGTTGCACCCCCACCGGTCTTGTCGCCACCGGCTCGTGCTTGGCGGTCCTGCCGCGGCAGCGATGTACTCGGCTGCCGCGGAGTGTCGCCGTTGGCAAAGCCGATGAGACTCTGGATGGTGGCCCTCCATTCATCGACCTTGTCGGCTGTTGGAGGGTAATCTAAGAGCAGTTGAGCTCTCGCCAAAGCTTCTGCTGTAGTGGTGGGTGGCAGCGGCGAATGGTGCGAGGAGCGGGATATGCTCGGACTTCTAACTATGTGATAAGGAGCGGTATCCCATCCAGGCGACCGTGCCTCGCTCGTGCCAGCATGTTGGCGTGCACGCTAGTCTTGAGGACCCCGAGATCCACCCGCTCGATCTTGATCCAACGAGCGTATGGTATTGTGTATACCATGACGCTGTCGGTCCCGCGCCTCCTGAGATGGACGCGGTGCATGTACGGACGCCGAGGTCTGCGTAGCCTTGTCCTTGGACTTGGCAGTGTCGTGGGCTCCTTCGCCGGCGCCCGTTCTTCCGCCGGTGTCTGCCCCACCACCCATTTGCTCCGGTGGTGGTGGGATCGACGTGGACGGCTCCGCGGCCACCGAAGCCTTCTTCTTCGGTGGCATGTCGATGAAGAAGATGAAGATCTTGCTCGTGTGAACGTCGGATCAGGTTCACACAGCCTCGACGCCCCCTACCTGGCGCGCCAAAGATGTCGGGGAAGCTGATCGGACCCACGAACACCTATGGGACCGGCGGACCGAGCCCCTTTCGGTTCGGTGGGGGGCGGAGGTCGCACGAAGAGCAGATCGAGGCGGCACACGAGCAGTTACCCAGCTTCGAGCTCTCCGGAGAGATAATACTCCTCTTGCTGCATGTCTGATTGTATTGAGTTCTTGCTAGGGAGCTGGATGTTACCGTGCACACCAGCTGCTAACGAGACCTAGCCTGGGTGCTTCGGTTTCGAGTTTTTCGAACCCCCCCACGTATGCATGGGCCTCCTTTTATATGCTCAAGGGGTCTCCGACAGGTGGCAATGTAGGTGAGGGTAAAAATGGAAAAAGAGTGCGGTTAGTACAGCTACTTGTAAAGTGCATCATACCTAACCCTGACGACAGGGGACAAAGGCATTAAATGCCCGTCTATGTCGCCCAAACAGTGCAAACAGGGACCGTCAGGGGCACCACCGCTTGCCACGATGGCAATCTTGTCAGCGCCGCTTGCCACCGCGCTCCGGTCAAGACCTGACCTCTTGCCACGCTGGCGCTTGGAAAGGTCCCATGGCGACATCGCTGGTGGATGTGCTGGAGCGGAGGAAAAGAGTGGTAGTCTGCCGCGGCAAGCGCCTTGCCGCGGTTGTTGCCTTGTCGCGTCCGGAAGCTTGTCGCTCACTGGGCCTTCCCGGCAAGCTCCTCTTGCCGGGGCCTTGTCTCCTAGGTGCCTTGGTTGGCCTTCCCGGCAAGCTCCTCTTGCCGGGGCCTTGTCTCCTTGGCTAAAATACTTTGTTCTTGAGTGGCTCCAAAGGAACCACGGAGGACCTTGGCGGTCGCCAGGCAAGCCTTGCCGCGGGGTGCTGCAACTGCGCGTGCACAAGTTTGGTATACTAGGGTACCCCTACTCTAGTACACCGACAGCCCGGTACAAGGAGGACCCGATAACAAAGGAGCTTACCACGGATCCGTAGACCAGGGCACTTGAGCTTGTTCTGGTAAGGAATACACCCACGCGTAATTAGCTCCATATGGTTGCACTCTAATTAATCCCCAATATTTCTAAATGGTTCACATTCCTTTCGCAGCACACTGAAAGCAGTAGCGCGGGGGCGTCTCAGAGCTCCCCTTTCGACACCCCTTTAAATAGGGCATTGAACGTAATGAAAAACAAGGATAAGCTCACTAAGCCGACGTCAGCTGGTCGTGTGGCCGGCAAAGGCTTGTCCACAAAATGGGGGTCATACTATACCGCTGGTGTGCGGAAGGAGAAAAAGACCAGCTCGGAAAGCCAGATGCACGAGGTTGAAGCACTCAAGGCACAAGTTGCGCGGATTCCGGAGCTTGTCCAAGAGCAAGTGGAACAACAACTGGCAACGAAGCTCAACGCCATGGTGCCTACGTTGATTCATGGGCTGACAACGTGGATTGCGGACGGCCAACAGGGGCCTCCCGGTTCCAGCTTTCACGGCCAAGAACTCGCGACAGCGCAGCGGCGCCATTGGTGTCTCCGGCGAGGCGGTATTCGTGTCTCCGGCGCCGCACGGCATTGGAGCTTAATGCACCGGTGTACGCCCCTCCGTCGATTACGCCGCCCGTTGGCGGTGCATCGACATTAGCCGAGCTCGACGGCATCACGGTAACTAAGCCTCTCGGCCGATGGCTTCATCTCCTTGCCTTTGACTGGGCATCCCTGACGCCCTACATGTTTTCAAAGGGCGCCGCCGACGTTCCTTGCACTCTTCTGCACTTCGTGGGCGGCGAGTTGGTCGATGTCGCCAAGGGCAGAATCGTTCAATCGGGCAACCCCATGTTCCACGGTAATCCGATGCCACCCACAGTGTATAGGGTTGAAGTGGTTCGGTGCCGCCAAAGGCGACGAAGCTGTTACCTTCGACCGATTGACCGGGGCCGACGAAGAAGATGAGATGACCCTACCGCCTGCAGAATCGGCCCCTCGCTTGGCGAAGAGCCAGATTCGTTTGGGGGCGGGGGACTCCACCCCACAGACAAGACCGCCAGTCGTGCCGTCGCCAAGCCATGGCAAGAATGCCGCAACGCTACCGGACCTGCCGAACATATCTATGCCGGACATCCCTATGGCACAGGATCCGGACATCCCTATGGCACAGGATCCGGACGACAACGACAACGACGACGGTACATTTACCAAAGTCGATAAGTACTTTGCCGAACATGGGTACGCTGACGAGTTCTACGGGCCTCTTTCTCAAGAACCCAACCAAGACAACCGCGATCTAGCTGGTACGGCGGAGAAATCCAATTGCAACAAAGCGCCGTCATGCGTTCAGTTCTCAGAGACGCCCAGCCTCCCTCCTTCACCGGGCCTCAGATAGCTGAGGTGCGAAATATTATCAGCACCAACACGCTCAAGAAGGCGGTCTGTGAGCAGAACTCGGTCCCATTATAGGAGATCAAGAAGAAGGGACGGAAACGAAAGGCTAACAAGGGCGCCGGTGCGAGCCAGCCAGCACCGAGTTTGATCCGTGCTCAGGATGGGCCACCTTCACCTAAGGATATTTCGAGGAGGGTGCATGTGGCGGGTAGGGCGATGCTACCGCCAAATATGCTCAATGCTGCAACCGGTGCTATGCGGAGTCTGCACGACAGTATTCTTTCTTTGGAGAAGAGGCGTCTCAGAGAGAATGATGTGGCATACCCGGTTTTCATGGCCAAGGTGCCAGAGGGCAAGGGGTTTGTGTATGGCGACATCGGGGTTACGATCGTCCTGCGGTTTGATGACATCTTTTCTATGTTTAACCTTGATCTGCTGCACTGCACCTTCGTTCGGCTATTTTCGCTGAGTATGGATATGCGGATCATTAGAGACAAGACCCCGGACATCATGATAGTCGACCCCTTCTACATGTGTGCCAAGCACTTGAGCAAAGGCTGGGACCGCCAAGTTGCGAGTTCACACCTCAAGGCGCTATTCTAGCAAACCCAGATAAGGATAACTTCCTTGTGGCTTACTTTCCGAGTAAGTCATCCCTTAACCGCCTGTAACATATGATTTCTTAGATTTCGATCGTTCTTTTTTTCTAACATTCCGTGTTACGTGCGGTGACACACATTGCACACTCATCCTCTTAAGCCCGAAATATTCCATGGCCACGATTTCAATTCGAACCGTAACTCCAAGATAGACTACATAAATGCCAAGAAAGTTCTTGATGATGTTCTCCCCGGCTACGCCAAATCTGGAGGCACCTTCACCAGGGCAGTTCGTAAGTACGGCAAGCACACCTTCTCACACAATACAAAGTTCTGCTGCGTCAAGCAGACGCCTGGCGGTTAGAAGGATGCCTACTACACCCTCCATCACATGCGGGCGATCGTAAGGGACCACGATCACCTTCTGCTACCAGATAGTCTCAAAGATTGGGCCGCGAGGTTGTCGGCAATCCAGGACGCGGACCTCAGACAAGAATTCTTCGCATCGATCGAGTTTGCGGACATCATCCATCAAGATGTCCTTCATACCTCGGGGCAGTTCTTCCTCAGATATCAACCATCCAATAGTGAGATAGATGGAACGCTACAAATGCAGGGTGACGACGACCGCGATTTCATGACCATCACGATAGACGACGGCTTCATCCACGCTCCTGCCCGATGAGTCGAGTCGAAAGTAGTGATGTGTAGTTCTGAAACATTGATTGGCTCATGTTGTAATTAAACTTTAATGAATTCGTAAGTCTCTTTGGTTTGGACAGTCATTCAACTTAGATGTAATTGATGCTATTTATTAGTAGGATCATGAATCATGCTATTAATGTCTTGCTTTTCTCTTCCGATCCTTTTGTTGCATACTTACGTATTGCTTATGTATTGTATGTTGTTTGGCTTGTGCATAGAGATCCCGTCGTATGTTGTGTACAAGGGTAAGGTTCCCAGAGTCTACGACGACTGGGAGGAGTGTCGGAGATAGGTTCACCGTTTCAGCGGTAACAGTTACAAAGGGTACACCACTAGGGCGGAGGCCGAGTCTAGATACGCCCGGTATCTAGCGGGAGAGAGGAGGGAGCGTTGGAGGAACCGGGTGAAGACCAGTTTGATCGCGATGATGCTCATTGTGATGACCGCACCTCTCTTCTATGTGATGGTAGTTTAGATGATCGATATCGACTTGTAATGTGAAGACAAACTCGATACTCGCGGTCTTGAGACTTGTAATGTTTTATCTTTGTTCGGTCTTTTGAATTCGGAGACTAATATGATGAATTGTATTCGGAGACTAATCTTTTATTGTATTCGATGAATCTGCTGTTGTTGTGTGCTGCTGTCTATATTTTGTCCAATAATATATTTTGTAACCTGTGCAAAAAATCAGAAAAGTAAAAAAAAACAAATATTCATACTAATGGCTCATCACCTCCAGGTGCGCCATTAGTATGCCAAAGGATACTAATGGCGCATCACCTCAAAGTGCGCCATTAGTATGACAAAGCACATGGTTACGTATGGCCCCCCGGGAGGCATACTAATGGTGCATGTTGTTAGATACTAATGGCGCACTGCTTGGTGCGCCATTAGTATACCAGATACTAATGGCGCACCAGTGGTGCGCCATTAGTAAAAAATACTAGTGGTGTGGTACTAATGGCGCAGCGGTAGTGCGCCATTAGTAGGCAAAACCGGTGCAGCATTAGTAGGCCTTTTCCTAGTAGTGAATTGGTGCGCAGTATGAAGCCACTGAACACGAAGATCTGTCGGGGGAGAAAATTCTCACCCTGGAGCGTGTTGTTGACGATTGAAGGCGCCATCAAGCCTTGCAGCGACGACACAGAGGAACTCTCAATGAAAGCACCAATGTCGGTGTCAAAACCGGCGGATCTCGGGTAGGGGTCCCGATCTGTGCGTCTTAGGCCGATGGTAACAGGAAGCAAGGGAACAACGTTTACCCAGGTTAGGGCCCTCTCGATGGAGGTAAAACCCTACTTCCTGCTTGATTAATATTGAAGATATGAGTAGTACAAGAGTAGATCTACCACGTGATCGTAGAGGCTAAACCCTAGAAGCTTGCCTATGATGGTATGATTGTAATTGTGATCGGCCTTCTAAGGACCATCCTCTCCGGTTTATATAGACACCGGAGAGGGCTAGGGTTTACATGGAGTCGGTTACAAGGAAGGAAATATATTATCCGGATCGCCAAGCTTGTCCTGCACGCAAAGCAGAGTCCCATCCGGACACGGGACGGAGTCTTGAGTCTTGTATCTTCATGCTTCAATAGTACGAACGATGTATACAGTCCGGCTGTCCGGATACCCCCTAATCCAGGACTCCCTCACCCGTCGTCGATCCTGATCTCCTTTGGTGGCGTTCGCGTGGGCCACGTTCGGTGCAGACGGAGCTGGCCCCGCCGGAGGTGGTGCGTCGCCGTGTCAGGGAGGAGGATGAGCACGTCCATCGCTACATGGCTGCTATGGACGTCAGGTTCTCCAATACTTGGCAGGTTCTTTGGGGAGATTACCGGAGCTATGATCCTGTGATGGTTCCTTCTCTTTGGGTGTCCACCGCCCGCGCCTCAGGAACCGTGAGTGGCCTAGATTCTTCTGTAGTATTCGATCTTTATTAGCTAGCTAGCTAGTGATGTATTCGATATATAATATTCCATATGATGTATTCGAGATTATATATATTATTAGAGACGATGTATTCGAGATTATATATTATTCGAGATGATGTATTCGAGATTATATATTATTCGAGACGATGCATATTACGTACTATGATTAATTTTTTCCTTAATGATTGCATCCATGCATTGTAATTTGAATGCTAAATTGTTTTATATTTCTTCTGGATTAGTTAAATAAAAGCTATGGCGGACAATACCGGCAGAGAGGGAGAAGAGACCCTGTTCGAGATCATACGCAGCCCTTGCGGGCCAGATGATCAGAATGAAGAAGATGACGGCTCCTAATATTTGAACAATACCGGGGAGGGTGATGATATGATATTCGATCGCGATGACCGAATTGATGAAGTCATGAACTATGATTATGATTATGATGACACCGACAATGTTGATCTTGAAATAATAGAGACCGGCGAGGTATATTTATATAAGCAGGCATCTAGTGATCATCACATGTTTTTTTTATTTGAAGATATATTAACGAATCGATCTTTCTTCTTTCAGCCCTTCGGATCGAGCAAATCTGCTTCTACAGGAAGCAGGACAGTGCGAGGCCCGGGCAAAAAGTTGAAGGAGGGTGTAAAGTACAACATTGATGCCATCAAAACTAATGGCAAACCAATCACGCCTAAGAACATTGCGAACAAGTTCATTCGTCAGTGCGGAGTTCTTGTGAGGGACCAACCCCGATCTCCATTCAGTAATGGAAAGAGCCAACAAAGAAACGTCAAGATGTTACTTGGGTCGACGACAAAGCAAAATCAATTTGGGCATCTCTCATGGAACATTTCACCCTACCAGATCATTTCCCTGATGTAGATGTGGAGAAAGTCAAGGACGCTACTCTTAGGAAGATGGCAATTGCATTCAACAACCACAAGAAAACTATATGGGCCAAGTACGTCGAAGGAGGAAAGAAGACTCCAGAATTCAAGGGAACAGTGGAGAAGGAAAGAGAACACTGGCCCGCTTTCATGAAATTCAAGGAATCACAATTATCTAAGGAACGGTCGAGAAAAAACAAGGCCAATGCCGCAAAAAAGGAGCAGTTCTATAGGCTGGGGCCAGGTGGCTACGCGGTGGCAATGCTTAAGTGGGATAAGTCTGAGCAAGAGATGCTAGATGCAGAGGTCACTCCAGTTACTAGGAGCTGGCCCCCCAGGTGCAGAATTTGGTTCTATGCGCATGGGGGGCGTTGGACCCGAAGATAGGCCTGGTTTCATAGAAGGCAAGTCTAAAAGGAGTCGAAGATAAGTTACTTTAAGCAATAGAAGATGCTCGAAAGGGGGTGTTCACGCCCAACAGAGAGAATGACGAGCTTACGCACGCCCTGGGAAATCCTGAACACCCGGGAAGAACACGAGGCAAGGACGTTGTTCCGTAGTATGAGGGCTTTTCGGACTGGAACGCCGACTACATAAGCCATGCAAGAAGGAAGATGGAGGAGGAGGAGAAGAAGAGGAAGCTGGAGGAGGAGCAGAGGAAGCAGGAAGCAGAACGCCTTCAAGGCCTAGAATCAGCGCATGCGTACTTGGCTCTGAAATTCCAGTGGCAGCAGCAGCAGATCGACTCACTTAGCCAGGAAAGGGGGTCTCAGCAGCGGCAGCAGCTAGCGGATGATCTAGCATTGGATAGCACCATCCCATCCATGCCGAGAAGCAGCGTTGGTTCCGCCCCGGGCAACGCACTGCTAGATAGATACCCTGTGGATGGCATCATGGAGAGCACTAACTATGAGCTACACTTCAAAATGAAGAACATATCCATGAAGGTGGCGGATGCCATTGCTTATACAAATTCCCCCGATGCAACCTTCCATTGCAACCCGGTTCCAGCTAGCTATGCTCGTGTCGTGGTTGATGAGGTGGTTGACCAATATTCGGGGCTAGAGCTTGACATTCCTGGAGGTGACGAGGAGCACACACTAGGAGATGCCAAACATCGTATCATCCTATGGAGAAAGTATTGCATCATCTTTTGAAGGCCACCGACTCCTCCTCGAAGTCCGCCACCGCATCACCAGACTCCCGCTCCTCCAAGTCCACCAACGCGTCATGCCACTCCTCCTCCTCCAAGTCTGCCATAGCTGATAACCCATAAGTGTAGGGGATCACAACAGCTTTCGAGGGTAAAGTATTCAACCCAAATTTATTGATTCGACATAAGGGGAGCCAAAGAATATTCTTGAGTATTAGCAGTTGAGTTGTCAATTCAACCACACCTGGATAACTTAGTATCTGCAGCAAAGTATTTAGTAGCAAAGTAGTATGATAATAATAAAGGTAACAGTCGCAAAAGTAAAGATAATAGTTTTGTAGTGATTGTAACAGTAGCAATGTAAAAGTAAATAAGGAAAGCACAAGATGTGAAAAGCTCGTAGGCAGTGGATCAGTGATGGATAATTATGTCGGATGCGATTCCTCATGTAATAGCTATAACATAGGGTGACACAGAACTAGCTCCAGTTCATCAATGTAATGTGGGCATGTATTCCGAATATAGTCATACGTGCTTATGGAAAAGAACTTGCATGACATCTTTTGTCCTACCCTCCCGTGGCAGCGGAGTTGAGGGAGTCCTAGATTAGGGGGTGTCCGATGGCCGGACTATAACCTTTGGTCGGACTCCTGGACTATGAAGATACAAGATTGAAGACTTCGTCCCATGTCCGGATGGGACTTTCCTTGGCGTGGAAGGCAAGCTTGGCGATACGGATATGTAGATCTCCTCCCATTGTAACTGACTCTGTAACCCTAGCCCTCTCGGTGTCTATATAAACCGGAGGGTTTTAGTCCAGAGGACTTAACAACAATCATACCATAGGCTAGCTTCTAGGGTTTAGCCTCTCCGATCTCATGGTAGATCTACTCTTGTACTACCCATATCATCAATATTAATCAAGCAGGAGTAGGGTTTTACCTCCATCGAGAGGGCCCAACCTGGTAAAAACATCGTGTCCCTTGTCTCCTGTTGCCATCCTCCTAGACGCACAGTTCGGGACCCCTACCCGAGATCCGCCGGTTTTGACACCGACATTGGTGCTTTCATTGAGAGTTCCTTCATGCCGCCGCCATCGTGAAGGATGCGTTGGCGCATCTAACATATGACATCAAGCTTAACCCGGAAAAATGCTGCCGGGCGCATCACCGGAAAGCTCTTGAGCTTCATTGTATCCGGTAGGGGAATTGAAGCAAACCCAGCCAAGATCCGAGCTCTGTCACAATTGGACATCCCAAATGACCTCAAACAAATACAAAAATTGACTGGATGCGTGGCGGCTCTAAGCCGCTTTATCTCCCGCTTGGGAGAAAAGGCATTACCCCTTTATCGCCTCCTCTGGCGCACCGAACACTTCGAGTGGACGGATGCCGCCACGGCCGAACTATAAGAAATAAAAGCCATATTGGCAACAAACCCTGTCCTGGCCGCGCCAAACATTGGCGAACCAATGCTATTATACATCACGGCAACTCATCAAGTTGTAAGCGCGGTGCTCGTTGTCGAACGAGAAACGGACGGACACAAGTTCCCCCTTCAAAAACGAGTTTACTACGTGTCCATTGTCCTCACTCCATGCAAGTCATGGTATCCGCATTATCAAAAGATAGCGTACGCGGTGTTTATGGCATCCCGGAAGCTGCGACACTACTTTCAAGAGTGTTCGATAACGAGCCTCTGAAGTACCTCTTAATGACATTATAAACAACCGCGACAACGGGCCGGATTGCCAAATGGGCCATTGAGCTCCTCCCGCTTGATATAACCTATAAGCCACGGCGAGCTATTAAGTCGCGAAGTTTTGCCGACTTGCCGCCGAATGGACTGAAGCCGAACTCCCTAAAGAGTACGGCACATATTCCAACTGGATCATGCACTTCGACGGCTCCAAAATGTTGGCCGATCTGGGGTCAAGGCTGCTCGACGTCCCCAACCGGAGATAGAGTTCAATACGTACTCCAGATAATGTATACGGACTCCAACAACGCAGCCGAATACAAGGCCCTTCTACATGGTCTCCGGATGGCAGTCTCCATGGGCATTCAACGCCTAGAGGTGCACGGGGATTCAAACCTCGCGATATCCCAAATAAATGGAGACTTTGATGCCAAGGATCCGAAAATGGCAGCTTATGGCAACGCCGTCCTAAAAATGTCATCTTAGTTCGAAGGGCTCGAATTTCACCATATAGCTCGGGAAAACAATCAGGCAGCAGACATCTTGGCACGCATTCGCGCAAAGCGCGATGCCGTCCCTCCCAATATCTTCTTAGAGAGGTTGTTCAAGCCATCCGTATTATGGGAAGGGGAGTCCAGAAATAACAGCCCGGACCGAACCGCACTGCCCGACACCGAACATTCTGACACAACTGGAGGCCCTGCCAACGAAGTAACATCTTCAGCCCACGTAATAATGGCAGTCATTACCCCGTGGACAGAACCATTCCTAGCCTACCTAATCAGGCAGGAACTTCCTGAGGACCAAAACAAGGCACGCTTCATAGTGCGGCGATCTAAAGCCTATAAAGTCCATGAGGGAGAGCTTTATAAGAAAAGCACCACCGGAGTCCTTCAAAGGTGTATCTCCGAAGAGGAAGGGCGGAATCTCCTGGCTGAAATTCATGCCGGACTCGGTGGCACCACGCCGCAGCCCGGGCCCTTGTAAGCAAGGCCTTCCGTACAGGATTTTATTGGCCGACGGCCCGGGCAGATGCTCAGGACTTAGTCCAACGATGCGTCGGCTGCCAGCTCTTTGCTAACCAAAGCCACATGCCACCCACCGCCCTCCAAACTATACCCATCACCTGGCCCTTCACGGTCTGGGGGCTTGACATGCTTGGACCCCTTAAAGGAGGAACCCACAAGCAAAAATACCTACTGGTCATGGTGGATAAATTCACCAAATGGATAGAGGCCAAGCCTTTTAAAACGGCCGAATCCGGACCGGTGATAGACTTCATATCAGGGGTCGTACACCATTACGGCGTCCCCCACAGCATCATCACTGATAACGGCACGAACTTTATGGCCGATGAGGTCAAACTCTGGTGCAAAAACATGGGCATCAAGCTTGACTATGCTTCAGTCTATCACCCACAAACTAACGGTCAACTCGAGCGAGCAAATGGTCTAATTATGAGCGGCATTAAACCCAGATTAGTGCGGTCCCTCAAGGAATCTAACACATACTGGGTAGAGGAGCTCGACTCCGTACTCTGGGGGCTGCGGACCACGCCGAATCGCACCACCGGATTCACACCATTCTTTATGGTATACGGCGCAGAGGCAACTCTGCCCTGTGACATAATTCATGACTCACCTCACATGCGCATGTACGGAGAAAGAGAAGCCGAACTCGATCGGCAGGACAGTTTGGACGCCTTGGAGGAGGAGTGTGACGTGGCAAAAGCCCGTTCCGCATTCTATCAACAGCAGGCTCGATGATATAAAAAGTAGAAGTACGGGCCAAAACTTACAATGTTGGCGAAGTTAGTTCTACGCCCACGGACAAGAAAAAGGACAAACTCAAGCCCAAATGGGAAGGTCCCTTTATTATTGACCAAGTCCTGACTGGTGGAGCGTATCGTCTGCGAGATCCACCGGATAACCGACTCGAGCCGAACCCATGGAACGCTGCCCGTCTCCGAAGATTATACGCCTAGCGTCGGACTCTCTGTTCGTCTCCTTCCTCTGTCTATATTTTACACATTAGATGTCTTATATTTCTCTCCTGCTCCCTCCCTTTCTCTTACAGCCTTTAAGGGATTGTTCGCGCCTTGTTCGCACACAATTGACGCGCTATCCGGGCTCGTTATACCTGGGGGCTTCCTTAACAGAAGCTTACTTATGCGGGCTTCACGCCCAACACATGTGTCACACTTCCGCATGTACCTTTTATTCAACATTATATGCATCGATATGACTTAAGTTTTGGCCAAGTTGGGTTGCTTGGCTCCTGTGCTTACCCCTACGTTCCCGATTGTTCGGCTAGGCGGTAAAGGGAGTACCTCTGCGATTGTTACTGCCGGGTCAGTCGGATGTGTACCTCAGACTGGGTGAAGCCGAAAGCTAGCGTTCTTAAGGGAATATTCGGTCGGTGAACTAAAGATGATTTCTCACTCGTTTATTAATCTTCCCCCAGATGCTTTTCTGTTTTTTTCGCAGTCCGGACATGCACTTTAGGGCATGCCTCCCAGGGAAAGGAACCCCTAACGGAACTATTCTCCCTGGAAGATGTTTCTTACTAACCATGTAATATAACATAACTAGTTGGGCACTTGTCTGCTCAAGCACTAATGACCCCTACGCCTGGTCTCCATGCATGCCCTGGTTCTTACATAACCGAGAGGGTATTCGGACACACTCCGGACTATCGGGTCCCGAGGTTGAAGCGAAAAGGTCCGCCATGACAAACGATCTACAATCCGGCTAGAAGGCATTTTACATGTCATCTTAAATTACATAGTCAATTTGAATGAGCATATTCCTCTTCAATACCATCCAACAGGCTGTCTAGTTTACAGTCCTGTTGGGAATATTTATGACCAACTCTACTTGGCCGCATACACTAAGCTCACAGGGATCTCCTTCCCATCAGCCCCCACAGTCCGACTTCGCCATGTGGTTTGGGTCACCGTGGTACCGCTGCGTCTTCACCATGGCCTGTGCCTCCTCGGCACCTTTGACGGCAGGCCGATATCTTCCATAATCGGAAGCGCCCGCGCTCCCTTAAGCCTCTCTTCGCAAGATCTCCAAGGCCTTCGGGCATGGAGACAGATGGCCACAAGGCCTGGCGACGCTTTTCATCACTGCCGAACACGCTCGCGGCAGCTTGAAAGAGCTCGGGAAGATGGTCACCCGTAGAACCGGCATTTCCTCCGCAGGACGACTCCGTGAGCATACCCACGCATATAACTCTGTTGGTCGACTTCCTCGCCGAACTCTTTTTCGAAGTTCGTTCAAGCACTTACTAAAAATGCCGCATCGAAGCCGCCGATTCTCCTTCACGGAGTCCGACAGCTGGGCACGAACATCCTTTAGTTCCTCGCCCAGCTGGGTGTTGGCATCTTGGAGATTATTCTTCTCCTGCCTCACCCTCGTAAGCACGCTCTCGCCGAACTTTAACCGGCGCAAGAGTTGTTGCTTGTTCGGATCTACTCCGGCGCCATCTCGCAATGATATTGTCGATTTGCACACGCCGCACTTCACAACATACTTATCTTTCAAGCATATATTACCAGAGGGGTCTCCTTGGCCTCCTCGCCGCTGCTAGTGCGGCCTCAAATTGGGCTTTGCACTCTTCCAGCTCCCGGGACAGTCGGGTATTCTTTTTGTAAGATCCTCAGATAACAAATGATCCTTAAATCAGTTATTCTAACTGCTTTCAAGTCTCGGGGCTACCGACATATATAATCACAAATTATCTCACCCGTATGTCTTTCACATACTGCCCGTGGCTCGCTAGACCATTTTGAGCGGCACGGAGGCACGATCTCCCGAATTGAAGGCATCCAATGCCTCTTGGGAGAAACAAGTGTCACGAAGAACTGTCCGGTGACGCCTGTGATTCATGGCACTCTCCACCTCGGAATTGGTGGCAGACAGTCTGTCCGCATCCTCTGTCGGAGGAGCGTCCGACGCACGCCCCGTGTTCGCCTCTGCTTCTGGACCTGGCTTTGGAGCCTAGCTGGTGGAGGCTCGATTGGCAATCTCTCCAGATTTAGTCCGGCGAGCCCTCTTTTTCCTAAAAAAGGAGAGCATAGGCGTTAGTATGCATCCTAAGAATAATACCTTGGAATAAGGCAACGCGCCTTACTGCTGCGTCGGTGCCTCGACCCAGACTGCGTGTCTCTTTAGCCTACCCCGCCCTCGCGGTCCCCTATTGGCTAGTCGCCGCAGGTTCGGCATTCCGCCTCGGGATCCTCCCCTGCGAAGCACGGATGGATCATCTTCGAAGTATTGGGACTTCGGTCTCGATTACTTGTGAGGCGGGGAGCAGTCCAGGATAATCGGCTGTAATAGCCACCAAGGCATTGTCGATGCTCAGTTGGTGAAATACCCCATCGATCAGCTCCACGGATATGTCCGGATCCTGTTGGGAGGCCGGATCGAGGGACCGTTCCGGATCCTCGGGTTGTGGAGGAGGGCTGTTTATATCCTTTACGGCCCGGCCCAATTCCTACGTCGAAATCACAAGATAAGGTACTTAACTATGGGAATACGGAACGGATGGGCAAAAAGAAGTGTCCACTTACCCAGCTTGGAGGATTGTACATAGAAAATCCGCCCTGTAGATTGACGCGGAGGAACTCCTCCTCTTCTCCCTTGTACAATGCGGACAAGATTTTCGTCACAGCGGCAACCGATCCCAGCCCCTTACGGCCGCAGCGGGTGGCATCATCCTCCCCGTTGAAATCCCACATGGGGTGGCCTCTATACTGAAGCGGCTGCACCCCCGCGATAATGCATGTGGCCATGACCCGATCATGGTCAGTCCGGAATGAGCTAACAACCTTATCCGGCTCATCGTAAAGGACGCCCTTGTCATTTTCCTCCGAGGGCTCCGTGGACGCCAGCTTGGGCGCTTCTTCAAAGGAGCATTATTGAACTCGGGAGGCCGATCCAACAGGTCCCAGAGGGGACGTCTTCTATATAAAACCATTCTGAAAGGCCAGTCTTCTTACGCCTTCCATGGGGTTCCGGATAGATATCCGGTCCCGGCGATGCGCCATAGTTCGGCTCCGCCCACTTGATATATCGACCACTCCTGAGAACGGGGCACAAGGTAGAACAGCTTCTTCCACAGCGCGAAAAGAGCCTCGATGCCCAAAAACAGCTCGCAAAGGGCTATAAAGCCCGCAATATGCAATATGGAGGCAGGCGTAAGGTTGTGCAACTGGAGGCCATAGAACCCCAGGAGCCCCCGGAGAAACGGATGAATTGGAAATCCGAGCCCTCTTATCAGATAAGGGACAAGGCATACCCGCTCTCCTTTCTGTGGATCGGGACGCTCTCCGCTTGCTCTCCGCCATTATAGGTGGCAAGTCCGGCTCGAACCGGGACCATGAAGGCTGGGGGAAGGAATCCCTTGGTTTGGAGCGTCACTAGCTCGCTGTGCGGGACGGAACATCTCTCCCAACCTCCAGGTTGAGGGCTGGGAGGGCGAGAGGAGGAGCTGCGTCGACTGGCCATGATGGAATGGATCTCTGTCGGATGCGCTCCGATGAATGCTCGCGAAGGGAAGATGGTGTGATTCGGATCTAAATCCTCGTCTCTTTTATAGGCAGCTCATTTGCGCAGCTAGGGGGGTAAATGTAAAAACACCCTGGCTTTTCGCATTCGTTTGACACATGGAAGACGGACATTATTGGGCGTGGAAGCCAAGGAGCACAATATTCACGAGAAGCCAGACACTATTCAACAGGTACATAGAATTTGGAGAAGAACCCGCCTTGCAATGCCGAACACAATCTGCGCGCCGGACTCATCGTCATTGAAGCCTGGTTCAGGGGCTACTAAGGGAGTCCTGGATTAAGGGGTGTCCGGATGGCCGGACTCTAACCTTTGGCCGGACTACTGGACTATGAAGATACAAGATTGAAGACTTTGTCCCGTGTCCGGATGGGACTTTCCTTGGCGTGGAAGGCAAGCTTGGCGATACGGATATGTAGATCTCCTCCTATTGTAACCGACTCTGTGTAACCCTAGCCCTCTCCGGTGTCTATATAAACCGGAGGGTTTTAGTCCGTAGGACGAAACAACAATCATACCATAGGCTAGCTTCTAGGGTTTAGCCTCTCTGATCTCGTGGTAGATCTACTCTTGTACTACCCATATCATCAATATTAATCAAGCAGGAGTAGGGTTTTACCTCCATCGAGAGGGCCCGAACCTGGGTCAAAACATCGTGTCCCTTGTCTCATGTTGCCATCCGCCTAGACGCACAGTTCGGGACCCCCTACCCGAGATCCGCCGGTTTTGACACCGACAGGGGTCCTAGTGGAAACTAAGGGATATTAAGGCCTCCTTTTAATAGAGAACCGGAACAGAGCATTAGCAGTTAGTGAATATATGAACTCCTAAAACTATGGTCATTACCGAGAAGTATCCCGATTATTGTCACTTCGGTGTTGTCGGATCATAACACATAATAGGGGACTATAGACTTGCATGATAGGATCAAGAACACACATATATTCATGAAAACATAATAGGTTCAGATCTGAAATCATGGCACTCGGGCCCTAGTGACAATCATTAAGCATAGCAAAGTCATAGCAACATCAATCTCAGAACATAGTGGATACTAGGGATCTAACCCTAACAAAACTAACTTGACTACAAGGTAAATCTCATCCAACCCATCACCGTCCAGCAAGCCTACGATGGAGTTACTCACACACGGTGGTGAGCATCATGAAATTGGTGATGGAGGATGGTTGATGATGATGACGGCGACGAATCCCCCTCTCCGGAGCCCCGAACGGACTCCAGATCAGCCCTGCCGAGGGAGATTAGGTCTTGGCGGCGGCTCCGTATCGTCAAACGCGATGAAACTTTCTTTCTGATTTTTTTCTCCGTGAAACAGAATATATGGAGTTGGAGTTGAGGTCGGTGGAGCCTGAGGGGGCCCACGAGACAGGGGGCACGCCTAGGGGGGTGGGCATGCCCCCACCCTCGTGGACAGGGTTAGGGCCCCCTGGTCTTGATTCTTTCGCCAGTATTTTTTATATTTTCCAAAACTTGCCTCAGTGGATTTTCAGGTCATTCCGAGAACTTTTGTTTTCTACACATAAAACAACATCATGGCAGTTCTGCATAAAACAGCATCAGTCCAGGTTAGTTTCATTCAAATCATGCAAGTTAGAGTCCAAAACAAGGACAAAAGTGTTTGGAAAAGTAGATACGTTGGAGACGTATCAACTCCCCCAAACTTAAACCTTTGCTTGTCCTCAAGCAATTCAGTTGATAAACTAAAAGTGATAAAGAAAAACTTTTACAAACTCTATTTGCTCTTGTTGTTGTAAACATGTAAAGCCAGCATCAAGTTTCAACAAATATTATGAACTAACCATACTCACAATAACACCTCGGTCTCACAATTACTCATATCAATGGCATAATCAGCTAGCGAGCCATAATAATAAAACTCGGATGATAACACTTTCTCAAAACAATCATAACATGATATAACAAAATGGTATCTCTCTAGCCCTTTCTGAGACCGCAAAACATAAATGCAGAGCACCTTTAAAGATCAAGGACTGACTAAACATTGTAATTCATGGTAAAAGAGATCCAGTCAAGTCATAGCCAATATAAACCAATAGTAATGAATGAAGGAAATATGCCCTAGAGGCAATAATAAAGTTATTATTTATTTCCTTATATCATGATAAGTGCTTATTATTCATGCTAGAATTGTATTAACCGGAAACATAATACATGTGTGAGTACATAGACAAACAGAGCGTCACTAGTATGCCTCTACTTGACTAGCTCGTTAATCAAAGATGGTTATGTTTCCTAACCATAGACATGAGTTGTCATTTGATTAACGGGATCACATCATTAGGAGAATGATGTGATTGACTTGACCCATTCAGTTAGCTTAGCACCCGATCATTTAGTATGTTGCTATTGCTTTCTTCATGACTTATACATGTTCCTATGACTATGAGATTATGCAACTCCTGCCATCGGGGAACACTTTGTGTGCTACCAAACGTCACAACGTAACTGGGTGATTATAAAGGTGCTCTACAGGTGTCTCCGAAGGTATTCGTTGGGTTGGCGTATTTCGACATTAGGATTTGTCACTCCGATTGTCGGAGAGGTATCTCTGGGCCCTCTCGGTAATGCACATCACTTAAGCATTGCAACTAATGAGTTAGTTGCGGTATGATGTATTACGAAACGAGTAAAGAGACTTGCCGGTAATGAGATTGAACTAGGTATTGAGATACCGACGATCGAATCTCGGGCAAGTAAGCATACCGATGACAAAGGGAACAACGTATGTTGTTATGCGGTCTGACCGATAAAGATGTTCATAGAATATGTGGGAGCCAATATGAGCATCCAGGTTCTGCTATTGGTTATTGACCGAAGACATGTCTCGGTCATTTCTACATAGTTCTCGAACCCGTAGGGTCCGCACGCTAAACGTTACGATGATAGTTATATTATGAGTTTATATGTTTTGATGTACCGAAGGTTGTATGGAGTCCCGGATGTGATCACGGACATGACGAGAAGTTTCGAAATGGTCGAGACATGAAGATTGATATATTGGAAGCCTATGTTTGGATATCGGAAGTGTACCGGGTGAAATCGAGATTTTACCGGAGTACCGGGAGGTTACCGGAACCCCTCGGGAGGTAAATGGGCCTTAGTGGGCTTTTACGGAGAAGAGGAGAGGCGGCCAGGGCTGGGCCGCGCTCCCCTCCCCCCTAGTCCAAATAGGACAAGGAGAGGGGGGGGCCCCCTTTCCTTCTCTCCCTCCTCTTTCCCCCTCCCGAATCCTATTCCAGCTAGGAAGGGGGGTGAGGGAGTTCTGGATTAGGGGGTGTCCGGATAGCCGAACTATCACCGTTGGCCGGACTCCTGGGCTATGAAGATACAAGATTGATGACTTCGTCACGTGTCTGGATGGGACTTTCCTTGGCGTGGAAGGCAAGCTTGGCGATACGGATATGTAGATCTCCTACCATTGTAACCGACTTTGTGTAACCCTAACCCTCTCCGGTGTCTATATAAACCGGAGGGTTTTAGTCCGTAGGACGAAGAACAATCATACCATAGGCTAGCTTCTAGGGTTTAGCCTCTTTGATCTCGTGGTAGATCTACTCTTGTACTACCCATATCATCAATATTAATCAAGAAGGAGTAGGGTTTTACCTCCATCGAGAGGGCCCGAACCTGGGTAAAAACATCGTGTCCCTTGTCTCCTGTTACCATCCGCCTAGACACACAGTTCGGGACCCCCTACCCGAGATCCGCCGGTTTTGACACCGACATTGGTGCTTTCAATGAGAGTTCCTTTGGGTCGTCACCTTTAGGCCCGATGGCTCCTTCGATCATCAACAACGACACAGTCCAGGGTGAGACTTTTCTCCCCGGACAGATCTTCGTATTCGGCGGCTTTGCACTGCGGGCCAATTCACTTGGCCATTTGGAGCAGATCGAAAGCTACGCCACTTGGCCCCTGGCTGACATCTGCGGAGACTTGATCTTGAACGGACTCAAGCCACAGCCAAGCGTGCCGTACTGTCTCGATGGGTATGATCTAGCTCTGCCGCCGAACAGTGCCCTGGAGGCCGCACCAGCGTCCGCTCCAACCCTTATCAAGGACGAGTGGCTGGACACCGCCTCGGGGGCTACGATCTCTACGACGATCGAGACGAACACCATCCATGTCCTTTGCAAAGCCCGTGACTCCGAGGTGTCGGACTCCTCTCCGGACTCCGAACCTCCCGCGCCCCTGCCAATCAAATCCGATTGGGCGTCGGTTATGGAGTTCACTGCTGTGGACATCTTTCAGCACTCGCCCTTTGGCAACATCCTGAATTCAATAAAGTCTCTCTCTTTATCAGGAGAGCCCTGGCCGGACTATGGTCAGGAAGGTTGGGATGCGGACGACGAAGAAATTCAACGCCCACCCACCACCCACTTTGTATCCACTGTCGATGATTTAACCAACATGCTCGACTTCGACTCCGAAGACATTGACGGTATGGACGACGAAGCAGGAGACAACCAAGAACCAGCGCCTACAGGGCACTAGAAGGCCACCTCGTCATATGACATATACATGGTGGACATCCCAAAATATGGGAACGCCGATGGAACAGCGGAGGATGACCCCTCCAAGAAACAGCCCAAGCGCCAGCGTCAGCGGCGCCGCTCTAAATCCCGCCACAGCAAAAACGGTGATTCCGGCACGGGAGATAATAACACCCCGGACAGTGCCGAAGACAACCCCCTCCAGCGGGATTCAGCACAGGAGGAGGGGGAACCCAGCCCTCATGATAGAGCGGCAGACAGAGTGGTAGAGGACGATAATTATATACCTCCCTCCGAAGACGAGGCAAGCCTCGACGACGACGAATTTGTCGTGCCCGAGGATCCCGTCGAACAAGAGCATTTCAAGTGCAGGCTTATGGCCACAGCAAGCAGCCTCAAGAAAAAGCAGCAACAGCTTAGAGCTGACCAAGACCTGCTAGCTGACAGATGGACTGAAGTCCTTGCAGCCGAAGAGTACGAACTCGATCGCCCCTCCAAGAGCTACCCAAAAAGCAGGCTGCTACCCCAATTAGAGGAGGAAGCACCCAAACCTACATCACCAGCGCATGACGCGGCCGACCGGCCACCTCTTGGCCGCAACAGAGAGGCCTCTAGGCCCTCCACTAAAGCCGCACCCGGCCGCCGAAAAGTACAAAGCCACGGGGAAATGCGCCAGACTTGTGAGACATATTGGAGGACAAGGCAAGGCAAATAAGATCGATCTACGGATCGCGCGGGTGCCCCACGACTCGTGATGACAACCGTCACGCCGGAGACAGCAATTCCGGCCGAGCCGAACACAGTAGACAATGCTCATTTGAGCTGCGTCGTGATATAGCCCAATACAGAGGCGCCGCACACACACTATGCTTCACAGGCGAAGTAATGGATCATCAAATCCCCGAGGGTTTCAAACCCGTAAACATTGAATCATACAACGGCACAATAGATCCTGCAGTTTGGATCGAGGACTATCTCCTTCACATCCACATGGCCCGTGGTGATGATCTACACGCCATCAAATACCTCCCACTCAAGCTTAAAGGACTAGCTCGGCATTGGCTTAACAGCTTGCCAGCAGAATCAATTGGTTGTTGGGAAGACCTGGAAGCCGCATTCCTTGATAACTTCCAGGGCACATATGTGCGACCACCAGACGCCGATGACCTAAGCCACATAATTCAGCAGCCAGATGAATCGGCTGCATAATTCTGGACACGGTTCTTAACCAAGAAAAATCAAATCGTTGACTGTCCGGATGCAGAGGCCCTTGCAGCCTTCAAACATAACATCCGCGACGAGTGGCTTGCCCGGCACCTATGACAGGAAAAGCCGAAATCCATGGCAGCCCTCACATCACTCATGACCCGCTTCTGCGTGGGAGAGGGCAGTTAGCTTTGGCAAGAATAACACGACCAAAAACCCTGGTAGTTCGGATACCAAGGACAGCAATGGCAGGTCGCATCACAACAAGCACAAGCGCCGCATTAACGGCGATAATGCTGAAGATACGGCAGTCAATGCCGGATTCAGAGTCTCTAAAGCCGGTCAGCGGAAAAAGCCGTTCAAAAGAAATAGTCAGGGCCCGTCCAATTTGGACCGAATACTCGATCGCTCGTGCCAGATACATGGCACCCATGAAAAACTAGCCAACCACACCAACAGGGATTGTTGGGTGTTCAAGCAGGCAGGCAAGTTAAATGCCGAAAACAACGACAAGGGGCTGCATAGCGATGACAAGGAGGAGCCCCGCCGTCGAACAATAGAGAACAGAAGGGCTTTCCCCCACAAGTGCGGACGGTGAACATGATATACGCAACCCACATACCCAAAAGGGAGCAGAAGCGTGCACTAAGGGACGTATATGCGATGGAGCCATTCGCCCCAAAGTTCAACCCGTAGTCCTCCTGCCCGATCACTTTAGATCGAAGGGACCACCCCACTAGTATCCGCCACGGCGGATTCACCGCATTTGTTCTTGACCCAATCATTGACGAATTTCACCTCACTAGAGTCCTGATGGACGACGGCAGCAGCCTGAACCTGCTTTACCAGGATACAGTGCGCAAAATGGGCATAGACCCCTCAAGGATTAAACCCACAAAAATGACCTTTAAAGGCGTCATACCAGGTGTAGAGGCCAACTGTACAGGCTCAGTTACACTCGAAGTGGTCTTCGGATCCCCGGATAACTTCCGAAGCGAGGAATTAATCTTCGACATAGCGAGGAATTAATCTTCGACATAGTCCCGTTCCGCAGCGGCTATCACGCACTGCTCGGACGAACCACATTTGCAAAGTTCAATGCGGTGCCGCACTACGCATACCTCAAGCTCAAGATGTCAGGCCCTCGAGGAGTAATCACGGTCAATGGAAACACTGAGCGCTCTCTCTGAACGGAGGAGCATACGGCGGCGCTAGCGGCGGAAGTACAAAGTAGCCTCTTAAGGCAATTCTTGAGTCTGACTACTAAACGTCTGGACACCGTCAAGCGCGCCCGGAGTAACCTACAACAAGACCGCCTGGCACGTTCCGAGCACGCGTAGCAATGCGGCCCCAACCCCAGCCCTCGCGAAACTGCAAGACCAGTACCACGCGTACATAACTACGCTCTGGAGAAACCATGGGCATAGGGGGAGGGGCACGACCACGGCATGCCCAGAGTGCGGCTCAACCGCAAACAGGGGCTCCCAATTGTGTCATTCTTTTTTTTCCTTATTCTCAGGACTCCGTTTTCCAGAAGCCCTGTCCGGTAGTAGAATCGCCGAACTCATGATGCAACAGCCAGGGAAGCAGAAAGCTACGTCGAATGTCCAGGTGGTCTCTACTACGAGCATTATACCTATTTTACATACCATCCCGCAGCTTACCCCTGGAGGGGGGCATGTTAAATAGTCACATCCCTTGCTTATCGCACTATTTGTATCATTCTTCTTTCATTGCAGTATCTTTTGAATAAACAATACATAGCTTCTGCTTATTATTGCATCTTTTTTTCCATATATGTTCATCTATGACATGTTGCACCCGTACAACTTGGTACGTTCAATACACCAGGGGCTTAAGTACCCCAAAATATGGTGTGATAAGTCCGAACACTTTCACAAGTGCGGCACCCCGAACTTATATCATTATATGCATCGGCTCCGAATCATGTCTTGGTTCAATAGTTGGGTTTGCCCGGCTCCCATGTTTTGGTACCTTACATTATGTTATATTGGCTAAGGTAGCGCTGGGAGAAGCACTGCGATTGTGCCCCGGTTGAGCTGGGTTGGAGAAAGCTAAAACTGACCGTCATGATAGGGCGAGAGCCGGTCGCTGTTCGAGAGGTTTTTTTCGGGTCCCTAAAGACTTATGTCGCTTAGAGCGAGGAGTCGGCATTGTCTGGCCAAGGTGTGGATAGCTCCCCGAACTTGGTCTTCTGAATACTAGGGGCTTCGCCTAAATTTAAAATTATAGAATTTTATGGCTAAGTGAGAGTGTTCAAGAACTGTAGTCTGGTTGCCTTGTTCGTTGCGTTGAGCGCCTCCCTCGAAGGACCCAAGAATGGGAACAAGAGCGCTCAAGTTTATCCCGAACACCCCAAAGACTGTGGCATGGGGGCTGAAGCCAACGACTTGCCATCTCTCAAATTTGATAAACAACCGCATAGAAGGTAATATTTTAAATTCACATGGGTTGCTTAGCGATATGAACAAGTTTTCAGCAGACAGATAACAAATGTGAGTCTATTCAAAATTACATCTTTGGAACATTCACCGCTTATAAGGCGGGCACCTTCAGACGCCCTCATAGTACATTTCGGGTTGCGGTGCTCCTTGCTCGGCGGTGGCCCGTCCGTCACAAGCTTCTCAAAGATCCATCTTGCCCGAGTGCACTTTAGCACGCCAAGGACCCGACAGTGCACCTTCAATGCAGACGGAGCGCTTGATGACTTCAATCCATGGACAAAGGCGTCCACCAGCCGCAGACTAGCCCAAGTAGCTCCTGTGCATGGCTTCCGTGAGGCCACCCGAACTATGAGGCCCTTCATGGCCTGTTCGGCGACCTTGTGGAGCTCGACCAGCTGCTTCATCTGGTCGCTCAGGGCACCGGATGTCCGCCTCAGATATTGAGACCAGAACACCTTTTCCGCCGAGCTCCCTCCTCGGCTCAGAGAACGCGGCAGCATTGGACACACTACGGGCAGATCTGTGAACGCCTCCCGAGAGCTCCGGATTCGTGTAAGTAATGATAATTCACTTTTACTTGCTTGCTTTACATAAAGAATGCCTTACCCGCCGCTATCTTTTTTATCGCCTCAATCTCCTGGAGGGCCTTCTGGGCTATGGCCTTAGCGGTTTTGGCACTCTCAAGAGTCAAGGCAAGCTCGGACTCGAAGTCTCGAAGTCACGCTCCAAACTCTCGTGTTTTTCCACGAGAGCCTGGAGCTCTTGCCGCACCTCCGCCACCCTCGCCTCCTGCTTCTCTCACTCGGTGCGTTCCACGGCCGCACTGTTTTCGTCCTTGGACACCGCTTCCTTCAGGGTCGCCACCTCGTTCGAGGCCCCTGCAATACTCATGTTGTTCCTGTCATTTTTTGCAACCAAATCCTTTCTATAAGGTATTACATTAATAAGGTATTACTTACCTTCCTTGTCCTCGAGCTGCTTCTTGGCAAGGCCGAGCTCGTTCTCGGACCGCCGAGGCTCTCCTTCAATGCATTGACCTCCGCAACAAGGCGGGCAGAGGTCAGCAAGAGCCTGCATTCCCATATTGACATATTTATGTTAGACTCCTGCGTATATCTTTTTAGATCTTCAACTCGGCTTTTCTTTCCGAACACCAAACTAAGCATCAGGGGCTACTGTCTATGTGGTAATATTTTTACATATTCTAAACTTACCTCAAAGCCTGTTAGAAGGCTGGTACAGGCTTCAGTCAGCCCGCTCTTGGCGGACTGAACCTTCTGGATCACCGCACTCATGATAGTGCGGTGCTCCTCGTCGATGGAGGCGCCGTTAAGCGCCTCCAACACGCTATCCGGTGCCTCGGTTGGGCGGAGGTCACCGGCCGCAGATCTTGCCCTTCTTATGAAGGGGCCGCACTGCTGACTTTGGAACCACTGTAGTTTTGACGGAGACGGCACAGGGCCGGACTTAGAGCCCTCTGGGGTTTTGCCCCCTTTGCACCCGGAGTCCGGGAGGTCGCCTTGCGGCGCCTCCAGGACCACCTCCTCCTGGTTGGGCCCCTTTTGGGACTCCATCACAGTGTCGTCTACGTCATGAGGAGAGGAGGCGGTCGGAAGTGAAGTGCTATTCACATCCGACGAATCCATGGAGCCGCTCGACGAAGCGGTGAGCTCGTCCTTGGGCGGGCTACATGGTTATATTCGGCATTAGAAGACACTATGCGACAAATAAAAAATCATGAGCTATTCCGGAGTCCGGACACTTACGATCTCGCCAGGGCTTGGCCTTGGTGGCCACTCCTCCTCGTTGTTGTCGGCGTTGGTGGAGAAGTCCGGAGGAAGGGTCCTTCCTTCTTGGACCCTCCGCCTCCCCGGCCGGGCGGCCTTCCTTTTCTTCTCTCCCCCCACTGGGAGAGGCTTTTTCCTCCTCCTCGTCTTCATGGGAGGAGTCCGCCTTGGAGTCATCGGACGGTGAGTCCGACACCGCCTGGCGTCTGGAACTCTTTCGAGTTCCCGTGGCCTGCTTCTTGGCCTTCTTTTCCGGCACCAAGTAAGGTGCCGGGGCCAGCAGCCCCGTCAAGTGGGCATCCGCTCGGTCTTCCGGCAAGGGAGCAGGACAGCTAATCTGTCTGGCCATCTTCTGCCAATCCTGTCAAAGGTAAGGGAGTTTAGGTCCCGCATAGAGTCAAACTATGAAAAAAGAGTCCCTTAAAGGGTAGCTTACCTCGCTGGCTTGATGCTGCGAGCTGAATCCGCGATCTTTGGAAGCGGATGCGGGAGCCTCGGCGCCCTTGAACGGCACCTTCCAGACATCTTCGTACGTAGTGTCAAAGAGCCGGCTCAAGGTTCGGTGCTGTGCCGGATCAAACTCCCACAAGTTGAAGGCCCGTTGCTGGCATTGGAGGATCCGGCGGATGAGCATAACCTGGACTACGTTGACAAGCTTGAGCTTCTTGTCCACCAGGTTTCGGACGCTGGTTTGAAGTCCGGTCAGCTCTTTCGAATCTCCCCACGTTAGGCCCGTCTCTTTTCAGGAGGTGAGCCGTGTGGGGAAACCAGATCGGAATTCGGGGGCCGCTGCCCATTTGGAGTCGCGTGGCTCGGTGATGTAGAACCACCCCGATTGCCACCCCTTTATTGTCCTCAGGAAGGAGCCCTCGAGCCATAGGACGTTGGCCATCCTGCCCAAAGATGGCACCTCCAAGACTCCGCTGGCGGCCGCCCACTACCTTCGGCTTGACATTGAAAGTCTTCAGCCATAAGCCGAAGTGGGGCTGGATGCAGAGGAAGGCCTCGCACATGACGATGAACACCGAGATGTTGAGGATGAAGTTCGGGGTTAGATCATGGAAATCTAGGCCATAGTAGAACATGAGCCCTCGGACAAATGGCTGAAGTAGAAAACCTAGTCCGCGGAGGAAGTGGGTGAGGAACACGACCCTCTCATGGGGCCTGGGGGTGGGGATGAGCTGCCCCTTGTTGGGGAGCCGACACGCGATGTCGCCGGACAAGTATCCGGCTTTCCACAGCTATTTTATGTGCCCCTCCGTTACGGAGGAGACCATCCACTTGCCTCCCGCTCCGGACATGGCTGGAGAAGGTTGAGGAGGGATGTGCGGACTTGGGCGCTGGATCTCGAGTGTGCGGAAATGGATGAGCAAAGGAGGAAGAAGGCGTAGGTAAAAAGGTGAATCATTATCCCCTTATATGGACGGCCGAAGCTATGTGTCCCCCACCAGCCTTGTAAAACTCGCTTATCTCCCAAGCGCCGTAATCAATGGCGCGGTTGGGTTACCCACATCCGTATTGATGGGAATCCCGGAATAAGGGGACATGATCTCTGCTTTGACAAGATGTGCCAAGGAAACCGCCTCGCTAAACGCGCTGAGGTGGTATAGTAAAAACGATTCGAATAAAGACTTGGCCGTGGCGTGATGGCACGCCATGAATACGTTAGCGCATTGATTTTGTGTAAATATTATTCTCTCTACGGTGTTATGTGGAAATTATTTTGCAGAGCCGGACACTGTCCTTGTGTTCAAAATCTTCTATGAAGTATTCGGAGGAGGAACCCGCCTTGCAATGTCGAAGACAATATGCGCGCCGGACTTGTCGTCATTGAAACTTAGTTCAGGGGCTACTAAGGGAGTCCTAGATTAGGGGGTGTCCGGATAGCCGAACTATCACCATTGGCCAGACTCCTGGGCTATGAAGATACAAGATTGAAGACTTCGTCCCGTGTCCGGATGTGACTTTCCTTGGCGTGGAAGGCAAGCTTGGCGATACGGATATGTACATCTCCTACCATTGTAACCGACTCTGTGTAACCCTAACCCTCTCCGGTGTCTATATAAACTAGAGGGTTTTAGTCTGTAGGACGAAGAACAATCATACCATATGCTAGCTTCTAGGGTTTAGCCTCTTTGATCTCGTGGTAGAACTACTCTTGTACTACCCATATCATCAATATTAATCAAGCAGGAGTAGGGTTTTACCTCCATCAAGAGGGCCCGAACCTGGGTAAAAACATCGTGTCCCTTGTCTCCTGTTACCATCCGCCTAGACGCACAGTTCGGGACCCCCTACCCGAGATCCGCCGGTTTTGACACCGACAGGGGGGGAGTCCTACTCCCGGTGGGAGTAGGACTCCTCCTGGCGCGCCCTCTCCCTGGCCGGCCGCACCCCCCTTGCTCCTTTATATACGGGGGCAGGGGGCACCTCATAGACACAACAATTGATCAAGTTGCTCTTTAGTTGCAGCGGTGCCCCTCCACTATAATCCACCTCGATAATACTGTAGCGGTGCTTAGGCGAAGCCCTGCGTCGGTAGAACATCAATATCGTCACCACGCTGTCATGCTGATGAAACTCTCCCTCAACACTTGGCTGGATCGAAGTTCGAGGGACGTCATCGGGCTGAACATGTGCTGAACTCGGAGGTGACGTGCGTACGGTACTTGATTGGTCGAATCGTGAAGACGTACGACTACATCAACCGTGTTGTGCTAACGCTTCCGCTTTCGGTCTACGAGGGTACGTGGACAACACTCTCCCCTCTCGTTGCTATGCATCACCATGATCTTGCGTGAGCGTAGGATTTTTTTTGAAATTACTACGTTCCCCAACAGTGGCATCCGAGCCTGGTTTTATGCGTAGATGTCATATGCACGAGTAGAACACAAGTGAATTGTGGGCGATATAAGTCATACTGCTTACCAGCGTGTCATACTTTGGTTCGGCGGTATTGTTGGATGAAATGGCTCGGACCGACATTACGCGTACGCTTACGCAAGACTGGTTCTACCGACATGCTTTGCACATAGGTGGCTGGCGGGTGTCAGTTTCTCCAACTTTAGTTGAACCGAGTGTGGTTACGGCCGGTCCTTGCGAAGGTTAAAACAGCAGCAACTTGACAAACTATCGTTGTGGTTTTGATGCGTAGGTAAGAACGGTTTTTGCTAAGCCCGTAGCAGCCACGTAAAACTTGCAACAACAAAGTAGAGGACGTCTAACTTGTTTTTGCAAGGCATGTTGTGATGTGATATGGTCAAGACATGATGCTAAATTTTATTGTATGAGATGATCATGTTTTGTAACCGAGTTATCGGCAACTGGAAGGAGCCATATGGTTGTCGCTTTATTGTATGCAATTCAATCGCCCTGTAATGCTTTACATTATCACTAAGCGGTAGCGATAGTCGTAGAAGCATAAGATTGGCGAGACGACAAACGATGCTACGATGGAGATCAAGGTGTCGCGCCGGTGACGATGGTGATCATGACGGTGCTTCGGAGATGGAGATCACAAGCACAAGATGATGATGGCCATATCATATCACTTATATTGATTGCATGTGATGTTTATCTTTTATGCATCTTATCTTGCTTTGATTAACGGTGGCATTATAAGATGATCCCTCACTAGATTATCAAAGTATAAGTGTTCTTGATGACCCACAAGTATAGGGGATCTATCGTAGTCCTTTCGATAAGTAAGAGTGTCAAACCCAACGAGGAGCAGAAGGAGATGATAAGCGGTTTTCAACAAGGTATTCTCTGCAAGTACTGAAATAAGTGGTAACAGATAGTTTTGTGATAAGATAAATTGTAACGAGCAACAAATAACAAAAGTAAATAAAGTGCAGCAAGGTGGCCCAATCCTTTTGTAGCAAAGGACAAGCCTAGACAAACTCTTATATAAGGAAAATCGCTCCTGAGGACACATGGGAATATCGTCAAGCTAGTTTTCATCACGCTCAGATGATTCGCTGCTCGTACTTTGATAATTTGATATGTGGGTGGACCGGTGCTTGGGTGTTGTTCTTACTTTAACAAGCATCCCACTTATGATTAACCTCTGTTTCAAGCATCCGCAACTACAACAAAAGTATTAAGGTAAACCTAACCATAGCATGAAACATATGGATCCAAATCAGCCCTTACGGTTAAACGCAATAACTAGGGTTTAAGCTTCTGTCACCCTAGCAACCCATCATCTACTTATTACTTACCAATGCCTTCCTCTAGGCCCAAATAATGGTGAAGTGTTATGTAGTCTACGTTCACATAACACCACTAGAGGCTAGACAACATACATCTCATCAAAATATCGAACGAATACCAAATTCACATGACTACTAATAGCAATACTTCTCCCATGTCCTCAGGAACAAACGTAACTACTCACAAATCATATTCATGTTCATAATAAGAGGGGTATTAATATGCATATAGGATCTGAACATATGATCTTCCACCAAATAAACCAACTAGCATCAACTACAAGGAGTAACCAACACTACTAGCAACCTTCTAGTACCAATCCCGGACTTGGAGACAAGAATTGGATACAAGAGATGAACTATGGTTTTGAGAGGAGATGGTGCTGGTGAAGATGTTGATGGAGATTGCCCTCTCCCGATGAGACGAGCGTTGGTGAGGATGTTGGCGATGATTTCCCCCTCCGGGAGGGAAGTTTCCCCGGTAGAACAGCTCTGCCAGAGCCCTAGATTGGTTCCGCCAAGGTTCCACCTCGTGGCGGCGGAGTTTCGTCCCGAAAGGTTGCTTATGATTTTTTCCTCATCGAAAGACCTCATATAGCAGAAGATGGGCATCGGAGAGCCAACAGGGGGCCCACGAGGTAGGGGGCGCGCCTAGAGGGGTAGGGCGCGCCCCCCACCCTCGTGGATAGGTGGGCCCCTCTGGTGAACTTCTTCCCCTGGATATTTGTTATTATTTCCAAAAATGAGTTTCGTGGAGTTTCAGGACTTTTGGAGTTGTGCAGAATAGGTCTCTAATATTTGCTCCTTTTCCAGCCCAGAATTCGAGCTGCCGGCATTCTCCCTCCTTATGTAAACCTTGTAAAATAAGAGATAATAGGCATAAGTATTGTGACATAATGTGTAATAACAGCCCATAATGCAACAAATATCGATATAAAAGCATGATGCAAAATGGACGTATTAACTCCCCCAAGCTTAGACCTCGCTTGTCCTCAAGCGAAAGCCGATAACGATAAATATGTTCCCATGTTTAGAGGTAGAGGTGTCGATAAAAATAAAATACGGACATGAAGGCATCATGATTATTCTCATAACAGCAACATATATAGATATTGTCATATGATTTCTTATATTCAAGTAATAATCTATTCACAATGCAGAGTACGAATCATAAACTTTATTGAGAACCAACAAACTATAATCTCAGTCATTGAAGCAATTGCAATTTATCATAACAGCAAAAAGAGTCTATGTCAGAGCTTAATAGCAAGTCCGCATACTCAACTATCATTTAGTCCTTCATAATTGCTAACACTCACGCGATACTTGTGGTTACGGAGTTTAATTCGGACACTGAGAAAGATAGGGGCTTATAGTTTCGCCTCCCAACCTTTTACCTCAAGGGTAATGTCAACAATAATAACTCACGCTCCCCTACATCCAATTAGATATATCCATCAGGATCTTTCCAACATACTGTGCTTGCCAAAGGATAAAATGAAGAAGGAAAGGTGAAGATCACCATGACTCTTGCAGAAGGTAGAAGATGATAATAAAAGATATGCCCTTAGCAGAGGGAAGCAGAGGTTGCCATGCGCTTTTATGCTTGGATGCAAAAAATCTTAATACGAAAGAACGTCACTTTATATTGCCCCTTGTGATCTGAACCTTTATTATGCAGTCTGTCGCTTTTATTACTTCCACATCACAAGATCGTATAAAGCTTATTTCTCCCACACCAATCAATCATACATATTTAGAGAAATTTTTATTGCTTTGCACCGATGACAACTTACTTGAAGGATCTTACTCAATCCATAGGTAGGTATGGTGGACTCTCATGGCAAAACTGGTTTAAGGGTTTTTTTGGAAGCACAAGTACTATCTCTACTTGGTGCTGAGAATTTGGCTAGCATGAGGGGGAAGGCAAGATCAACATGTTGGATGATCCATGACAACATACTTTATCTCAGATATAAGAAAACGTAAATCATTACTTTGTCTTCCTTGCCCAACATCGACTCTTTAGCATGTCATATTTTAATGAGTGCTCCCAATCATAAAAGATGTCAATAATAGTATATTTATATGTGAAACCTCTCTTTCAGTATTACTTCCTATTAATTGCAATGATGACCAAAGCTATGTTTGCCAACTCCCAACAACTTTTAATCATCATTCTCTTTCTATGTGAAGCCATTACTCTCAATAAGATCAATATGAACTCTTATTATTTATTTTATTCTTTTTCTCTTTTCTTTTATTTACTCAAGATCATGGCAAAACAATCAAGCCCTTGACTCAACACTAATCTTTATTATATAGCTCACGGACTCGATTACATAGTGAGATCATAAAGCAAAACTCAGAACTAGATCATGCCATAAATTTTATTCTACTAGATCACGATACTACTGATAGGATCGAACTAAGAAAAACGGTAAAGATAGGAGATGTGATTGTGATGATGACACCGGGCACCTTTTCCCAAGCTTGGCAGTTGCCAAGGGGAGTGCCCATACCCATGTGATTATGTCTCCTTCTTTGTTGGTGAAGAAGGTGGAGGTGTTGTCGATGACGCAGGCATGTCGTCCATCTTCCAAGGCATAGGATCACCATCATAGAAGGATGATCGAGTCTCCGGGATCCTCAAATCTGTAGCCAAACTCATCCTTTTGAATCTATATTCATACTCACAATTTTGGTTTTGCAGGTCATAGATTTGGGCTTGAAGGTGCTCGATCTTCTCATGAAGCTTGAAGATGGCCTCCCCGATGTTGTCAGCATCCAGCTTGTGGTTGCTGGTGAACTCTGCGATCATCATGTGGTTGGAGTTGAGTCCATATTCCACCATCCCTTGGCACTTGAAAACTTGTTGCTCCACTGCTTCGAGCCTTGTCTCCAAACTTCCGGTCCCCTTCGGTCCTTCTTCA
Organism: Aegilops bicornis; assembly: GCA_021605145.1. Taxonomy (NCBI): domain Eukaryota; kingdom Viridiplantae; phylum Streptophyta; class Magnoliopsida; order Poales; family Poaceae; genus Aegilops; species Aegilops bicornis. The sequence continues at coordinate 760,321,065 of CM038671.1, read as the reverse complement.
TCGCGGATGTGCAGCAATCCATCACGCAACTCAATGGTTTGAGGGTGTCGCAACACCTCCGCGAGGTAAGGGCTGATGACCTTCTCAAAGAAATTGTCCTTGGAGGCAGTTGGGGACGTCATGATAATCTAGATCTGTCAGAAAAACAGCTCGAAACAAGAACAGAAGATAATTGCGTGATACAGGAGTCAAAACCTTCAGGAGAATATATAATGAATTTTTACCGACCATAATACGTATCGTGCAAGAAAACGGAGTCCGGAAGGCACACGAGGTGCCCACGAGATAGGGGGCGCGCCCTCCACCCTCGTGGGGCCCTCGTGTCCTTCCCAGACTACTAATTTTTTTATTTTTCTAAATATTCCAAAATGGAGAAATATTGCCTTAAAAACTGTTTTGGAGTCGGTTTACTTACCATACCACATACCTATTCCATTTTGGAGTCTGAAACGTTCTGGAAAGTGTCTCTTATGTATTCCTCCGGGGTTACGGTTTCGATAACATTGGTTTCAACATTTATGGGATTACCTGAGATATAATGCTTGATTCTTTGACCGTTTACCACCTTCGGATTTGTGCCTTCGAAGTTGTTGATTTTTATGGCACCGGAACGATAGAGCTCCTCGATAACGTAGGGGCCTTCCCATTTAGAGAGAAGTTTTCCTGCAAAAAATCTTAAACGAGAGTTGTATAGCAATACATAATCACCTACATTTAACTCACGCTTTTGTATCCTTTTGTCATGCCATCTTTTAACTTTTTCTTTAAACAACTTGGCATTTTCATAAGCTTGGGTTCTCCATTCATCAAGTGAGCTAATATCAAATAACCTCTTTTCACCGGCAAGTTTGAAATCATAGTTGATCTCTTTAATAGCCCAATATGCCTTATAATGTTCTAGTCGAGAGGTAAGTGGCATGCTTTTCCATAAACCATTTTATACGGAGACATACCCATAGGATTCTTATATGCAGTTCTATAAGCCCATAATGCATCATCAAGTTTCTTGGATCAATTCTTTCTAGACCTATTGACAGTCTTCTGCAAAATTAATTTGAGCTCTCTATTACTCAATTCTACTTGACCACTAGACTGTGGGTGATAAGGAGATGCAATTCTATGAATAACATCATATTTAGCAAGCATTTTACGGAAAGCACCATGAATAAAATGTGAACCACCATCAGTCATTAAATATCTAGGGACTCCAAACCTCGGAAAAATAACTTCCTTAAGCATTTTAATAGAAGTGTTATGATCAACACTACTAGTTGGAATAGCTTCTACCCACTTAGTAACGTAATCAACAGCAACTAAAATATATGTATATCCATTGGAGGCAGGAAACGGTCCCATATAATCAAAGCCCCAAACATCAAATGGTTCAATAACGAGTGAATAATTCATAGGCATTTCTTGACGTCTACTCGTATTACCAATTATTTGACATTCATCACAAGATAAGACAAACTTACGGGCATCCTTGAAGAGAGTAGGCCAATAAAAACCGGATTGCAATACCTTATGTGCAGTTCTATCTCCGGCATGGTGTCCTCCATAAGCTTCGGAATGACACTTGCGTAGGATCTGTTCCTGTTCATGCTCAGGTACACAACGTCTAATTACACCATCTACTCCTTCTTTATAAAGATGTGGGTCATCCCAAAAGTAATGTCTCAAATCATAGAAAAACTTTTTCTTTTGTTGGTATGTAAAACTAGGTGGTATGAATTTAGCAACAATGTAATTAGCATAATTAGCATACCATGGAGTACTACGAGAAGTATTTATGACATTTAATTGCTCATCAGGAAAGCTATCATCAATTGATAGTGGGTCATCAAGAACATTTTCTAACCTAGACAAGTTATGCGCAGCAGGGGTTCTCAGTTCCCTTTCTATCAACAATATGCAAATCAAATTCTTGTAGCAAGAGAACCCATCTAATAAGTCTAGGTTTAGCATCTTTCTTTTCCATAAGATATTTAATAGCAGCATGATCTGTGTGAATGGTTACTTTAGAATCAACAATATAACGTCTGAACTTATCACAAGCAAATACAACTGCTAAGAGTTCCTTTTCAGTAGTAGCATAATTTCTTTGAGCATTGTCTAGAGTCTTACTAGCATAATGGATAACATTTAATTTCTTATCAACTCTTTGCCCTAGCTAGAACAGCACCTACAGCATAATCACTAGCATCACACATAATTTCAAAGGGTAAATTCCAATCAGGTAGCTGAACAATAGGTGCAGAGATCAATGCCTTCTTAAGTATTTCAAATGCTTTTACACAATCATCATCAAAAACAAATGGTATATCTTTTTGTAATAAATTAGTCAGAGGCCGAGAATTTTTTTAGAAGTCCTTAATGAACCTCCTATAAAATCCGGCGTGACCAAGGAAAATTCTTATACCTTTGATGTCCTTGGGACATGGTATCTTTTTAATAGCATAAACCCTAGCTTTGTCAACTTCAATACCTCTTTCAGAAACTTTATGCCCCAAGGCAATACCTTCATTAACCATAAAGTGGCACTTTTCCCAATTTAAGACAAGATTAGTTTCTTCACATCTCTGCAAAACTCGATCAAGATTGCTCAAGCAATCATCAAAAGAAGATCCATAGACGGAAAAGTCGTCCATGAAAACCTCACAAATCTTTTCACAATAATCAGATAATATAGCCATCATGCATCTTTGAAAGGTAGCAGGTGCATTACATAGACCAAAAGGCATATGTCTATAAGCAAAAGTACCAAAAGGGCATGTAAAAGTAGTCTTTGATTGATCTTTAGCTGACATGGGTATTTGAGAGAAACCAGAATAACCATCTAGAAAGCAATAATGTGTATGTTTGCATAATCTTTCTAACATTTGATCTATAAAAGGTAAGGGGTAATGATATTTCTTAGTAGCTTCATTTAATTTGCGGAAATCAATTACCATCCTATAACCTGTAATAATTGTTTGCGGAATCAATTCATCTTTATCATTAGGAATGACAGTAATACCTCCCTTCTTAGGGAAACAATGGACAGGACTTACCCACTGACTATCAGCAACGGGATAAATTATACCTGCCTCCAGAAGCTTTAGTATTTCTTTTCTTACCACTTCTTTCATTTTAGGATTAAGCCTTCCTTGATGATCACGAACTAGTTTGGCATCTTCTTCCAGATTTATTTTGTGTTGACATAGAGTGGGACTAACGCCCTTAAGATCATCAAGAGTATATTCAATAGCAGCACGGTGCTTCTTCAGAGTTTTCAGTAATCTCTCTTCTTCATGCTCTGAAAGGTTAGCACTAATAATAACAAGATATATTTTCCTTTCATCAAGATAAGCATATTTAAGATTATCGGGCAACAGTGTAAGCTCAAACACGAGATCACCCTTGGGTGGAGGAGGATCCCCCAAGGTTTCAACAGGCAAATTGTGTTTCAGAATAGGTTCCTGATAAAGAATACTTCATCTATTTCCCTTCTTTCATTCATAAACATATCATTTTCATGGTCTAGCAAATATTGTTCTAAAGGATCACTAGGAGGTACGGCAATAGAAGGAAGACCAATAAATTCATCCTTACTAGGCAATTCTTCTTCACGGTGTTGTTTAGTAAATTTAGAGAAATTAAACTCATGGGACATATCATCCAATCCAATAGTAACAACATTCTTTTCGTAGTCTATCTTAGCATTGACATTATTCAAGAAGGGTCTACCAAATATAATGGGACAAAAGCTATCTTGTGGAGAGCTAAGAACAAGAAAATCAGCAGGATATTTAGTTTTCCCGCACAAGACTTCAACATCTCTAACAATTCCCATTGCATATATAGTATCTCTATTAGCAAGTTTAATTGTAACATCAATATCTTCTAACTCAGCAGGTGCAATTTCATGCTTAATTTCTTTATATAAGTCATGATAACAATGATCTCCTATTTTAACAGAAATAACAGGCATGCCTACCACAGGTTTATGTTTATCTTTAGCACAAGGTTTAGCAATTCTAGCAGTTTCACCGCAGAATTGAATAATATGCCCATCAATATTATCAGACAAGAGATCTTTAACAATAGCAATATTAGGTTCAACTTTAACTTGCTCAGGAGGTGTATAAGTTCTAATATTACTTTTACGAACCACAGTTGAAGCTTTAGCATGATCCTTTATTTTAACAGGGAAAGGTGGTTTCTCAACATAAGAAGTAGGGACAATGGGATCATTATAAGTGACAATCTTTTCTTCAACTTTAGTAGGTGTTGCTACTTTTACTTCTATGGGAGGATGATATTTAAACCACTTCTCCCTGGGGAGATCAACATAAGTAGCAAAAGATTCACAGAAAGAAGCTACTATCTCAGAGTCAAGTCCATATTTAGTGCTAAATTTACGGAAAACAAAGGTATCCATAAAAGACTTAACACAATCAAACTTAGGTGTCATACCTGACTCCTTACCTTCGTATAGATCCCAATCTTTAGAGTTGTGTTTAATTATATCCAATAAATTACATTTGAATTCAATAGTCTTCATCATAAAAGAGCCAGCACAAGAAGTATCGAGCATGGTTTGATTATTATAAGAAAGCCGAGCATAAAATTTTTGAAGAATCATTTCTCTTGAGAGCTCATGATTGGGGCATGAATATAACATTGATTTAAGCCTCCCCCAAGATTGAGCGATGATTTCCCCTTCGCGAGGCCAAAAATTATATATATATAATTATGATCACGATGAACAAGATGCATAGGATAATACTTTTGATGAAATTCCAACTTCATTCATTTATAGTTCCATGACCTCGTATCATCACATAGCCTATACCATGTCAATGCGTCTCTCTTCAAAGATAAAGGGAAGACCTTCCTCTTAACAACATCATCGGGTATACCTGCAAGCTTAAATAATCCACAAACTTCATCCACATAGAATAAATGTTCATCGGGATGTTTTGTTCCATCTCCTGTAAAAGCATTAGCTAGCAGTTTTTTCATCATACCCGAAGGAACTTCAAAGGGAATAATTTCATTTTTAGTAGGTCCAATAGGTTGAGGAGAAACTCTTTGCTCTACTGGTCGGGGTGAAGATACCCCGAACAAGTCCCTCAGAGGATTACTTTCCATAGTAGCAAGTGACAGTAAATTTCAGCACACTATATAAATTTTTCCTTACCAAATTCCACATACCAAAGGCGCTTCACTCCTCAAAGAACGGCGCTTTAAAAGAATCTTGATGACCCACAAGTATAGGGGATCTATCGTAGTCCTTTCGATAAGTAAGAGTGTCGAACCCAACGAGGAGCGAAGGAAATGATAAGCGGTTTTCAGCAAGGTATTCTCTACAAGTACTGAAATAAGTGGTAACAGATAGTTTTGTGATAAGATAAATTGTAACGAGCAACAAATAACAAAAGTAAATAAAGTGCAGCAAGGTGGCCCAATACTTTGTAGCATAGGACAAGCCTGGACAAACTCTTATATAAGGAAAAGCGCTCCCGGGGACACATGGGAATATCGTCAAGCTAGTTTTCATCACGTTCATATGATTCGCGTTTGGTACTTTGATAATTTGATATGTGGGTGGACCGGTTCTTGGGTCCTGTTCTTACTTGAACAAGCATCCCACTTATGATTAACCTCTATTTCAAGCATCCGCAACTACAACAAAAGTATTAAGGTAAACCTAACCATAGCATGGAACATATGGATCCAAATCAGCCCCTTTCGATGCAACGCATAAACTAGGGTTTAAGATTCTGTCACTCTAGCAACCCATCATCTAGTTATTACTTCCGAATGCCTTCCTCTAGGCCCAAATAATGGTGAAGTGTTATGTAGTCGACGTTCACATAACACCACTAGAGGCTAGACAACATACATCTCATCAAAATATCGAATGAATACCAAATTCACATGACTACTAATAGCAAGACTTCTCCCATGTCCTCGTGGAACAAACGTAACTACTCACAAAGCATATTCATGTTCATAATCGAGGGGTATTAATATGCATATAGGATCTGAACATATGATCTTCCACCAAATAAACCAACTAGCATCAACTACAAGGAGTAATCAACACTACTAGCAACCTACTAGTACCAATCCCGGACTTGGAGACAAGAATTGGATACAAGAGATGAACTAGGGTTTTGAGAGGAGATGGTGCTAGTGAAGATGTTGATGGAGATTGCCCTCTCCCGACGAGAGGAGCGTTGGTGATGATGATGGCGATGATTTCCCCCTCCGGGAGGGAAGTTTCCCCGGCAGAACAGCTCTGCCGGAGCCCTAGATTGGTTCCGCCAAGGTTCCGTCTCGTGGCGGCGGAGTTTCGCTTATGATTTTTTTTCCTCGTCGAAAGACCTCATATAGCAGAAGATGGGCATCGGAGAGCCAATAGGGGGGCCACGAGGTAGGGGGCCCGCCCAGAGGGGTAGGGCGCGCCCCCACCCTCGTGGACAGGTGGGGCCCCCTCTGGTGAACTTCTTCCGCTGGATATTTTTTTATTATTTCCAAAATTTTGTTTCCTGGAGTTTCAGGACTTTTGGAGTTGTGTAGAATAGGTCTCTAATATTTGCTCCTTTTCCAGCCCAGAATTCCAGCTGCCGGCATTTCTCCCTCCTTATGTAAACCTTGTAAAATAAGAGATAATAGGCATAAGTATTGTGACATAATGTGTAATAACAGCCCATAATGCAATAAATATCGATATAAAAACATGATGCAAAATGGACGTATCAGTTCTCCGTGAGTATGCACCGTTGTGAAAGTTCTTCGTGCTGAGACACCACGTGATGATCGGGTGTAATAGGCTCTACGTTCAAATACAACAGGTGCAAAACAGTTGCACACGCAGAATACTCAGGTTAAACTTGACGAGCCTAGCATATAACAGATATGGCCTCGGAACACGGAGACCGAAAGGTCGAGCGTGAATCATATAGTAGATATGATCAACATAGTGATGTTCACCATTGAAACTACTCCATCTCACGTGATGATCGGACATGGTTTAGTTGATTTGGATCACGTGATCACTTAGAGGATTAGAGGGATGTCTATCTAAGTGGGAGTTCTTAAGTAATATGATTAATTGAACTTTAATTTATCATGAACTTAGTACCTGATAGTATCTTGCTTGTCTATGTTTGATTGTAGATAGATGGCCCGTGTTGTTGTTCTGTTGAATTTTAATGTGTTCCTTGAGAAAGAAAAGTTGAAAGATGATGGTAGCAATTACGCGAACTGGGTCCGTAACTTGAGGATTATCCTCATTGCTGCACAGAAGAATTGCGTCCTGGAAGCACCGCTGGTGCCGTGCCAGTTCTGCCGATGTAACCGACGACGTTAAGAACGTCTCGCGAGCAAAGCTGGTGACTACTCGATAGTTCAATGTGCCATGCTTTACGGCTTAGAACCGGGACTTCAACGACGTTTTGAACGTCATGGAGCATATGAGATGTTCCAGGAGTTGAAGTTAATATTTAAAGCAAATGCCCGGATTGAGAGATATGAAGTCTCCAATAAGTTCTACAGCTGCAAGATGGAGGAGAATAGTTTTGTCAGTGAGCATATACTCAAGATGTCTGGGTACTACAATCACTTGATTCAATTGGGAGTTAATCTTCCGGATGATAGCGTCATTGACAGAATTTTCCAATCACTGCCACCAAGCTACAAGAGCTTCGTGATGAACTATAACATGCAAGGGATGGACAAGACGATTCCCGAGCTCTTCGAAATGCTAAAGGTTGCGGAGGTAGAAATCAAGAAGGAGCATCAAGTGTTGATGGTCAATAAGACCACTAGTTTCAAGAAAAATGGCAAAGGGAAGAAGAAGGGGAACTTCAATAAGAACAGCAAGCAAGTTGCTGCTCAGGAGAAGACACCCAAGTCTGGACCTAAGCCTGAAACTGAGTGCTTCTACTGCAGGCAGACTGGTCACTGGAAGCGAAACTGCCCCAAGTATTTGGCGGATTAGAAGGATGGCAAGGTGAACAAAGGTATATGTGATATACATGTTATTGATGTGTACCTTACTAATGCTCGCAGTAGCACCTGGGTATTTGATAATCGGTTACATTGCTAATATTTGCAACTCGAAACAGGGGCTACGGATTAAGGGAAGATTGGCTAAGGACGAGGTGACGATGCGCGTGGGAAATGGTTCCAAAGTCAATGTGATCGCGGTCGGCACGCTACCTCTACATCTACCTTCGGGATTAGTATTAGACCTAAATAATTGTCATTTGGTGCAGCGTTGAGCATGAACATTATATCTGGATCTTGTTTGATGCGAGACGGTTATTCATTTAAATCAGAAAATAATGGTTGTTCTATTTATATGAGTAACATCTTTTATGGTCATGCACCCTTGAAGAGTGGTCTATTCTTATTGAATCTCGATAGTAGTGACGCACATATTCATATTGTTGAAGCCAAAAGATGCAGAGTTGATAATGATAGTGCAACTTATTTGTGGCACTGCCGTTTAGGTCATATCATTGTAAAGCGCATGAAGAAACTCCATGCTGATGGACTTTTGGAACCACTTGATTATGAATCACTTGGTACTTGCGAACCGTGCCTCATGGGCAAGATGACTAAAACGCCGTTCTCCGGTACTATGGAGAGAGCAACAGATTTGTTGGAGATCATACATACAGATGTATGTGGTTCGATGAATGTTGAGGCTCGTGGCGGATATAGTTATTTTCTCACCTTCACAGATGATTTAAGCAGATATGGGTATATCTACTTAATGAAGCATAAGTCTGAAACATTTGAAAAGTTCAAAGAATTTCAGAGTGAAGTTGAAAATCATCGTAACAAGAAAATAAACTTTCTACGATCGGATCGTGGAGGAGAATATTTGAGTTACGAGTTTGGTCTACATTTGAAACAACGTAATGGTGTGTCCGAACGTCGTAATCATACTTTACTAGATATGGTGCGATCTATGATGTCTCTTACTGATTTACCGCTATCGTTTTGGGATTATTCTTTAGTGACGGCCGCATTCACGTTAAATAGGGCACCATCGAAATCCGTTGAGACGACGCCTTATAAACTGTGGTTTGGCAAGAAACCAAAGTTGTCGTTTCTGAAAGTTTGGGGCTGCGATGCTTATGTGAAAAATCTTCAACCTGATAAGCTCGAACCCAAATCGGAGAAATGTGTCTTCATAGGATACCCAAAGGAGACTGTTGGGTACACCTTCTATCACAAATCCGAAGGCAAGACTTTTGTTGCTAAATTCAGAGTTTTTCTAGAGAAGGAGTTTCTCTCGAAAGAAGTGAGTGGGAGGAAAGTAGAACTTGATAATGTAACTGTACCTGCTCCTCTATTGGAAAGTAGTTCATCGCAGAAATCGGTTTCTGCGACACCTACACCAAATATTGAGGAAGTTAATGATGATAATCATGAAACTTCAGATCAAGTTGCTACTGAACCTAGTAGATCAACCAGAGTAAGATCCGCACCAGAGTGGTACGGTAATCCTGTTCTGGAAGTCATGCTACTAGATCATGATGAACCTACAAACTATGAAGAAGCGATGGTGAGCCCAGATTCCGCAAACTGGCTTGAGGCCATGAAATCTGAGATGGGATCCATGTATGAGAACAAAGTGTGGACTTTGGTTGACTTGCCCGATGATCGGCAAACAATTGAGAATAAATGGATCTTCAAGAAGAAGACTGACGCTAACGGTAATATTACTGTCTATAAAGCTCGACTTGTTGCAAAAGGGTTTCGACAAGTTCAAGGGATTGACTACGATGAGACCTTCTCACCCATAGCGATGCTTAAGTCTGTCCAAATCATGTTAGCAATTGCCGCATTTTATGATTATGAAATATGGCAGATGGATGTCAAAACTGCATTTCTGAATGGGTTCTGGAGGAAGAGTTGTATATGATGCAACCGGAAGGTTTTGTCGATCAAAAGGGAGCTGACAAAGTGTGCAAGCTCCAGCGATCCATCTATGGACTGGTGCAAGCCTCTCGGAGTTGGAATAAACGCTTTGATAGTGTGATCAAAGCATTTGGTTTTATACAGACTTTTGGAGAAGCCTGTATTTACAAGTGAGTGGGAGCTCTATAGCATTTATGATATTATATGTGGATGACATATTACTGATTGGAAATGATATAGAATTTTTGGATAGCATAAAGGGATACTTGAATAAGAGTTTTTCAATGAAAGACCTCGGTGAAGCTGCTTACATATTGGGCATTAAGATCTATAGAGATAGATCAAAACGCTTAATTGGACTTTCACAAAGCACATACCTTGACAAAGTTTTGAAGAAGTTCAAAATGGATCAAGCAAAGAAAGGGTTCTTGCCAGTGTTACTAGGTGTGAAGTTGAGTAAGACTCAATGCCCGACCACTGCAGAAGATAGAGAGAAAATGAAAGATGTTCCCTATGCTTCAGCCATAGGCTCTATCATGTATGCAATGCTGTGTACTGCACTGATGTGTGCCTTGCTATAAGTCTAGTAGGGAGGTACCAAATTAATCCAGGAGTGGATCAGTGGACAGTGGTCAAGAACATCCTGAAGTACCTGAAAAGGACTAAGGATATGTTTCTCGTGTATGGAGGTGACAAAGAGCTCATCGTAAATGGTTACGTTGATGCAAGCTTTGACACTGATCCGGATGATCCTAAATCACAAACCAGATACGTGTTTACATTAAACGATGGAGCTGTCAGTTGGTGCCGTTCTAAACAAAGCGTCGTGGCGGGATCTACGTGTGAAGCGGAGTACATAGCTGCTTCGGAAGTAGCAAATGAAGGAGTCTAGATGAAGGAGTTCATATCCGATCTAGGTGTCATACCTAGTGCATTGCGTCCAATGAAAATCTTTTGTGACAATACTGGAGCAATTGCCTTGGTGAAGGAATCCAGATTTCACAAGAGAACCAAGCACATCAAGAGATGCTTCAATTTCATCCGGGATTTAGTCCAGGTGGGAGACATAGAAATTTGCAAGATACATACGGATCTGAATGTTGCGCACCGTTGACTAAGCCTCTTCCACGAGCAAAACATGATCAGCACCAAGGCTCCATGGGTGTTAGAATCATTATTGTGTAATCTAGATTATTGACTCTAGTGCAAGTGGGAGATCAAGGAAATATGCCCTAGAGGCAATAATAAAGTTATTATTTCTTTCCTTATATCATGATAAATTTTTATTATTCATGCTAGAATTGTATTAATCGGAAACATAATACATGTGTGAATACATAGACAAACAGAGTGTCACTAGTATGCCTCTACTTGACTAGCTCGTTAATGGAAGATGGTTATGTTTCCTAACCATAGACATGAGTTGTCATTTGATTAACGGGATCACATCATTAGGAGAACGATGTGATTTACTTGACCCATTCCGTTAGCTTAGCACCCGATCGTTTAGTATGTTGCTATTGCTTTCTTCATGACTTATACATGTTCCTATGACTATGACATTATGCAACTCCCGTTTACTAGAGGAACACTTTGTGTGCTACCAAACATCACAACGTAACTGGGTGATTATAAAGGTGCTCTACAGGTGTCTACGAAGGTATTTGTTGGGTTGGCGTATTTCGACATTAGGATTTGTCACTCCGATTGTCGGAGAGGTATCTCTGGGCCCTCTCGGTAATGCACATCACTTAAGCCTTGCAAGTGACTTGCCGGTAACGAGATTGAACTAGGTATTGAGATACCGACGATCGAATCTCGGGGAAGTAAACATACCGATGACAAAGGGAACAACGTATGTTGTTATGCGGTCTGACCGATAAAGATCTTCATAGAATATGTGGGAGCCAATATGAGCATCCAGGTTCCGCTATTGGTTATTGACCGGAGATGTGTCTCGGTCATGTCTACATAGTTCTCGAACCCGTAGGGTTCGCACGCTTAATGTTACGATGACAGTTATATTATGAGTTTATATGTTTTAATGTACCGAAGGTTTTTCGGAGTCCCGGATGTGATCACGGACATGACGAGGAGTCTCGAAATGGTCGAGACATGAAGATTGATATATTGGAAGCCTATGTTTGGATATCGGAAGTGTTCCGGATGAAATCGGGATTTTACCGGAGTACCTGGAGGTTACCGGAACCCCCGGGAGGTAAATGGGCCTTAGTGGGATTTTACGGAGAAGAGGAGAGGCGGCCAGGGCTGGGCCGCGCGCCCCTCCCCCCCCCCTAGTCCGAATAGGACAAGGAGAGGGGGGCGGTGCCCCCCCCCCCACTTTCCTTCTCTCCCTCCTCTTTCCCCCTCCCGAATCCTATTCCAGCTAGGAAAGGGGGGGAGTCCTACTCCCGGTGGGAGTAGGACTCCTCCTGGCGCGCCCTCTCCCTGGCCGGCCGCACCCCCCTTGCTCCTTTATATACGGGGGTAGGGGGCACCCCATAGACACAACAATTGATCAACTTGATCTTTTAGCTGTGTGCGGTGCCCCCCTCCACTATAATCCACCTCGATAATACTGTAGCGGTGCTTAGGCGAAGCCCTGTGTCGGTAGAAAATCAACATCGTAACCACGCTGTCGTGCTGCCGAAACTCTCCCTCAACACTCGGCTGGATCGGAGTTCGAGGGACGTCATCGGGCTGAACGTGTGCTAAACTCGGAGGTGCCGTGCGTTCGGTACTTGATCGGTTGGATCGTGAAGACGTACGACTACATCAACCACGTTGTGCTAACGCTTCCGCTTTCAGTCTACGAGGGTACGTGGACAAAACTCTCCCCTCTCGTTGCTATGCATCACCATGATCTTGCGTGAGCGTAGGAATTTTTTGAAATTACTACGTTCCCCAACAATGAATGCAAATGATAGGGTGCTCTCCTGCGGGTGCTTTTTAATAAGACAGTGATGAATCATCATAAAAGTAAATAGATAGGCCCTTGGCAAAGGGAAGCAGGGATTTGTGGAGGTGCCAGAGCTGGATTTTAAAATAGAGATGAATAACATTTTAAGCGGCATACGTTCACTGTCAACGCAACAACTATGAGATGGCAATATATTCCATGCTAAACACATTATAGGCGGTTCCCAAACAGAATGGTAAAGTTTATACTCCCCCGCCACCAACAAGCACACTCCACGACCATCCGAAACAACGGGGTACCGTCCATACCAACAACAGTCCTGGAGGATTTTTTTTTTAATTATTTTGATTTGATTTGCATAAAGCATGGGACTGGGCATCCCGGTTACCAGCCATTTTGAGAATAACCCACCTAACATGGAAGATACAGACAACCCTAGTTGATACATGAGCTGCTCGAGCATACAAATAAGAATTTCATTTGAAGGTTTGGAGTTTGGCACATACAAATTTACTTGGAACGGCAGGTAAAATACCGCATATAGGAAGGTATGGTGGACTCATATGGAACAACTTTGGGGTTTAAGGAGTTTGGATGCACAAGCAGTGTTCCGGCTTAGTACAGGTGAAGGCTAGCAAAAGACTGGGAAGCGACCAACTGAGAGAGCGACTGTCGGTGTCAAAACCGACGGATCTCGGGTAGGGGGTCCCCAATTGTGCGTCTAGGCGGATGGTAACAGGAGACAAGGGACACGATGTTTTTACCCAGGTTCGGGCCCTCTCGATGGAGGTAAAACCCTACTCCTGCTTGATTAATATTGATGATATGGGTAGTACAAGAGTAGATCTACCACAAGATCAGAGAGACTAAACCCTAGAAGCTAGCCTATGGTATGATTGTTGTTCGTCCTACAAACTGAAACCCTCCGGTTTATATAGACATTGGAGAGGGCTAGGGTTACACAGAGTCGGTTACAATGGGAGGAGATCTACATATCCGTATCGCCAAGCTTGCCTTCCACGCCAAGGAAAGTCCCATCCGGACACAGGACGAAGTCTTCAATCTTGTATCTTCATAGTCCAGGAGTCCGGCCAAAGGTTATAGTCCGGCCATCCGGACACCCCCTAATCCAGGACTCCCTCAGTAGCCCCTGAACTAGGCTTCAATGATGACGAGTCCGGCGCGCAGATTTTCTACGACATTGCAAGGCGGGTTCCTCCTCCGAATACTTCATACAAGATTTTGAACACAAGGATAGTGTCCGGCTCTGCAAAATAAGTTCCACATACCACCATAGAGAGAATAATATTTACACAAATCCAATCTGCTGACGTATTCTGCAGTGTGACATCACACCATGGCCAAGCCTTTATTCGAATCGTTTTTACTATCCCACCTCAGCGCGCTTAGCGAGGCGGTTTCCTTGGCACGTCTTGTCGAAGCAGAGATTGTGTCCCCTTATTCCGGGATTCTCATCAATACGGGCGTGGGTAACCCAACCGTGCCATTAATTACGGCGCTTGGGAGATAAGCGAGTTTTACCAGGCTGGTGTGGGGCACATAGTTTCGTTCGCCCATATAAGGGGATAAGGATCCACCTTTCTCATCTACGCCTTCTTCCTCCTTTGCTTATCCATTTCCGCGCACTCGAGCTCCAGCGCCCAAGTCCGCACATCCCACCTCAACCTTCTCCAGCCATGTCCGGAGCGGGAGGCAAGTGGATGGTCTCCTCCGTCACGGAGGGATACATCAATAAGCTGAGGGAGGCCGGATACTTGTCTAACGACATTGCGCACCGGCTCCCAGACAAGGGGCAGCTCATCCCCACCCCCAGGCCCCATGAGAGGGTGGTGTTCCTCACCCATTTCCTCCGCGGACTAGGTTTCCCACTTCACTCATTTGTCCGGGGGCTCATGTTCTACTACGGCCTGGATTTCCACGATCTGGCCCCGAACTTAATCCTCAACATCTCGGCGTTTATCGTGGGTAGGCGAAACCTTCCTCCGCATCAAGCCCCACTTCGCTTATGGTGAAGACCTTCAATGTCAAGCCGAAGGTAGTGGGCCGCCAGCAAGCGGAGTGCGGAGGTGCCATGGTGGGCAAGATGCCCAACGTTACATGGCTCGAGGGCTCCTTCGTGGAGACCATAAAGGGGTGGCAATCGGGGTGGTTCTACATCCCCGAGCCGCGTGACCCTGAATGGGCAGCGGCCCCCGAATTCCGATCTGGCATCCCCACATGGCTCACCTCCTGGAAAGAGAAGGGCCTATCGTGGGGTAATTCGGAAGAGCGGACCGGACTCCAAACCTGCGTCCAAGACCTGGTGGACAAAAAGGTTAAACTCGTCAACGTAGTCCAGGTCATGCTCATCCGCCGGATCCTCCCGTGTCAACGACGGGCTTTTAACTTATGGGAGTTCAACCCGGCCCAGCACCAAACTCGATCAGGCTCTTTGACACAACGCACGAGGATGCCTGGAAGGTGCTATTCAAGGGCGCCGAGGTTCCCCCTCCCATCACCGAGGATCACGGATTCCGCGCGAAGCGCCAAGCCAGCGTAGTAAGCTTATTTTACCCTTTACGGGATACTTGTTTTTCATAGTTTGAATCTATGCGGGATCTAAGCTCCCATTCCTTTGACAGGAATGGCAGAAGAAGACCGGACAGATCGATTGTCCGGCTCCTTTGCCCAAAGATCCAGCGGACGCCCGCTTGACGGGGCTGCTGGTTCCGGCACCTTACGTGGTGCCGGAGAAGAAGGCCAATAAAAAGGCCGCGGGAACTCGAAAGAGTTCCCAGCGCTCGGCGGTGTCGGATTCATCGTCCGATGACTCCGAGGCGCACTCCTCCCACGAAGACGAGGAGGAGGAAGAAGAGGCCTCTCCCTCCGGGGGAGGAGGAGAAAAGGAAGTCCGCCCCAACTGGGGGGCCGGAGGGTCCAAGAAGGGAAGGACCCTTCCTTCGGACTACTCCACCAACGCCGACGACGGCGAAGAGGAGTGGCCATCCAGGGCCAAGCCCCTGGCAAAATCGTAAGTATCCGGATACCAGAATAACTCATGGCGTTCCTTTATTGCATAGTATCTTTTGACGCCGAATATAATCATGTAGTCCGCCCGCGGCCCAACTCGGCGCCTCGTCGAGCGGATCCCTGGATTCGTCGGATGTGAATAGCCTTTCACTTCCGACTGCTACCTCCCCTCATCCTACGGACGATGCTAAGGTGGAGTCCCAAAAGGGTCCAAGCCAGGAGGGGGTGGTCCTGGAGGCGCCGCAAGGCGACCTCCCGGACTCCAGGTGCAAAGGGATAAAACCCCGAAGGGCTCTAAGTCCGGCCCTGGGCCGGACACCGCATCGGAACCTTCAACGGTTCCGGCATCCGGCAGGCGGCCCCCTACTAAGAAGGGCAAGCCTATGACGCCGGTGACCTCCGTCCAACCGGAGGCACCAGATAATCTGCTGGAGGTGCTTAACGGTGCCTCCATCAACGAGGAGCACCGTGCTATTATGAGTGCGGTGATCCAGAAGGTTCAGTCCGCCAAGAGTGGGCTGACTGAAGCCTGTGCCAGCCTTCTAACAGGCTTTGAGGTATGTATTTAAGATATGTAAAAATATTACCGCATAGATAGTAGCCTCGATGCTCAGTTTGGTGTTCGGAAAGAAAAGCCGAATTGAGGATCAAAAAGATATACGCAGGAGTCTAACATGAGTATGTCAATATGGGAATGCAAAGGCTGCGCTTGACCTCTGCCAAGACCGATCATGGAGGTCGATGCATTGAAGCAGAGCCTTGAGCGGTCCGAGAACGAGCTCGGCCTTGCCAAGAAGCAGCTCGAGGATAAGGAAGGTAAGTAATACCTTATGTAAGTATATAAAAAGATGTAGTTGCAAAAAAATGACAGGACCAACGTGAGTATTACTGGGGCCACAACCGAGGTGGCGACCCTGAAGAAAGCGCTGTCCAAGGCCGAAGACAATGCGGCCGTCGAACGCGTCGAGCGAGAAAAGCAGGAGGCGCGGGTAGCGGAGGTGCAGCAAGAGCTCCAGGATCTCGTGAAAAAACACGAGAGCTTGGAGCTTGACTCAAAGACTCGAGAGTCCGAGCTCGCCTCGGCGCTTGAGAGCGCCAAATCTGCCAAGGCCGAAGCCCAAAAAGCCCTCCAAGAAATTGAGGCGATGAAGAAGATAGCGGCGGGTAAGGCATTCTTTATGCAAAGCAAGCACGTTAAAGTGAATTACTTGTTACTTACCCGAGTCCGAGCTCACCAGAGCATTCGCAGATCTTCCCGGAGTGTGTCCGACGCCGCAGATTCTACCGAGCCAAGAGGGAGCTCGATGGAGAAGGTGTTCTGGTCTCAAGATCCGAGGCGGACACTCAGTGCCCTTGAGCGACCAGTGAAAGAAGATGGTCGAGCTCCATAAGGTGGCGAACAGGCCATGAAGGGTCTCTTAGTCCGCTATGGCCTGGGAAGCCATGCCTGGGAGCTACTTGGGCTGGTGAGGCGGCTGGTGGATGCTGTCCGTGGCTTGAAGTCATCAAGTGCTTCAGATGCATCGAAGGTGCTCAGAGGCCCTTGCCCGTGCTAAAGTGCACTGGGGCAAGATGGACGCTGAGAAGCTTGTGACGGATGGACCACCACCGGGCAAGGAGCATCGCAAACCCGAGATGTATTATGAGGGTGTCCTGAAGGGTGCCCGCCTTATAGCGGATGAGTGCTCCAAAGATGTAATTTTTGAGTAAACTCGCATTTGTGATCCTGTACGCTGAAAACTTGTTCATATGCACTAAGCAACGCTTTTGAATTTAAAATATTACCTTCTGTGCGGCCGTTTATTAAATTTGAGAGATGGCGAGTCGTCGGCTTCTGCCCCCATGCCACGAGTGCTGGGGTGTTCGGGATAACTTGAGCGCTCTTTTTCCCATTCTTGGGTCCTTCGAGGGAGGCGCTCAACACAACGAACAAGGCAATTAGACTATAATGCTTGAACACTCTCACTTAGCCATAGAATTATATAATTTTAAATTTCGGCGAAGCCCCTAGTATTTGGAAGACCGAGTTCAGGGCGCTATCCACGCCTAGGCCAGACAAAGCAGACTCCTCGCTCTAAGCGGCATAAGTCTTTAGGGACTCGAAAACCTCTCGAACAGCGACCAACTCTCGCCCTATCATGACGGTCAGTTTTAGCTTTCTCCACTGAGGTGCTTAGCCCAGCTCAACCGGGGCACAATCATAGTGGTTCTCCCAGCACTACCTTAGCCAATATAACGGAACGTAAGGTACCAAAACATGGGAGCCGGGCAAACCCAACTATTGACCCAAGACATGATTCGGAGCCGATGCATATAATGTTATAAGTTCGGGGTGTTGCACTCATGAGAGTGTTTGGACTTCTCACACCATATTCTGGGGTACGTAAGCCCCTGGTGTATTGGCCGTACCAAAGTGTACAGTTGCATAATGTCATTAATGAACATATATAGATAAAAAAGGGAATGCAATAATAGACAAAAGCTATGTATTGTTTATTTGAAAAGGCTGCGGTAAAATCCGGACGATACAAATAGTGCGATAAGCAAGAGATGGGACTATTTGACATGTCCTTCTGTAGGCCATGCGGA
This sequence comes from Aegilops bicornis, assembly GCA_021605145.1. Classification (NCBI taxonomy): domain Eukaryota; kingdom Viridiplantae; phylum Streptophyta; class Magnoliopsida; order Poales; family Poaceae; genus Aegilops; species Aegilops bicornis. The sequence continues at coordinate 760,302,602 of CM038671.1, read as the reverse complement.
TGATATGTGAAACAAGTATACTGCTCGTTATAGAGACCACCTGGACACTCGACGTAGCTTTCTGCCTCCCTGGCTGTTGCATCGTGTGTTCAGCGATTGTACTGCCGAACAGGCCTTCCATAGAGTGGAGTCCTGAAAGTAAGAAGAAAAAAATAATGACAAAATCGGGAGCCCCTGGTGCAGTTGAGCCGCATTTTGGGCATGCCGTGGTCGTTCCCCTCCCCCTATGCCAATGTTATTTCCAAAGCATAGTTATGTACGCATAGTACTGGTTTTGCAATTTCGCGAGGGCTGGGTTTGGGGCTGCATTGCTACGCTTGCTCGGAATGTGCCAGGCGGTCTTGTTGTAGGTTAGTCCGGGCGCGCTTGACGGTGTCCGGACGTTTAATAGCCGGACTGGAGAATTGCCTTGAAAGGCTGCTTTGTACTTCCGCCGCGAGGGTCAGCCAGTATGCTCCTCCGTTCGGAGAGAGCGTTCAGTGTTTCCATTGACCGTAATGACTCCTCGAGGGCCTGGCATCTTGAGCTTGAGGTATGTGTAGTGCGGCACCGCATTGAACTTTGCAAATGCGGTTCGTCCGAGCAGTGCGTGATAGCCACTGCGGAACGGGACTATGTAGAAGATTAACTCCTCGCTTCGGAAATTATCCGGGGATCCGAAGACCACCTCAAGTGTAACTGAGCCTGTACAGTTGGCCTCTACACCTGGTATGACGCCTTTAAAGGTCATCTTTGTGGGTTTAATCCTTGAGGGATCTATGCCCATTTTCGCATTGTATCCTGATAAAGCAGGTTCAGGCTGCTGCCATCGTCCATAAGGAATCTAGTGAGGTGAAATCCGTCAATGATTGGGTCTAGAACCAATGCGGCGAATGCGCCATGGCGGATGCTAGTGGGGTGGTCCCTTCGATCAAAAGTGATCGGGAAGGAGGACCATGGGTTGAACTTTGGGGCGACTGGCTCCAACGCATATACGTCCCTGAGTGCACGCTTCCGCTCCCTTTTGGGGATGTGGGTTGCGTACATCATGTTCACCGTCCGCACTTGTGGGGGGAAGCCCTTCTGTCCCCTATTGTTCGGTGGCCGGGGCTCCTCCTCGTCATCGCTATGCAGCCCCTTATCTCTGTTTTCGGCACTTAACTTGCCTGCCTGCTTGAACACCCAACAATCCCTGTTGGTGTGATTGGCTGGTTTTTCGGGGGTGTCGTGTATCCGCACGAGCGATCGAGTATTCGGTCCAAACCGGACGGGCCCGGATTATTTCTTTTAAATGGCTTTTTCACGACCGGGTTTAGAGCCTCTGAATCCGGCATTAACTACCGTATCCTCAGCATTGTCGCCGTTAATGCGGCGCTTGTGCTTGTTGCGACGCGACCTGCCATTGCTGTCCTTGGTATCCGAATTACCAGGGCTCTTGGTCATGTTATTACTACGAGCTAGCCAGTTGTCTTCTCCGCGCAAAAGCGGGTCATGAGTGTTGTGAGGGCTGCCATGGATTTCGCTTTTCTGTCCTAGGTGCCGGGCAAGCCACTCATCGCGGATGTTATTCTTGAAGGCTGCAAGGGCCTGCGTCCGACAATCGACTATTTGATTTTTTCTTGGTTAGGAACCGTGTCCGTAATTGTTCCGCCGATTCCTTTGGCTGCTGAATTATGTGGCTTAGGTCATCGACGCCGGTGGTCGCACATAGGTGCCCCGGAAATTGTCGAGGAATGCAGCTTCCGTGTCCTCCCAACAACCAATTGATTCTGGGCAAGCTATTAAGCCAATGCCGAGCTGGTCCTTTAAGCTTGAGTGGGAGGTATTTGATGGCGTGTAGATCATCACCAAGGGCCATGTGGATATGAAGGAGATAATCCTCGATCCATACCGCAGGATCTGTTGTGCCATCGTATGATTCGATGTTTACGGGTTTCAAACCCTCGGGGATTTGATGATCCATTACTTCATCTGTGAAGCATAGTGAGTGTGCAGCGCCTCTGTACTGGGCTATATCATGACGTAGCACAAACGAGCTTTGTCTACTTTGTTCGGCCCGGCCGGATTTACCATATCCGGCATGACGGTTATCGTCACGTGTCGTGGGGCGCCCACGCAATCCATAGATCGATCTTGTTTGCCTTGCCCTGTCCTCCAATATATCTCGCAGGTCTGGCGCATTTCCCCGTGCCTTGGTATTCTTTGAGCGACACCGGGGTGTGGCTTGAGTGGAGGGCCGAGAGGCCTCTCTGTCACGGCCACGAGGTGGCCGCTCGGCCGCATCATGCGCCTCTCTGTCTAGGTGCTTCCTCCTCTAACCGGGGTAGCAGCCTGCGTTTTGGGTAGCTCTTGGAGGGGCGTTCGAGTTTGTTCTCTTCGGCCGCAAGGACTTCAGTCCATCTGTCGGCTAGCAAGTCTTGGTCAGCCCTAAGCTGTTGCTGTTTTTCTTGAGGCTGCTCGCCGTGGCCATAAGCCTGCGTTTGAAACGCTCTTGTTCGACGGGATCCTCAGGCACGATAAATTCGTCGCCGAGGCTTGCCTCGTCTTCGAGGGAGGCATGCAATTATCGTCCTCTACCTCTCTGTCTGCCGCTCTCTCATGAGGGCTGGCTTCTCCATCCTCCTGTGTTGAATCCTGCTGGAGGGGGTTGTCTTCGGCACTGTCCGGGGTGTTATTATCTCCCGTGTCGGAATCATCGTTTTTGCTTTGGCGGGATTTAGAGCGGCGCCGCTGACGCCGGCGCTTAGGCTTATTCTTGGAGGGGTCATCCTCTGTTGTTCCATCGCCGTTCCCTTCTTTTGGGGTGTCCACCATGTATATGTCATACGACGAGGTGGCCTTCCAAAGCGTCTCGTAGGCGCTGGTTCTTGGTCGTCTCCTGCATCGGCGTCCATACCGTCGATGTCATCAGAGTCGAAGTCGAGCATGTCGGTTAAATCATCGACAGTGGCTACGAAGTGGGTGGTGGGTGGGCCTTAAATTTATTCGTCGTCCGCATCCCTACCTTGCTGACCATTGTCCGGCCAGGGCCTGATAAAGAGAGAGACTTTAGTGAATTCAGAATGTCGCCGAAGGGCGAGTGCTGAAAGATGTCCGCGGCGGTGAACTCCATGATCGGCGCCCAATCGGATTCGATTGGCAGGGGCGCGGAAGGTTCGGAGTCCGGAGGGGAGTCCGGCACCTTGGAGTCACAAGCTTCGCAAAGGACAAGGCTGGTGTTCGGCTCGATCGCCGTAGAGATTGCAGCCCCCGAGACGGTGTCCAGCCACCCGTCCTCGATTGGTGCAGTCGGCTCTGAGCTAAGGGTCGGAGCTGACACGGGTGCGGCCTCTAGGGCACTGTTCGGCGGCAGAGCTAGATCATGCCCATCGTAATAGTGCGGCGTGCTCGGCTGTGGCTCGAACCCATCGAAGATCAAGTCTCCGCGAACGTCAGCCGTGTAGTTCAAACTTCCAAATCTGACCTGATGGCCAGGGGCGTAGCTTTCGATCTGCTCCAGATGGCCAAGCGAATTGGCAAAGTGCAAAGCCGCCCGAATCACGAAGATCTGTCCGGGAGAAAATTCTCGCCTGGACCGCATCATTGTTGATGATCGGAGGAGCCATCGGGCCTAAAGGTGACGCATACGTAGGAACTCTCAATGAAAGCACCAATGTCGGTGTCAAAACCGGCGGATCTCGGGTAGGGGGTCTCGAATTGTGCGTCTAGGAGGATGGTAATAGGAGACAAGGGGCACGATGTTTTGACCCAGGTTCGGGCCCTCTCGATGGAGGTAAAACCCTACTCCTGCTTGATTAATATTGATGATATGGGTAGTACAAGAGTAGATCTACCACGAGATCAGAGAGGCTAAACCCTAGAAGCTAGCCTATGGTATGATTGTTGTTCGTCCTACGGACTAAAACCCTCCGGTTTATATAGATACCGGAGAGGGCTAGGGTTACACATAGTCGGTTACAATGGGAGGAGATCTACATATCCGTATTCCCAAGCTTGCCTTCCACGCCAAGGAAAGTCCCATCAAGACACGGGACGAAGTCTTCAATCTTGTATCTTCATAGTCCAGGAGTCCGGCCAAAGGTTATAGTCCGGCCATCCGGACACCCCCTAATCCAGGACTCCCTCAGCGACAACAGTCATAAACATGCATTAAAATTAATTCACACCGGGTACAAGCATGAGTAGGATATAATCTACCATGAACATAAATATCATGAAGGCTATGTTGATTTGTTTCAACTACATGCGTGAACATGTGCCAGGTCGAGTCACTCAATTCATTCAAAGGAGGATACCATCCCATCATACCACATCATAATCATTCTAATAGCATGTTGGCACGCAAGGTAAACCTTTATAACTCATAGCTAATCAAGCATGGCACAAGCAACTATAATCTCTAAATGTCATTGCAAATATGTTTACTTCATAATAAGCTGATCAGGAACGATGAACTCATCATATTTACAAAAACAAGAGAGGTCGAGTTCATACCAGCTTTTCTCATCTCAATCAGTCCATCATATATCGTCATTATTGCCTTTCACTTGCACGACCGAACGATGTGTATAATAATAATAGTGCACGTGCATTGGACTAAGCTGGAATCTGCAGGCATTCAACTCAAGAGAGAAGACAAGGTAATATGGGCTCTAAGTTAAATAAACAATCATGCATATGAGAGCCATTAAACATTTTCAATATGGTCTTCTACTCTCGACCCCCAAAGGAAAGAAAAGAAAAGAAAACTATTTACACGGGAAAGCTCCCAACAAGTAAAAGAAGAACGAGAAATATTTTTGGGTTTTCTTTTTAATTTCTACTACAAGCATGGAATGTAAACTAACTTTTTTTTGGTTTTTCTTAAGGTTTAACAAACACACATGAAGAAAGCTAGAAAAAGGAAATTAAACTAGCATGGATAATACAATGAAAGAGTATGACCACCGACGACTAGAATAGTGTGTGAACATGAATGTAAAGTCGGTAAGAAATACGTACTCCCCCAAGCTTAGGCTTTTGGCCTAAGTTGATTTACTGCCAAGGACCGCGGCTACTCTCCCCAGTGTACTGAGAGGTGAAATCAGGATACCACTGGCTGGCCATCTCCGGGTCCCACTGGTAGGATTATGCACGATAAGGGTCCAGTGCAGGTTCCGGCTCAGGCTCAGGTTCCGGAGTGGATGCTTGGCCTCGATGAGCGTACACCTCTCCTGACAAGAAAATTTTCTGCAATCAAATCAAACAACAGAGGCGCAGGCAAAATAATAGTCTCATTGTGTTTCTTATTAAATCTTAGGTTATACAAGAGTATCTTATCTTCGTTGTCAACAATGAACTCATGTGCTACCATGCTATTGTAATGTAAAATGTAAGGAGGCAATATTGTCTCCTCTTTCTCATCGTGCCTAATAGGTATCTCAAAATGTCTAGCAAGACGTGCAGCATAGATACCTCCAAAGATGGGGCCTTTTGTACGATTAAGGCTTAGCCATTTAGCAATGACGGCACCCATACTAAAACTATTATCTCCAAACAAGGCATGGTGAAGAATGGTAATATCAGGAGCATTGAAATTTCCACTATTTCCACGACCAATCAAGCATCTACTAGCAAATATGGCAAAGTAGCGTAAAACAGGAAAGTGTATGCTAGAGATTCTCGCATGGGAACCCTTCTTTGGATCCCCTACAGTGATAGTGTTAACAAAGCCATCCACATCTTTACGATGTGGTTCATCTAATTTTCCCTCAAAGGGTATCCTACATACCGTGCAAAAATTAGGTAAAGACATTTCCCTGAATTCATCATATAAATGAAATGACACTGAAGGAAGTGACTTCTTAGGATAATAATAAAAGTTTTGCACGAAAGTATTGGTGAGTAAGAGATACTGGTCGATCCGGTCGTGGAGGAAATCGGTGAGGCCTGCATTCTCGATCAAAGAATAAAAATCTTCATAAATTCCAGCTTCTCTCAAGAAATTATCACAGGGCCATTCACACGGCCGTACTTCCGCTATACGAGGAAGATTATATTTGGCCTTTTCCTTCTCTTTAGCCTGTTTTTCCTGAGAGCCTTGGCTAGAAGAGCCCCTCAAAAATCTCCTTAACATTTTCTGAAAATTTCTGAAATTTTAGTAACTTCAAAATAAAAGTGAATAGAACTAAAGAAGATTGGTAGCAACTACTCCTACAAGTGCCTAGAGACTATATCATGCATTAAAATTACTTGGGACCTCATAAATTTAACATGCAAGCTCAAGAACATGGTCACCTATGCAGCAAAAATTTGCAATGAATAAAGCACTAGAACAAAAACTAATTGGACCAATGGAGGAGTCACATACCAAGCAACAATCTCCCAAAGAAGTTTTGTGAATGGAGCTTTGAGCAAAGAGATCAAAAATCGCAGCAAAATGAGCTAGAACTCGTGCTTGAGCTGGATGGGGATTTTTTTTGGGAAGAAGATGGAGTGTGTGGGTGTTGGCATAAATGGAGGGGGTTACCAGGGCCCACGAGATGTGGGCGCACCTGCTGGGGGTGGGCGCGCCCTCCACTCTCGTGGCCTGGTGCTTGCCCCTCCTGCAGTGTTTTCAGTGCCTAAAATCCTCAAATATTCCATAAAAAATCATATAAAATTTTCAAGGCATTTGGAGCACTTTCATTTTCGGGATATTTTTTATTGCACGGATAATTTAGAAAACAGACAGATAGCAGAAAGTAAAAAGTGGGTACAGAAGGTCGTGCCTTCTAGTTTCATCCATCCCATGATCATCAAAATGAATCCACTAATAAGGTTGATCAAGTCTTGTTAACAAACTCATTCCGAATAACACAGAACCAGAGAAATTTCGAATGACACTATGTCACCTCAACGGGGATATGAACATCCCCGATAATAAGAATATCATATTTTTTCTTGACAGTAGGAAGAGGAAATTCAAAACCTTCAATAATAATAGTTGGGACTTTCCCAATAGAGTTGATGCTATGAACTTGAGATTGTTTCCTCGGAAAGTGTACTGTATGCTCATTACCATTAACATGAAAAGTGACATTGCCTTTGTTGCAATCAATAACAGCCCCTGCAGTATTCAGAAAGGGTCTTCCAAGGATAATCGACATACTATCGCCCTCGGAATATCAAGAATAACAAAGTCCGTTAAGATAGTGACATTTGCAACCACAACAGTACACATCCTCACAAATACCGGCTGTATAGCAGTTGATTTATCAGCCATTTGCAAAGATATTTCAGTAGGTGTCAACTTACTCAATTCAAGTCTACGATATAAAGAGAGGGGCATAACACTAACACCGGCTCCAAGATCACATAAAGCAGTTCTAACATAGTTTATTTTAATGGAGCATGGTATAGTTGGTACCCCGGGATCTCCAAGTTTCTTTGGTATTCCACCCTTAAAAGTGTAATTAGCAAGCATGGTGGAAATTTCTGCTTCCGGTATCTTTCTTTTGTTTGTAATGATATCCTTCATATACTTAGCATAAGGATTTACTTTGAGCATATCAGTTAAGCGCATACGTAAGAAGATAGGTCTAATCATTTCAGCAAAGCGCTCAAAGTCCTCATCATCCTCGTCTTGGATGGTTTAGGAGGAAAGGGCATGGGTTTCTGAACCCATGGTTCTCTTTCTCTACCGTGCTTCCTAGCAACAAAATCTCTTTTATCATAATGTTGATTCTTTGATTGTGGGTTATCAAGATCAACAACGGGTTCAATCTCTACATCATTATTTTTGCTAGCTTGAGCATCAACATGAACATTATCATTAACATTATCACTAGGTTCATGTTCATCACCTGATTGTGTTTCAGCATCAGAAATAGAAATATCATTGGGATTCTCAGGTGTGTCTATAACAGGTTCACTAGAAGCATGCAAAGTTCTATCGTTTTTCTTTTTCTTCTTTTTAGAAGAACTAGGTGCCTCTAAATTATTTCTCTGAGAATCTTCCTCGATTATCTTAGGGTGGCCTTCAGGATACAAAGGTTCCCGAGTCATTCTACCAGTTCTAGTGGCCACTCTAACAGCAAAGTCAGGTTTATTATTCAATTCATCAAGCAAATCATTTTGAGCTTTAAGTACTTGCTCAGCTTGAGTAGTAACAACAGAAGCATATTTGCTAATGAGTTTAATTTCACCTTTAACTCTAGCCATATAATCACTCAAGCGTCCTATCTCGAAAGCATTATTCTTTAATTCCCTACCAACATAAGCATTAAAACTTTCTTGTCTAGCTATAAAGTCATCAAATTCATCTAAGCATGGGCTATGAAATTTAGTAGAGGGGATTTCAACTTTATCATATCTATAGAGAGAATTTACCTTTACTACCTGTGTCGGGTTATCAAGACAATGTGGTTCTTCAACAAAGTGTATATTAAGACCATGTATTTCTTCAATAGGTGGTAAATTCTTAACGTCTTCAGCTTTTATACCTTTTTCTTTCAATGATTTCTTTGCCTCTTGCATATCTTCAGGACTAAGAAATGAAACACCTCTCTTCTTCGGAGTGGGTTTAGGAATAGGCTCAGGAGTTGGCTCAATTGGTTCAGCAATTGCCTTAGGAATTGGCTCAGGAAGAGTCCAATTATTTTCATTAGTCAACATACTATTCAATAGTAATTCATCTTCGTTGATTGTTCTTTCCCTGAAAACACAACCAGCACAACTATCCAAGTAGTCCTTGGAAGCATCGGTTAGTCCATTATAAGAGATATCAAGTATTTCAATTTTCTTAAGAGGATGATCAAGCAAAGCATTAAGTAATCAGAGAAGCCTCCCCCAAGCTTGTGGGAGACTCTCTTCTTTGATTTGCACAAAATTATATATTTCCCGCAAGGCAGCTTGTTTCTTATGAGCAGGGAAATATTTAGCAGAGAAGTAATAAATCATATCCTGGGGACTACGCACACAACCAGGATCAAGAGAATTAAACCAAGTCTTAGCATCACCCTTTAATGAGAACAGAAATATCTTAAGGATATAATAATAGCGAGACTTCTCATCATTAGTAAACAGGGTGGCTATATCATTTAACTTGGTAAGATGTGCCACAATAGTTTCAGATTCAAGGCCATAAAAAGGATCATATTCAACCAAAGTAATAATCTCAGGATCAACAGAGAATTCATAATCCTTATCAATAACACAGATAGGTGAAGTAGCAAAAGCAGGGTCAGGTTTCATTCTAGCATTAAGAGATTGCTGCTTCCATTTAGCTAATAACTTTTTAAGATCATATCTATCTTTACAAGCAAAGATAGCTCTAGCAGCTTCCTCTTCCATAACATAACCCTCAGGAACAACAGGTAATTCATAATCAGGGGGAGAACTTTCATCATCACTATCATCAATAATAGCATCTTCAATAATTTCATTCTCTCTAACCCTAGCAAGTTGTTCATTAAGAAATTCACCTAATGGCAAAGTGGTATCACGCACAGAAGTAGTTTCATCATAACTATCATGCATAGCAGAAGTGGCATCATCAATAACATGCGACATATTAGAATTCATAGTAGTATCAGGTTTAGGTGTCTAAAGCTTACTAATAACAGAAGGAGAATCTAGTGCAGAGCTAGATGGCAGTTCCTTACCTAGTTGAGGGAAAAATCTTGGTTCTTTCGTCTTTCAAGTTCTTCATAGTGATCAACAGATATAAATCCCAAGTGACTCAGAGAATAGAGCTATGTTCCCCGGCAACGGCGCCAGAAATTAGTCTTGATAACCCACAAGTGTAGGGGATTGCAACAGCTTTCGAGGGTAAAGTATTCAACCCATATTTATTGATTCGACACAAGGGGAGCCAAAGAATATTCTTGAGTATTAGCAGTTGAGTTGTGAATTCAACCACACCTGGATAACTTAGTATCTGCAGCAAAGTATTTAGTAGCAAAGTAGTATGATAATAATAAAGGTAACAGTGGCAAAAGTAAAGATAATAGTTTTGTAGTGATTATAACAGTAGCAACGGAAAAGTAAATAAGCAAAGCACAAGATGTGAAAAGCTCGTAGGTATTGGATCAGTGCTGGATAATTATGTCGGATGCGATTCCTCATGTAATAGCTATAACATAGGGTGACACAGAACTAGCTCCAGTTCATCAATGTAATGTAGGAATTTATTCCGAATATAGTCATACGTGCTTATGGAAAAAACATGCATGACATCTTTTATCCTACCCTCCCGTGGCAGCGGGGTCCTAGTGGAAACTAAGGGATATTAAGGCCTCCTTTTAATAGAGAACCGGAACAAAGCATTAGCACTTAGTGAATACATGAACTCCTCAAACTATGGCCATCACCGAGAAGTATCCCGATTATTGTCACTGGGGTTGTCGGATCATAACACATAATAGGTGACTATAGACTTGCAAGATAGGATCAAGAACACACATATATTCATGAAAACATAATAGGTTCAGATCTGAAATCATGGCACTCGGGCCCTAGTGACAAGCATTAAGCATAGTAAAGTCATAGCAACATCAATCTCAGAATATAGTGGATACTAGGGATCAAACCCAAACAAAACTAACTTGATTACATGGTAAATATCATCCAACCCATCACCGTCCAGCAAGCCTACGATGGAATTACTCACACACGGCAGTGAGCATCATGAAATTGGTGATGGAGGATGGTTGACGATGACGACGGCGACGAATCCCCCTCTCCGAAGCCCCGAACGGACTCCAGATCAGCCCTCACGAGAGAAATTAGGGCTTGGCGGCGGCTCCGTATTGTAAAACGCAATGAAACTTTCTCTCTGATTTTTTTCTCCGCGAAACGGAATATATGGAGTTGGAGTTGAGGTCGGTGGAGCCTCGGGGGGCCCACGAGACAGGGGGCGTGCCCGGGGGGTAGGCGCGCCCCCACCCTTGTGGACAGGGTGTGGGCCCCCTGGTCTTGATTCTTTCGCCAGTATTTTTTATATTTTCCAAAACTTGCCTCCGTGGATTCTCAGGTCATTACGAGATCTTTTGTTTTCTACACATAAAACAACATCATGGCAGTTCTGCTGAAAACAACGTCAGTCCAGGTTAGTTTCATTCAAATCATGCAAGTTAGAGTCCAAAACAAGAGCAAAAGTGTTTGAAAAAGTAGATACGTTGGAGACGTATCAACAATGCCAGGCCACTCCTCCTGCTTCAAGTCCGGCAAAGCGTCAGACCACTTCTCCTGCTAAAAGTCTGACACGGCGTCAGGCCACTCCTCCTGCTTCAAGTCCGGCATAGCGTCAGGACACTCCTCCTGCTCCAACTCAGCCACGTCAGCCGTCTCCGCCGCCTCAGCAATCGCAGAAGGGAGCTGCTGATACGTCTCCAACGTATCTATAATTTTTGATTGCTCCATGCTATATTATCTATTGTTTTGGACTATATTGGGCTTTATTTTGCAATTTTATATTATTTTTGGGACTAACCTATTAACCGGAGGCCCAGCCTGTAATTGCTTTTTTTTCTATTTCAAGATTTCAAGAAATGAATATCAAACGGAGTCCAAACAGAATGAAACCTTCGGGACGTGATTTTCTCATCGATAAGACCCAGGAGACTTGGACCCTCCGTCAAGAAAGCTTCCGAGGCGGTCACGAGGGTGGAGGGCGCGCTTCTACCTCGTGGGCCCCTCGAGCTCCACCGACATACTTCTTCCTCCTATATATACCTCACGCACTTCAACAGATCGACACGGAGCCAAAACCTAATTCCACCGCCGCAACTTTCTCAGATCCACGAGATCCCATCTTGGGGCCTGTTCTAGAGCTCACGGAAGGGGAATCCACCACGGAGGGCTTCTACATCATCATCATAGCCTCTCTGATGAAGTGTGAGTAGTTTACTTCAGACCTTTGGGTCCATAGTTAGTAGCTAGATGGCTTCTTCTCTCTTTTTGTATCTCAATACAATGTTCTCCCCCTCTCTCGTGGAGATCTATTCGATGTAATCTTCTTTTTGCGGTGTGTTTGTTGATATCGTTGAAATGTGGGTTTATGATCAAGATTATCTATGAGCAATATTTGAATCTTTTCTGAATTCTTTTATGTATGATTGAGTTATCTTTACAAGTCTCTTCGAATTATCCGTTTGGTTTGGCCAACTAGATTGGTAGTTCTTGCAATGGGAGAAGTGTTTAGCTTTGGGTTCAATCTTGCGTTGTCCTTACCCAAAGGATGTAAAGGGTTGCAAGGCACATATTGTATTGTTGCCATCGAGGATAACAAGATGGGGTATTTATCATATTGCATGAATTTATTCCTCTACATCATGTCATCTTGCTTAAAGCGTTACTCTATTTTCATTAACTTAATACTCTAGATGCATCTTTGGATAGCGGTCGATGAGTGGAGTAATAGTAGTAGATGCAAAGGTGAGTCGGTCTACTTGTCTCGGATGTGATGCCTCTATACATGATCATACCTAGATACTCTCATAACTATGCTCAATTATGTCAATTGCTCAACAGTAATTCGTTCACCCATCGTAAAATGCCTATGCTCTTGAGAGAAGCCACTAGTGAAACCTATGGCCCCCGGGTCTATCCTCATCATATTAATCTTCCTACGCTTTATTATTGCTTTGCTTTTTTACTTTGCCTTTTATTTTACCTTGCATCTATATATCAAAAATACCAAAAAATATTATCTATCATCTCTATCAGATCTCACTCTCGTAAGTGACCGTGAAGGGATTGACAACCCCTATTCGCGTTGGTTGCGAGGAGCTATTTGTTTTGTGTAGGTACGAGGGACTCATGCGTGGCCTCCTACTGGATTGATACCTTGGTTCTCAAAAACTGAGGGAAATACTTACGCTACTCTGCTGCATCATCCTCTCCTCTTCGGGGAAAACCAACGCAAGCTCAAGACGTAGTAAGAAGGATTTCTGGCGCCATTGCCAGGGAGTCTACGCAAAAGTCAACATACCAATTACCCATCACAATCCCTTATCTCCCGCAGTACATTATTGGCCATTTGCCTCTCGTTTTCCTCTCCCCCACTTCACCCTTGTCGTTTTATTCGCCCTCTCTTTCCCAATCTCCTCCTCTCTTTCCGTTTGCCTTTTTCTCGTCCGGTTGTTTGCTCGTGTGTTAGTTTGCTTGCTTGTCGCTATGTCTGAAAGTGGGGAAATTATTGCCGATATGGGCGATAATAATATCATAGAAAATTCTGAAGCTCGTGCTGAAGAATCCCCTACATATCATACAAAAGGATTTCGAATCGTAGTGGTAATATTATTGGAAAAGGAGTTATTCAAGATTTCTTTACTTGTGTCGGTGCTTTACCCTCTATGTGCGGTTCTATTCTCCATAGAACTAGTAGTCTTGCGGACGCTATTGCCATGCTTATCGTTGAACTTGAAAGGCAATTTATGCATATGCACCCTTCTATACAAAGAATTTTCCTAGAATTTTCTAATATTTAACAATCCTCCGTTAAACGTGCCGCTACAATATTTTTTGGCTCATGAATTCAGATTTATAATAAAAGAGGCCAAAGAAATCTTTAAGCATTATAGGGTGGACGCTGGCCGTCCTCCCATAGAATCTATCCTCTTTGAGCAAGAAGAAATAATGCGTTTTCAATCTATCGACTATGTTGCTTTCAATGAAAATCTTAGAAAAAAAGTGCCTGCCAATATTTTAATTGACAGAATCTCTGAACTTAGTGATGATTTGGCTATTCGAAATAATGAGCTAGGATGCTCTCTTTAGTATAGGCTCACAAAGTTCTGTCAAAAGAATCCTTATAATGATGAATTGGTTGTGCAATACGAAGGGCCGAAAGAGGAACCTATACCTCCTAAAATTGATCTTGGGGACTTTTGTCCTATTTAATTTAGCTCTTTTGATTAATTTTTCTTGCCTCAAAGAAAACTTGCTGCCGAACATAGAGAATATGAAATGAGTTTCACCGATCTATCTTATTACTACGGCACTACCTAGATATATCCTTGTTTTTATGCCCAGCTGGGGGCGTTAAACGATAGCGCTTGTTGGGAGGGAACCCAATTTTATTTTTGTTTTTTATTTTTTGTTTCTGTTTAGGAATACATAGTACATCTACCTTCTGTTTAGATGTGGTTTTATGTCTTAATTAGTGTTTGTGCCAAGTTAAACCTATAGGATCTTCTTGGATAATAGTTATTTGATCTTGCTGTAATTTCCAGAAACTTTTGGTTCACGAAAACAATTGTTAAAAATCACCAGAACGTGATAAAATAGTGATTCCAATTGCTGCTGATCAATAAACAAATTTTATAGGTCGTCCTATTTTGGCTGAATTTTTGGAGTTCCATAAGATTGCGATAGTTACAGATTACTACAGACTATTCTGTTTTTGACAGATTCTGTTTTTCGTGTGTTGTTTGCTTATTTTGATGCATCTATGGCTAGTAAAATAGTTTATGATCCATAGAGAAGTTGGAATACAGTATGTTTAACACCAATATAAATAAATAATGAGTTCATTACATTACCTTGAAGTGGTCTTTTGTTTTCTTTCGCTAACGGAGCTCACGAGATTTCTGTTGAGTTTTGTGTTGTGAAGTTTTCAAGTTTTGGGTGAAATCTTTTGATGGATTATGGAACAAGGAGTGGCAAGATCCTAAGCTTGGGGATGCCCATGGCACCCCAAGATAATCCAAGGACACCAAAAATTCAAAGCTTGGGGATGCCCCGGAAGGCATCCCTCTTTCGTCCACTTTCATCGGTAACTTTACTTGGAGCTATATTTTTATTCACCACATGATATGTGTTTTGCTTGGAGCGTCTTGTATTATTTGCATCTTTGCTTGTTAGTTTACCACAATCATCCTTGCTTTACACACCTTTTGAGAGAGCCATACTTGAATTGGAATTTGTTAGAATACTCTATGTGCTTCACTTATATCTTTTGAGCTTCATAGTTTTGCTCTATGTGCTTCACTTATATCTTTTGAGCTTTATAGTTTTGCTCTAGTACTTCACTTATATCTTTTACAGCACGGTGGTAGATTTGTTTTAAAGAAACTATTGATCTCTCATGCTTCACTTAGATTATTTTGAGAGTCTTAAATAGCATGGTAATTTGCTTAAAATAATAATATGCTTGGTATGCAAGATTTGTAAAACTTTCTTTTGAGTGGGTTGAATACTAAGAAAAGTTTGATGCTTGATAATTGTTTTGAGATATGAAGGTGGTAATATTAGAGTCATGATAGTTGAGTAGTTGTGAATTTGAGAAATACTTGTGTTAAAGTTTGTGATTCCCGTAGCATGCACGTATGGTGAACCGTTATGTGATGAAGTCGGAGCATGATTTATTTATTGATTGTCTTCCTTATGAGTGGCTGTCGGGGACGAGTGATGGTCTTTTCCTACCAATCTATCGCCCTAGGAGCATGCGTGTAATACTTTGCTTTGCTAACTTGTAGATTTTTGCAATAAGTATATGAGTTCTTTATGACTAATGTTGAGTCCATGGATTATACGCATTTTTCTCACCCTTCCATCATTGCTAGCCTCTCTAATACCGCGCACCTTTCGCCGGTATCATACACCCACCATAAACCTTCCTCAAAACAGCCACATACCTACCTATCATGGCATTTCCATAGCCATTCCGAGATATATTGCCATGCAACTTTCCACCGCTCCGTTTATTATGACACGCTCCATCATTGTCATCATTGTCATATTGCTTAGCATGATCATATAGTTGACATCGTATTTGTGGCTAAGCCACCATTCATAATTCTTTCATACATGTCACTTATGAATCATTGCATATCCTGCACATCACCGGAGGCATTCATATAGAGTCATACTTTGTTCTAAGTATCGAGTCGTAATTCTTGAGTTGTAATTAAATAAAAGTGTGATGATCATCATTTTTAGAGCATTGTCCCAAGTGAGGAAAGGATGATGGAGACTATGATTCCCCCATAAGTCGGGATGAGACTCCGGACGAATAAAAAGAGAGGCCATAAAAAAAGAGAAAAGGCCCAAATAAAAAAATGAGAGAAAAAGAGAGAAGGGACAATGTTACTATCCTTTTACCACACTTGTGCTTCAAAGTAGCACCATGATCTTCATGATAGAGAGTCTCTCATTTTGTCACTTTCATATACTAGTGGGAATGTTTCATTATAGAACTTGGATTTTATATTCCAATGATGGGCTTCCTCAAATTGCCCTAGGTCTTCGTGAGCAAGAGAGTTGGATGCACACCCACTTAGTTTCATTTGTTGAGCTTTTATATACTTATAGCTCTAGTGCATCCGTTGCATGGCAATCCCTACTCACTCACATTGATATCTACTGATGGGCATCTCCATAGCTCGTTGATACGCCTAGTTGATGTGAGACTATCTTCCCTGTTTTTGTCTTCTCCACAACCACCATTCTATTCCACATATAATGCTATATCCATGGCTCACGCTCATGTATTGCGTGAAGATTGAAAAGGTTTTGAGAATGCTAAAAGTATGAAACAATTGCTTGGCTTGTCATCGGGGTTGTGCATGATTTAAATATTTTGTGTGGTGAAGATAGAGCATAGCCAGACTATATGATTTTGTAGGGATAACTTTCTTTGGCCATGTTATTTTGAGAAGACATGATTGCTTTGTTAGTATGCTTGAAGTATTATTATTTTTATGTCAATATGAACTTTTGTCTTGAATCTTCGGATCTGAATATTCATACCACAATTAAGAAGAGTTACATTGAAATTATGCCAAGTAGCACCCCGCATCAAAAATTCTCTTTTATCATTTACCTACTCCAGGACGAGCAGGAATTAAGCTTGGGATGCCTGATACGTCTCCAACGTATCTATAATTTTTGATTGCTCCATGCTATATTATCTATTGTTTTGGACTATATTGGGCTTTATTTTCCACTTTTATATTATTTTTGGGACTAACCTATTAACCGGAGGCCCAACCCAGAATTGCAGTTTTTTTTGCCTATTTCAGTATTTCGAAAAAACAGAATATCAAACGGAGTCCAAACGGAATGAAACCTTCGGGAACGTGATTTTCTCATCAGATAAGACCCAGGAGACTTGGACCCTCCGTCAAGAAATCCCTGAGGCGGTCACGAGGGTGGAGGGCGCCCCCCCTCCCCCCTTGGGCGCGCCCCCTACCTTGTGGGCCCCTCGGAGCTCCACCGACGTACTTCTTCCTCCTATATATACCTATGTACCCCCAACAGATCAGATACGGAGCCCAAAACCTAATTCCACCGCCAAGAACTTTCTCAGATCCACGAGATCCCATCTTGGGGCCTGTTAGGAGCTCCATGGGAAGGGGAATCCACCACGGAGGGCTTCTACATCATCATCATAGCCTCTCCGATGAAGTGTGAGTAGTTTACTTCAGACCTTCGGGTCCATTGTTAGTAGCTAGATGGCTTCTTCTCGCTTTTTGGATCTCAATACAATGTTCTCCCCCTCTCTCATGGAGATCTATTCGATGTAATCTTCTTTTTGCGGTGTGTTTGTTGAGACCGATGAATTGTGGGTTTATGATCAAGATTATCTATGAGCAATATTTGAATCTTTTCTGAATTCTTTTATGTATGATTGAGTTATCTTTACAAGTCTCTTGAATTATCCGTTTGGTTTGGCCAACTAGATTGGTAGTTCTTGCAATGGGAAAAGTGTTTAGCTTTGGGTTCAATCTTGCGGTGTTCTTACCCAAAGGATGTAAAGGATTGCAAGGCACGTATTGTATTGTTGCCATCGAGGATAACAAGATGGGGTATTTATCATATTGCATGAATTTATTCCTCTACATCATGTCATCTTGGTTAAGGCGTTACTCTGTTTTCATTAACTTAATACTCTAGATGCATGCTGGATAGCGGTCGATGAGTGGAGTAATAGTAGTAGATGCAGGCAGGAGTTGGTCTACTTGTCTCGGACGTGATTCCTATATACATGATCATACCTAAATACTCCCATAACTATGCTCAATTATGTCAAGTGCTCAACAGTAATTTGTTCACCCACTGTAAAATGCCTATGCTCTTGAGAGAAGCCACTAGTGAAATCTATGGCCCCCGGGTCTATCCTCATCATATTAATCTTCCTACGCTTTATTATTGCTTTGCTTTTTTACTTTGCCTTTTATTTTACCTTGAATCTATATATCAAAAATACCAAAAATATTATCTATAATCTCTATTAGATCTCACTCTCTTAAGTGACCGTGAAGGGATTGACAACCCCTATTCACGTTGGTTGCGAGGAGCTATTTGTTTTGTGTAGGTACGAGGGACTCGCGCGTGGCCTCCTACCGGATTGATACCTTGGTTCTCAAAAACTGAGGGAAATACTGACGCTACTCTGCTGCATCATCCTCTCCTCTTCGGGGAAAACCAACGCAAGCTCAAGACGTAGCAGCTGCCGCAGCTATGGTGCGTAGCGGTACGAGTCGAGGTAGTACAAGAGGCACAGGCGGAGGCAAGCGATATAAATATGGTCCAAGCCTTGCTCCTCTTCCTCAGAGGCCTTACGACATGACCGAGGAGAAAAACGCAGCGATAGTGAAGGCCCAAGTGGACGCCCATTTTGGACCAAAACTGGCACCGCCGCCAAGGGAGAAAGTGCGTGAGGAAAAGATTGACCACTTTATTCGTATGGCTAGACCACCAGCTCCCAAGCCTGTTGACTCAGACTATGAGCGCCAAATCAGGAAGGCACATCGAGCATGACTATAGAAGGAGTCGAGCTCGAGCTCGAGCCAAGCAGCTGGTAAAAAATGCGGGAAAACCGTTCCCCAGCTGGGAGAACAGGCGGCGCAATTGATCCCCCGCTTGTTGTGCCAACACAAGAGAGTACCGGCGCCCCATGTGGGCAAACCATTCCCCAGCTGGGCAATCAACTGGTAATAACCGACGAGCATAGAAGCCGGGCTAAAATGCTCGGTACCACTGTTGGACAACTCCTGGAGATTGAGCCCATGTCTCCGCTTAGAGAGGAGGACATAAAACGGAAATATGTCAGCGGCCAACCTTTGGTCAAGCCTGAGGAGGTCAAGAAACTCCCAACCGGAATGTATGAATTGCATGATTGCTACATGAAAATTACCAAGAGTTCCAATCGAGAGTCTCTCATGGTGAAAGTCAAGGAGGAGCATTACTTCCATGGGCTAGCTCTCTCCGCTGAGTATTCAGAACTATTTCAGTTATTCAATCAAGATGCACTCGACAAATCTATCGTCAGTTGCTATTGTCTGTAAGTGATTTCTTTTTATAATTTAAGTCTCAAGCTAGCTGTAGTGCTCATTGATCGATCATTACCTGTAATTATCCTCACTATATTCTTTTATGTGGTATTATTCAGGATGAAGATGTATGAAATGAAAAAAACTGGACGCTATGGCATTGGGTTCATTGACCCAAAGACCATTAATGAAGACATATGGAAATTGGAATGGTATAAAGCAGATGTAGAGAAAAACATGCTAAAGTTCTTGAAGCACCTCAATACCAATGAAGATATACTACTTCCTTACAACTTTCTGTGAGTCACACTGTCTTGTAGTACAAACTTTGTTTTTCCTTACTACTCCCTCCGTTCCTAAATAATTGTCTTTTTTAGAGATTTCAACAAGTGACTACATACGGAGCAAAATAAGTGAATCTACACTTTAAAACATGTCTACATACATCCGTATGTTGTAGTCCATTTGAGATGGCTAGAAAGACAATTATTTAGGAACGGAGGGAGTAGCTAGCTAGCTAGATGTTAATAATTAAGTGTATAGGGTTTAGGGTAGTTGATTAGTGTTATGCACATCACCGCTTATGCAAACGTGTGAGCATGCAGTTACCACTGGATCTTGTTAGTCATTGAAGTTGAAGATGGAACAGTTGAAGTACTGGACTCACTACTTAAAAAACAAAGTGATTTCACCATCTTGAAGGGGATAGTCGGCAGGTAATTTCAATCATTATTAACTATATCTCGGCCTTTTTAGTTCGTCATTTCTTGATATCAACTATTTAATAACCCCCTTTTTCATTTTCTTTGCCGGCGGGCAGGGCTTGGGCAAAGTTCATCAAGGTGACCCAGACAAATGGCGACAAAAGCTGTTTTGGTTTCGACCCAAGGTAAGTTATTAAGTAGTACTAGCTAGCTACCATTCTGGAATTTTATCAAAAAAACAAATACACCTTATATAAAGGAATGGAGGGAGTACTAGCTAGCTACCATCTCTTTAATTCTTGTTTCAATACCATTAATTAATTATCATGCTTGATTAATTATTATCTGATTAAATTCCATTCTCGTAAAAGCCCTGAAGCAAGCGTAAGGGACTGGTCTGTATGCATACTACGTTTGTGAGAACATCCACATGACGACGTCCGAAAGGAGCAAATGTGATAGACAACAATGGGTACGTTGCCAGAACACTATTCACAATTTTAACATGATTATGGATATCTACTCACACAACTAATATGCATGCATATTGATATCTTTCTTACCAGTTCAAAGACGTGCCGGAGCAGCTCCTACCAACAGAGCGCATACTAGCAATTCAAGAGGAAATAACGGGATTTTTGCTCGACCAGGTCATAGATCCCAAAGGAGAATACCATTACCCACTACCGCCCCCATGAACCACTACCAATTGTCATCGTGCTCCGAAGGCACCAAGGCAACATGTAGGATAAATTGTATATATACCTAATTGTATATATATACATGTGTATGTGTGAATAATGGTGGTTGTGAGATATTCGATGATATATATATATACTAGCAAAAGAGCCCGTGCGTTGCTACGTGAGAGAAAATAACACGCGCTCTTCGCCCAATAACCATGTCTCAAGATTCTAATAGGTCGATGTCCTTTATTGGCCTCAGTGCTCACACAACAAAAACACGTTTGAATGTGGTTAGTCCTCGCACTCGCCTGAGCACTCGCTCGGAACATGATGACAAATATGTTCTTTTTCGCCAAGAGGTTTTTCAGAGGTGTGCATGCGTGGTTATCAATATTTTCTTTTCTCCCAATCTGGTTTTAATGGGTATTTATTTGCAATTCGGATCGCCGCCGGTATGAAAAAAAAACAGACAGTGCACGATAAATTAAGTTTGCACCTAAAATAATATTTTAGGAATATGTAACAGCTAAAAGTATTATTTAGATTCTACACATTTTTCTAATCAAATTTCATATATAACATGTTAAAATCGAAGTTACGATTTAAAGGATATGGATGATTTAAAAATGATTCGTCTAACTTAAATATGGACGGTGGGTTGATTACCTGAAACTTCAAGGGGTTTTCTGAGAAAATGCAAAAAACGGTTCGGTTATGACTAAAACACATGGAGCGGGTTGATTTCAATAAACTGCAGGGATTGTTTTGCAAAAAGATGTGAGGGATAGGCAGAAACAGTCCATGCTTTATTATTATATAGCAAAAATGCCCGTGCTTTGCAACGGGTATAAAATAATCCAAGTGTCCATGTGGTACTCGAGAGTTTACCTGTCACGATGAATAATAAGATTTTCCAATTAAATTGGTTGCAAGACTCATAAGAATCCACTTTATGAAGATCTTATTGTATTCCAAAAGCTTGTGATCTTTTTGTCTACAAATAAAACCTACTTCTTCAACTCTCTATAAAAAAATTGAATTATGTGTAATAAGTTGTTATTTAACAACCCTGTGTAAAAATAATTGCAAAAATCTAAACATTTATCTATCCGGTAGATCATCGGCTACTCCTTCAATGCGAAAGTAATTGTGCAGCATACATATACCTGTAACACTGTCAAATTGATTATATATTAATTCCTATATCTCACAATCCCTATTAAAATTAATTCATATTTATGTTTTCCCACTTCAAAAATATGATTGCCGGAAAGTAAAGTATTTACAATGCTTGCCGCTCTTTGTTGACACATTGCCGCTAGCAGCAGGAGCAGATCATCCACGCCAACATGAGCACTTCCCTAGACATTATCATCGAGCCTTGATGGGGATCATGATTAGGGTAACTGCGTGGGATAGATGGTACAACGGAGGGTAGTGCTCCCCCCTCCCAGCTTCGATGCTGGACAAAACAGGACGCGAGCAAGATGCACCGTTGTGACACTCTCTCTATTGGTGGTCATCCCTCCGTCTCTCCTCCCTATCTCACCCATGACATCCAGATTTGAGGAACATCTTCATGGACAGCAAGCACCGGGGAGCTTCAAATATTTTCTCCCTTTAGAAATATTTCTTTCTAATATTTCATCCATTTTTAATTATTATACTCTCTGTCCTAAAATAAGTGTCTTAACTTTGTATAACTATAGTACAAAGTTGTACTAAACTTAGGACATTTATTTTAAAAGAAGGGCGTATATATAATGTAACAACAAACAACAACAGCGAGTAATAATCGGTGCTCTTTTGGAAAATAAAAATTTGTAATTGATGCTAGCACGCATGCATCCGGTAGCTTCTAGCCGGTACAGGACCAATTTCCTTTCATTCATTAAGGAAATGCACCGATCTCCCAGGCCACTCTTCCTTCTCAGGGCATGCATATACAATGGTCAATAAGATAGTGTTATCTTAAATTTTGCATGTAATTTAGAGATGACAAAAAAACATGTCTACAATGGGTCATTTCTTAACCTTATCATAAATAACTAGTTATTTCTAAAAATGTGGTGAGACATATTATGCTAAGAGATCATCTCTTGTCTTCTCTTAATTAAGAGAAGACAAGCCTTCTCTTATGATTTCTCTCTCATCCATCTCATTATTTATCCTAAGTGGCATCGCTAAGATAGAACCATTGTACATGCCCTCATCCATCCGCGTGTCTCTCAGTCTTATCTACGCACCGCTGGTTCTCCTCTTCTTCGGCCACACTATCACCCAGTGCCGCTACTCCTCCTCTTCTACACATGTTGCGCCGATGATGCACTCCACTCTCCTGGAGTGCGCGCGGCCGTGGTGGCTGGCCAGAGCCAGGGCAGCACCCCTTATCGGCGAGGTACCCAGAGACGCCATGGATGGCGCCATGGAAGCTCCTCTGCTGTCAGTCTGATCTTAGCCCAGCCACGACCGCGCCGGCACGAAGTCGCTCTGTATCCTGCCAGCAGCCCCGTCTCCGACACGATTCGGACGGCCCCGCCCACAGCCTCCGCCACCTACGGCATCCCCCAGAGGTTCAGACAATCCCGCGCCGCTCATCCTCGCTTCGTCCTCTGCTCGCGGCTCGCATTGACCGCCTCACCGTGGCCTGCTCCAGGCCACCAACCGGAGCCTGGCCACGAAGTCCAGCCGGCCTTACTCCCGGGCGCGCTCCTCGGCCGTTGCCGCGTGCTCCGCCAGCGACTGCGTGATGAGCCCGTCGAACTGGCGGTGCACCCGGCGCATCTTGGCCCAGCCACGACCGCGCCGGCACGAAGTCGCTGAAGTTGAACAGCCCCGTGCTGGTCAGGAGCGACATGATCATCTCCTTGTAGCTGCTGGACTCGTCCTCGTCCCCGACCGCAGCGCCTGGGCCGATGCCCCCTCTCTTCCTCTGCTCCGAAGTTGCTAGCTCGCGAGCGCCACAGCAACCACGGCCACTCTATCTTAGGAGATCGATGGGTTGGGTTCCATTTTCTTCGCTCCTTTCCCACTTGGAATTCCTTCTCATTCCGTTTCCCATTCCTTTGCTCCGTCTTGCCCATTACGGAGGAAATTCGTTCCTTTCCCTTCTCCTCGGAAGAAATTTGTTCCTTTTCCTTCTCCTCTGGAGGGAATTTGTTTGGTTCCTTTGCTTGAGGGTGGGCGCGGCGACGGGGGCCGGCGGGGGCGGTGCGCCGCGGAAGGGCAGGGTCGGCGGATGGCTGCGCGCGGCGGATGGATAGGGGCCGGCGGTGGTGGCGCGCGGCGGATGGATGGGAGGCAAGGTCGTGGGTCGTTCAGTCGTTTTTTTTTTCTATTTTGCCCGTACCGGTTCAGGTTAACTTGAACAATAGGATTGCGGGTTGATTTTAGAAAAAGTTAAGGGCTTTTCTGCAAAAATGCCGATGACGGACGGCCAGGAGCGATCGCCGCTTTATTAGTATATATATATATATATATATATATATATATATATATATATATATATAATCGGTTCTACGAGAAATTTTATTTATATATATGCATAACATGTATAATATGTAGTATCATAAAATACCAGCAAAGAAAAATAACTAAATGGAAAACACAAAATTGAAGAAAAAAGAAATCATGAAACCAAAACCCTCCAAACATTATAGTACCTGTTGGTGTTACCAACCGATAATAAAGGGCTCCATAGCGCTATGGCTCGTGGCGTGGTGGCCCATTAGTGGCTGTTCGTGCAGAATCGGTACTAAAAGGGGATCTTTAGTCCCTACCTTTTAGTGTCGGTTGCAGACCCGGCATTAAAGGCCCAACGAAATGCAATTGCAGCCAGAAATCTGCTTGGTCATTCTTCAGTTATAGTGGTACTAATGAAATCCAATTACTTAATCATCTATTAGCTTTGCAGTGGCATACACATGAATGGATATCTCAGCGTGTACTACAAACATCTTATGTTGGATATATGTGTGCTTTTCAACATATATTTGAAGTGTAACCAGTCTTTCGCAGTTGGATGTATTCTGAACATATGACTTTATCTCCTGAACCCATGGTTACTTACTGAACATAACTGAAAGTATATATAATGTACTGTACTTTCAGTAAAATAGATGCCAATATCATTAGCTTTTTCAGTTAGGGGGTAGTATGGATTCACTCTGGTATAAATCTGATTGATAGGTACTGCCAAATGATTGTTATATAATCATTCAACCATGTATTTATAAGCTACAAATCCACATTTGAGATTGGTCTGAATCTGAAATATTCTACCAACAAACTAACGGTTCGAGGCTTACCTTTTATTTGTGTTGTAACTGCAGAAAACAGATGACATCGCTGAACTGAACATTACAGAGGATTTGGATAACCGACCTTCAAAAAAAGCAAAAATTGCGGAATTAGGTGTTCTGGAGCCATCACCAATGTCGCCAACTATATCAGCATCTACACCAATTTCTGGATGTTTTGAATCCATTGTGCTGAAATCAGATATTCAGATAGATCATGATCCATTGCCATCTCCTCCATCCCCATCTAGCTCAACATTTTCTCCTGTTTTCTCATTACATGATGTCAAGGAACTAGATTCAAATAAAGAGATCAAAGTTGATGAGACATATGATTATCTCCCACAAGGTATTTGTTTGATTTATTATTTGTACTTTTGTATTCAATAAATTCTTAACTTATTGTGTTTTTTGCAGAATATGAATTAACCGACCATGATCTATGTGCACATATAGCAATAGAATCATCTTTAAGTAAAGAATTGCTGGTTCAGATAGATGGAAGTTCTGTGAGACAAAATCAATTGATGTGTTTGCTAGATAAAAAAGAGTGGGTAAATGATGATGTAAGTATACACTTACTCAAACAGGAACGAGTTTCTAAACACTAATATTTATTAGTAATGTATTTTTCTAAATCTTAACTTCAGGTGATCTATGCATATATATGTTGTTTAAAGGACCAAATTCATGTACAGAATGACAATAAAGTATATTTTGAGAGTCCTTTTGTTACCTCACTATTAAAACGGGATGGTAACCTCGGCATACAAGAAGATAGTTCCTTTATGACAAAGATTGTCAAAAAATATATGGAGCATGACATGGTAATATACATATCCGTAACTTTCATGATTATGTTTCATTCATTTTTATTTTTTCCCTAATTATCTTTATTACAGATAGAACTTCCAATAAATACCGGCAACACGCATTGGTATTTAGCTATTGTGAATACAAAAAAGCGTGAGATTCAAGTGCTGGACTCATTGTGCTGGAAGTTTGACCGAGAGGACCTTGCTATTACGGTTAGTTACAACACCAATTTTAATCCTACGTGTAAATGATATAAATTCATATTTCGTTAATGTCTATCATTTCTGAACACCAAATCTCTTTTAGCTACGAGTAGTACAATTTCATTTGGAACTTCTTAAAAGTCAGAACTTGATTAAGGACGATTGGAAAGACGTTGATCTTACTGAATGGAAGATCACAGAACAATTACAATATCCAATTCAAAAAGACAGTACTTCTTGCGGTTTATTACGGTCAAATTTATGGAATATTTCACCGGATGTACACTATCCTGCCCAATTACACATGTATATATCTTTTGTCTTTGGTAAAAGTATGTTATTTTTAAAATGTACTAATAATAGTTCGTTTTGCACAGGAAATGATTACTTCTTTTAGGTTTAAGTTAGCCAGCATACTATTATGTTGGAAAACAAACACTGCATCAATGACTACGAACGTTGAAGAAAGTGACGATGACAACAAGGGAGATCCTGATGATGTTCAAATATTGGAAAGTGTAGATGATATTAAAAAAACAAAACAAAAAATCCCATTATCTGTTGAAAATAAAAACAGATCACTAATATCTATTGTTTCTAATATGAGCTTACATGAGTTAACAGGTGCACTCTGTAACTTCATTAAATCAATCAAATACACCGAGATTTTAGAGTAAGTCCTTTTAAATTAGTAGTGCAGTTGTACAATATCTTACTTATTTATTTATGGTTTATTTACGTAATTTTGAACACTGTCAGGAAAGTATGGATACAAAGTTCAAAGCCATATCCAATTAGCTTGTCTCTCAGAAAGCTACAAGGAATGCTAAATGATGATTTACCCATGGACCGAGATTGCTTTAATTTGGTCGTACGGATGATTATGTTTGATGACATCCAAATGGCACAAAAAACTAAACAATTGATAACGAAGCATTATGTTGACATGAAATTTTGGGTATGTTTTTATATTCATTATTTACTTTTTCCTATATTCTAATTTTTAATCACCTTTCTAAACCAATTATGTTTGTGTTCTAGATGACTACTGATTTTGGACGACACCCAGAATTTCGCAAAAAGTTAGATGTGGACCAACTAGCAAATTCTGTTCGCAGTTGGCCTGGTATCAAATATAATGTTTCAACATGCAAATCGGTAAGGGCACTTCTGTATACTTTAGACCGCAATTTTTTTATTGCATCTAATATGTAGTCTATTTCAGATTCATATTCCCGTACAATCCAACGGTGATTTCATTCTATTCAGATTGGACAAAGATACCAGAACAGTCTACATTTTGGACCCTACTCCTATTAATCCCATGTACCAATACAACCCAGTCGCAAAATATGCGGAAAAAATTATATGGATTGCCAAGCACTTACCGAAAGCAATGTCAAAAGCATGCCCTGGATCTAGATGGAACGAAAATATTCTCCTATGGCATCAAAAAGGTATTATTAGTAGGTAAAGATATATATATATATATATATATATATATATATATATATATATATAATCGGTTCTACGAGAAATTCTATTTATATATATGCATAACGTGTACAATATGTAGTATTGTAAAATACCAGCAAAGAAAAAGAATTAAATGGAAAACACAAAATTGAAGAAAAAAGAAATCATGAAACCAAAATCCCCCAAACATTATAGTACCTGTTGGTGTTACCAACCGATAATAAAGGGCTCCCCGCCCCAGCGCTGGCTCGTGCCACGTGGTGGCCCATTAGTGGCGGTTCGTGCAGAACCGGTACTAAAAGGGGACCTTTAGTCCCCACCCTTTAGTGCCGGTTGCAGACCCGGCATTAAAGGCCCTTACGAACCGGTGCTATAGCCCGGTTCTGTACTAGTGCCAACCCGCCGACCTGAGACACTCACGGCACGCGAGCGATCTCGTTCGCTCGATTGGCCTCGCTGGAGGTTTTTGGGTGCGTCGGCAATCACTTTCAAACATATACATAACCCTGTTACACTTGAAGTTTTGGCAGTGTGTGAGTCAGGGCGTGTTCGGCAGCTCACTGGCTTTCCAAATCCTCAACTCCAGGACTGGAGCGCACCCGAATGGGTCAACTCCTGGCTATTCCATACAGAAGCGGGCGACCCGGCGCAGTGCAAAATTGCAGGATCGGTGGAGTTGGAAAAACTGAGCTCCAGAGAAACTAGGAAGCGGGAGTTGAAGGAAATTACTTTGTGCTGCCACCGCCAAGTGACTCGCTCGACCGAGCATCACGTACCGATTCGCTCTCAGGTCGTCTCTTTCGCTGGGAACAGTCCCTTCCTGACCAGGCTTATGGCCCAGCCCATCTTTTTCCAACCTTCTGCATTGCCAGCCTGCTACTGATGGGCCAGAAAGAGGTGATTTCATGGGCTTGAGGCTCGCTCCTCATGAGCGAGAAGCCGTGATGCCGAACGGATCGCTCACTCCAGGATCGATCGTGGGAAGCTGGCGCTGGATTTGTGGTGTTTGAGTTGAAGATTTTCTGGGCACGGAGGGCTCCCGAACACGCCCTCACTATCACTTACGGAGATCTGTATATTCAAAAAATACAAGTGGCTTCTGACTGCAAGAAGGTGGTGGATGATATCAAGCAGGGATTGTTGGCGGGACATGCAGCAATCATTCATGAAATCATAGATCGCTCTCGTTCTTTTACTGCTTGTAACATTGTTCATGAGTATAGGAGCTCGAATTTCGAGGCTCACAACCTCGCTAGGCATGTACTTTCTTTAGGGTTTGGTCATCATGTATGGTTAGGCCGACCTGGAGACTTGAATTTTATTCCTGTAAATGTTGGGACAGTTTGAATAAAGCCTGGCGAGAATGTCTCAAAAAAATTCAATATTCATGTAAAAAAAATTGAAACTTTTAAGCACCATTTTTTTAGGGGCTAAAAAAATATACTTCAGCGCCAGCGTGCTCTAAAAGTCCACTTTACAGTCAGCCTCAATACTAAACAACAGCTGAAAAACATGAAGAAAAGCGAAAACAGATATGGGGTAAAACAAAGATACAGTATGGGATAAAGTTCGTGTGAAACACCGGCGTGGCGTGTACGGCCGGCGCAGCCAAGGAAGGAGCAAAGCTTTGGCCTAGGCGGCTATGGTGCGGCCACCATCAACGCAGACGACCTGCCCCGTGATGTAGGACGCCGCCGGCATGCACAGGAACGCGACGAGCGACGCGATCTCCTCGGGCTCGCCCATGCGGCCCAAAGGGATGCGCGCGCTCTCCGCCTCCCCCATCTTCTGCGCCGCCTCCGGGTCAAGCTGTATGCCGCTGCTACTGGCGAGCTCGGTCCGGGTGCCCCCCGGCGACACGCAGTTGATGCGGATGCCGTCGCCCGCCCACTCCACGGCGAGGCTCCGCGTGAGCTGGTTCACGGCCGCCTTG
Source organism: Aegilops bicornis (assembly GCA_021605145.1). Lineage (NCBI taxonomy): Eukaryota > Viridiplantae > Streptophyta > Magnoliopsida > Poales > Poaceae > Aegilops > Aegilops bicornis. Next base: position 760,273,269 of record CM038671.1, on the reverse strand, counting down.
CTCGCCGAGTACACCGACATGTGCGAGTTGGCCATGAGCCCGCAGGTGGAGGAGATGTTCACCACGTTGCCGCCGGCCGCCGCGCCGAGGAGGAGCGGGTGCGCGAGCTGGGCGAAGTGGAAGCAGGACTCGAGGTTGGTGGCCATGAGGCGGGCGTAGTCCTCGGGCGTGCGCTCGGTGGCCGCCCCGTAGAAGGACTGGCCGGCGTTGTTGACGAGGATGTCCAGCTTGCCCCCCAGCTCGGCGCGGACCGTGGCCACGAGCCGCTCCCTGTCGCCGCGCACGGAGACGTCACATGCCGAGCCCGTGACGCGCGCGCTCAGACGGCCCTCGTCGGCGTCGGTCTGCCAACCGCGCAGGCGTTCCTGCAGGTCGGCGTCGCTCCGGGAGCAGGTGTGCACCCAGACGCCGAATCCCGCGAGCTCCTCCACGATCGCGCGCCTGCGAGCGCGCCATGCATGGTGCTTACTTAAGTGAGCGAGTGTGTGTGTGTGTGTGATCAGTCACAAAACTAGCGGCATGAAAGGAACATATATGCATGCAGGGGCAGGGCGTACCCGATTCCTTTGGTTCCGCCGGTGACGAGGGCCGTCTTGCCGGCGAGGCTCCACCGCTCCTCTCTGCTTGCTGCTGCTGCTGCCATCTCCGATCCACCGATATGTCTACTTTCTATCTCGGGGATTAGCTAGTTAATAATGATTTGGTTGTTGACCTTGGCTACATGTAAATATATACGGCGCGACACAATCCCCACGGAAAACTAATGTCGTAAGAGCATCTCCAACAGCCGCGCTATACAAGCGCCGCGCCGTAAAAAAGGCAGTTTTAGCACGCGCGCGACGCGGCGGGCAGCTCCAGCGAACGCGCAAAAACGGCGCGCGCGCCATTTCCAATTCAGCGCGCTGGCCGAAACGCAATCCCGCGCCCGTTATTTGCTGCGCTCGCTGACTCTCCCGCCGCCACTGCTCTCTTCTGCGCCGCCGCTCCTCCTCCACTCGCGATGGCCGCCGCCGCGCTTCGGCACTGCTCAGCGCTCGTTTATCCTCGCCATTGCCGCCCAGCGCCGCGGCGACCACTCAAGCGCTTCCCCAGTCTGTCTCCGCTGCGGCCGCCGCGCCGCGCCTCCCGGCGACCGTTCCAGGCGCTTCCCCGGCCTCCCCCGCGCCGCCGCATGGACGACAAAGAGCATGATTTGATTGCATTATTTGTATTGTATTGTTCATGAACTATTGGTTGTGTTTATTGTATTTGTTGTAGAACGATAAACTATTTGTTTGAGTTGTAATAACTATTTATTGTTGATTTATTTTGTTTGTTTGATGGTTTTTTTCCTATTTTTTGAAATGTATATGTGGTTTGTGCTTGCTGCGCGCGCTGCATTTTTGGGCACCGCTGGAGCGGCGCGCGCGCGCTGCATTATAGCGCGGCTGTTGGAGCCGGCGCCTATCCCCGGCTTAAACCAGCCGAGCCTTGGCTGACAAATGTATTTTTGGGCGCGTAGCGCGGCTGTTGGAGATGCTCTAAGGCCTGACATCAGCCACATCCCGACGCGCGGCCGGCGGCAAATGAACGGTGACGCTGGTAAATTTTTGTTATGAAAATGTTGAAATCTTTGCCGCCACCATCCAAGCCACTGCGATGTGCACATCATGAGTAGCAGTATTGTAAAACCGGTGTACAGAATGATATATTTTGTGCACCTTGCGCCATATGAGGACCAGAGCACATTAGAAAAGAAAAAGAAATCCACACATGACATTGTCCCCGGGTGAATATCAGCTGATACCGAAAGTGATGTTTTGATCTCCAATGAGCTCGGGTGAACAGGACAATAAAAAACAATTCAAAAAATCTGAATTTTTTGGTGTCAAACTTTGACAAATGCTTTCATTGGTTGCAAAGTTTCATCATGAGGTGACATTCACGTAAAACATGGCAAAAAAAATCGATGCTCCAATACACTATTAGGGAAAACCTTATAGGCAGAATATTACCAGCAGCGCGGTTTAAAAAAAGGCGCTACTGCTACTTAGCAGTAGCGCTCTACAACAAACCATGCTACTGATATTCACATAGCAGTAGCGCGTCACGAGAAAACAGTGCTACTACTACAATTGCCACGACCTTGCCGCCAGACTAGGTATAGCAGTAGCGCCTATTTCCTAAATGCGCTACTGCTATACCGTTTAGCAGTAGTGCTTTATCCTAACGCGCGCAACTGCTAAAGCCATCATATCTTCTCCAACCGGCCGCCCCTCACTCCCCCATCTCCACTCCACTCTCACTCTCCCCCGCACCCCCCGTCGTCCACCGCCGCCGCCGTTCCCCGACCACCGTCGTCGCCCGCCGCCGCCGACGCTCCTGCTCCTCCTCCACTGAGGTAGTTCCTCCATCCCTCCTCCTTCCACCTCCCTCCCCTCCTCGTCCCTCTCTTGATCCCTCCCTCCCTCCTCCTCCGGCCTGCCCCTCCTCCCTCCTCCCTCCTCCTCAGGCCAAGCCCTCCGCCGGCAGCCCTCCTCCTCCCTCCTCCCTCCTCCCACCCCCTCCTCCTCTCTCCTCCCTCCTCCCATCCCCTCCTCCCGCCCCCTCCTCCCCGTCCTCCTCTCTCCTCCCTCCTCCTCCTCCCTCCTCCCACCCCCTCCTCCCTCCATCTCTCCTAAACCATAAATTGTTTTTCACTGTTCTTGTATAATGTAGTTTTTTACTATTTTTTAGTAAGTGTTTAATAGAAATAGTTTATTTAGGAAGTGGTTAATAGAACTAGTTTATTTATAGTAAGTGCTTAATAGAACTAGTTTACTTATAGTAAGTGCTTAATAGACTAGTGAATAGGGTTTTTTAATATAAAAAAGTTTTAGTAATATAATTTTTTAGGTATAGAAAATTTTCAATTATAGAAATCTATTGGAATGCTATATGAGAATTTTTAGGTATCAAATTTAGTAATAAAAATTTTAGTAAGAAAATTTAGGTATAGGAATTTTTTGTAATTTTGTTTTTCAATATAGTAATGTATTGGAAAATTTAATTATTTTTATGTCATTATCACTTTGTCATCAAAGAATGCTATATGAGATTTGATGATCTAAAATTTTACTCGGTGGAATATGCAGGCTTTGTAGAGTCGTGTCTCCTTGGAGTGATCGTCACCCCAGCTACCTCTACTTCCTCTACATCCGAGTCAGTGAGCTAAAAGTCCACCTCTTCCTTCTCTACTCCTCGGTGTTGAATAGAGTAGAACTAGGGTATTTAGTTATGCTTCTTAACCAAATGAAATGTTGGGGTTATAAGATATATTGAACTGTTTTTATCAATATTGAACCATTGAAAAGCAATGAGCACCAGTTTAAGCATCGTTGTATGTGTATGGACATCTTTGTATCACAGGGAAATCCGAGTGGCCTATGTTTTGTCGGAGTGTTGATTCATTTCCGTTCTGGCAAATTTCAGGCGCTCGATATGTCCTATTTTAGCAAAGGTCATGCCGGATTTTTCCATGAATTTAAGCATGACTTGTGCTAGAATATGTACGAAATATCGAGTGCCCCGGATTTGCTAGAAAGAGAACTAAACGACATTTTGAGTTGACTTTAAGTCTGTCGGGGCTCCATACATGACAGTCAAAAATTAATGAGGGAGAGTCTCCACCATATATGAGAGAAGAAGAATGCCGACTGTTGTCGTGGGGGTCGCTTCTCCTTCTTCTCTTTGTGCTAGACCTTTGTTAAGCACTAGGGGAGGAAGGAGTAGCGACCATCATCAATGGTCGAAAAATCGGTGAGGTAGTGTCCACCATATATGAGAGAAGAAGAATGCTGACTGTTGTCGTGGGGGTCGCTTCTCCTTCTTTTCCTTGTGCTAGATATTTGTAATGCATTAGGCAAAGGAGGAGTAACGACCATCACCGACGGTCGCAATATCAGAGAGGGAGTGCCCACCATATACATGAGATAAGAGTTTAGGAAGGAAGACTCGACAGACCTAAAGTAAACCCGTTGCATATTGAGTAATAGTGATCTGTGTGTTGAGTTTCTTGGTAGTTTCCTTTGATCGATTTTCAATTAATGTGTCAACTATGAACATAGGAAATGTCTGGCGACGAAAAGGAATTCGTTATGTGTGAATACTGCAAAGACGAGCGCGGCCTGTGCGACAGGCCTCACCTAGTTGGTGGTAGGCGCTTCAGCATCATGCTGGATGAGAACTTCAAGTGGATACAGTAAGTCACAACGACAAGTCTTCTTTCGTAATTAAGCATGACTTCTGCTTCTTTTGCTTCAACTTATAATTTTAAATTTTTAGCGTATCCCCTGCCATGCACGAATTTATGTCTTGGATAAGATTGCACTACTAGGGAAAAGCCTAGTAGCAGTGCGGGTTTTGGGTGTATCAGTAGCGCAGGCGCCCGCGCTACTGATACGATGCCAGAGCTAACCTGTAGCAGTAGCGTGTGTTGACACACGCTACTGCTATACATGGTTAGCTGTAGCGTGCGTTTCAGACAGCACCACTGCTAATTATCTGTAGCGGGTCTTATACCCCGCGCTACTGCTATTACTTTCAAAAACAAGAAAATCTTGACCCCGTGCGTGTTGTCAATGGCAGCAGTGGTTCGATCTAGCAATGATTGGCATCGCCGGAGGCATGAACGGACAGCGGAAGACCAGATCCGGCGGTGGCTGTTGGAGAGGGCCAGTTTCTATGGCAGAGCCAGGCCGCAGCGTGGGGCTCCTCTTCCCGACCATGCCAGGTAGCTCCAGGTCGTCCATGGCGACGACCTACATGGGCATGGACATGGGAGGGTGAGTCAAACCAGAGGGAGAGAGAGGGAGAGAAAAGGAAAACCGAGGGAGAGAGGAAGGTGATGGAGGGTGCAGAGGAGACAGTCACCGGTGGTGAGGTGCTCCGGTGTGGTGGCACGGGGCGGCGGCCTCCTAGGCATCGGTGGAAGACCGGCGAGCTCCTAGACACCGGTGGGACGAGGCAGCGGCCTCTTTCGGCACCACGGAGGATGATGGGCGCATGGGCAAGAGGTCCATGTGAGAGGATATAGAAAGTGAGAGGAGAGAGTGGCAGAAGAGAGGAGAGATTTGAGGGAGGAGATGGGGATTCTGCCGAGGATATGGCGACTTCACCTACCTCGTACTTAGTTGTAGAGAGGGGTATAAAACCACGCTACTATTATCAACTTAGTAGTAGCGCGGGTTTATACCCCTCGCTACTACTATGGCATGTCTCGGGGTGCACGGTAGAGACCGCTTAGTAGTAGCGAGGGTTAAAAACCCACGCACTACTATCAACTTAGTAGTAGCGAGGGGTAAAAACCCGCGCTACTAGTAAGTAGTAGTAGCGAGGGTTAAAAACCCGCGCACTACTATCAACTTAGTAGTAGCGAGGGGTAAAAACCCGCGCTACCAGTAAGTAGCAGTAGCGAGGGGTATAAACCCTCGCTACTAGTAAGCGTCTGCCTATAAGCTTTTCCCTAGTAGTGTTGGTTTCAGTACTATGGAAAGTATCGAGGTAAAGAGAGTTCACTTGAGGACCGAGCATGGTTATACTTTTGCCGTAAAATTATACAATGCAGACACCTACTCCTATTTTGGATGCAAAAATTGGAGAGCACTATGCAAGGCTTATGCATTTTAGCCTAATATGCTTATCACCTTTGATATTCGTCCGGAAAATGAAATTGAAGGTAATACGACATCTTGGTTGATGTCCAGACGCCTCTACTTCTACCATTATGTGAGTTTCTCAACCATATTTATTAAGTAATTTATATTGTTTATTTAAAAGTAGTTGACAACTAATTTCTATCGACAACTTATTTTTGATATGTCTCCAACGTATCTATAATTTATGAAGTATTCATGCCATGTTTACAACAATTTTATATGGTTTTGGTATGATTTGCATGGAACTAACCCGGACTGACATTGTTTTCAGCAGAACTACCATGGTGTTATTTTTTGTGCAGAAATGAAAGTTCTCCAAATGATCTGAAACTTTTTGACGATTTTTTTGGAACAAAAGAGACCCCCGAAGCTTCGTGGGAGGGCTAGAAGAGCCATGAGGAGGGCACAACCCACCTGGGTGCGCCTAGTTGGCCTGGCTTGCCCCAGTGGGTTGTGCTCACCTCGAGGCCCATCTTCGCGTGAAACCGATGCCAAAAAATCCTATAAATAGAGAAACCATCAGAAATAACCCTAGATCAGAAGTTCCGCCACCATAGGCCTCTTTAGCCACCGAAAACCAATCTAGACCCCGTTCTGGCACCCTACCGGAGGGGGAATCATCTCCGGTGGCCATCTTCATCATCCCGGCGGCCACCACGATGAGGAGGGAGTAGTCCACCCTCGGGGCTCAGGGTTTGTGCCAGTAGCTATGTGTTTAATCTCTCTCTCTCTCTCTCTCTCTCTCTCTCTCTCTCTCTCTCTCGTAGATGTCACGATCTTGATGTATCGCGGGCGTTGTTAATATAGTCTGATCATATGGTGTTTTTCCCTCTCTATCTTGTTGTGATGAATTGAGTTTTTCCCTTTGAGATTTTGTTGTTATCAGATTGAATACTTTTATGGATTTGAGAACTCTTGATATATGTCTTGCAATTGAATACTCGTGGTGACAATGGGGTATCGTATTGATTCACTTGATATATGTTTTGGCACTCAACTCATGGATTCGAGGTGACATTGGGGTAATCTATGCATAGGGGTTGATGCACGTTCTTGTCTTTGTTTCTCCGGTAGAAATCTTGGGCCATTCTTTGAAGTTCTTTGTGTTGGATTGAGTATTATGAATATGAATTTGCTTTGGTGTTATTTTACTACGAACTCTAGGATAGATCGAACAGAAAGAATAGCTTTGTGTTATTTTAGTACGAACTCTTGAATAAATCGAATGGAAAGAATAGCTTTGAGGTGGTTTTGTACCCTACAAACAATTTATTCTTATGTTCTCCGCTAGATAGGAACTTTGGAGTGATTCTTCATTGCCCATTGAGGGGTGGTTATATGATCCAATTATATTAGCATTGTTGAGAGGTTGCACTAGTGAAAGTACGGACCCTAGGCCTTGTTTTCAAGCATTGCAATACCGTTTTTGTGCCCGTTTACTATTTACTGCCTTGCTGTTTTTATTTATTCAGATTATAAAAATATATTTTTACCATCAATATTACACTTTTATCACCATCTCTTCGCCGAACTAGTGCACCTATACAATTTTCCATTGTATTGGGTGTGTTGGGGAGACAAGAGATTTCTTGTATTTGGTTGCAGGGTTGTTTGAGAGAGACTATCTTCATCCTACACCTCCCACGAATTGATAAACCTTAGGTCATCCACTTGAGGGAAAATTGCTACTGTCCTACAAAACTCTACGCTTGGAGGCCCAACATGTGTCTACAAGAATAAAGTTGCGTAGTAGACATCAAGCTCTTTTCTGGCGCCGTTGCCGGGGAGGTGAGTGCATGAAGGTATATCTTTAGATCTTGCAATTGAATCTTTTAGTTTCTTGTTTTATCACTAGTTTGGTTTATAAAAGAAAACTACAAAAAATAGAATTGAGGTTGCATCATATTATTCATCTTTATAACGTCTTTCGTGAAAATGATGGGAAAGAAAATTGTGCTCAATTGATAGAAGAAGAAGTCTATAAAATGTTTGACAAAAAATCTTTGAATGATGAGCATGATTTCAATGTTGTTGGTATGAATTCTTTGAATATCCATGATGCTAACGATATGCAAAGCCATAAGCTTGGGGATGCTATGTTTGATGAAGATGATATTTTTAGTCCCCCAAGATTTGATGTGCAAATTTTTTATAATGATTGCATGCCTCCTAGTTATGATGATTATATTTATTAAAGTGGATTTGGAGAGGTCATGACTTTATTTAATGATGAATCCACTATCTTGGAGGAGGTTGCGATTGATCATGACAACAAAGTTCGTATATATGATGATTATGGTGATGGCATGTATGCTATATTGAATAATGATAACAATGAAACTTGTCATCATGATTTTAATTTCCAATCACATGATAGTTATTTTGTTGAGTTTGCTCCCACTACTATTCATGAGAATAAATTTGCTTATGTGGAGAGTAATAAAATTTCTATGTTTGTGGATCATGAAAAGAATGCTTTATGTGATAGTTATATTGTGGAATTCATTCATGATGCCACTGAAAATTATTATGAGAGAGGAACATATGCTTTTACATATATCAATAATATCAAGTTTCCTCTCTATGTGTTGAAAGTTTTGAAGTTATGCTTGTTTTGCCTTCTATGCTAGTTGATTCTTCTTCCCATAAGTTGTTTGCTCATAAAATCAATATGCATAGAAAGTGGGTTAGACTTAAATGTGCTAGTTATATGCTTCATGATGCTCTCTTTATGTCTCAATTCTTATCTTTTATGCGAGCATCATTGAAATCATCATGCCTAGCTAAAAAGGCATAAAAGAAAAGCGCTTCTTGGGAGACAACCCAACATTTACCCCTACTGTTTTTGTGTGTTCACATGATTAGGATACCGTATTAACTATGTTTTATAGCTTTTGTTTCAATGAATTGCCAAGTAAAGCCTTTGGGTTAGTGTGGATGATAGTTGACTTGATTCAGTGCAAAAATAGAAAGTTTTGCATCCAGTGCAGAAATTCTTATCTGCTACTGGAACGTGGAACAATTATGAAAATTTTACAGTTGATGGGTATACAAATTGTCTATGTTGTCCTAATTTTTCAGAATTTTTGGAGTTACAGAAGTATGACCTTAATTCAGATCTTTACGTACTGTTCTGTTTTTGACAGATTCTGTTTTCAATGCATATTTTTCTTATTTCCTAGTTTCTATGGCTTATATTGCTCAATATAAATTGTAGAAATGATATGCTACAGTAAGAATTGTGTGGAAACAATTATGAATCTTGTCTTTGACAGTACCAAAGTGAATGATTTGTCTTTATCATACTAACCCATCTCACAAAGTTCCGTTAAGTTTTGTGTGATTGAAGTTTTCAAGTTTTGGGTGAGATATCGATATGAGGAGAATATGGAGTGACAAGACCCTAAGCTTGGGGATGCCCAAGGCACCCCGAGTTAATATCCAAGGAATATCCAAGCAACTAAGCTTGGGGATGCCCCGGAAGGCATCCCCTCTTTCGTCTCCAACATTATCGGAACCTCACTTGGAGCTATATTTTTATTCATCGCATGATATGAGTTTTGCTTGGAGCGACATTTTATTTTATTTTTATTTGCTTTCTGTTATTTGAAATAATGTTTTGTATCTTTTGTTTCAATAAAAATGTCAAGATTAGCCTTTACCATGCTTATTTTGCAAGTCTACATGTTGCTGTTTAAAAACAGAAAGTTTTCTGTCATTGCCTGAATTATTTTGGAAAGTCAAAACATGATAAAATCTTGAAATTTTTACACAGTATGCTATGATAAACTTTCTACAGTGTGGTAATTTTTCAGAATTTTTGGAGTTAGGGAAGTATGATGAATATTATCTTCTTTACAGACTGTACTGTTTTGGCAAATTGCTGTTATGTTTGCATTGTTTGCATATGTTTGCTTATTTAATGATTCTATTTGAGTATAAAAGTATTAAATATGCAGAGGCATTTAGTATGCAATGTTGATAATTTTAGTGATTTGCTACAGTAGAGAATGATAAGGTTTTTGCATTGGTTTATACTAACTTATCTCACGAGTTCTTGTTGAGTTTTGTGTGGATGAAGTTTTTAAGATTTAGGGAAACCGTGATATAAAAGGAATTAAGAAGACACAAAATCTCAAGCTTGGTGATGCCCAAGGCACCCCAAGATAATATTTCAAGAAGTCTCAAGCATCTAAGCTTGGGGATGCCCTGATAGGCATCCCACCTTTCTACATCAACGATTATCTGTTAGTATCAGTTGATCCTAAGTTTTTACTTCTTCACATGATGTGTGCTATCCTTGGAATGTAATTTTATTTTGTTTTGCTTGCTGTTTTAAGAAAGTACTTATATCTGAAAGTTTTTAAATAAAATAGAGTCCTCAAATAGTTGCCAGGGAGGCTAAGTAAGCGGCATTCACGTCCCGTCAATGAAGCTCTTTTCTATGGAATTGCTCTAGTGCTTCACTTATATCTTTTTGAGCACGGTGTGCTTTAGTATTTTTGAAGAAATTCTCTCTTGCTTCACTTAAATTAATTTGAGAGAAAGAAATATTATTCTCATGATCTCAAGAGGAGGTACAAGGAGCAAAGCTCACTAAATCATGTCATATACTTTGCTATCCTCTCTAATCAGCTAGGGGAGAATTTATATAAGCTAGGGACGAATTGGGGGTAAAACAAGGGTACATGGGTCATTTGCCCTTAGTGCATGCAGGCATAAACCGGACATGTCCGGGCACCCGGGGTAAAGGGGTCCGGGCACCCGGAGGGGATGCGGTAGGAGATGTCCGGGCACCCGGGGTGCGGAGGACCGGGCACCCAGTCTGGTCAGGAGGGGCCGCGACCAAGTGGCTGTAGGGACCGGGCACCCAGGGTTTGATGGCCCGGGCACACGGGGCGGTGGGGAGCCAACTGGAGGGGGGGGGGGGGGTCGGGCACCCGGGGTTCATGGCCCCGCACCCGGGGCGGCGGTGCAGCTCCCAGCTGGGGGGGCACCCGGGCTGCTCCGGAGCACCACCCAGGCCACGGCCGTGCACCCGGGGCTCCAAGGGCCGGGCACCCGGGGTGCACAACAGGCATGCCCTGGGCGGTGGCCGAAGGCCCGGGCACCCGGGGGTCCTAGATATATCTTTTTGGACTAGCTTGCCATTTACTCTTGTGCTTCACTAATATCCTATGAGTAAATTGTTGAATAAATTGAATGTCATGAAGTTGAAATCATATCATGCCTAGTGGTAGCTTCACATTGGGTTTAGAAAGTGAAATCTTTTGAGGCCTGACAATCAGAATATTGGTCATACAAGCAATTCACGAATAATTAGTATAAGGAAGAGAACCTTCACATGCAAATACACTATCTTGGAAATCTTTTGTGATTGTGAGCCCCCATCAAAATATTGTTTGCCAAAATTGTTGACGCTGGACAAGGAAGACAACGTAATGATTCATGTTTTTTCATATTCACATAGAAGTTATATTGTCATAGATCCTTCAACATGTGCTGCTTGCCCCCTATCTTTGCTAGCCAAAAATTCCACACTAAGTAGATATACTACTTGTGCATCCAAAAGCCCTTAAACCCAAATTTTATTTTCAAGAGTCCACCATACCTACCTAAGGATTGAGTGAGATCCTTCAAGTAAGTTGTCATCGGTGCAATAAGGCAATAAAAATTACTTCTAAAAGTGTTAGATCATTTAGTGTAAGAGAAAATTGAGCGTTGTACGAACTTGTGATGGCAAAGAATAAAAGCGACAGACTGCATATTAAAGGTTGCTATCATAAGGGGCAATATACATGACGTTCTTTTGCACTAAGGGGTTGAGCATACAAACAAATAAGCGCATGGCAACCTCTTCTTCCCTCTGCGAAGGGCCTATCTTTTACTTTTATGTATTTACTTTTATGCAAGAGTCAAAGTTTTTCTCTCTATTCCTTTATTTTTTCTCCTTTGGCAAGCATCATGTGGTGAGGAAAGATCTAGACGCATGTGTCCAGTTGAATATGGGTAGCATGAGTTATTATTGTTGACATCACCCTTGAGGTGAATACGTTGGGAGGCAAAACAATAAGCCCCTATCTTTCTATGTGTCTGGTTGAAACATTTTGCTCGTGTGTATGCGGTGAGTGTTAGCAATCAGAGAAGACTATAAGATGGGTGAGTATGTGGAGCTCTTACTTAAACTCCGTTGAATAAGTTGAATTGCAATTGCTTGGTGACTAAGAACATAGGTTGTTGAGTTTCAAGAGAATTCGTTGTTTGAACCTTAACATGTGGATTGGTTGCTACTTTAACATGAGAAGTTTTATGAGAAAGAGTTGCTGTTATGATGCTAGGAAAAGTGATTGAAATTATCATTGATCAAACTTATACACTTTGCTAGCATTCACACTTCATAAATTATTTCTTTTATCATTTACCTACTCGGGGACGAGTAGGAATTAAGCTTGGGGATGCTGATATGTCTCGAACGTATCTATAATTTATGAAGTATTCATGCCATGTTTACAACAATTTTATATGGTTTTGGTATGATTTGCATGGAACTAACCCGGACTGACCCTGTTTTCAGCAGAACTACCATGGTGTTGTTTTTTGTGCAGAAATGAAAGTTCTCGAAATGAGCTGAAACTTTTTGACAATTTATTTTGGAACAAAAGAGACCCCCAAAGCTTCATGGGAGGGCCAGAAGAGCCACGAGGAGGGCAAAACTCACCAGGGCACGCCTGGTCGGCCTGGCTTGCCCCGGTGGGTTGTGCTCACCTCGAGGCCCATCTTCGCATGAAACCGACGCCAAAAATCCCTATAAATAGAGAAACCATCAGAAATAACCCTAGATCAGAAGTTCCGTCGCCGCAGGCCTCTTTAGCCACCGAAAACGAATCTAGACCCCGTTCCGGCACCCTGCCGGAGGGGGGAATCATCTCCGGTGGCCATCTTCATCATCCCGGCGGCCACCACGATGAGGAGGGAGTAGTCCACCCTCGGGGCTAAGGGTATGTACCAGTAGCTATGTGTTTAATCTCTCTCTCTCTCTCTCTCATGTTCTTGAGATGTCACGATCTTGATGTATCGCGGGCTTTGTTAATATAGTCGGATCATATGGTGTTTTCCCCTCTCTATCTTGTTGTGATGAATTGAGTTTTTCCCTTTGAGATTTCGTTGTTATCGGATTGAATACTTTTATGGATTTGAGAACACCTAATATATGTCTTGCAATTAAATACTCGTGGTGACAATGGGGTTTCGTATCGATTCACTTGATATATGTTTTGGCACTCAACTCGCGGATTCCCGAGGTGACATTGGGGTAATCCATGCATAGGGGTTGATGCACGTTCTTGTCTTTGTTTCTCCGGTAGAAATCTTCGGCCACTCTTTGAAGTTCTTTGTGTTGGATTGAGTATTATGAATATGAATTTGCTTTGGTGTTATTTTAGTACGAACTATAGGATAGATCTAACGGAAAGAATAGTTTTGTGTTATTTTAGTATGAACTCTTGAATAGATCAAACGGAAAGAATAGCTTTGAGGTGGTTTCGTACCCTACAAACAATTTATTCTTATGTTCTCCGCTAGATAGGAACTTTGGAGTGATTCTTCGTTGCACGTTGAGGGATGGTTATATGATCAAAATTATGTTAACATTGTTGAGAGGTTGCACTAGTGAAAGTACGGACCCTAGGCCTTGTTTTCAAGCATTGGAATACCGTTTTTGTGCCCGTTTACTATTTGCTACCTTGTTGTTTTTATTTATTCAGATTATAAAAATATATTTCTACCATCAATATAACACTTTTATCACCATCTCTTCGCCGAACTAGTGCACCTATACAATTTGCCATTGTATTGGGTGTGTTGGGGACACAAGAGATTTCTTGTATTTGGTTGCAGGGTCATTTGAGAGAGACTATCTTCATCGTACACCTCCCACGGATTGATAAACCTTAGGTCATCCACTTGAGGGAAAATTGCTACTGTCTTATAAAACTCTGCGCTTGGAGGCCCAACATGTGTCTACACGAATAAAGTTGCATAGTAGACATCAATTTCCATAAAAGCAAACATGTCCGACGCTTGGTAGACAGCACCTACTACTGTCCCTAGATGAACTAAACTGCGAGGAGATAAGTCATTATGTTTCATGGCTTGAGGATCTTGATATTGTCAAGACAGGTTATTTTCCTGGATTTCGATATATTAGTACTCAATACGTGCGACCACTAGTGTGCGTATTGAGCTATGGTCACATATATTTAGAAAAGATGGTAAGATTTTTACTATTTTTCCTCAGTGCATCTTTTGCATACATTTATTTTTAAGCTGAACTTCATTGCTAAGTATGTTACTATGATGTTCTTCAACAGGGACTCCCGATGAATGTTGTGCCTTGTTGGATCAAGCCTAAAGGTCGCATGACAATGGTTAGTTTACAACCAACATATCATGCATTGCACATGAGTGCATTCATGATTTCTCAAAGCGAGCAAGTCTTAATAGTCATATACTAGAGCAAAATTGTGAAGGATCACAGCAGAGAAGTACTAGGCGGCAGCAATCAGAAGCGCAGCCCACAATTAGGAGACAGGTTCATCTGCATTCTCCAATATGATGACGCAGGAGTACTACACATGTTTTATGCTATTTTACCTGAGAGAGAGAGAAGCAGGACTGATTAGCTAGCTAGAATGAGTTTGAAGATGATGATGTGCTACACTATGACTATGATGATTAAATAGATAGTGTTGGTGGTAATGACTATGATGATTATTATTAGCTAGTGTTGGTGGTAATGACTATGATGATTAAATAGTGTTGGTGCTAACGACTATGATGATTATTAACTAGTGTTGTTGGTGATTATATCATGCAAGAGTTTTTATATTAATATGATGATGATGTTGATCATGATTATCATGATTTGTTATTATGATCATGATTAGTTATTATATCATTGGTGGAAGGAATGCGGATTAGATTCATGTGGATGGATCAAAAGTGACCAAAAGTTGAATTAGTAGGATCGTCATCCTAATTCAACTATTGATTCATCCAAATGAATCTAGTCCATGTTTCTTATTCACAATGATATGTTAATTCATCATGGACATAATGATATAACAACCTCTTAATTGGTACTTGTCGGGGAACGTAGCACGCAATTTCAAAAAATTTCCTACGATCACGCAAGATCTATCTAGGAGATGCATAGCAACGAGAGCGGGAGAGTGTGTCCACGTACCCTCGTAGATCAAAAGCGGAAGCGTTAGGTTAACGCGGTTGATGTAGTCGAATGTCTTCACGATCCAACCGATCCAAGTACCGAACGTACGGCACCTCCGTGTTCAGCAGACGTTCAGCTCGATGGCGTTTCTCGAACTCTTGATCCAGTAGAGGGTCGAGGGAGAGTTCCGTCAGCACGACGGTGTGGTGATGGTGATGGTGATGTGATCTGCGTAGGTCTTCGCCTAAGCACTATGACACTATGACCGGAGGAGTAAACTGTGGAGGGGGGCACCGCACACGGCAAGAGAACAATTGATGTGCCTTTGGGGTGCCCCCTCCTGTATATAAAGGAGGGGAGGAGGAGGTTGCCGGTGTCAAAACCGACGGATCTCGGGTAGGGGGTCTCGAACCGTGCGTCTGAGGCTAATGGTAACCGGAGGCGGGGGACACAATGTTTACCCAGGTTCAGGCCCTCTCGATGGAGGTAATACCCTACTTCCTGCTTGATTGATCTTGATGATATGAGTATTACAAGAGTTGATCTACCACGAGATCGTAGAGGCTAAACCCTAGACGCTAGCCTATGATTATGATTGTTCTGGTCCTACGGACTAAACCCTCCAGTTTATATAGACACCGGAGGGGGCTAGGGTTACATAGAGTCGGTTACAAAGAAGGAGATCTACATATCCGAATCGCCAAGCTTGCCTTCCACGCAAAGAAGAGTCCCACCCGGACACGGGACGAAGTCTTCAATCTTGTACCTTCATAGTCCAATAGTCCGGCCAAAGTATATAGTCCGGCTGTCCGAGGACCCCCTAATCCAGGACTCCCTCAGTAGCCCCTGAACCAGGCTTCAATGACGATGAGTCCGGCGCGTAGATTGTCTTCGGCATTGCAAGACGGGTTCTTCTCCAAATCCGGAGTACCTGTTGTAACAAGTAGTGTCCGGCTTCCCATTAATGGTGCACTCCTCGGCTTCTGTGCTTTAATAATGGCTATCTCCACGTGTCGAGTGAATGTGAGAAGTCAGGGCATTTTTACATTTGCCACCCTGACCATGTAAGTAAATTGTCTATTTAAAGAGACGGGGATCCTCAGATCCAAATCACGCCATCCTCCCACAACGAGTATCCATCAGAGCGCGCCCGGAAAAAAAAACCATCCCATCATGGCCGGCCATCGCAGCTCCTCCTCTCGCTCCCATAGCACTAAGTTAGGCGATTGGGAGAAGTGTTCCATCCCCGACAACCAATTGGTAGAGTTGCAGACCCAGGGGTTTCTCCCTCTTGCGTATATGGTCCCCGTCTGAGCCGGACTAGCCACTTATAATGGTGGGGAGCAAGCGGAGAGTTCTCCCAACCCATCCAGGGGGGAGCGGGTATGCCTTGTCCCTTACTTACTGAGGGGACTCGAATTTCCGATCCATCCATTCCTCCGCGGGGCTCCTGGAGTTCTATGGCCTCCAGCTGCATAACTTTACTCCTGCCTCCATATTACACATCGCCGACTACGTCGCCTTTTGCGAGCTGTTTCTGGGCTGCGAATCTCATTTCGAGCTATGGAAGAGGCTATTCTACCTCGTACCCCGTACTCAGCAGGGGTCAATATATCAAGTGGGTGGAGCCGAAATATGGCGCATCGCCGGGACCGGATACCTGTCCGGTACTCCAAAGAAGACATCCGAAGACTGGCCTTTGAAGTGATTTTATATGGAGGACGTCCCCCTTCCGGACCCTATTCGGATGGGCCTTCCTGAGTTTGATAATGCTCCATTGAAGAAACGCCACAACTGGCGCCCCCCGGAGCCCCCAGGAGGAAGTTAACAGAGAGGTCCTTTACCTGATGGGCAGGATAAAAATGCTGGCCAAATCGGGACTGACAATAGTTGAGGTTATGTCAATATGTATAATGCGGGGGTGCAGCCACTTCATTATCGGGGGAAAGCCATGTGGCACTTCAATGGAGAAGACGATGCCACCCACTGCGGTCGTAAAGGTCCGGACTCCGCCGCTGCTCTAATGAAAATACTGTCCGATTTGTACAAAGGAGAAGAAGAGGAGTTCATCCGTATTAAGCCACGGGATGGATTCTCCATGTACAACCCCCCAAACTGGGTGAGCTGCTATCTTTTACTCCAGACCTTCCCGCATTCTTCATCATAAATATTTACCTTGCTAATTCATAGCAGGAACTGTGAAAAGCTGTGAGGGAGGTCCACAGCCCGTCTCCACAGCCAGAGGACCCTGACCGGGCCCTCGACCCCGGACTCGAAGAAGATCCAGACGTATTTGTGGAGCTCGTCGACGGGACGTTCTATCAGTTAAGCTGCGACGGTGCCTTGGTGGCTATCATAGCCGATTGTCCTGGCCTACTGCCTGCATCACATGTAAGTAAAACCGGAGTCCCAACTTCTGAGAGGGATCCCTTCTTTGCACTTTACCCACCACACACGTATTGCGTCTTACAGGGAAGTCCCTCAGGGCGCCATGCCGAAGCCGCGGTGACTCATCAACAAGGGGCACCGAAGCCGGGTAGGCTTAAAAGGAAGGCGGTCAGGACTGAGACACCGTTGCAGAGGTATGAAAAACCCCGCTCCGTGGTTATCGTCTTTAAAATATAATAATGTCCATGGTTCCTGGAAGAAAAACCGCTCGCCGGACCGTGTCCGGAGAGCCTACCGGCCATGCCTCCACCAGCCGGACTCCAGAGTCGGACTTAGGGGCAGATGCTAACGCGGGGACAACGCCAGATGTTCCTCCTATAGTGGATGCAGATAGACTGTCCGCTACGAATTCCGAAGTGGAGAGCGCCATGAAGCACAGGCGTCGCCGGGCCGTACTCCGCGACCCTAGTTTCTCTGAAGAGGCGTTCGATGCCTTCAACTCAGGAGACGTGTACATCTGAGCTGCTCAAAATGTCCTTGCCAGAGCCACGAACCAGTATGTGAAGGATATACGGGTAAGAAAATCTGATAATTATGCATAACAGTAGCCCCTAAGACTTGAAATAGTTGGCACAACTGATTTAAGGATCATTGTATGCATAGGTTCTTACGACGAAGAATACCCAGTTGTCTGAAGAGCTGGAGGAGTGCAAAGCCCAGCTATGGGCCGCAGTTGCCGGAATGGAGGAGTCCAAGAAGGCCCCATCCGGTAATACTTGTTTTGATCGAAAAAAATGAAATGACATGTACCAGTTAGTATTCTGCATGCCTGCAAATCTAAGAATAGATTCTGCAGATAATCCCGGAGTGAATCCGGAGATCGTACAAGGGGACGAGCAACATGCTCAACGACAGCTAGAGGCTGGCGAGCGCGTGCTTAAGCGGGTTAGGTGGGAGAAAAACGATCTCCAGGATGCCAGTACCCGTCTGGGAGTTGAACTGAAAGATGTTCGGGCCCAACTTGCTGACTCCGTGAAGGAGAATAAGTGGCTTCGACGTGCCATTTTTAGTAAGTACTCGAACAAACTTTTATAGAGTTCGGCGAAGAAACAGGCTAACAGAGTTATATCTGTAGGTATGCTGACAGGTCATCCCGAAGAGGAGATGCCCGGATCTGCAGGCGATCTTCCGCAAGAGCTCTCACAACTGCATGAACAAGTTCGGGAAGTGATGCAGGGCATTGCCCAGGCCTTGTGGCCATCCGCCTCCCTGCCAGGAGACATGGGGGAGCTCGTAGAGATGATCCAGGGAGCGCCGTGGCGCTTCCGATTATGGAAGATATCGGCCTGCCGACAAGGTGCAAGGGAAGCCTGGGCCATGGTGAAGACGCGATACACCAAGGCTGAACCGAACCACATGGCCGAGGTCGGACCTGTAGGGTCTGACGGGAAAGAGATCCCCGTTAGTCTGGTATATGACCAGGTAGATTTAGTCGCAAAGTATTCCCAACAGGATTGTAGGCTAGACAGCCTGTTGGATTGTATAGAAGAAGAATTTAGTCAGTCTAAGTGACTCTGTACTTCAAATGACATATTTTGTCCCTAGCCATATTGTAAATCACTTGTCATGGCGGACCTTTTTGCTTCAACCTCCGGACCGGACAGTCCGGAGTGTATCCGAATACCCGCTCTGTTATGTAAAAACCGGGGTGCGCGTGGAAACCAGGCGTAGGGGTCATAAGTGCTTGAACAGACAAGTACCCAACTAGCTATGTTATATTACATGGATAATAAGAAACATCTTCCAGGGAGAATAGTTCCGTTAAGGGTTCCTTTCCCTGGGTACACATGCATTAATGTGCATGTCCGAACTGTGAAAAGATACGCAGGATATAAACATCTGGGGGCATGTATTGCAATATGTAAGAAACATCTTTTGTTCACCGACCGAATATTCCCTTAAGAGCGCTAGCTTTCGACTTCACCCAGTCTGAGGTACACATCCGGCTGACCCGGCAGTAACAATCGTAGAGGTGCTCCCCTTATGCCCTAGCCGAACTAACGGGAACGTTGGGCATAAACACAGGAGCCAGGCAACCCAGCTTGGCCAAAACTTAGGTCATATCGATGCATATAATGGCGAAAAAAAGGTACATATGGAGAAGCAACACATATGTAGTGGGCATAAAGCCCGGGAAATAATTATATTAAGCTTCTGTATAAGAAGCCCCCAGGTATAATGAGCGCGCACAGTGCGTCAAGATTGTGTAGTCAAGACACACTTTAAGCTTTTAAGGCCGTGAAGAAAAAAAGGTAGAAAGAAAGAAAGTCAGATATCGGATATATATAAAAAAAGGAGGAGGTAAGGAGACGAACACAGAGTCCGACACTAGGTGTAGAATCTTCGGAGTCTGGCCGCGTTCCATGGGTTTGCCTCGAATCGATTGTTCGATGCGTCACGCAGACGGTACGCTCCACCGGTGAGAACTTTATCGATGATAAAGGGACCCTCCCACTTGGGCTTGAGCTTGTCCTTTTTATTCTCTGGTAGGCATAGAACGAGTTTGCCAACGTTATAAGTTTTGGCCCGTACTTCTCTGCTTTGATACCATCGAGCCTGTTGCTGATAGAATGCGGGGCGGGCTTTTGCAACGTCCCGCTCCTCCTCCAGGGTATCTAAAATGTCCCGCCGATCAAGCTCCGCTTCTTTCTCTTCATACATGCACACTCAAGGTGAGTCATGAATGATGTCGCAGGGCAGTACCGCCTCTGCGTCGTACACCATAAAAAAGGTGTGTATCCGGTAGTGCGATTCAGCGTGGTCCGCAGCCCCCATAGTACGAAGTCGAGCTCCTCAACCCAGTGCGTATCTGATTCCTTCAAGGATCGCACTAGTCTGGGTTTGATGTCGCTCATAATAAGACCATTTGCTCGTTCTACTTGACCGTTTGTTTGGGAGTGACAGATGGAGGCGTAATCGAGCTTAATGCCCATGTTGCCGCACCAAGTTTTTACCTCGTCCGCTGTGAAGTTCGAGCCGTTATCGGTGATGATGTTGTGGGGGACACCGTAACGGGGTACGACCCCGGATATGAAGTCTATCACTGGTCCAGACTCGGCCATTTTAACTAGTTTGGCTTCTATCCATTTGGTGAATTTATCCACCATGACCAACAAGTATTTTTTCTTATGGCTTCCTCCTTTAAGGGGTCCAACCATATCAAGCCCCTAGACCACAAAGGGCCAAGTTATGGGGATTGTTTGAAGAGCGGTAGGTGGCATATGGCTTTGATTTGCAAAAAGCTGGCAACCTACGCAATGTTGGACGAGATCCTGTGCGTATGCTCGGGCTGTCGGCCAGTACAAACCTGTACGGAACGCCTTGCTTACAAGGGCCCGAGCTGCGGCATGGTGGCCGCCGAGTCCAGCATGAATTTCTGCCAAAAGTTGCCGTTCTTCCTCTTCGGAGATGCACCTTTGAAGTACTCTGGTAGCACTTTTCTTATAAAGCTCTCCCTCGTGGACCTTGTAGGCTTTAGACCGCCGCACAACGCAACGTCCCTCATTTTGGTCCTCAGGGAGTTCTTGCCTATTTAGGTAAGCCAAGAAGGGTTCAGTCCACGGGGCGATGACAACCATAATTATGTGGGCCGAAGGTGTTATTTCGGTGGCAGAGCCTCCGATTACACCAAAGTATTCGGGATTTGGTGTTGTGGTCGATGTCGGGGGTTTGGTGCGACATATGCCAAGGGATGGCTTATCATGGTCGGGGCGAGTAGAACGTCGCCGGTGCCTGGAAACGGGATGAGGCGAAGACATGCAGGCCGGCGGATCTTACCCAGCTTCAGGGCTCTCCGTGGAGATAACACCACTACTGCTGCTCTGCGGGGTCTCCGCATGATCACTATGGTAAAGTGGGTACAAGGTTGCTCCTTGAGCTGTTTCCTGGAGGTAAGGGAAGGCAAGGCTAGCTCCCTCCTTCCTATATGATCTGGCCTAGTGCTAAAAGATGGATCACCCTTGGCATGGGTGCCCTGGGGGCTTATATAGGCCTACCCCTCAGGGGTATAATGGTAATCCGGCTGGGCGCGGGCCCCAGCCGTCTGTCTCTCAGGTCACCGTCTTCTCCGCCGAATGCTGGGGCCTGCCGACTGGGGGCCCCGCCAACAGGCCCGGTACGGAGCCGACAGGCCTTGTCCGCCGCGGGCGGGTCTTGCCGGCTGCGGATTACTGTAGCCGTGCTTCTAATGACGCTGGCTTGGTCATGGGGTCATGGCAATAGTGCCGCCGCCTGACGGGCGATCACTGTCGCCATTCCCCGTCTTGTCTGGTTAATGGCGTGCGGGGCCCGTGGGAGGGGCTAGCCGACTCCTGGGGGACGACTCCCAACGGGTCCGTATTGTGGCGCTCCCGCCGTCTTCTGTACCCCCGCTGACAGGTGGGACCCGCCGTCTCTAGGTCGTACAGACAGGCCGTCGTGGGCACAGGGCGCTGCCCACGGGGGCTGATGTCAGGGCTGGCATGGCAACAGTGCCTCGCCAGATAGAGATCTCCGTTGGTACGACGCACTGTGGCCATGCCTGCCCTTCGCAAACGGGGTAGGAATGGGCCGCGCGGTGGCCGTACCCCGTCCCGTCCATCGTTGCGAAGGCAGGAGGTGGTTGGAGTCGTGGGCTGACTCCCCATAGCTGGCTTCTCTGGAAGCCGCCAGCTAGGAGTCGGCTTATCTCGAAGTCGTCCCTGGGACTCGGCCTTGAGGGGCAGTCGGCGGCCTTGCCGCGGACTCTCAAAAAGCGGCTCTTCATCTTGGGGTCTTGAGGGGTGCAGCCTGCCCCGATGTCTTGAAAGGTTCAGGGGCTCGGGTTAGCCTACTCGTGGCCCATTACTTTGATAGTAGTCCCCGAAACTGGTGAGGCGCCGAGGGTGACATGTCAAGGAGCCTCAACAGTTTCATCCTTCTGGTGGTGGAATCTGGGCCTTGCTCGCCGTCCTCCTCTAGGCCGACTAGCTGGAGCCGGACTCGCAGAAGGCCGTCTTGCCCCTTAAAGAGTTTGAAAGTCGTAGCGGGATCCAGGCAGCGTGCCTGATAAGCTTCCAGGCAGCTGCCCGTTGCGGACCCGTCGCGTGGCGCCACGCGGCAGGGTCAGTCTGCCCACCCACGCGCGCGACGGGACCCGCCACTACCGCGCCTTGGCACGCGAATGGATCCGTTGCGGCCGTGCGGACGGTTGGGGTTCCCATGTCGTAACTGCGTGCAGTAACTTCGTGTGGTAAATCATGGGGGGCGTGGGGTCCTGGGCGCAGTTAATGCCACGTCCGCCCCATCGGCTTCTCAGCACACGAGCCTATAAGTAGGCGGGAGGAGGGGGCGGCGAAGCACGCGCGCCCATCTTCCCTATTCCCTCCGCCTCTTCTTTCTTCTTCTTCCTCTCGCCGCCGCCGCGCCGAACCACGCCACGCCCGCAGCGATGAGCTCTTCCTCCGCCGCCGCACCTCCTGCCGTGCGC
The DNA here is from genome assembly GCA_021605145.1 of Aegilops bicornis. Classification (NCBI taxonomy): domain Eukaryota; kingdom Viridiplantae; phylum Streptophyta; class Magnoliopsida; order Poales; family Poaceae; genus Aegilops; species Aegilops bicornis. The sequence continues at coordinate 760,250,474 of CM038671.1, read as the reverse complement.
TCCGGCGTGTGGGACGGCTCCGAGGTGGACGACGACCACATCGAGTTCCTTCGCAAGACGCGTCGTCTCCCCGGCAAGAACCTAATGCGGGCCCGCGCCGCGCCGGCGAGGGAAGTATCGCCGGCGCCGGAGGAGGGCGAGCGGGTCATATTCCGCTCGCACCTCATGCGTGGCCTAGGGCTGCCGGCGAGCAGTTTCTTCCGCTCCTTCTTGGAGTTCCACGGGCTCCAGCCGCACCACCTTACTCCGAACACGGCGGTGCTGCTGGCTGCCTTCGCCACCTTGTGCGAAGTCTTCCTCTGCGTTCTCCCCACCATCGAGCTATGGGGGGAGTTCTTCCAGTCCAAGCTCGGCACGCACGCGTTGCCGGGCGTACAGCCCAAAGGCGGTGCCTTCATCGCGATGCGGAGATCGGTGGCCGACAACCCGTTTCCCACCACCTCGTTGATTAAGTCGGTGAAGATGTGGCAGCGGTCTTATTTTTATGTGAAGAACGTCGCCTGCATATGACCGGGTCAATCTGCCGCTTACGAACCGGCGCGACCGCAGGAGGCTCTCACCTGGTCCCACCGGCCAGACGCTGACTCCGCTGGTGCCGCCGCCGTGTGACTACGAGTCTTGGCCGACGACGGAGGGAGGTTTGACCGGGCCGACCTGCTGGCCGCCTTTGTGGCGGCGCCGAGTGCTCCCGCTCAAGGCCGACCTCATCCGATGCATCCGGATGAGCGCCACCGACCCAAGTCGGATGTGCTCCAAGGACATGCCCCACGCGAGGTGGCGGACACGGTGAACTACATCGCGAACTGCAATCTCACGGCGGATTGGCGGTTCGGCAAGGAGCCGTACTCACGCCGCCAACCCCCTTTGTTGTAAGTTGTCTCTCTTCTTCTTCTGTTTTTTTTCAGCCGAATCCGACTTCTGATCTTTTTTGTTTTTTCGAGTCAGAACCCCCTCATCCAGCCTTCAGCCGGCACCACATGACTGGCCCGTCAGTTCGTCCCCGACCGAGCGGAGAGCAACGTCGACGACCCTGACTTGGGGGTGGCGGCGATGGAGGCCGACGCCGAAGAAGGAGGAGGAGGAGCAGGCGGATTCAGGCCCTCGGCCACCTTTGCCGACTGGCCTGATGACGACGCCGAGGGGGAAGTTGCCCCACGCCACCAGTCAAAGGTCGGCCAGCCGAGCGCGAGTTCCTCCGCCGGCTTGGATGGTCAAGGCGGCGCGAAGAAGCACCGGGCCGGGCCGAGCTTGCTTGGCGGCCGGTCGAAGAAGTTCAAGGGGGCGGCCGCCGCGACCAAGCGGGAAGAGGCGGTCGCAAAGGCCAACCGCTTCCCTAAGGAAGTGAAAAAGCCGCCACTGGTCTCTGCGTAAGTGCTTCCGCCTTTTGTCTTGTTTTCTTCTAGTGGACCTTGTCCAAATCTTTTACATGCCTTCCTCGCTTCAGGGCTCCCCTTACTTTTGAGAGGGTCGCCGCTGCCTCCATCATGGGGTCGGCAGAGACGTCCGCCACTACTCGGCGGATTGACCCCACCGCCGACCTCCAGGAGGCGACGGAGCGGAACGCGCAGGAGAAGCGTGACGAGGAAGAAGCCGCCCGCCTGGAGAAGGCGGAGGCCGCCGCCAGAAGAAGCTGGATGAGGCCGAAGCCGCAGTCGCGGCAAAGCGGCGAGCTGAGGAGGCTGCGCACCGCCAATCGGTGTTGCTCGTCATCCCGCTGAGCTCCGCGCCACCGCCCCCGGAGTTCACGGGGCAGACTGGGGGAGTCGGCGGCGAGAACCCCATCATGGAGAGGGAAGGCGGCGAGACCTCCATGTCGGACACGGCCGTGCCGCCACCACCGCCTCCGCCGCTGTCTGGGAGCACGCCAAGGTAAACAGCCGGACTCACCGTGCCGCCGACTGAAGACGAGGCCGTGGCGAAGCTGCTCCTTCAAGTCGCCTCGCCAGTGCGCCGCCGCTTGAGAAGGCGATTTCGGCGCCACGCCCCTTGGAGACCAGCGCCGCTAGCTCGGCCATCCCAGACGCCTCGGCGACGAGCGCCGCGCCCGTTGGGTGGGTGCGAGGAGGCGGCACAGGCCCGCTGAACCAGGTGCTTCTGGATGTTCAGGCGAAGCTGCGAGCCGAGGGCGACGCCATCCAGAACTGCACCAAGGCGCATCTGGCGTCGGTGTGCTTTCTTCTTTTGACTTTGTTTTTCTTGTTCATCTCTGTGGGGGCGCGCCAGCGCACCCACTAGGTGTAGTCCCCGAGTTTCGGGCCGGTCAGCCGAAAGCGGCTCGGAACTCCATCTGGTGAGTTCCAAATATTTACCTTTGTCTAAAATACTTATCACAGGAGTATCACAACCTCCGCGTCACTGCCTTCAACCGCAATGTTGAGGAGCTGGGCAAGCGGACTGCCGACTTGTCGGAGAGCCGGAGTGAGTCCTCCTTCTTCGCGGGGGCGCCGCAGTGCACCATGAGCTGTAGTCCCCGAGATTCGGGCCGACTGCTGAGCAGTCGGACCGGATCTTCCCGACGACCTTCTTTGTTGACGACTTAACGTCCTTTTTCTTTTTATTCTTCAGAGGCCAACGCCACTCTTCAGCAGCGGTTGGGCGAAGCCAACACCGCCTTGCGTGCCAAGAGGGAGGAGTGCGGCAAGCTCGCCGCAGAGCGCGACCTACTGGCTGCGCAGCTGCGGAGCAAAGGGAGCTGCTTAAGAAGGCGCAGGACGAGGCGGAGAAGAAAGAGACTGCTCTCCTGGCCGAGTTCGAAAGCGAGCACTCCTCCTGGACCGACAAGGAGGCACTGCTGACCTCCGGCTTCCATGAGATCGAGGACATCGTCGACGGTGAGTTTCTTTACTTTCTTTCTTTGAGCCGCTGACTATAGGTCGGGCTGACTCCTGATTTTTTGACTTGCTTCTTTTTCCTCTTGGCAGATTTCTTCCCTGGCCACACGCAGGCGGCCAATCAAGCCATCGAGGCTGATTGCGAGGCGCGGAGGGCAAATGGTGCGGAGATTGCCGCCAACGCCCCCAGACCCTTGATGAGCAGCTTCTGAGCATCGAGGCTCGTCTGCGGCCGGCCCATCGGATGCTGCGCCGGCTTCAACGTGTCGGCGCCCAGGCGATTGCTGCCTGTGGCTGACATGCCGGTTCACAGACTCCTACCGGATCGCCGACCGGGCCGGAGGTCGAGGCTGGCCGTCTTGAGGCTTGGAAGGGTTCCTCGGCCCGGGCTGGAGCGCGTCGGGCCTTGGAATTCGTCAAGGTGTGGTATCCAGGGATGGACCTGGACCGGCTGGCCACGTTCCGGTCAAAGGCCCGGGCGGAGCTGATAGCTGTGGAAGACGCCCTCGTCGAGCGTGCGGCAGCGATTGCTGACTACACAGACACCAGTGTCTTCGTCCATGAGCGGGTTGAAGACGGCGGGGAGGCGCCGCCGGAGTGGTTCGGGATGAACCCGGATTATGACGAGGACTCGGCGGAGGTGATCGGCTCCAGCGCCGAGGAGGAAGGCGAGGCGGAGGACGGAGGTGAGACGGAGGCGCCAGAAGACGGAGCGGGCGACCAGCCTCAGCTCGACCGCGCCTCCAGCAACGAGCCGCGCCCGACCGAGCCGGCTGCCGCCGGAGACGATCAAGCCGAGACTGCCCAGCCGGCCGCCCCGGCGCCTGACACCGCCGTCTCTTCCGGCCCTCCGAACCTGTCTGCCGCTTCCTAGGCTGCCGTCTTGCCTTTATTTTATCTGCTTTAGTAGTCTTTGAGGAACTTGTTAATTCGCACAATTCCACCCGCGGGGTGTATTTTGAACTTCTGCTTGAAGATTCGGCCAAGGGCCTATGTTATGTAAATATTTATCTGAATTCTATCTTTCTTTGCTCATTGCTCCTTTGGCTTTTTCCTTTGCCGCCTTCCCTTAGTCGCCGCCTTGCCAGTCGGACAACCGTTCTGCGGACTGCCGCTAGATCAAATGCTTGGCTACTTTTGGGAAGGCAAGTACTTGGCCATTTTTTAGAGTCTTTTTAACAAGTTGGATAGAAAGCGGCAAGCCGACTACTCAAGAGTCGGCTTTGCGAAGAGAGGCTGGAAGCCGGCTTAAGCTATGTTTATGCTTTGAGTCCTTAGCCATTTTACATGTGGGCGCCCATTCTTCCTTACTCCTGCCCACCAAATAGTCGCTCTGCGAGCTGCGGCTTCTGACAGGAGATGGCTTAGGCACCACATACTACTTGTCCGACTGCAGGAAGCATTCCATAGTGCGAGGCGGTGAGTCGCCGGGCCGACTAGTCGAACCCGGTGCTAAGCGGCATAACAAAGAGTAGCATACTCGAAGGCATTTTTCTTATCATATAGATAACAAAAAGGGCAGTCCCCAACTCGTCTCTGGGGGCCCGAAGTCTTGGTACTTTAATACAAAGGGTAGCGTGGTACATACTGCATCAACTGTAAAATCTTCGGAGAAGATTTGCATTCCATGGCCGTTCCGCCTCTTTGCCGGAGTCGTCCCTCTTGCGTGCTCGGGGCTTCTGAGCGTCGATCAGGTAGTAGGAGTCGTTGCCCAGCACTTTGCTGATAATGAAGGGGCCTTCCCAAGGCGCCGACAGCTTGTGCTGGCCGGCTGTTCGCTGGATCAGTCGGAGCACAAGGTCGCCCTCTTGGAAAGATCTCGGCCTGACCTTCCTGTTGTAGTATCGGCGCAGGCTCTGCTGGTAGATGCTGGACCGGCTGAGTGCCAACAGCCGGCCCTCTTCCAGCAGATCGACACCGTCTTGACATGCTTCTTCTGCTTCCTCCTCGATGTACATGGTGACTCGCGGGGAGTCGAACTCTATGTCCGTTGGGATGACGGCTTCAGCACCGTAGACAAGGAAGAAAGGTGTGAAGCCGGTTAACTTGTTTGGAGTCGTGCGCAGACTCCAGAGGACGGCTGGCAACTCATCAAGCCAACAACCGGCCGAACGCTCCAGTGGTTCGACCAGTCGAGGCTTGATGCCAGACAGGATGAGGCCGTTTGCTCGCTCCACCTGGCCGTTTGACTGCGGATGGGCGACGGACGCTATGTCCAGTCGGATGCCCTATGTTGCGCAGAAACGGGCCAAGGCGCCTTTGGCAAAATTTGTGCCATTGTCGGTGATGATGTTGTGTGGTATGCCGTACCGAATCGTGATGTCGGAGATGAAAGTTACTACAGTCGGACCATTCAACTTCTTGATGGGCTTTACTTCTCTCCACTTGGTGAACTTGTCCACCGCGACAAGTAAGTGAGTTAGGCCGCCTCGTGCTGTTTTGAATGGTCCCACCATGTCCAGGCCCCAAACCGCAAAGGGCCAGGCGATGGGGATAGTCTTGAGTGCGGAAGCCGGCTGATGCGGCTTGCAGCAGAACTTCTGGCACCCGTTGCATTTTTGGACTAATTCCTTGGCCTCTTCTAGGGCAGTTGGCCAGAAGAAACCGTGTCGAAAGGTTTTGGCGACGAGTGCTCTTGAGGCCGCATGGTGGCCGCACTCGCCTTGATGGATGTATTTGAGAATTGCTTGGCCTTGCTCTGGCTCGACGCAACGCTGGTAGATACCAGTGACGCTGCGCCTGACCAGCTCTCTGTTGACTATGGTGTAGGCTGCCGCTCGGCGTTGTACTTGTCGAGCCAAGATTTAATCGGTTGGCAACTCTTTGCTCACTAGGAACTTGAGGATGGGCTGGGCCCATGAGGGTGCTGCTATTTCTTCAACTGCCAACACTGCGACTTGGACGAGGGCGGCTGGGCTGGGAGGCGGCGGGCTGGAGTCCGCGGCCGCTTGCTGGATTGATGAAGTCCCCGGGCCGACTGGTGCAGTCCCCGGGCCGAGCTCTGGAGTCTTCGGACTGGTCGCCGCAGTCCCCGGGCCGGGTTCTGAAGTCCCCGGGCCGGCTTCGACTGCGGCATTCTTGGAGCCATCTGTAAGGATTCTCGTGCCGTCTGCTGGTGCTCTTGAGTCGGATCCGACTTTTTCGGGGGGAGCCGGCACAAAGATGGAGTCTGATTCTGGTGAAGGCTTGACAGACGGCTTGAGGAGGCGCTGAAGGGCAACACCGGATGGTATTGCTTGGCGGGTGGAGCCGATTCGTGCCAGGGTGTCTGCTTGGTCGTTGTCATTTCTTGGCACGTGAAGGAACTCGCACCCCTCGAAATATCCGCTGAGTTGCTGTACAAGGAAACGGTAGCTCGCCATGTTTGCATCTTTGGCGTCCCAATCGCCAGATGACTGCTGGACCACTAAATCGGAGTCGCCATAACACAGGATCCGACGAATGCCAAGTTCTTTGGCAAGCCGGAGCCCGTGAATGAGCGCCTCGTATTCGGCAACGTTGTTGGAGGCGGCGAAATGGATCTGCAACGCATATTTGAGCTTGTCTCCTTTGGGGGAAGTGAGGACAACGCCGGCTCCCAAGCCGGTGCGCATCTTGGAGCCATCGAAATGCATCCGCCAATGGGTGGAGTCGGTAGGCGGCGTAATGGGTCTCGGCTCGGTCGACGAGGAAGTCGGCCGGTGCTTGCGACTTGATGGCGGTGCGGGGCTGATAGTAGATGGTGTAGGGAGCCAGCTCTATGGCCCATTTGGCCACTCGGCCAGAAGCATCTCGGCTTCCGATGATCTCGGCTAGTGGGGCTGTGCAAACCACAGTGATTGGATGCTCTTGAAAGTAAGGCTTCAACTTCTTGGCGGCAAAGTGCACGCCGTAGCACATCTTCTGGTAGTGGGGGTAGTTCTGCTTGGAGGTCGACAGTACTTCGCTCAGGTAATATACCGGTCTCTGGACAGGTAGCGCCTTGCCTTCCTCCTTGCGTTCAACTACAATGACTGTGCTGACTACCCGGCTGGTGGCGGCAATGTACAGGAGCATGGGCTCTTTGGGAGTCGGGGCCGCCAGCACAGGGGGAGTAGTCAACATTTTCTTCAACTGGAGAAAAGCTTCGTCCGCCTTGTGGTTCCATTCGAAAAAGGTGGTCTTCTTCATGAGCTGGTATAAAGGGAGAGCTTTCTCGCCTAGCCGACTGATGAATCGGCTGATGGACGCCAAGCAGCCGGTGAACTTCTGTACATCTAGCAGTCGGCTGGGTACCTCCATCCTCTCGATGGCCTTGATATTTACAGGGTTGCACTCTATGCCGCGTTCAGAGACCAGGAAGCCAAGGAGTTGGCCGGCTGGTACTCCGAAGACGCACTTCTTAGGGTTGAGCTTGATCTGGAATCAGCGCAGGTTCTCAAAGGTTTCCTTGAGGTCTTCCAGCAGTGTTCCACGCTTTTCCGTCTTCACCACCACATCGTCCACGTGGACGTGGGTGTTTCTGCCGAGTTGCTTGAGGAGGCACTTCTGCATGCAACGCTGAAAGGTGGCGCCGGCATTCCTCAAGCCGAACGTCATGGTCAGGTAGCAGAAGGCTCCAAACGGCGTGATGAAGGCGGTCTTCAGTCTGTCAGCCGGGTTCAGCTTGATCTGGTGATATCCTGAATATGCATCTAAGAAGCTCAACAGCGCACATCCGGCTGTGGAGTCTATCACCTGATCAATTCTCGGTAGAGCGAATGGGTCCTTGGGGCAAGCTTTGTTGAGGCTTGTGTAGTCAATACACATCCGCCACCGCTTGTTCTTCTTCAAAGACTGGACTGGTTTGCTAACCATTCTGGAAAAAACACTTCCATAATGAAGCCGACTGCTAGGAGTAGGGCTATATCTTCTCCAACAACTCTTCTCTTCTCTTTTGACAGGCGGCGCAAGGGCTGCCTGACGGGCTTCACATAAGATCGGACATGTAACTTGTGCTCGGCGAATTCCGTCGGTACACCTGGCATGTATTTAGGGGACCATGCGAAGATGTCCCGATTCTCACGGAGGAAATCGACGAGCTCGCCTTCCTATTTGCTGTCAAGGTTTGCACCTATGACAGCGTACCTCTCTGGGTGCTCCGGGTCCAAGGGTATCTTCTTCGTTTCTTTGGCCGGCTTGAACGAACCCTCAGCTTCCGACTCCTTGGGGTTGGGCGATATCTCGGGCTGCTTGCCGGCCATCGCCACAACCCGATCAAGAAGCCGCTTCTCAGCTGCGATCACCAGGGACTCGGCTAGCCGACTGCTTTCAACAGCACAAGCGGACGACTTTCTGTAATGCGCCCGGCTATGGTCAGAATCCCCTTGGAACTCGGCATCTTCATCTTGAGGTAGGCGTAGTGGGGGACCGCCATGAACTTGGCCAAAGCACGTCGGCCAAGCAACGCATGGTACGGACTTTCGAGGTCCACCGCTTCAAACCAAACTGGCTCTCGGCGGAAATGATATTTGTCTCCAAAGAGGACGTCTATCAGGATCTTGCCGATTGGTGAGCAGGAGAGGCCAGGAACAATGCCATGGAACACAGTCCGGCTATTCTGAAGCTGTCTTTGCTTGATGCCTAACTTCTCCATGGTATCCTTGTACAGGATGTTGATGCTACTGCCTCCATCTATCAGCACTCGCGAGGAGCAAGCGGCCCGCCTATCTGTGGCAAAGGTGGCACCCAAGACCAGGGCGTAGGAGCCCGGACTCGGCATCACCTCTGGGTGATCAGCTCTGCTCCAACTGATAGGCTTCTCGGACCAGTGCATGAACTCTGGAGTATCTGATGCTACTGTATTCACCTCTTGCTGCTGCAGCCGCCTGCCGCGTCGATCGTCAGCCACACTGGTGAACACTACATAGGCTCCGTGCTCTTCTGGGTACTCATGTTGTACTGTGCCGACTGGCCTGACAGCCGGCTGCTGGGGCGGCGGTTGAGGTGGCGGCCCAGCAGGCAGGGGAGGCAGGAGGCCGTCTCCCTTGGCGATCCTGGTGAGCCAGTGGCACTTCCGGGTGGTGTGGTTTGATGGCTTCGCGCCACTGTGGAACTTGCAGGGACCATCTAGTGTCTGCTCGTAAGAGAAGGCCGGCAACCAGTTGGACTTGCCGCCTTTCTGTCGCTTGGTCGGAGGCTGCCCCTCCGGCTGCTGGTCTTCGACTGTCGCAACCTGCTGGCTGTTGGAAGCCGGCTGCGGGGCCTTGCGCTTGTGATCATTCTTTTGTTGTCGCCGACTGGCGTCTCCAGCCGGAGTTCTGGGAGCCCGAGGGGCCACTTTGCCGGTCGCACTAACTTGAATCTCCGCCTTCATGGAGGAGTCGGCTGTGGCGTACTTGTCTGCTATGATCAGCAACTCGTCGAGGGTCTCCAGCTTGTCGCAGAGGAGCTTGTGCTTGAGGAGGGTGCCTTCTCTGCACCCGGCAATGAAGTACTCGATAGCCTGCACCTCGTGCACGCCCTCGCAGGAGTTCCGAAGCTCGGCCCAGCGCGTGAGGTAGTCGCGAGTTGACTCGTTGGGGCCTTGTACGCACAAGGAAAGCTGGCGAGGCTTGGGAGGTCGCTTGTACGTGCTTGTGAAGTTGCGGACGAAGGCTTCGGTGAAGTCGACCCAACTGTTGATGCTGCGGGGCTTCAGGCTGTTCAACCATGTCCGGGCCGTGCCTCGAGCATGAGTGGAACATACTTTACGGCAACACGCTTGTTGCCGCTCGCTATGTTGACGGCCGTGGAGTAGTCAACCAGCCAGTCTTCCGGCTTTACGGAGCCGGTGTACTTGGGCGTATCTCGGGGGAGCGTGAACCCTTTGGGAAAGGGCTCGTCTCAGACGCGAGGTCTGAAACAGGGCGGACCCAACTCGTCTTCTTCTTCCAACGCCAGGGATTGGTGGAGTCGGTTGATCCGGTGGCGGGCGTCATTTTCTCCGACTCCCTCTCGGCGGCCAAGGCGGTCGCCGAGAGTCGGATGCTCGACGGGTGGCGGGGAGACTCGCCTTTCTTTGCGAGGAGGAGGAGGCAAATAGTCATCCCTCCGCTCCACCGCTCTTGGGCGACCATCTTGGTCGCGCTCGATGGTGATACGAGTTCGACTATGGCTGACAGCCGGATCCTTGTCTTTTCTTCCGCGGACACCGCCAGTCGGCGTCCGAGACGTCGCGCCTTGATCTCGGCGGGGAGGTAGGTCGTCGTTTTGTTGTTGCGGCGCCTCTGTGCGGGAGCCGGCTTCAGTCTGTGCGGCAGCCGCGTCATGGAGCTGCTGGACTCGCTCCGTCATCAGGCGGCGCTCTTCATCCTCGAAGTTGTCTAGCTCGTCCGCCGCCGCCTGGGCGGCGCGGATGTTCTCCGCAGGCGTGGTGTATACAGGGCGATTGGCCCCGAACAGGTTGGCGATGGCCACACCGCGCTGCTGGACCGCGCCTAGGCGGCTAGGCCCAGTTGGGGCCAACGAGCCGCCCACAACGCGATCCATCTCACGCTGGTAGGCTTCTGACAAGCGTCTCATGCTTGCCAGCTTCTTCGCGCCTTCGACGAGCTGAAGGCGGCGCGCCTCCAGCGTCTCGGCGTTAGCGTCTTCCGGAATAGGCGCGGTCAGGTCTTGCAGAGCCGCGTCGAGTGGGTCATGAGCTCCTTCACCGGGATGCTTGCCATGACCGATGACGAGCACCTCTGTGACGGTGCTTCCGCCGCTCTCCGCGCGAGGGAGCGGCTCGTCATAGACCACCACGTTGGTGGGGAACACGTCGAGCGACGCGGTGTCGGAGTCGACCAGCATTGGGTCGGTGGAGACTACGGACTCCAAGTCCACGGCAGGCTCGCCGGCGACGTGGAGTTTGTCAAGGAGGCCCGCGAGGAGGCTCGGGCCGCGCGTACTGCGTCGGACGCAGGCTCGTCGGAGGCGAACCTCGCCGACAAGTTCGGGCGAGGCTGGCTGTAGCGATCTCGGTCGTGGCCGGGCGCAGACTCCGTCTGCAGCCGCGCCGCCAGGAAGGTTGCCCGCAGGTCTCCGGACGATGGTGCACCTCGCCCATGGTGGGCGCCAAATGTCGGGGTTGGGTGTGACATATGCCAAGGGATGGCTTATCATGGTGGGGTGAGTAGAACGTCGCGGTGCTCGAAACGGGATGAGGCGAAGACATGCACGCCGGCGGATCTTACCCAGCTCCGTGGCTCTCCGTGGAGATAACACCCTCATCGCTGCTCTGCGGGTCTCCGCATGATCACTATGGCAAAGTGGGTACAAGGTTGCTCCTTGAGCTGTTTCTCGGAGGTAGGGAAGGCAAGGCTAGCTCCTCCTTCCTATATGATCCGGCCTAGTGCTAAAAGATGGATCACCCTTTGCATGGGTGCCTGGGCTTATATAGGCCTACCCTCGTGGGTACAATGGTAATCCGGCTGGGCGCGGCCCCAGCTGTCTCTCAGCCGCCGCCTTTCTCCGCCGACCGCTGGGCTCGCTGATCGGTGGGCCCCGCCAACGGGCCCGGTACGGAGCCGACAGGCCTTGTCCGCTGCGGGCGGGTCTTGCCGGCTGCGGATTACTGTAGCCGTGCTTCTAATGACGCTGGCTTGGTCATGGGGTCATGGCAACAGTGCCGCCGCCTGACGGGCGTTCACTGTCGCCATTCCCCGTCCTGTCTGGTTAATGGCGTGCGGGGCCCGTGGGAGGGGGTAGCCGACTCCTGGGGGCCGACTCCCAACGGGTCCGTCTTGTGGCGCTCTCGCCATCTTCTGTACCCCCGCTGATAGGTGGGACCCGCTGTCTCTGGGTCGTACAGACAGGCCATCGTGGGCACAGGGCGCCGCCCACGGGGGCTGATGTCAGGGCTGGCATGGCAACAGTGCCGCGCCGGATGGAGATCTCCGTTGGTACGGCGCACTGTGGCCATGCCTGCCCTTCGCAAACGGGGTAGGAATGGGCCGCGCGGTGGCCGTACCCCGTCCCGTCCATCGTTGCGAAGGCAGGAGGTGGTTGGAGTCGCGGGCCGACTCCCCATAGCCGGCTTCTCTGGAAGCCGCCAGTTAGGAGTCGGCTTATCTCGAAGTCGTCCCTGGGACTCGGCCGTGAGGGGCAGTCGGCGGCCTTGCCGCCGACTCTCAAAAAGCGGCTCTTCATCTTGGGGTCTTGAGGGGCGCAGCCTGCCCCGATGTCTTGAAAGGTTCAGGGGCTCGGGTTAGCCTACCCGTGGCCCATTACTCCGACAGTCGGATTCAGACTGTTGTTGCCGGTCTCCCCTTCCCACACCACGGATGGCTTGAACAACCTTTCCAAGAAGATATTAGGTGGGACAGGGTCGCGCTTAGCGCCGATGCGGGCGAGGATATCCGCTGCTTGATTATTTTCTTGGACCACATGGTGGAATTCGAGCCCTTCGAACCGAGCTGACATTTTTTGGATGACATTGCGATAAGCCGCCATTTTTGGGTCCTTGGCGTCAAAGTCTCCATTTATTTAAGATATTGCGAGGTTCGAATCCCCACGCACCTCTAGGCGTTGAATGCACATGGAGACTGCCATCTGGAGACCATGCAACAGGGCCTCATATTCTGCTGCATTGTTGGAGTCTGTGTATAATATTTGGAGTACGTATTGGACTGTATCTCCGGTGGGGGATGTCAGGACGACGCCTGCCCCCAGACCAGCCAGCATCTTAGAGCCGTCAAAGTGCATGATCCAATTGGAGTACGCGCCGTACTCTTTAGGGAGTTCGGCTTCTGTCCATTCGGCGACGAAATCAGCCAGTACTTGCGACTTGATGGCTCGCTGTGGTTTGTATGTTATGTCGAACGGGAGGAGCTCAATAGCCCATTTAGCAATCCAGCCCATGGCATCGCGGTTATATATTATGTCGTTGAGTGGTACTTTAGAGGCCACCGTGATTGAACACTCTTGAAAGTAGTGTCGTAGTTTCCGGGATGCCATGAGGACCGCATATGCTATCTTTTGATAATGTGGGTACCGTGATTTGCATGGAGTGAGGACAGTGGATACGTAGTATACCGGCTTTTGAAGCGGGAACATATGTCCATCCGTCTCTCGTTCAACGACGAGCACTACGCTTACAACCTGGTGTGTTGCCGCTATATATAACATCATTGGTTCGCCGATATTTGGCGTGGCCAAGATTGAGTTGCTGGCCAAGAGAGCTTTTATTTCTTCCAATCCGGCCATGGCCGCATCCGTCCACTCGAAGTTTTCGGTGCATCGAAGAAGGCGATAAAGAGGTAGTGCCTTTTCTCCCAATTGGGAGATAAAGCGGCTTACGGTAGCCACACATCCAGTTAATTTCTAGATTTTCTTGAGGTCTGTTGGGGTAGCCAACTATGACAGAGCTCGGATTTTAGCCGGATTTGCTTCATTCCTCTATTGGAAACGATGAAGCCCAAGAGCTTTCCGGCAGGCACGCTGAAAAAGCATTTTTCCGGATTGAGCTTGATGTCATATGTTCGAAGATTGTCGGACGTAAGCCTCAAGTCATCTATTAAAGTTTTGACGTGTCTGGTTTTGATGACCACATCGTCTACGTATGCCTCCACTGTTTTGCCGATTTGTGTTTCCAGGCTTGTCTGAATCATGTGTTGATAGGTTGCACCGGCGTTTTTGAGCCCGAAAGGCATGGTGTTAAAACGAAGGGGCCGTATGGAGTAATGAATGCCGTTGCGGCTTGATCGGACTCCGCCATCTTGATTTGATGGTATCCGGAGTATGCGTCGAGGAAACACAATGAGTCGTGTCCTGCGGTAGCGTCGATAATTTGATCGATGCGGGGGAGGGGGAAGGGATCCTTGGGGCAAGCATTGTTAAGGTCCTTGAAATCGACACATAGGCGCCAGGATTTGTCCTTCTTTGGTACCATCACCAGGTTTGCTAGCCAGTCCGGATGTTTTATTTCTCTAATGAATCCGGCCTCGAGTAACTTGGCTAGCTCCTCTCCCATGGCTTGTCGCTTAGGCTTTGAGAAACGCCGAAGAGTCTGCTTGACCAGCTTGTATCCCTTTAGAATGTTTAGGCTATGCTCGGCCAGCCTGCGTGGGATTCCTGGCATCTCTGAAGGATGCCATGCGAAGATGTCCCAATTCTCGCGCAAGAACTCCCGCAGTGTGGCATCTATTGTGGGGTTCAGCTATGCCCCGATGGATGCTGTTTTTGTAGGGTCCATTGGGTGGACCTGGAATTTGACTATTTCGTCTGCTGGCTTGAAAGAGGTGGACTTGGGTCTTTTCTCGAGTATCATGTCATCCCTGTCCACTGTGGAGCGCAACGCAGTTAGTTCTTCGGCCGCGAGGGCTTCGGATAATACCTCGAGGGCCAGTGCGGCGGTTTTACGGCGCGGAGTGCTACGTCCGGATCACTAGCTAGAGTGATGATTCTGTAATGGGGTATAGCTTGGAAGCTTGTGAATGCATCCCGCCTTAAAAGGGCGTGCTATCCGCTACTGAACGGGGCCACTTGGAATATGATTTCTTTGGACCTATAATTCTCCGGCGTGCCGAACACCACATCTAGTGTGATTTTCCCCGCACATCGTGCCTCCCGACTAGGGATGATTCCTCTGAAGGTCGTGCTGCTTTGCTCAATGCGGCTCTTGTCTATTTCCATTTTGCTAAGAGTCTCCTCATAGATGAGGTTTAATCCGCTGCCATCGTCCATGAGCACTTTAGTAAGCCGGAAGCCGTCCACGATTGGACTAAGGACCAAAGCAGCTGGTGCTCGGACTGTTCGGAATTGAGGTTCGTCACTGGCATTGAAAGTTATGGTCGTATCTTTCCATGGATTTATTGCTGCAACGTGGTAGACTTCGGCGAGGCTGCGGAGTGCTCACTTGCGCCTATTATTTGAGGCGAAAGTCTCGAAGACTGTCAATACTGTATTGTTATTTTCCGTGGGATGGTACTTTGTGATATTGTTGATGAGGAGATCCTCGCCGCTCTTGGCCACCTGCCGGAGTATCCAACATGCTCTAAGGCTGTGTGTTGGCATGGTATCCGGTGTACTGTGGATTTTGCATGGCCCGTTGAGCCATCCCTCCAATACGGTTCCACGGCTTGTAGTGGGCTGTGGTTTCTTTGTAATTGGATCGGGTGACTTACGAGAGTGAACCCTTTTAGTTCGGACGGGGGGTTTAGTGAGAGCCGGAGGATCCCAGAATTTTGTTTGGGTTTTCCAGGCGCTTTCCATCGCACAGTACTTCCGTACTATGGCCGCCAAGTCAGCGAAGTGTGCTATGTCACGGCGACTTATGGCGTTGAGGATTCCCCTGTCCGTGCAATTTTTGCAAAAGAATGAAATTGCGTCTTCCTCGCGACAGTCCTTAACCTTGCTCATTACAAGGAGAAATCTGGCCCAATAGTGATGTACTGTCTCTTGGGGGTCTTGTATAATGTGGGAAAGATCACTTATGTCTGGGTGGGTGGATAGATTTATGTCCAAACCCTGACCCGATCTGAGACCCAGGGGCAGAGGAGTTTCCGAGCTTGGCAGTCCGGGCTCTGGGATGTTGCCCAATATTTTTGGCCCGCTGTCCGATTCTAGGTTCGGAGCTTGGGCCATGTCCTCCCATAGACGGGTATTCGGCTCGGAGAGCTTGGGAATCCGGACATAGTTTGTCCTCAAAATAGAGGAAGAATCGTTGCATTGCTCCTCCACCACCGCTATCTGGTGGGTGACCGGCGGAGAGTTAATCTCCCTTTGGTGGGTTTAAGCCCGATCCGCTCATAGTCCGTAGCGACTCCCAGGGCGGCGATGCGATCCAAGAGCTCGTTCAAGGAGGAGAGCTCAATTGGATCCATCTGCTCGGTGAGTTCCAACCCGACGTGGAGGCTGTTTTTGATGACCTGAGAAGTCATCGCCAGCGCGACGGCCGAACGGGCGCTCATGACGAAGCCGCCTAGTCGAAGAGTTTGGCCTACAGCCAGGGTTCCCGCAGAGGTGATGTTGTTCTTGAAAACAAGGCGAGCCATCAAGCCTTACCGTGAAGGCACAGTGGAACTCTCAATGAAAGCACCAATGTCGGTGTCAAAACCTGCGGATCTCGGGTAGGGGGTCCCGAACTGTGCTTCTGAGGCTAATGATAAAAGGAGGCGGGGGACAAAATGTTTACCCCGGTTCGGGCCCTCTCGATGGAGGTAATACCCTACTTCCTGCTTGATTGATCTTGATGATATGAGTATTACAAGAGTTGATCTACCACGAGATCGTAGAGGCTAAACCCTAGAAGCTAGCCTATGATTATGATTGTTCTGGTCCTATGGACTATACCCTCCGGTTTATATAGACATCGGAGGGGGCTAGGGTTACACAGAGTCGGTTATAGAGAAGGAGATCTACATATCCGAATCGCCAAGCTTGCCTTCCATGCAAAGAAGAGTCCCGCCCGGACACAGGACGAAGTCTTCAATCTTGTATCTTCATAGTCCAACAGTCCAACCAAAGTATATAGTCCGGCTGCCTGAGGACCCCCTAATCCAGGACTCCCTCAGAGGTGGCCGGCCCTAGGGGTGGCACGCCATGGGGGGGAGTCCTACTAGGACTCCACTCCTAGTATAAGATTCGCCCCCTTCCTTCCAACAGAGAGGGGAAAGGAGAAAGAGGGGAGAGGGAGAAGGAAAGGGGGGCCGTGCCCCCACCCCTTGTCCAATTCGGATTGGGCAGGGGGGAGGTGCGCGCCTCCTCTTGTGGCCTTCATCCCTCTCTCCACTATGGCCCATCAGGCCCATTAACTTTCTCGGAGTTCCGATAACCTCCTGGTAATCTGATAAATCCCCGAACCTCTTCAGAACCATTTCAGTGTCCGTATATAACCTTCCAATATATCAATATTTACCTCTCAACCATTTCGAGACTCCTCGTCATGTCCGTGATCTCATCCGGGACTTCGAACAAACTTAAGTAACTCATAATACAAATCGTCATCGAACGTTAAGCGTGCGGACCCTACGGGTTCGAGAACTATGTAGACATGACCGAGACACATCTCCGGTTAATAACCAATAGCACAACCTGGATGCTCATATTGGTTCCTACATATTCTACGAAGATCTTTATCGGTCAAACCGCATAACTATATACGTCATTCCCTTTGTCATCGGTATGTTACTTGCCCGAGATTCGATCGTCGGTGTCGACGTACCTAGTTCAATCTCATTACTGGCAAGTCTCTTTACTTGTTCCGTAATGCATCATCCTGTAACTAACTCATTAGTCACATTGCTTGGAAGGCTTATAGTGATGTGCATTACCGAGAGGGCCCAGAGATACCTCTCCGATACTCGGAATGACAAATGCTAATCTTAATCTATGCCAACCCAACAAACACCTTCCGAGACACTTGTAGACCATCTTTATAATCACCCAGTTATGTTCTGACGTTTGATAGCACACAAGGTGTTCCTTCGGTATTCAGGAGTTGCATAATCTCATAGTCAGAGGCATATGTATAAGTCATGAAGAAAGCAATAGCAGTAAAACTAAACAATCATTATGCTAAGCTAACGGATGGGTCTTGTCCATCACGTCATTCTCTAATGATGTGATCCCATTCATCAAATGACAACACATGTCTATGGTCAGGAAACTTAACCATCTTTGATTAACGAGCTAGTCAAGTAGAGGCATACTAGGGACACTATGTTTTGTCTATGTATTCACACATGTACTAAGTTTCTGGTTAATATAATTCTAGCATGAATAATAAACATTTATCATGATATAAGGAAATATAAATAACAACTTTATTATTGCCTCTAGGGCATATTTCCTTCAGTCTCCCACTTGCACTAAAGTCAATAATCTAGATTACATAGTAATGATTCTAACACCCATGGAGTCTTTGTGCTAATCATGTTTTTCTCGTGGAAGAGGCTTAGTCAACGGGTCTGCAACATTCAAATCTGTATGTATCTTGCAAATCTCTATGTCTCCCTCCTTGACTTGATCGCAGATGGAGTTGAAGCGTCTATTGATGTGTTTAGTTCTCTTGTGAAATCTGGATTCCTTCGTGATACGTCCATTTTGCATCATGTTTTCTTACTGTTATTTATGATATTTTTATCCATAATAATGCTTTTTGGAGTAATTCTAATGCCTTTTCTCTCATAATTTGCAAGGAATACACCAAGAGGGAGAATTCCGGCAACTGGAAATCGGGACCTGGAAAAGCTACGTCAGGCCACCTATTCTGCACAACTCCAAACAAGCTGAAACTTCACGGAGATTTTTTATGGATTATTTAAGAATTATTGGAGCAAATAACCACCAAGTGGGCACAACCCACCTGGGCGTGCCAGGGCCTCCAGGCACGCCCTGGTGGGTTGTGGCCTCCTCGGCCCACCTCCGGTGCCCATCTTCTGGTATATAAGTCATTTTTACCTAGAAAAAATAAGGAGAAGGCTCTTGGGACGGAGCGCCGCCATCTCGAGGCGGAACTTGGGCAGGAGCACTTTTGCCCTCCGGCAGAGCGATTCCGCCGTGGGAACTTCCCTCCCAGAGGGGGAAATCATCGTCATCATCATCACCAACAACTCTCCCATCTTGGGGGAGGGCAATCTCCATCAACATCTTGAACAACACCATCTCATCTCAAACCCTAGTTCATCTCTTGTATTCAACCTTACCGGAACTATAGATTGGTGCTTGTGGGTGACTTGTAGTGTTGATTACATCTTGTAGTTGATTACTATATGGTTTATTTGGTGGAAGATTATATGTTCAGATCCAATATGTTATTTAATACCCCTCTGATCTTGAGCATGATTATCATTTGTGAGTAGTTACTTTTGTTCTTGAGGTCATCGGAGAAATCATGTTGCAAGTAATCATGTAAACCTGATATGTGTTTGATATTTTGATAGTGTGTATGTTGTGATTCCCTTAATGGTGTCATGTGATCGTCGACTAAATGACACTTCACCATATTTGGGCCTAAGGGAATGCATTGTGGATTAGCAATTAGATGATGGGTTGCGAGAGTGACAGAAGCTTAAACCCCAGTTTATGCGCTATTCTGTAAGGGACCAATTGGATCCCAAACTTTAATGCTATGGTTAGAATTTATTCTTAATACTTTTCTCGTAGTTGCGGATGCTTGCAGGAGGGTTAATCATAAGTAGGAGGTTTGTTCAAGTAAGAACAACACCTAAGCACCGGTCCACCCACATATCAAATTATCAAAGTAGTGAACACAAATCAAACCGACATGATGAAAGTGACTAGATGAAATTCCCGTATACCCTAAAGAACGCTTTGCTTATCATAAGAGACCATTTTGGCCTGTCCTTTGCCTCAAAAGTATTGGGATACCTTGCTGCATACTTGTTACTATTATCTTTACTTGCAGGTTACAAATTACCTTGCTATCAAACTACTTGCTACTTACAATTTCAGCACTTGCAGACATTACCTTACTAAAAACTACTTGTCATTTCCTTCTGCTCCTCATTGGGTTTGACACAATTACTTATCAAAAAGAGCTACAATTGATCCCCTATACTTGTGGGTCATCAAGGCTATTTTCTGGCACCTTTGCCGGGGAGTGAAGCGCCTTTGGTAAGTGGAATTCGGTAAGGAAACATTTATATAGTGTGCTGAAATTTATTGTCACTTGTTACTATGGAAAACAATCCTTTGAGGGGTTTGTTCGGGGTATCTTCACCTCGTCCGGAACCACAATTAGCTACCCCTCAACCTACTGCACCTACTAAAAATATTGAATATGAAATTCCTTCGGGTATGATAGAACAACTGCTAGCTAATCCTTATGCAAGAGATGGAACCGAACATCCTAATATGCACCTGATATATATGGAACAAATTTGTGGATTGTTTAAGCTTGTAGGTTTACCCAGGGATGAGGTGATGAAAAAGGTTTTCCCTTTATCTTTGAAGGGAAAGCATTGGCATGGTATAGGCTATGCGATGATATTGGATCATGGAATTGGAATCGTTTGAAGTTGGAGTTCCACAAAAAAAAATTATCCTATGCATCTAGTTCATCGTGATCAGAATTATATATACTAGTCGTCAACCCTGCAGCGGCACGGGCTACAATTTGTCTTCAAAATTCATAATACTGGGTAATCACCAATCTTATTTGCATTATACTACTTTCATCGGAGCCTGCTCAACCAAATTTGCTCCTACATTCTTCAAATTATTTTTAAGAAACCGTGCAATAATTAAAAGAAGTATAAAGCATGAACACCAAATGAATATCTGTAAATTGGACTAATTTATAAGTATTTACAATAATTATGTTACCTTAGGAACTAAATTTTGGAACGGCATATTGCGTACCTCGTTCTCTCATTACCTATCCTGAATTGTGTCCTATAAACTATTTTAAGCTAATATTAATTCTTGTGTGTTGAGATCTTTAGGAACATAACATATGACATGCCAACCATGTTCTTTTCTATTTCAAGTTATCCGGTTTGTGTCAGGCCATAATATTGTGAATTCTTCTACATGAATTTAGACATGCGGTACTCGAGACATATGAGCTTTACAATTGTACTCAACTCAAATGACTCTTGGATCAGAACTTAAAAGTGTGATGTAGATTAAATGCCAAAGAGAATGTTAGGTACAATGAAGCTTCATCTAAGTCAAACATGTTTTTTAACATATCTGAGTCAAACATGTTAGAATGACTAACAAACATGACACGTTAATCGGTTCCTACAACACATTGGGACATGAGCACAATATGTGATTTTGATTAATAACTATATTCATGGGTGTATACTAAGTCTTGGTGATACAGTAGTAGACATGTCTGCCTTATCTTCTTTATTGCTCCCGAGGAACAGAGAAATATATGTAGCAATCACCAGGCTTCCCAACATGAGGATTATGCTCATTTTCAACATAGATGCATTCTTGTTCGTCATACAGTAGTGTTGTTGTTGTGTCTGTTGACCGCCCGTGGCGATAAGTTTCCACCAAAAACTGACGCGTGCAAATTAAAAAAATCAAAAGAAACAGTAGATAGGAGGTATCAGTTAGAAAGTTACTGCATAATTGCAAACTCCTTTTTTGGGTGACCGGTCAGGCACTCCAATCTATAGAAATAGTAGCTTACATTTAGTTAAGATTAAATGCCACGTATATGTTAGTGAGCAATAATCCTATGAACCATTGGTGGCCAACCAAATTTACATCATTACCCATCGGCTTACCCGTACAATCTGCACCACAGTAGTTTTGAGCTCTCACTCTTGCTAGCAAAGGACACATTTAACAGAACATAATCATAAAACTTATATAGATTCCCATTTGAACTACAAATATTATATCTGTCATAGAAGTAGAAGTAACAGATATGTATCTGTAGATAGAAGATAGATCTGTGGATGGAGATAAGGCATAAAAACTATTGTTCACGGGTCAGGAATTGTGTTCGGTATCTCCTGCAAAGCATCCAATCAGGGTTTAGAATAAAAAATATAAGGGATCGTCACTGTCTATTTTTCAAACAGCAAGGTCACTAAGTACGTTGTAAAATATATTTTCTTGTCCCTTGTTTGTTTCCTTGGATCAAACAACTATGGGAAGCATCAAAATATATGGAAATAATTTATTTCTGTATAAGAAAAATGTAATATGATATACTGCAGGAATGAATATATATATTCAGTAGATGTTCTGATGATTAAATTAAACATGGACTAAAGCTAATTAGATACTTTCTCACCATAGAGAAGTTCTTTTGCAGAATCTTCATTTGCATACCTATATATACTGTGATAATCTAAATGATTTATCATCTAATATGTGAATGAATGTAGGGAGAATTAAGAAATAGAATCACGGGAAACAAATATGCTCATACACCACGATGCAAATCTTGTGATTGTCCATCATTTCTATATATAAATGGTTGGCAAAATGATGTGCTCTTTACAAAGCCAAACGTTGCCCATCAAAGTTCCTCCGAGTGACGGCCTGGAGACGACATCTTTATGTCCATAGGAGGGTTTCACGGGGTGTTAGAACCAACCTCTGGGAGTAAAATCTATTCTAGAAGAGCAAGAAAAATGAATCACGAACTCTAGATGCCTCAAACATTATAGATATTTTCTGGTTAGACCACCACAAATGATATTAGACAGCGACACTATATTTGACTGAATTCCATGTCGGTTAAATTATCTAAATTTAGAATGTTCTTTGATTCAGCTAGCTGGTGACTGTTTTTTCTATAATATCCACATTTATAAGAAAAACACTATGTGAGTTTTCGGTTAATTCAGGTCTATGTCGCATGACTGAACATATACACAGAGTGACAACCTTTTTCAAAGAAGTGCATGGACTGGAAAGTGGATATGTAATTAAGCATCTGCAAGAAATAAGAGAAAACATTTGTGTATTTCCTATACGAAACCTGGAAAAGGTGAAACAAACAATTAAATAACTGATTAACCATTAGCTATACCACTTGTTCCTGATTGCCCACGACATGCATTGGCGCCATTTGCTGATGAAGTATAGAATCAATGGGAGAACTAAACATTTAAAGTTGTGGACATAGCATGAATAATCAAGGGAGGGTAACAAAATATATGAGTAAAATTTATCTCAAACAGAGAATTATAAGTGTACATAGCTATTTTTTCCTGCTGAATGGGCGAAGGAGCGTCCGACAATGAATTTGAGGAGAGTCGAGGAGGTGAACAGCTTTGCTGCTAGTCTTTCCCAAGAGGTTTACTTGAGCATAAATTTGTTGGTTTTACTTCCAACAAATACTTCTCCCGTGATACCTTCTTGGCCTCTTGAATGCATATACCCTCCATGTCTGCGAAGAGTACTATCAAAAAGTCAAATCAGAACAGAGTTTAGTTTGTGCTTCTAAGATACGGATCCTATTGAATAATTGGTTGAGCACAATTGAAAGAACAGATTCATGAAAACAAACATGAAGTTTTTATTTGTAAGAAACAAAGAGAAGTAGACTCGACAAATCATGTAATGCAAAACGACTTATCCACTTCTCAACAGAATTAGAGGAGGTGATCGAGTTTGTGCGCAAGTACGTCCCAATATTCGGTGAACTGAATCTCTTAGTTGGATGGCACATAAACTAAAAATCATACCCATCTCGACAGGCCTGAAACGTAATGACGCACTTCAGCAAAATAACAAATAGGCTGTACTTGCTGATTGGAGACCAAGTCTCAAATTGCAGGATGGACAACATAAAAATTTAAAAAATCAAAAACCCACTCCATCCTTTTTCCTTGCATACTTGCAGTAGTCGATTATTTCCAGCTCCACCAACAATGGAGGCTCCCCTGATCTGAAACAAACTGCCTTTGCACCGCCTTCTCCACCAGATCGCCCATCATTGTTTTGTCCGGGCATGCAAGCTGAGATTGGAAAGGCCTCCTCAAGAAAGATTGATTGCATCATGTTTGGGGCAGGGTGGATTCAAAGGTTGCATAGGAAGGCGATACTGGGAGGCTGCTTGGATTGTTTTTAGATGATATGTGCGAAGACTAGACGAGGGAAAGGAGGAGGAACACCGGATCGCAGAGGAGGATAATCAGCCCTAGCTGATGGTGGAGGACACCTTGGTTCCTCGGTGGGGAAGGATTGGGGGACGAAGTATCCAGCGAGGGAGGGTTTTTTAGGGATATATTTTCTAGAGTTTTTTCTTTTCACCAAACCATCACGTGAAACCCTTTTTTATAGGATGTGCACGTGGAACAATTGGTGAGGACTCTGTGATTTATCTCATATATGAGGCTATCAGTTTTTCTTTTCATCAAACCATCACGTAAAACAGTTTTTTTTGTCAAAAGGAAGTGCATGTGGGACAATTGGTGAGGACTCTGTGATCTATCTCATCTACGGCTAAAAATTGTTAATTTGGAGATCGGATGGCCAAATTCTTAGTTAATGAGGATTAACGTGGTGTCTCGGTTGGTGCTTCCGATTAGTAAATATAAGATAATTTTTGGCCTCGTGAAGGAGAAAGTATCACTCTAGCTTGGGGGAGGCTTAAATCAATGTTATATTCTTGCCCCAATCATGAGCTCTCAAGAGAAATTATTATCCAGAAATTTTATGCCCGACTTTCTCGTAATGATCAAACCGTGCTTGGTACTTCTTGTGCTGGTTCTTTTATGAAGAAGACTATTGAATTCCGGTGGAATCTTTTGGAAAAAATTAAACGCAACTATGAAGATTGGGAACTCGACGAAGGTAAAGATTCAGGTATTAAACTTAAGTATGATTGTGTTAAATATTTTATGAATACCGATGCTTTTCAAAAGTTTAGCACTAAATATGGACTTGACTCAGAGATAGTAGCCTCCTTTTGTGAATCATTTGCTACTCGTGTTGAACTCCCTAAGGAGAAGTGGTTTAAATATCACCACCTATTAAAGAATAAATTAAGGAACCAGTACCAGTTAATGAAGAAACTATACTTTATAATGTTGATCCAGTTGTCCCTTCTGCTTATATAGAGAAACCACCCTTTCCTTTTAGGATAAAGGAACATGCTAAAATTTCAACTGTGGTTAAAAAAAGCTATATCAGAACACCTAAACCTGATGAACAAATCAAAGTAGAACCTAACATTGCTATAGTTAAAGATCTCTTGGAAGAAGATATGGATGGGCATGTTATTTACTTCTGTGAAGAAGCTGCTAGAATTCCTAAACCTGGTAGAAAAGGTAAACATAGATCTATTGTTGGCATGCCTTTTATTTCAGTTAAAATAGGAGATCACTATTATAATGGTTTTTGTGACATGGGTGCTAGTGTGAGTGCTATTCCTTACACTTTATATCAAGAAATTATGGAAGACATAGCACCTGCTGAGATAGAAGAAATAGATGTTACTATTAAGCTTGCTAATAGAGACACTATATCAGCAATTGGGATTGTTAGAGATGTTGAAGTCTTGTGTGAGAAAATAAAATACCCTACTCATTTCCTTGTTCTTGGTTCACCACAAGATGACTTCTGTCCCATCATCTTTGGTAGACCTTTCTTGAACACAGTTAATGCTAAGATAGATTGTAAGAAACAAACTATCGGTGTTAGTTTTTGTGATGAGTCTCATGAGTTTAATTTTTCCAAGTTTAGTAGAAATCTTCATGAAAAAGAATTTCCTAGTAAGGATGAATTAATTGATCTTGCTTCTATTGCTGTGCCACCTAGCTTTACTTACCAACAAAAGAATAAATTCTGCTATGATTTAAGACATTACTTTTGGGATGACCCACATCTTTATAAAGAAGGAGTAGATGGTATTATTAGACGTTGTGTACCTGAGCATGAACTGGGACAAATCTTACGGAAATGTCGCTCCGAAGCTTATGGAGGGCATCATGCTGGAGATAGAACTGCTTATAAGGTATTGCAGTCTGGATTTTATTGGCCTACTCTCTTCAAGCATGCCCGTAAGTGCGTCTCATCCTGTGATGAATGTCAAAGAATAGGTAATATCGGTAAGCGTCAAGAAATGCCTATGAATTATTCACTTGCTGTTGAACCATTTGATGTTTGGGGATTTACATGGGACCTTTTCCTTTGTCTTATGGGTATACACATATTTTGGTTGTTGTTGATTGTGTTACTAAATGGGCAGAAGCTATTCCGACCAATAGTGCTGATCACAACACCTCAATTAAAATTCTCAAGGAAGTTATTTTCCCAAGGTTTGGAGTCCCTAGATATTTAATGACTGATGGTGGTTCACACTTTATTCATGGGGCTTTCCGTAAAATGCTTGCTAAGTATGATGTTAATCATAGAATTGCATCACCCTATCATCCTCAGTGTAGTGGTCAAGTTGAACTTAGCAATAGAGAAATAAAATTAATTTTGCAAAATACTTTCAATAGGTCCAGGAAAAATTGGTCTAAGAAATTAGATGGTGCACTTTGGGCTTATAGAACAGCATATAAAAATCTTATGGGTATGTCTCCTTATAAAATGGTTTATGGAAAAGCTTGTCATTTGCCTCTTGAGTTAGAACATAGAGCATATTGGGTAGTCAAAGAGCTCAACTATGATTTCAAACTTGCTGGTGAAAAGAGGTTATTTGATATTAGCTCATTAGATGAATGAAGAACCCAAGCTTATGAAAATGCAAAGTTATTCAAAGAAAAAGTTAAAAGATGGCATGAAAAAAGAATCCAAAAGCGTGAGTTTAAAGTCGGAGAATATGCTCTTTTGTACAACTCTCGTTTTAGATTTTTTTGCAGGAAAGATCCTCTCAAAATGGGAAGGCCCATATGTCATCGAGGAGGTTTACCTGTCTGGAGCCATCAAATAAAATAATTCCGAAGGTACTAACCCGAAGGTTGTCAATGGGCAACGAATAAAGCATTACATCTCAGGTACGCCTATTAATGTTAAAAGTAATATTATCCAAACTTTGACACCGGAAGAAGGAACACTCCAGAATCATGAAAATAAGGAGGTACGTGATATGGTAAGTAAACGGACTCCGAAAAATCCGCAAAAATATTTTTTTATCAGTTTTGGAATATTTTAGAATTTTGGAAATAAAGAAACTCCCAGGAAGCGTCCCCTGGTGGGCACAAGACACCAGGGCACACCAAGCTTGCCTGGCGCACCCAGGTGGGTTGTGCCCACCTGGGACACCTTCCGTACTCCGTTTTTCTTCTGTATGCTTGTGCTCCAAGATAAAAAATCTATATATACTTCCCGAACCTGTTGATCACCATATCGTGGAGAAATCCCCTGTTCTCTTTTCTTGCTGTTTTCTGCGTAGTTCTGAAAATATGTCGTCCCAAGATTCCGACGGAGAGAGCTATGTCTCACATCTCATTGCTGATCCAAAGACCTATGGGGACCTATCCCCTTGTGGTATGTCACAGCCCCAGATCAACTCTAGAGCTTGCTTGTAACTAGTAGCATTGCATCCATGCATCATGTTTAATTTCCATGAAATTTGAAATGGGGATGATCAAGCCCTAGCACTAAAGCAATTCAAATAGGTTTAAATTCAAAAATATTTTCAAAAACCCAAAGTGGTTTGCAAAAATGTTCATGATTAATGGAAAAGGTGAAAACCATATCCAGAGGTGATGGATATTTTTCCAAGGCATTTTTGGATTTTTGAATAAACCATATTGTATTTGAATTGGGGCATTTAAATACTATAAATATTTTGAATGCTCCAAAAATTCTGGTTTCAATTGTGGGCTTTTGGAATAATCCAAATAATGCCCCAATTTATCTCAGGAGTTATAAAAAATGATTTGGTGTCTAAAACTAAATCAAAACAAACTACAGAAAATAGGAAAACAGAGTTAAATAGGAAAACAGGAGAGAAGGCAGACTGGCCTCACCTGCGCAGCCCACCCGGCCCAACCTTCTTTCCCCTCCCCTCGCTGGCCCGGTTGGTGGCCCAGCCCACCAACCGACACCGCTCGTCGCCTACCTCTGCCAGTAGGCAGAGGAGGGACACGGCGACCGCGCCGAGCTCGCCAGCTCCTCCCTGCTCGCCTGCCTGGCCTCCCCGACCCTCTCGCGACGCCACGGAGACGGCCACGCGCCTCCCCGAACCCCCTGGACCCCCTCGCTCTCTCCCTCTCCCTCGTTCTCTCCTCTGCTCTCTCTCCCTCTCACCACCGAACGAGCTCGTCGCCGCCGTTCGCCATACTCGCGGCCACCGTCACCCCCTCCCCTCCCCGACATGCCCCCGAGCTCCGCCGAGCCCTCTCCTTCCTCCTCACCGAGCCTCCCGACGCCGGAGCGCCCCGAGGCGCCGCCCCACCATTTTCCCCCTTCCCGGACCCGCCGGACCTCGCCGTCGAATTCATCGGCTCCGGGCCGTCCCCGATCTCGCCGAGCATCCCATCGTCACCGCGGTGAGCTCCTGCGCCCTCGCCCCTCTTCCCCGACTCGTTCCCCTCCTCTAACCACGAGCTCCGCCGAGCCCGAGAGTTTGTCGCCGCCGGCCACGAGGTCGCCGCGGCTAGAGGCCCCGCACGTCGCGTCCGAGCACGCCGTCGTCCTCGTCGCGTTCCCGGGAACCCAGAGCACCTACCCACTCCTCCTCCCGTGCCCCAAAACGTCGAGCCCGAGCTCGCCCGAGCTCCGGCGGCCGCATAGGTCGCCGCCGGCGTCGATTCCGGCCGCCCCGAGCTCAAACCCCTCCACCAAAAGCTTCGGCTCCTCCCCAGCTCCTCCTAGCTGCTTTCCGCGCCCCATTTGGTGGCCGGAACAATCAAAAGCACTTGCTCCGCCGCGTTCGACGTCGCCGGCGTCAAGCGCCGGTGGATTAGCCGGGTTGACGTGGATTTGACCCCACAGGTCAGCGACGAGTGGGCCCGGCCACTAACTAACCGGATTAGCACTAACCGAACCTAGTTAGTTAAACTAACTACTGACCAGTGGGTCCCAGCGTCAGAGTTGACCTGGACAGCGACCCAGTTGACCCGCTGACGTCACATTGACGTCAGGCTGACGCAATAACTAGGTTTCTAGATTTAATTTAATTCAGTAAATTTCAGAAAATACTCTAAACTTCTAAAAATCATATAAATTCAACCGTAACTCGGATGGAAATAATTTATATATGAAAATGATCAAAAAAATATGAAGAATCTGTTTATGCCATGATCATGCATGTTTGAACAAGTTAACCTCACTGAATAGGATGAATCATGATTAGGGTAATTTAGGAAATAGCATTTTGAGTTGGAATTCAACCTTGTTTGAATTCCACTTCAACTAACTTGGATTATTATTGCACTAGGTAAATTCAGTTCCTTAACATGATCATGCATCATATATGTGCATTGCATTGATTGCGTTCTTTCTCGATTGCGGTGTTTGTTCCCTCGGTGAGACGATGTACCGCGATGATTATTCGATGACACCGATGAAGAACTATATTATCTTCGAAGTGCTGTGCAAGCAAAACCCCTTGTTCATTCCGATACAATCCCACTCTCTCGCTTCGCTCTATTTTACTGCATTAGGACAACAACGAATCATGTGTTACTTGCTGCGGTAGCTGAACCCCTTGATCCTTTGCATGACCTGTCATTCCACAAGAATTAGATGAAACCCACTAGCATGAGTAGGAATTGTTTGAGCCATGTTGTGCCTACTCATCTATGCTTGTTTGTCATGCCTGCTTTGCTTAGAGTTGAGTCGGGTCTGATTCATCGGGAATGAATTGGAATTGTTATGAACATGTCCTATTGTGTATGAGCTAAGTGTGTGAACACGATTTGGTAAAGGTAGCGGTGAGAGGCCATGTAGGAGTACATGGTGGGTTGTCTCATTGCAGCCGTCCTCGAGAACTGAGTTACGTGTTTGTGATCCATGAAACAGTTACTACCACGCATTGGGCCCGAAACCAATGGACCCTCTCGGCTTCTTGACCACCCTTGTCCTTAGTCCGGAGTTGCAAGTAGTTTCGTGTTTGTAGTATCTTTGGGGACGCAACGCTGACCTTAGGGGTGGGTTGTGTTGCGGTAGGCACCGTGTCTGTGTACCGAGTGCCCGTTTGGTATCTCGGGAACCCCGCACATCGTTCGGGGCTGTATGGGAAACCTCGGCCGGACTCCCTGCGGATGGAACCCGAATAGGCGATAAACCTGGACTAGGGACTTGAGTGTTTAGGTAGGCCGTGGCCGACACCCACGTTGGGCTTCCGCTTGAAGGTTGTCGAGTACATGTCGTGTAAACGACGGTAAGTGGTGAGAGCGTGTGTGAAGAAGTACACCCCTGCAGGGTTTAATATGATCTATTCGAATAGCCGTGTCCACGGAAAAGGACTTCTGGGTTGCCTATATCAGTTCATAGACAAGTGAAAGTGGATACTCTAAAATGCGCAAGATAAGCGTGAGTGCTATGGATGGCGTTCTCGTGAGGGAGACGGGCGGGTCCATAGTGGTGTATTGATATGGTGAATATGTGGACTCGCAGCGCCACTTCAAAGAGTTACTTGCGATCGTAGTTCGGGATAGCCACCGAGTCAAAGCTGGCTTGCTGCAGTCAAACTCCACCACCCCTTTTGATAATGATGCATATGTAGTTAGTTACGATGTAAGTCTTGCTGAGTACAATTGTACTCACGTTTGCTTATTTTATGTTTTGCGAGAGAGACGTCAGTCTCGCTAGTAGTTCCGCTTGGACTTCGACGTTTAGCTTGTTACCTCAGCTACGATCTTGTGCCTTCGGCAGGATCTGGTAGATAGTCAGGCTTCTCAGCCTTTTTCATTTATAGTTGTCTGTACCCAGACATGATTAGCTTCCGCTTGTGTTTTGACTTGTATGCTCTGAGTGTTGGGTCATGAGACCCATGTTTGTAATATCTCGCTCCTCGGAGCCTATTGATTAAATATCTGAGTCGTAGAGTTATGTTGTGATGCCATGTTGTATCTACGCATATCAAGTATAATGTGTGTATGTTTGAAATGCTTGGTATGTGTGGGATCCGACAAACTAGTTGTTTATCCTTGGCAGCCTCTCATATGGGGAAATGTAGTCTCGTGCCACGGCGATAGTAGTCCGCTACAGCCCGGTTCACCGGAGTCCTGCTAGCCCAGCACTACTGCTTGGACACTTGACTGGACGGCATGTGTTTCACTTCGTTCCTATGTCTGTCCCTTCGGGGAAATGTCACGCGGTGTTATTCGGAGTCCTGCCTAGCCTGCTACAGCCCGGGATACCGGAGTCCTGTTAGCCCACTGCTACAGCCCGAATACATACGTTGATGACCGACATGCTCGATGTGATTCATGTATGCCTGTCCCCATATGTTAGCGCCCGCTTTGGGTTCACGACTAGCCATGTCGGCCCGGGTTCTTTGTCATATGGATGCTAGCGACACTATCATATACGTGAGCCAAAAGACGCATAAGCGGTCCCGAGCCATGGTAAGGCGACACCTGGGAATACCGTGCGTGAGGCCGCAAAGTGATATGATGTGTTACATGCTAGATCGGTGTGACTTAGGATCGGGGTCTGACAGCGTTGGTATCGAACTGTTGCTGTGGGATTACCAAGCCAAACTGGTGAAGTTGTGTCTAGAAATGCTTTAGTTATATAAGGGAATTGTTTGTGGAAGGAACGTAAGGCTCTTTTTACTCCTTATACCTCATGGCCTTCTGATCTGAGTCATCCTCTTCTCTTCTACGGGGTTTAAGAACTAGGCTTCTCATCTATCTATCAGGATGACGTGTTACTAATCCATAGGCTATAAGATTGTTGGTTTTAATCCCCAGTTCAGTTCCTACTACTCTGTATGACAACTGTTGATCTCAGAATCTTGTTATGATGTTGTTGAGTGGTTATGCCACCATTCTTGCAGGATGTCTCAAATCATTTTGAGCATTTACAGCCGTTATGCTGTCCGAGTCATCCCAGGTCTCTAAATAGTCTGATGCATTTGCAAGTCCTTCCCTTCCATTTCCGATGTCCTTTTTGGGCCAGATTAAGCACACCAACCAGTCAGTTGAGGTACTCTGTTGCCTCGACATATATGTTGGAACTACTATTATGACCTAGGTGTTTAGGAAGTCACCTAGCAAATTTAGCAATGCTTTTGTATCCCCAGTGTGATGATTCTGGCCAGTATTCTTGAAAGCATCCCGTGATGCCATTTAGAAGTAAGTATTCTACTCCTGGGTTTCTGAACCCGAGATTCGTCCTACTTCATGTTGTTAGTATTTGCTAGTGCCTTTAGGATATTAGTAACCTTTGCGATAGTCCTCGAGGTCCGTGGTATTTCCTTCTTCCAAATACTACGAACCGTTCATGGCAGAAGTTCCTTGTTGAATCAAAACATCACAATAAGAGTGCTCTTGAGGAGTTCTCCATTCCATATTGTGACTCTGCCAGTTCTACTTTTCTGCATGGGTTATCCGGAGGAAGAAATGTTGAGCTTGCTCGATATACTAATTCGTGCATCCACAACTCAGAAAATTATATGTTCCTCTGAGTTGCTCTCTTCAGTTGCATTCTGACCACCCTCTATCAATTGATAGTCAAGGGTATGTGTGCGATCGTGTTTATCAATGTCTATTATCCTTATGGTCCGTCAAGCCATTCTGTTCTGGAATGACTAGGAGAAACAAACTCCAGTACCTCATCCATTTCTAGGATTGGGTCAAAGCAGTTGTATTCCGCAGATCAAAATGTCAATCCAGCTTTGATTCTGCTCTACCTTGGAGTGTTACCATCTTTATGTCAGGAACATCATGAGAATTGCACCTTCTCTTATGAATTCTTGATGCAGTGATATTTCTCGCCATCATTATTCATTCCTCGGTTCCGAGTTGTTGAAACCGGAATGCCTACGAGTGAATTGTGATGTGTGACATCAATACTCCTAGTAACTCTGTTGCTCGGTAGTTAATGGACAATATCCTCATTTTTAGCGTGTTGATTA
Organism: Aegilops bicornis; assembly: GCA_021605145.1. NCBI lineage: Eukaryota > Viridiplantae > Streptophyta > Magnoliopsida > Poales > Poaceae > Aegilops > Aegilops bicornis. The sequence goes on along the minus strand of CM038671.1, from coordinate 760,218,260 downwards.
TTAAATCATCATCCTAAGATTGATCGTGCTACCTAGTCCTTATTTCTGGTGCACACTTCGATTGATGAGTTAGGATTATATCAAGTCTTCACTCATTTGATCATATCGTCTTGCCCTCAAAAGCAAGATTGTTCTCGAGCTTAGTAACATACGGTGGTTCGTGACTTTCCAAATATCTTCTTGGAAGTGTTACCGTGTTGTTTCCAGACTGCTATGTTGAGCTCGTGATCAAGTTGGTTACTTGTAAACCACCCCTTCTCCAAGAATCTGTGTTGAATATCCCTGAGCTAGTTGGTTAAGCTAGACAACAACTTGGAGAGTTGGAAGATAAAATCTTGTCCAACTTAGTTCGTTCCAAAGGGATATTCTTGTGTAGGGTGTGTTGAAGAAAGATGATATCTTCATCAATTGGTTCCTGTGATCAGTTGTTGGATCTATCGTCCTACCAATCCTTTGATTTGAGTATGGGCCATTGTCAAGTCAAATCAGAACCAACGATATTCGTAATGTTGTCCTACTCGTGGTTGACCCCGGGCATACACATTATATCTTTTGGTCTGATCAATGCTATTACCGTGTTCACATGATGGTGGAAGTCCAGTGATATGGAAATTCCGATGATTTGTTGTTGAGCCCATCAGCAGCATTTTGTCTCCCCCCATGAGTCATGTTGAACATCAATCTAGTGTTGGAAACTTTATAAGCAATGTCTTCGTGTTTCGTTCACGAAGCATATGTTTGGATGGAAGTAGTGACTTCCTCTAGTTCATGTGCATCTGATGTAAGTTGCCGCCATGAATTTGAGAAAGGTTTGTTTTGTTTCTTTGGAATCGTCCCAAGTCAGTCATGCATGTGCGAAGTATTCTATGGTTTGATAGACTGATCATCTTCAATCCGTATGTATTCCTAGCACACCAAGCCACTAACTGATTTGTACAAGGAGAAGAAGTTTCTTCATAAGAGCTAATCATATGACTTATGTTAGACTTCGATATCCTCGATGATGGTTCCCCACCGAACTTCGGTAGTATTTTATTATAAGACTACCATGTGGTCATGCTTGTCTAGGACAACGTGTTCACAGGTTTGTAGCAGAACCAGCTCATGTTTTGGAGCTTGCTATCGTAGTTCATATCCCGAGAATCTCGCAACGCCATCTCGTCAAATTGTGTTGCAACCTTTCCTTTTCAGACATGATGAGTCTGAAATATCCTAACACCAACCAGATCTGAATCTCAGGCAGATATGATGGTTGGAACATTCGAACCGTTGCATTTCGTTCCCAGCTTGCACCGTCCTTGTGCCATTTCACTATAGACTGCCTTCGTAGTAATTTCTGTTCAAGATCATCCTCAAAAGTGGACTTACCATGGGTCCCCTCCACCTCCGATGATAAGCAAAAATCATCCATTGCGTTGTCTTCAACAAGGTAGTCTACATCATCCATTTCAGTCCGGGTGTACCATTCCTTTGCACTCCACCAAACGATCCTTGTGAATTGCCTTAGGCTGGTATGAAGAGTTTAAATGATCTCTGTATCAAAAGTAATTCTTTTTGCCACTTAAGGGAATAGTTCCTCGCGTCACCTCCCCTGAGGTGCCCCGCTATTGAGTCATGGCAAATATTTTCTCGCCACCTTGACACCATCCACCATCTCCCTAAGCGCGGAATTGTTGCCACCAATCAAACCCCGTTGTTGTTCTTCCATTCCTCTCGATGTATTTTGTGTCTCAACTCGAGATGTGTCACCGTCTCAGTCCGTGAGTTGATCATGTTTACTTGATCTTCATGAAGATCGAATCATGTAGGGTTTCCCCTTTCTTCCTGTTGTCGTGTCGGGTGAAGATCTCGAAGACGTCAAGACCAAGATGATGGAATGAATCAACATCTTCGCGAAGGGCAAATGGATCATGGAGATTGTGTTAGTTTGTGACCCCCCCTTTTCCTCTTACCTCACGTCTTGAATCTCGGGGCGAGATTCATGTTTAGTGGGGGTGAGTTGTCACAGCCCCAGATCAACTCTAGAGCTTGCTTGTAACTAGTAGCATTGCATCCATGCATCATGTTTAATTTCCATGAAATTTGAAATGGGGATGATCAAGCCCTAGCACTAAAGCAATTCAAATAGGTTTAAATTCAAAAATATTTTCAAAACCCAAAGTGGTTTGCAAAAATGTTCATGATTAATGGAAAAAGGTGAAAACCATATCCAGAGGTGATGGATATTTTTCCAAGGCATTTTTGGATTTTTGAATAAACCATATTGTATTTGAATTGGGGCATTTAAATACTATAAATATTTTGAATGCTCCAAAAATTCTGGTTTCAATTGTGGGCTTTTGGAATAATCCAAATAATGCCCCAATTTATCTCAGAGTTAAAAAAATGATTTGGTGTCTAAAACTAAATCAAAACAAACTACGAGAAAATAGGAAAACAGAGTTAAATAGGAAAACAGGAGAGAACTGTACCTGGCCTCACCTGCGCAGCCCACCCGGGCCAACCTTCTTTCCCCTCCCCTCGCTGGCCCGGTTGGTGGCCTAGCCCACCAACCGCCGCTCATCGCCTACCTCTGCCAGTAGGCAGAGGAGGGACACGGCGATCAGCGCCGAGCTTCGCCACTCCTCCCTGCTCGCCTGCCTGGCCTCCCCGACCCTCTCGCGACGCCACGGAGACGGCCACGCGCCTCCCCGAACCCCCTGGACCCCCTCGCTCTCTCCCTCTCCCTCGTTCTCTCCTCTACTCTCTCTCCCTCTCACCACCGAACGAGCTCGTCGCCGCCGTTCGCCATACATGACCACCGTCACCCCTCCCCTCCCGACATGCCCCGAGCTCCACCGAGCCCTCTCCTTCCTCCTCACCGAGCCTCCCGACGCCGGGCGCCCGAGGCGCCGCCCACCATTTTCCCCCTTCCGGACCCGCCGGACCTCGCCGTCGAATTCATCGGCTCCGGGCCGTCCCCGATCTCGCCGAGCATCCCATCGTCACCGCGGTGAGCTGCTGCGCCCTCGCCCCTCTTCCCCGACTCGTTCCCCTCCTCTAACCACGAGCTCTGCCGAGCCCGAGAGTTTGTCGCCGCCGGCCACGAGGTCGCCGCGGCTAGAGGCCCCGCACGTCGCGTCCGAGCACGCCGTCGTCCTCGTCGCATTCCCGGGAACCCAGAGCACCTACCCACTCCTCCTCCCGTGCCCCAAAACGCCGAGCCCGAAGCTCGCCCGAGCTCCGGCCGCAGATAGGTCGCCGCGGCGTCGATTCCGCCGCCGCCTGAGCTCAAACCTCCACCAAAAGCTTGGCTCCTCCCCAGCTCCTCCTAGCTGCTTTCGCGCCCCATTTGGTGGCGGAACAATCAGCACTTGCTCCGCCGCGTTGACGTCGCGGCGTCAAGCCGCCGTGGATTAGCCGGGTTGACGGGATTTGACCCCGGTCATCGACGAAAGTGGGCCCGCCACTAACTAACCGGATTAGCACTAACCGAACCTAGTTAGTTAAACTAACTACTGACCAGTGGGTCCCAGCGTCGAGTTGACCTGGACAGCGACCCGATTGACCACTGACGTCACATTGACGTCGGTCGACGCAATAACTAGGTTTCTAGATTTAATTTAATTCAGTAAATTTCAGAAAATACTCTAAACTTCTAAAAATCATATAAATTCAACCGTAACTTCGGATGGAAATAATTTATATATGAAAATGATCAGAACAATATGAAGAATCTGTTTATGCCATGATCATGCATGTTTGAACAAGTTAACCTCACTGAATAGGATGAATCATGATTAGGGTAATTTAGGAAATAGCATTTTGAGTTGGAATTCAACCTTGTTTGAATTCCACTTCAACTAACTTGGATTATTATTGCACTAGGTAAATTCAGTTCCTTAACATGATCATGCATCATATATGTGCATTGCATTGATTGCGTTCTTTCTCAGTTGCCGGTGTTTGTTCCCTCCCGGTAGACGATGTACCGACGATGATTATTCGATGACACCGATGAAGAACTATATTATCTTCAGAAGTGCTGTGCAAGCAAAACCCCTTGTTCATTCCGATACAATCCCACTCTCTCGCTCCTGCTCTATTTTACTGCATTAGGACAACAACGAATCATGTGTTACTTGCTGCGGTAGCTGAACCCCTTGATCCTTTGCATGACCTGTCATTCCACAGTAATTAGATGAAACCCACTAGCATGAGTAGGAATTGTTTGAGCCATGTTGTGCCTACTCATCTATGCTTGTTTGTCATGCACTCTTTGCTTAGAGTTGAGTCGGGTCTGATTCATCGGGAATGAATTGGAATTGTTATGAACATGTCCTATTGTGTATGAGCTAAGTGTGTGAACACGATTTGGTAAAGGTAGCGGTGAGAGGCCATGTAGGAGTACATGGTGGGTTGTCTCATTGCAGCCGTCCTCGAGAACTGAGTTACGTGTTTGTGATCCATGAAACAGTTACTACCACGCATTGGGCCCGAAACCAATGGACCCTCTCGGCTTCTTGACCACCCTTGTCCTTAGTCCGGGAGTTGCAAGTAGTTTCTGGTGTTTGTAGTATGCTGGGGGCCGCACGCAACGCTGACCTTAGGGGTGGGTTGTGTTGCGGTAGGCACCGTGGCCCGGTGTACCGAGTGCCCGTTTGGTATCTCGGGAACCCTGCACACATCGTTCGGGGATGTATGGGAAACCTCGGCCGGACTCCCTGCGGATGGACCCCGAATAGGCGATAAACCTGGACTAGGGACTTGAGTGTTTAGGTAGGCCGTGGCCGACACCCACGTTGGGCTTCCGCTTGAAGGTTGTCGAGTACATGTCGTGTAAACGACGGTAAGTGGTGAGAGCGTGTGTGAAGAAGTACACCCCTGCAGGGTTTAATATGATCTATTTGAATAGCCGTGTCCACGGAAAAGGACTTCTGGGTTGCCTATATCAGTTCATAGACAAGTGAAAGTGGATACTCTAAAATGCGCAAGATAAGCGTGAGTGCTATGGATGGCGTTCTCGTAGGGAGAGTGGGCGGGTCCATAGTGGTGTATTGATATGGTGAATATGTGGACTCGTAGCGCCACTTCAAAGAGTTACTTGCGATCGTAGTTCAGGATAGCCACCGAGTCAAAGCTGGCTTGCTGCGGTCAAACTCCACCACCCCTTTTGATAATGATGCATATGTAGTTAGTTACGATGTAAGTCTTGCTGAGTACAATTGTACTCACGTTTGCTTATTTTATGTTTTGCAGAGAGGCGTCGGTCTCGCTAGTAGTTCCGCTTGGACTTGACGTTTAGCTTGTTACCTCAGCTACGATCTTGTGCCTTGGCAGGATCTGGTAGATAGTCGGGCTTCTCAGCCTTTTTCATTTATAGTTATGCATGTACCCAGACATGATTAGCTTCCGCTTGTGTTTTGACTTGTATGCTCTGAGTGTTGGGTCATGAGACCCATGTTTGTAATATCTCGCTCCTCGGAGCCTATTGATTAAATATCTGAGTCGTAGAGTTATGTTGTGATGCCATGTTGTATCTACGCATATCAAGTATAATGTGTGTATGTTTGAAATGCTTGGTATGTGTGGGATCCGACAAACTAGTTGTTTATCCTTGGCAGCCTCTCATATGGGGAAATGTAGTCTCGTGCTTCGAGCGATAGTAGTCCGCTTCTGACCGGTTCACCGAGTCCTGCTAGCCCAGCACTACTGAATGGACACTTGACAGGCCGGCATGTGTTTCACTTCGTTCCTATGTCTGTCCATTCGGGGAAATGTCACGCGGTGTTATTCCGAGTCCTGCCTAGCCTGCTACAGCCCGGAATAACGGAGTCCTGTTAGCCAGTGCTACAGCCCGAATACATACGTTGATGACCGACATGCTCGATGTGATTCATGTATGCCTGTCCCCATAGGTTAAGCGCCGCTTTGGGTTCACGACTAGCCATGTCGGCCCGGGTTCTTTGTCATATGGATGCTAGCGACACTATCATATCGTGAGCCAAAAGACGCATAAGCGGTCCCGAGCCATGGTAAGGCGACACCCGTGGGAATACCGTGCGTGAGGCCGCAAAGTGATATGATGTGTTACATGCTAGATCGGTGTGACTTAGGATCGGGGTCCTGACATGGTAGAACTATCGATGATGAGGAGGATGCTCATTTGATGAGGGTTGATGATTCAAGATTGGAGCAGGAGGATATTCCTCTACCTCAACCTGGGGATATGCACGTGGAGTTCAAGAAGTCTAGTCTCCCTAAGAGAGCTAACCGGTCTAATAACCGATCTATTCCTCTTCGTTTTAGGCAGAAAAGCAAAAGGGATTTATGTGGCAAGATCTTGAAGCTGGAGTTGGAAGTCAACGATTTAAAAGAAGAAATTGCTCTCCTCAACTACAATATGAAAAAGCTGAAGGCACAGTTATCACCACCACCATCTTCTTCACCATTGAAGGAGAACTGAGTATCGGGTATGGGCACTCCCCTTGGCTTCCGCCAAGCTTGGGGGAGGTGCCCCGGTATCGTATCATCCCACTATATCTTTGCCTTTACTTATCTTAGTTCGATCTTTTTGCTTTAGATAAAATAAAGTTTAGTTTGATCCTTGCTTCTTTAAGATTTTTCTTAGTGATCTGTCATTGTAATCGTGTGCAAGTTATATAATAAAGTTTAGTTTGAGTTTTTGTTTTCTTTACTTTCATGTTGCAAATAAAGAAAATAAATTAGAAAGAAAGAAAGAAAAGGAGAAAATGAATAAATAAAAGAAAGGAAATAAATCAATAAAATCATATACTAATCCTATGGTAGGTGATAGCACCACATAAGGAAAAGTATAAGTAGGAAATTTAATTAGAGATTGACAAGCATTAGTCAATGATGCAACTCATGAAAGAATTAATAAGGGAAGAGAAGATTCACATATAAAAATACTATCCTAGAAATCGTTTGTGATTGTGAGCCCTCATCAAAATATTATATGCCAAAATTGTTGACATTAGACAAGGAAAACAGCTTAATGGTTTATGTTTGTTTATATTCACATAGAAGTCATATTGTCATAGATCCTTTGACATGTAATGCTTGCCCCCTATCTTTGCTAGCCAAAAATTCCGCACTAAGTAGAGATACTACTTGTGCATCCAAAACCCTTAAATCCAAATCTTTTTCAAGTGTCCACCATACCTACCTAGGGATTGAGCAAGATCCCTCAAGTAAGTTGTCATCGGTGCAAAAAGGCAATACAAATTGCTTCTAAAAGTGTGAGATTAATAGAAAATTGAGCGTTGGATGAACTTGGATGACAAAGAATAAAAGCGACAGACTGCATAATAAAGGTTGTCATCTTAAGGGGCAATACAATGTGACGTTCTCTTGCACTACGGGATTGAGCATACAAACAAATAAGCACATGGCAACCTCTGCTTCCCTCTGCGAAGGGCCTATCATTTACTTTTATGTATTTGCTTTTAGGCAAAGAGTCAAAGTTTTCCATCTACTCATTTTTAATTTTCTCCTTTGGCAAGCATCATGTGGTGAGGAAAGATCTAGGCACATATGTCCAGTTGAATATAGATAGCATGAGTTATTATTGTTGACATCACCCTTGAGGTGAGTATGTTGGGAGGAAAAACTATAAGCCCCTACCTTTCTATGTGTCCGGTTGAAATGTTTTGCTCATGGGTACAAGGTGAGTGTTAGCAATCATAGAAGACTATATGATGGTTGAGTATGTGGACTTGCCTAAAGGCTCCGACAGGTGACTCTTCCCGAAAAGATGATGAATTGTAGTTGCAAAGTTGACTGAGAACATAGTTTGTTGGTTTCTAATAGATTTTTTGCTTTATACTTCGATTGTGCGATGAACTATTACTTATTCATGAGAAGTATATGACAAAAGTTCTTTGATAAAAGTCCTATGTTTAAATTTGTTGATGTTATAATAATCAACATGATGCTTTTATGTCTGTATTTTGTTTTTACCGACACCTCTCTCTCAAAGCATGTGGACATGTTTTCCGATTTCGGTTTTCGCTTGAGGACAAGCGAGGTCTAAGCTTGGGGAGTTGATACGTCCATTTTGCATCATGTTTTCTTTCTATTATTTATGATGTTTTTATCCAGAATAAAACTTTTTGGAGTAATTCTAGTGCCTTTTCTCTCATAATTTGCAAGGAACACACCAAGAGGGAGAATTCCGGCAGCTGGAAATCGGGACCTGGAAAAGCTATGTTAGGCAACCTATTCTGCACAACTCCAAAAAGCTGAAACTTCATGGAGATTTTTTATGGATGATTTAAGAATTATTGGAGAAAATAACCACCAGGTGGGCACAACCCACCTGGGCGCGCCAGGGCCCCCAGGCGCGCCTTAGTGGGTTGTGGCCTCCTTGGCCCACCTCCGGTTCCCATCTTCTGGTATATAAGTCATTTTTACCAAGAAAAATAAGGAGAAGGCTTTCGGGACGGAGCGCCGCCGTCTCGAGGTGGAACTTGGGCAGGAGCACTTTTGCCCTCCGGTGGAGCGATTCCCCCGGGGGAACTTCCCTCCCGGAGGGGAAAATCATCATCATCATCATCACCAACAACTCTCCCATCTTGGGGAGGGCAATCTCTATCAACATCTTCAACAACACCATCTCATCTCAAACCCTAGTTCATCTCTTGTATTCAATCTTGTTACCGGAACTATAGGTTGGTGCTTGTGGGTGGCTAGTAGTGTTGATTACATCTTGTATTTGATTACTATATGGTTTATTTGGTGGAAGATCATATGTTCAGATCCAATATGCTATTTAATACCCCTCTGATCTTGAGCATGATTATCATTTGTGAGCAGGTGCTTTTGTTCTTGAGGTCATGGAAGAAATCATGTTGCAAGTAATCATGTGAATTTGATATGTGTTCGATATTTTGATAGTGTGTATGTTGTGGTTCCCTTAGTGGTGTCATGTGAACATCGACTACATGACACTTCACCATATTTGGGCCTAAGGGTATTGTGGAGTAGCAATTAGATGATGGGTTGCAAGAGTGACAGAAGCTTAAACCCCAGTTTATGCGGTATTCCGTAAGGGACCGATTGGATCCAAGAGTTTAATGCTATGGTTAGAATTTATACTTAATATATTTCTTGTAGTTGTGGATGCTTGCGGGAGGGTTAATCATAAGTAGGAGGTTTGTTCAAGTAAGAACAACACCTAAGCATCGGTCCACCCACATATCAAATTATCTGTGGCACCTGTAACACCCCCAATGTCATGCTACAATAATCCCCTGTTAATGGTGCCAGGTCAACATGCTACTGAGCTAATTATCACTTGATGAAAAACCAAAGTCAAATTCATATTCAAATTCTGAGTAAAATTCAAAATTTCTCAAACAAGAAAACTAAAATGTTCTTCATGTGCCAAATAATCCATAACTAATATTGGTAGTGAACCAACATTTTTGCAAATGTCTAATTGCCCTAAACCACTTCAAAACAGTGGCTAAAACTACAGTTTAAATGCCATTTTTAAATTATGAAGGTTGCAAACTATTTCTAAAGCGTCACAATCTTTTGTGGCAGTACCAACTACTACAATGTAATTATGTGGCCCAGTCCCACACTTTACAGAATCCTTTTGGCAACTCAAATATTTCATAGATTTTTCCTATAAAAAGAAAAGAGCATTAGAAATAAAATAAAATAGGGGAAAGAAGAAAAAAAAAGGGGCCAGGCTGCACTGTGCACTTGGCCCAGCCGCGCAACAGTGCAGCCCAGCCCACCTAACCCTGCCGTCCCCTACCTCTGTTCACCAGGGGCTGGGTGGACGCGCGCGCGCCGTCCATGGCCGCCGATGGCCACGAGGCGGCCATCCGGTGGCTCCTCGGCGCCTACTAGGTTGGCCCCTACCGCCGACGAACCCTAGCGTCCCTACCCACTTGCTTCCTCTCCCCCCCAGATCCACCCCGCTCTCCCTCTGGCCTCTTCCCCCCTCCCACGTCGCCCGACGCTGCCGTTGCCGATCTTCCCGCACCGCCATGGCGACTGGCGACCCCGAGCTTCACCAACGCCTCCACGAGCTCCGGCGTTCTCCGCTCCTTTGTCTTCGACCATCAGCAGGAGCTGGGAGGCTCCGCTGAGGGCATTCTGCTCCGCCCCCTTCCGCCTATGTCGCCGACGATCCTCGTCGTCTCCGACGAACCCGGCAGCTACTAATCCGTCGAGGGCTTTTCTTGGCCGCTCGGTGAGCTCCTCTCTCCCTCCATTCCTCCTTCCCGCAGCCACGTTCGTCCCTAGCTAGTTCGCCGCAGTTGCCGTGCCTCTGCTTCTGCCGGCGTGCTCATAGCCGTGCCGTTGCTGCCCATCGAGCTCAGATGAGCTCGGGATTGTGCTCAGCACGTCCGTGCGGGCCCATTGCCCCCCTCCCTCGCGCCTTGTCGAGCCCCGTAGCGCCGACCCCGTGCTCCGACCGGATGCGCCTCCGCGTAGCTCGTCGCCGGCGTCGTTCCGACGACCTTTTGGTCTTTTGCTCGCGCCCATCCTGCTCGCGCGTGCACATAGGCCTCGCCCCGCTCTCTGGATAGCCCGAACTCGCGCCGTACCACTGTTGTCGTTGCTCGCCCGAAGCACCTCGCCGCCGGCGAGCTCGAAACGCTCGTCCTCGTCCGTTCCAGCCACTCCGGCCACCACCGTTCGATGCGCGACGCCAAGCTGCGTCGAACGCGCCCAGCCACAACCCCGCAGACCCCCTGTGCGCGAAATCCGCGCCCCTCCCGAGCCGCGCCGCCGCGTTTGGCTCGCCGGAGTCAACTCCGGCGCGTCTCCGGCCGGTGTCCGACGTGGCGCCCAGGTGGCACCGCCTGGGCCACCGACTGGTGGGCCCAGGGGCCCCCTTTGACATGTTGACTTGGGTCAACACTAACGTGGCCGCACCCAGTACCACTGACATGTGGGCCCCGCCCTAATTAAACAGGTTTTATAAATAGATAAAACGTTAATTAATCTGTTACTAGCAAAAATGCCCGTGCGTTGCAACGGAAGAACAAAAAAAATTACGTCCTCCTTTTGAAAACAACTTCCCATCCATATTACCGTTGTCCTTCTTTTTCATCCTCGCCGTGGTGTCAACCCAATCATAACTTGTCGAAACGTGGTAAATCCCAAGGCGATGAGCTCAACCACTGCATGAGACACCTGTCATTGAACCTTTGGAACTGAATACTTTAACATTCAGTGCTGCCACATGAATACTTATATTGCTTAGACGTTAGAAAAATTGACAAGGATACAAACAAAAGAAGATTTAGTTGGACGCCTTCAATTGTAACAGGGTGTAATCTTCAGTTTAGTCGCTATCAACTACCCAACAATTGAGATGACCAATACCAACATCGCAAATTACCGTATTAAAAAATCTCCTTCTGCTTTGGTAAACCGTTTCCCTAAAAGCATAAACCAGAGGCGCATGTTGTCTTACTCCCCCTAAGAAAATTAATATAATATTATGTAATATTCTTTGTAGTTAATCCTAGAAATATATATTTGCAATTAATCCTAGAACTCCTATAAATCCTTACAGTTAATCCAAAAAAAATTGCAGTCAATCACCCCACCCACCACATAAATACTTTATTTCGATGGGAAAAAAATCATGACACAACAAATAGTATAACTTCCACCAAAACTAAAGAAAAGAGGATAATTTGAGACCATGAGACAAAACGAGCAGGTGCTACAGCTTGAAAGAGCTCTTCTTGGTCGATCGACGTTTGTTCCTGCAATGATCAAGCTATCAAATCAACAAAAGAACATAACCATGAAATACACATGGACCGGTCGATTCTATCGAATTAAAATATTGGGTTGGTGATAAATCCCTAGATGACCAAAACTGCCGTGGAATGGGTCAAAAACCAGGGCGTATACTTACGTGGGTTGTAGGGTTTTGCTAGATTGAACGACAGGTTCCCTCAAAATAAATTTTGAATGAGAGGTTTCGGATGTTCGTATTGCATGAAATTTTGGTGCTTCTCTTATCTTCCTAAACTACTTATCCTCCTTCTCGTTTTTGTCCACCTCATTCTAGATGGTTTAGGATTTTCAAGATCAAGATGGTTTGTGCCTTTTGACGTGTCTTTCAAATGCTAGTACATGTTTTTACGAAATTCTCCACGTTGCAAACAATATTCTTGAATAGAATAGAAAGAAGGAGAGTTGGCCTAAGCACAAATAATCGATTACATGTATAAAATTCTGTAACCTGCAAGCCCCAAGCACAATATAGATTCATATAAATACTCGCGGCAGCGTTGGACTCCTGTTCCATCTGCTCCTTGGCGGCGTCAAGGAACACACGTACATAGAGGTCTAGGTGTGCAGTGTCATGGTGCTCCTCCTTGTTCACATGCATTTTTTGTGTATCGAGCCCACGGATTCTTTCTTTAATTACTTTCGTTATATGCAATCCTTCTTTAATCCGCTCCAAATATGAGGAGGCTACTCGTTTTTACCATCTGTTTGTTGATTTTTGAGGTGGTTGGTATATTAATAGGTGCGAATTGGTTGACAAAAGCAGTGTGGGACAATTTAACATGAAATGTGCTTAGCTTGGCTGGTTGTTGTATATAGAAACCTAGAGGAGGTCCTGGGTTCGATTTCTATGGTGGAGCAATTTTTTTGGGCCCAGTAGAAAGCCCACTCGCGTGGCTAGCGGCCTAGATTTTTTTGGGCTCTAGGAAAGCCCATCCGCAAGGCTGCCAGGCCCAGGACGGACTTGTTACATACATCAGCCTGCGATATTTCCTGCGATGGTATGACACAAAAGATTAGTACCACCTCGGATAGTAAAAAAATCTAACAAAAATAAAGGTGAACGGATTAAAAAAATCGGTGAAACGCACCTTGCTTTATTAGTAGGTATAGAATTAGTTTTAATCACTAATTAGTCACTGACTAAAGGGGCCCACACCCCTAACTAGTTCTGTTAGTCAAATTAATCCACTGTTAACCCCCAGAGGCTGACATGTGGGTCCCGGTGGCCCCACTGGCCAGGTTTGACCTGGTCAGTGCGACTGTTGACTGCTGACGTCATATTTCCTTTACTGTTATTAAATAATTCCAGAATATGTTTTAAACTTGCAAAAATCATAGTAATTCAACCGTAACTCCGATGAAAATGTTTTCTACATGAAAGTTGCTCAGAAAAATCCAAAGAATCTGAATACGCGGTCCGTTCATCTGTCACATGCCTCTAGCATGTTGAACATGGAACTTTCCCCCTCTTTTCCTTTGTCCGGAATCCGCCTAACTGTCGGGGGAGAACTGATCGTGTCCCACGAGCACCTACGGGACCTGGGTCCCTTGTGGTTTGGAGGGGGGCGGAGATTGCACAAAGAGCGGATCGAGGCGATGCACACGAGCGGATTTACCCAACTTCGGAGCTCTCCGGAGAGATAATACTCCTACTGCTGCTTTGTGGATTATCTTGTGTTCTTGCTAGGGAGCAACGGGAGCTACAAGACCTAGCCTGAGTGTGGTTTCGTATGAATATGATGAACTAAGCCAGAGCTGGGCCGAACCCTTTCTACGTTGCCCTTGGGCCTCCTTTTATAGGCACAAGGGGTCACCACATGTGGCAAGTAGACAAGGGTATGATGGTAAAACATAGGTTGGTACACCGCTTTGTACAGTGTACAGTAATCTATACCTAACTCTGACGGCAAGGGACAAGAGTCATCAATGCCCGTCTCAGTCGCCCGAACAGTGTAACAGGGACCGTCAAGTGCGCCTCTGTTTGCCACGATGGTAGCTTGTCAGCGCCGCTTATCGCTGCTCCCCGCTGGCTGAACAGCCATTAGACAAGCGTGCTTGAGAGAGCCCCGTGGTGACACGTTGGCGGGTGAGCTGGAGCGGAGATGAAGAGAGGTTGCCCGCCCCGGCAAGCGTCTTGCCACGGCAGGAACCTTGTCGCGCTTGGGGGCTCGGCGCCCACCAAGCCTTCCCGGCAAGCTCCTCTTGCCGGGGCCTTGCTTCCTTCGCGCCCTGAGTGGCCTTCCCGACAAGCTCCTCTTGTCGGGGTCTTAGTTACTTTGCTCTTGAATGGCTCCAAAGGAGCTGCTGATGATCTTGGCGGTCATCAGGCCAGCCCTGCCGTAGGGCGCTGCAACAGTCCGTGCACGAGTTCGGGATACTAGGGTACCCCTACTCTAGTACACCGACAGGAGCCCCCGGGCCTGGGCCACACACGGCGTCAAGCTCTGTTGGGCCAGGCCCAAAACAGTGCACGGGCACGCGTGGTCTTCATTACGCCGTTATTTGCCTTGGACCCACCACGTCTCCCACGAACGGCACGCACCGGACGTGGCGTCGTGGGGGAGATCGTGGGGCTTTCTTTAATGGGAAAAATTGGAACGCCCGTCCCGTCTCCCCTTTTTAAGCGGGGGAACAGGGGCAGGACGCCCACTTGCCCTGGCTGTCACATCGGAAACCCCCGTCGCCTTCCCCTTTCTTCTCGAGCCCAAAGAGAGCGACGCTCCGCCCCCTCCATTGCCACCGGTGTTACCAACGCCGTCGGCTTCCTCCACCACCTCTCCCTATGGCTCCGAAGGCCGACAAGGGAAAAGGCGTGAAATCGGCCGGCTTGTGACTCAGCGGCGCTGCGGAAGGAGCGGGCCCTCTTTGATCCCCTGCTCAACAGGAAGGAGCTGCGGGAGCTGTACTACCTCTTCTGGTCGACGGTGACCAGGGCGCACCCGCGCACGAGGGTCATCTCCGCCGCCACATCTGCTACCCCTTCTTCGCGATTTTCTTCTGGTGCGGGCTCTGCCCGCCCTTTTCTGAATTCTTCTGCGATGTCATGAACACATATGGCCTCCGCCTCCTCGACTTCACCCCCAACGCCATCCTTACCATGGCCGTTTTTGCACATCTCTGCGAGAACTTTGTCGGGGTCCACCCAAACGTCGCACTCTTCCGCCACTACTTCTCACCCCGCGTAGAGAGAGGAGAGCCGCTTGCCGGAGGAATTGCATGGACCTCTAGGATCGGCAAGAAGGAAGCGTATCTTGACGGAGAGTTGCGCAGCAAGTGGGAGGAGTGGAGGGCTGATCGGTGCTGGATCTTAGAGGAGGAGCCACAACCTTTACTGCCTGCGCAAGACCCCCATAGTTCGCGGCAGCGATTGGAGCAACTTGGCGCCGAGGACGACAAGTTGAAGATTGCCACGACTAGGATTTTGCGTCTCCGAAGCGGGGCTTACCGTAGGAGCAGTTGGCGCGGACTTCCTTCGCCGCCGCATTGCGCCCTTTGCAGGGGAGAAAGGGAGGCCTGCTTGGGAATTCCGAACGCGTCCGGATATCATGAGGCTGCGCCCAGTGTCTGAATTGGAATTTCACTACCTTGGAGCTTGACGGCATCTGCGGGAGCTGTTCAAACCCGAAGCGGATAACCCCGGATGGTGCATGTTGCCGAGGGGAGTTGTGCCCTTGTGCAACAACTCGTCGCTTGATAGCATCCGCGCGATAATGCCGTTGTGCGATTCCCATGGGATCGTTCCAACTTGGCAGGAGCCCGCCGATGACATAGTGCAGCAGTTCTTCGACAACTTGGTTGAAGTGCCGATCCGCGCCGACGAGAAGAGGCGGCTCACCCGCGACACCACTGCTCAGGAGATGGCGCGCATCGCCACAAGGTTGGAGGAGGCTGCAGAGGCTGCTGCCGCCGGCGCGTTTGGTTTCACTGTCGAGGAGGCAGAGAGGGCCAAGGCGGCAAGCCTTGCCGACCAAGAAGAGTTCGTCGGTGAGGAGGAGCAGACGGAGCCCGACAACGACCCAAGTGAGCCTGCCGGGGGCGCCTCTCCTCCGCCGTCAAGTAGCTTGCCGCAGGAGGAGCTCGCTGCCCGCCAGGAGACATCTCCGGAAGACCGGAGAAGTGGCGGGGAGCATCACGGTCCAACAGCCGCCTCGCCGCCCGACGCTCCACCGCGGCAAATCATTGCAGCGGAGCGCCTCATTCCGCCACGGCGACGGGCGCAGGGTCTTCTATTGTCGCGGCCCCTGCACCCGCCAAGCGTCAGAGGGAGTCTTCTCCCCCAATCCGTCGCGCCGGAGCAGAGTTTGATCTCTCCGCCTCGGCTCGAGGAAGAAGAGGAAGAGTAAGATCTTGTCGCTGCTATTTGTAATCTCCCAATTTATTGCTTTATCTTATATCTGACTGGTTCCACTCTGAACTTTCTTCTTCAGGACGTTGGCTCAGAGAGCGCCGAAGAGGGCCAAGACACCGGTGGTTGTCGTCTCAGATGATTCCCCTGTAGCAACAGGGGGCACGTCCGGGACTCCCTTGCCGGATTCGGCAACCCTTCAACAGAGCACCCCCCAGCACAGCCCCCAGCGTAAGTGTCTGGTATGCTTCTCGTGGTTAGGCGCGCTTGGGTGCTTTTCCGTTACTGATATCTGGTTTGTTGGATTTTGTAGGAGCAGAGCAGCCACATCATGGAGCACCGGAGGCTACCCCTGAGGTCCAGCCTCATCAGGAGGCCCCGGAGGTCACTCCCGAAATTCTGCTTGCTTCAACTACGCCACCAAGGGAGAATTCTCCGCCAAGGGAGCGCTCTCCGGCAAGGGAGGCCTCTCCGACAAGGGGAGCTTCCCCGACGAGGGCTGGCGCCGACGACCCTCCGGTGGTGGAGACATGACAATGCACCCCACTGCAGGTAGTCTTCTTGTTTGATAGTTTCCCTTGGGTTCTTTTTCTTCCGTTTTTCTCTTTCGAATATCTGGTTGATTTGTGCTTTCTTCTTCTGACCATCAGATCCATCTGCCGGAGATCCGATGGAAACTGAGGCCGCCGGCGAGGAAGATGCTCGCGGCGACAATGTCGACGCCGCCAACATGGAGGAGGAGGCCGGCGCTGACGGGCCCGCCGGCGAGGAGGCTGCCGGAGGCTGGGCGCTGAGGCTGGGAGGAATCTGGCGATCGTGACCGACGGCCCGGAGGCCGCAGGAGCGCCAGCACCGACCGCCGATCCCCCCGCCACCGATGCCGCACCAGACTCCGAGGAGCCCCAGCCCGGCGCCTACCTGAAGGCCGGCGAGGGTGTCTTCATCAAGCTCCCATGGGCATCAAGCTCCAGGGCACTGGCCGAAGGGGAGACCTTCGATGCGGAACTGCTTGCCTCCGCCGGGCTATCGCTGGTTGATGCCCCGAGCAGCAGCAGTGGTGAGCCCGAGGAGGAGCAGCTGCTAAGGAGGTTGCTGTCGCTCTACCGCGCCCGACAAGCCAAACTGGAGTCCAGGGAGGCGCTTGTCGCGAGGGCGGGAGCTGATTTGGAGAAACGTGCGGAAGAGCTCCGACGCGCCAACAAAGAGACTCTCCGGGACATAGCAGAGGCACGGGAGCAGCTTGCTGAGGAGCGCACGGCCTTCATCTTGGAGAAAGGCGAGGTTGAGGAGCAGCAGAGGCTTGCCGGCGAGAAGCTCTCCGCTCGAGAAGGTGAGCTGGCGCAGCGGAAGATCAACCTCGACAGCTTTGAGGAAGATCTCGCCGTGCGCGAGCAAACGATTGGCGGGCCACTTCAGGAGGCAAAGGATGCTGCTGCGGCTGCCGAGGCCGCCAAGAGGGAATTGGAGACGAGGGTGGCTCAGCTGGAGTCCACCCTCCAGAAGAGTGCCGAGGAGGTCGCCGGGTTGAAGCGCGAGCGTGAGAAAGACGCTTACACCCTCGGCGAGCTTCTAGCGTCGTTTCTTGAAAAAGATCAAAGAGCTCGATGCCGCCAAGGACTCCAAGGCGGATCTGGAGCTGAAATTGACCACCTTGACGGAGACGTTGAATGGCGCCAAGGAGGCGGAAGCGGGCCTGCTTTGGAAAAGATCAAGGCCACCGACGAGTTCTTTGTCGAATCTTGTGACCGCCCAGAATAATCTTGAGACAGCATAATGCATTGGACGGAAGGTCTTGTGGACACCGCCGCGGCATCCATAATGAGCTGATGGAGTTGGGAATGACAGATCTTGGATATTCCACAAGCGAAAACCTCCAACCCAGCGTCAAGCTCAGCCTATTCTTCAAAGGCGTGTTGGCGGGTATCCAGTGACTCGGGAAGAGGTTCAAGCAATGGCGGAGAAATCACGCCAAGTCTGTGCCGGGCTCTCGAAGGTGTTGATGAAGGTGGCCTTCCGCAACCCAAAGGCGTCGACTTCACCAAAGCCCTCAAGTCCCTGCCTCCATCCGCCCGATGTTGAAGCGCTCAAGGCCCTTGTCGCACCCATTGTGGACAGGGTGAGCGGAGTTAAGAGGCTCGAGGGCGACCGCGTGGATTAGGCCGCCAAGTCTATCTTTCTCTTGTCGCTGTAGATCATGCTTAGGAAAAAAGTCTATTAGATCTACGACAAGTTATTATGTAATATACACTATCTTAGGCAATCGAATGCAATGTTATTTCCTTTACTCGATTTCTTCCCTTGTATGTTACTGCCCTACGCTTTTCAGGGAAACTTGCCGGTGCAGGCACCCTTGCCGCGAGCGCCGAGTGCGGAACTTCAGCTGCCTGCTGGCGGGGTCGCTACCGACAAGCAACCTTGTCGCGGACTAGCCGCAGCTCACTTAAGTTGTTGAGCGGACTCGAAACAAAGTAAGGGCGCGACCAGTCACGATTTGGTTCCTCCGCGCACAGGTTTTCCATACAAAGTACTATCGTTCGAGGAAGATAACTTAAAAATTTAAAACTGGTCATTTAAACTTAGCAACTTAGCTTTTCTGTTGTCCATTATCCGGCAAGGCGACAGTTCCTCGAGCGACGCTTGGTGGCCCACACCATTATCTCCTCCTCCCCCCCCCCCGGTTAACTTGTGGGTGGATGAACCTTCTTCTTGTTTGAGAAGAAAGAAGAGAAAATAAAGTTATGGAGCCTAGTGGCTCATTATCGCTTACCGGGTGCGGGTGCTGCACAAGATGTTAGTAAACACATGCATATATGATTATGAAAGCATGTATTGAAAAAATGTGCGCAACACCTAGGCTTTACTGATGCACGGGGTCTGCGCCCGGCTTTGTACAAAGGATTACATGCAGCAGCGGCAAGACTTGTACGAAAGGGTGGTTGCCGGAACGGGTTCCGCAAACCGCATACTTATGGGTAAAACTTGCGAAGATGCTCTATATTCCAGGAATTGCTCACCGGAAGACCATCTTCGGTCTCAAGGCGGACAGCGCCGGGCCTAGTGACTCGTTTCACCCGATAAGGGCCTTCCCACTTCGGCGTCAACTTGTTGGATTCTTGGCGGATTGAATGCGCCGAAGAACAAGGTCGCCTTCCTCGAAGCTTCGGCATTAACTGCGGCTATGGTAGCGACGCAAAGCTTGCTGGTAACGAGCAGCTCATAACAGCCCGAAGACGATCTTCCTCGAGGAAGCGGTCGTCATCTTGTCGCAGCTGCTCTTGCTCAAGCTCATCATAAGCGAGCACTCAAGGTGACCCGTACACGAGTTCCGTGGGGAGAACTGCCTCTGCTCCGTAGACTAGAGCAAAGGGTGTCTGGCCAGTGACTCGATTTGGCGTCGTCCTGATCAACCAAAGAACCACCGGCAGCTCCTCGATCCAGTTCCTTCGCGACTTGCGCGCACAGCCGAAAGTTCTGGTCTTGAGTCCTCGCAGCACTTCAGCGTTGGCTCTCTCTGCTTGACCGTTGCTTCTCGGATGAGCAACAGAAGCAAAGCAGATCTTTGCGCCAAGATCTTGGGCGTACTGCATGAAGGTGCGGCTCGTGAACTGTGTGCCGTTGTCGGTGATGATCCGGTTAGGAATCCCAAAACGGCAAACAATTGACCTGAAGAACTTGACGGCTGACTGTGCTGTCACCTTCCTCACTGGTTCCACTTCCGGCCACTTTGTGAACTTGTCGATTATGACGTACAAGTATTCAAAGCCCCCGACAGCTCGGGGGAAGGGGCCGAGAATGTCGAGCCCCTGGACGAAAAGGGCCAGGATAAAGGGATCGTCCGAGAGCTTGAGCTGGTTGGTGTATCTGTTTTGAATGGAACTGCACGCTTCACACTTGGTTACTTGTGCGGTTGCATCTGGAGGGCTTCGGCGAAGAAACCTTGCCGGAAAGCTTTGCCGGCAAGTGCTCTTGCGCCAATGTAGTGACCACATATGCCTCCGTGTATCTCCGCCAACAGCTTCTGTCCATCTTCCCAGCAAATACACTTCAATTTCACTCCATTGAGTCTTTTTCTGTACAGGATGTTGTCAACAAACTGGTACATACTTGACTGCCGGGCTACGTTTTCCGCTTCTTCTTGCTCTTCGGAAAGTTCTGCTGTCTGAAGGAAATGGACGATTTGCTGTGCCCATGCTGGAGCCCGTGGCTCGACAACAAGAACTAAAGGATCATCCATCACTGCGGGAACATCAGCTTCTGCGGCAAGAACCTGTGGGTCCGCCGGAGCTTGACGATCCCCGGCAAGCTTGCCGGAGCGAAACTTGTCGGGAGCGTTTGCTTCAACGATACAAACTGCATGGTTTGTCGGAGACTGCTCCTCGATGATATTTGCGTTGGTTTTAGGGACCTTCTTGGCGGCGGCTTCAGAGAGCTCCGCCGGAAAGTAGTCACCGGAAACCAATTTTCTCTTCTTGCTCTGTCCTGTTGATGGTGTTACGGTTGGCTGGGTTAGCTTGAGCACAAAAATCTCTGGTTCCACAGGTAACTTAAGTGCGGCACATTTGGAGAGGCCATCAGCTATATCATTCTGTGCTCTTGGAACGTGTTCCATTTGCAGGCCTTCAAAGCGCTCTTCCAGCTTCCTCACTTCATCGACGACGCTTCCATCAACGGACTCGATAATCTTTATTTACTTGGCGGACGACAAGTTGCGAGTCCCCGACAATGAGCTTCTTGATCCCCAGGTCCACCGCAATCCTGAGGCCGGCAAGCAAGCCTTCATACTCAGCAGTATTATTTGTTGCTTGTTCCTTGGGAAAGTGCATCTGGACTATGTACTTGAGGTGCTCTCCGGTGGGTGCGATGAGCAGCATGCCGGCACCAGCGCCTTGCAGCGAGAAGGCACCGTCAAAGTACATTAGCCATTCTTTATTTTCCTCCTTGACGGGGATGCTCATCTCCGGAATCTCCTCATCTTGCGTTGGCGTCCACTCTGCTACGAATTCTGCCAATGCCCTGCTCTGGATAGTTGAAGTGCTTTCGAACTTGAGACCAAAGCTTTACAGTTCCGGTGCCCACTCGACAATCCTGCCTATTGCTTCTGGATTTTGCAATATCCTCTTCAGCGGAAAGCGAGTGACAACTGTTATCTCGTGTGCTTGGAAGTAATGGAGCAGCTTTCTTGAGGCCATGAGGAGGCCGAAAAGCAGCTTTGCACAGCAGTACCTTGATCTAGCCCCTGCGGAAGGGAACCGACAAAATGGTAGGCGCTGCACCATCTTTTTCTGTATCTTGTCGCAACCCTGCGCTGATCTGTTCTTGTCGGGACCAGAGCTTGACGGCGAAGCCCCTTGCTTGTCGCTGGATGCGCTTGCCTCGGTTGCCGGCTCATCATCTGCCTCCCTCTCCGCTACTAACGCAGCACTAACCACTTGATTGGTTGCCGCTATATACAGCAGCAACTTCTCTTGTGGCCTAGGTGCGACAAGTATTGGAGCGGAGGACAGGTATCCCTTCAAGTCCTGCAGCGCAGCCTCCGCTTTGGGAGTCCATTTCATTGGACCTGCCTTTTTCAAAATCCTGAAAACGGCGGCGCTGCTCAGCAGACTTAGAGATGAACCTGCTGAGAGCAGCCACGCAACCGGCAAGTCTCCTGACATCCTTGACGTGCTTTGGTGCTTCGATCTGCTGAATGGCCTTGATCTTGTCAGGATTGGCTTCAATTCCCCGCTGAGACACAAAGAACCCGAGAAGCTTGCCGGAAGGGACTCCAAACACGCACTTCTCGGGGTTGAGCTTGAGGTTGATCTTGTGCAGATTTGCAAACGTCTCATCCAAATCCTGAACCAGAGTCGCTCTGTCTTTGCTCTTGACCACTATGTCATCCAGGTAAGCTTCTACAGTTGTGTGTATCAGTGGTCCAAAGGCAACATTGACTACCCATGCAAAGCTTGAACCAGCATTCTTCAAACCGAAGGCATCCGTATAAAGCGATGCGTGCCACATGGTGTAATGAATGCGTTTCTCTTCATCCTCTTACGCCATGAAGATCTGATGATATCCTGAATATGCATCAAGAAGCGAAAGCAGATCGCATCCAGCCGTGGAGTCAACAATCTGGTCGATACGCGGCAAGGGAAATGGGTCTTTGGGACAAGCTTTATTAACATCGGTGAAGTCAATACAAAGTCTCCATTTCCCATTAGCCTATGCGATACAACTACCGGATTGGCCAACCACGTGGGGTGGAGGACTCCTCGACAAGCCCTGCTGCTTCTAATTTCTTGATTTCTTACATTATGAACTCTTGGCGCTCCTTTGCTGTTTCCTAACTCTTTGCTTGGCCGGGCGGCGTGAGGACAGACTGACTAGGTGGTGCTCAATCACTTTCCTGGGAACACCGGGGATGTTAGATGGTTGCCATGCAAACACATCGACATTCGACCGCAGGAAAGCAACGAGCTCGCCTTCCTATTTAGGATCAAGCGTGGCACTAATGGTGAAGGTACCACCAGTGCCGTCCTCCTTGGCGGGCACCTTCTTGGTCTTTGGCGGAGCTGCCATCGTCTTGTTGCACTTGCCGGTGGAGCTCGATGGTGCGTCCTCGACGGTAGCGCAGCACTCACGAAGAGGTGCGCTTGCGGAGTGGGCAACAGGCTCTTGCCGGACCTGGTGGTCTTCTTCTTCCCCGGGAGCTTCAGCGGTAAGTGGTTTGCTATCTGTCATGGCTGCTGCATCCGGTACATCTTGTCGGCGCAGATAAGTGCATCTTTCTTGTCGCCATGGACAGAAATGACGCTTATCGGGCCGGGCATCTTGAGTAGGTTGTAAGCATAATGAGAGGCGGCCATGAACTTGGCGAGTGCTGGACGGCCAAGTATGCCATTGTAGGGCAATGGGAAATCGGCGACGTCAAGCGTGACCCTCTCGATTACGAAGTTGAGCTTCGCTGCCGAATGTTACCGGCAACGTGATCTTCCCTTTGGGCTTGCTCCTCCTCGGGTTGATTCCTTGGAAAGTACTAGTTTCTTCGAGCTCGGCTGTCGAGGATTTGAAGTTTACGGAGCCTTGCGAGAGGAGATCAAATTCAGGCGGCCCCGCCGTCAACCAACATCTTTGTGACTTTGAGGTTGCGGATGGTTGGTGAGACCAACATCGGCGAGCACCCGATCGCGATGATGCGATCATGGTGATCCTCAATGTCAAAGATGATGGGCGTCTTGGACCATTTCAGAGGTTTGCGTGACTCTATGGATGGTTCTGCTGCATTGACCTCACGCATCCATTGCTTGAGTTGGCGGTGCGAGGTATGCAGAGACGCACCACCGTCGACGCAAAGGATCTCCGTTGCCTTTTGAAACTCCTGCTCATCAGCTTCATCGTCTTCATCGTCCTCGTCATCTTCATCTCCATCTTCTTCCTTGTCGCGGCCACGGGGAGGTCTGTCTCCTTGCCGCTGCTTGGCTTTGCCGCGGCGCCCTCCCCAACCGGGTCTCTTCTTACTTGCTGCACCTGCACCTTCTTGGGCCTTCTCCTTGTCTCGTCGCTCGTACTCAGCTCTCTGTAGCTCAACAAGCTGCTCGACTTTCTTGCAGCTCTGGAGATCGTGGCCCTTGGTGCGGTGGATTTTCTGATCTTGTTTGTTGGAGCTGTCAGGCTTGTCGGCGGCCGCCACAGCTTGGCGGTCGGCGTCAACGGCATCCTCCTTGCCGGAGCCACCAGCCTTGGCTTTGTTGGCGGCACCATCCTTGCCGGACTGCTCGACAACTAGTACTTGGTTTTTCTTCCTCCTGTTGTTCCGCCGTCGGCTATTTCTTGCCGGGGCGATCCCCTCACTGTCAGACTCTGCTCCCACATTCTCTCCTGGGAGTCTTCTTCCTTCTTCAGCGCGTGCACACTTGTCGGCCAGGCGTAGAGCTTCGGACGTCTTTCACTTTGCACATCGCCATCTCCTCCCTCATCCTGCGATTTCGTACATTACGATAGAATGCACCGATCCGCAGCAGGGTGGACGTCTGGGATGTTGTAATGCACTTGACTGAATCTCTGGATGAATTTGCGCAGAGACTCCCCCTCCTTCTGGGCAAGCAGGTGGAGATCACTCTCCTGGCCATGAGGCTTGTGGCCGCCTGTGAAGGCACCAACAAACTGGTGGCACAAATCTGCCCAAGAAGAAATAGAGCCATCCGGCAAGTGCATGAGCCAAGATCTGACGTTTGGCTTGAGCACCAAGGGAAAGTAGTTGGCGAGGATCTTGTCGTCTCGTCCCCCCGCAGCTTGCACCGCGATGGTGTAGATGCTGAGGAACTCCGATGGGTGTGTCCTGCCATCATACTTCTCCGGCACGTCTGGTTTGAAGTTTTTCTTGTCGGGCCACCGGACTTGCCGCAGCTCACGAGTGAGCAGCAGGGGCAACCCATCACAGACGGCAAGTCGCCTGGTTCCCCTGGCGCATGCATATCGACAGTGGGCCCGGCGCGTTGGTCAGATTGACGGCGCGCTTCTCTTCGGCGCTCAATACGGGTTCGAGCGTCTTCTTCTTGCCGTTCTCGAAGAACTTGGCGTTGGTCGCGACGAGCTCGCGGATCCGACGACGCTGTGGAGTCGCTGTCGAGGTGGATCCGTCGAGTCGGTGATCTTGGCCGCCGGGAAGGAGTGTCGGTGGGTGCACCCCGCAAGTCACGTCGCCATCGGCTCGTGCCTTGTCGCCTCGCCGTGGCTGCGAAGCACTCGGTTGCCGCGGGACGTCGCCGTTGGCGAAGCCGATGAGACTCTGAATTGTGGCCCTCCATTCGTCGACCTTATCGGCCGTTGGAGGGTAATCTAAAAGTAACTGAGCTCTTGCCAAGGCTTCCGCTGGTGTGGTTGGCGGCAACGGCGTACGGAGCGAAGAACGGGATGTGCTCGGACTCCTAACCAAATTAGGAGGAGCAGCATCCCGCCCAAGCGACCGTGCTCCACTAGTGCCGGCATGCTGAGGCGCATGCGGGTCTCGAGGGCCTCGGGATCCTCCAGCTTGGCCTTGATCCAACGGCGTATGGTGCCGCGAGCATCATGACGCTGTCGGTCCCAGCGCCTCCTGCGAGGGACGCGGTGCGGACTTCGGACGCCCGGCGCTGTGCTGCCTTGTCCTTGGACCTGGCGGCATTGTGGGCTTTCTCGACGACGCCGGTTCCTCCGCCCGCGTTTCCCCCACCTCCTGACAGCTCCGGTGGTGGTGGGTTCGACGCAGACGGCTCTGCTGCTGCCGAAGACTTCTTCTTCGGTGCCATGTTGACGAAGATGTCGATGAAGTTGCTCGTGTGACCGCCGGATCGGGTTCACACAGCCTCGACGCCCCCTACCTGGCGCGCCAAAGATGTCGGGGGAGAACTGATCGTGTCCCACGAGCACCTATGGGACCTGGGTCCCTTGTGGTTCGGAGGGGGGCGGAGATTGCACAAAGAGTGGATCGAGGCGATGCACACGAGCGGATTTACCCAGCCGGAGCTCTCCGGAGAGATAATACTCCTACTGCTGCTTTGTGGATTATCTTGTGTTCTTGCTAGGGAACAGCAGGGAGCTACAAGACCTAGCCTGAGTGTGGATTCATATGAATATGATGAACTAAGCCGAGCTGGGCGAACCCTTTCTCGTTGCCCTTGGGCCTCCTTTTATAGGCACAAGGGGTCACCACATGTGGCAAGTAGACAAGGGTATGATGGTAAAAACATAGGTTGGTACACCGCTTTATGCGATGTACAGTAATCTATACCTAACTCTGACGGCAAGGGACAAGAGTCATCAATGCCCGTCTCAGTCGCCCGAACAGTGTAACAGGGACCGTCAAGTGCGCCTCCGTTTGCCACGATGGTAGCTTGTCAGCGCCGCTTATCGCTGCTCCCCGCTGGCTGCACAGCCCGTCGACACGCGTGCTTGAGAGAGCCCCGTGGTGACACGTTGGCGGGTGAGCTGGAGCGGAGATGAAGAGAGGTTGCCCGCCCCGGCAAGCGTCTTGCCGCGGCAGGAACCTTGTCGCGCTTGGGGGCTCGGCGCCCACCAAGCCTTCCCGGCAAGCTCCTCTTGCCGGGGCCTTGCTTCCTTCGCGCCCTGAGTGGCCTTCCCGACAAGCTCCTCTTGCCGGGGTCTTAGTTACTTTGCTCTTGAATGGCTCCAAAGGAGCCGCTGATGATCTTGGCGGTCATCAGGCCAGCCCTGCCGTAGGGCGCTGCAACAGTCCGTGCACGAGTTCGGGATACTAGGGTACCCCTACTCTAGTACACCGACACTAACGCCGGGAATTCATCCTCGGATGTTTCCCCCTTTCGTCTGCAACGTGTAGTACTGCGTTAGAGCACGCCTAGCGCTACATATCGTCATGTCATGCTTAGTGATACCTCTATTTGCTATGTATTTACTATTTCTTCCCCCTCTTCTCTCCGGTAGACCCCGAGGCCGATGATGCCCCGGTGATCAACTACGTCGTCGACGACGACCCCTCCTTGCCAGAGCTACCAGGCAAGCCCCCCCTTTGATCATCCCGATATCATCCATTCCATTCTCTCATGCTTGCATTAGATTTTGCTACTGTTATTGTTTGCTCCTATTCTGATGCATAGCCTGCTTTTGTAAACTGCTTAGTATAGGTTGGTTAGTGATCCATCAGTGGCCCCCGCCTTGTCCCGACTGCCCCGCTGTATTATCAGAAGACCCGATCAACGGGATCGAAGACCAGGCCCCAGCACCGCACATCACTTTACCCTTAGTTGCTCGACTCTACTGGGTTACTATCGAGTGCCGAGGGTGAGACCTCTACATCACTTCAGATGTTAACCCTGTAGTGTAGCTATTCGGTCGTGGTCATCGAGGGTGATTTCCTTTTAACCACTTGATACGACTGCAGCCGTGCAACCCCTCAAGTGTGGACCTCGAGGGTGAATCCTCTTACGTTCACCTTGATGATTACATCGAGTGGAATTCACCGGGGGTGATTCCTCGGGGTTTCCCCTTGATGTTTAGACACACCGTTACTTTGATTACTATGACTTTACACTGAGCCATGTTACTAAAGACGGGTTGACCCTGAGGGGTGCCTACACGAGCTTAATTGCGAGTGATGTGGAGTCGGGTTGACCTGGAGGGTGCCCGCGAGATAATTACGAGGCGTGGCTAGGCATTCCTAGCCCTTGCCGCAAGTCCTCGAGATGGGGCAACGGGGTCACATCTTTCGTGAGTCTCTGCTTGTTACCGCGCGTTCCTAATCCACTACGACTTGGATATTTGATCCGAGGGGCCTCTGGCCTGATAGCACTAACCATCACGTGGGCATAGTATGGGCGTTCTGCGTCGTATACATCAGCCGAAGCTTAATAGACGTCAGCGACTGAGCGGCGCGCGCCGGGTTGGACTGGTAAGCTCCTGCCTTTTTAAGGAGGTAGCTAGGTCTGCTCACCGGCCGCCCTCGCAACATGCAGGAGTTCCCGGGGAGATGGCCCATGACCCCTGGGGGCATAGGTTTAGCCCGGCGTGCTGGCCTCTCTATTAAGCCTAGGTCAGGTTGCGGCGTATTGTTTGGCCGAGGCCGGGCATGACCCAGGAAAGTGTGTCCGGCCGGAGTTAAGCGAGCGTGGTGGGTAAGTTGGTGCACCCTGCAGGTGAAGAAAACATCTATCGATAGCCTGTCCTACTGATAGCGGACACTTGGAGTTTTATCCCGATCGATACAACTAGAACTGGATACTTGTGATGAGAATTGGATGGTGATGAGTAATGGATTGTGATGATAACTAGATAGTATGGCTCTGGGATTTCTTTCTCGCAGGGAGTCGAGAAAGGATCTCCGGCCAAGGTTGATAACACCGCTGCTACTTTACTTTATGCTACTCTACTCCCTCCTATTTGCTGCAAGATGGTGGTTTCCAGAAGATGCTAGTCTTCGATAGGACTAGGCCTTCTCTCTATTCTGGCATTTCTGTAGCCCAGTCCACATATACAGCCTTCCTTTGATAATGTTGCATATGTAGTGTAGATCCTTGCTTGCGAGTACTTTGGATGAGTACTCACGGTTGCTTTGCTCCCCCTTTTCCCCCTTTCTTCTTCTTTCCGGTTGATGCAACGGATGGCCGAACCAGGGCGGATGCCACCGCCGATGCTTACTACTACGTGGAGGCCACCGATGACCAGGAGTAGTTAGGAGGCTCCCAGGCAGGAGGCCTTGCCTTTTCGATCGATGTTGCTTTTGTGCTAGCCTTCTTAAGGCAAGCTTGTCTAACTCATGTCTGTACTCAGATATTGTTGCTTACGCTGACTCTTGTGTTTTCGAGCTTATGTATTCGAGCCCTCGAGGCCCCTGGCTTGTAACATAAAGCTTGTATTATTTTATTTTGTGTCTAGGGTTGTGTTGTGATATCTTCCCGTGAGTCCTTGATCTTGATCGTACACATTTGCGTGTATGATTAGTGTACGATTGAATCGAGGGCGTCACAGCACCCCGACTCAGAGCGACCGGTTTACCCTGCATTGCCAGCCCATAGACCTTGTCTTTTGGCAACACACAACAACTTGGTACAGAAAAACAACCACTTTATTCATGCTAGCGGAGCATATTTCATATTACAACAGTTAGCGAGGCCAAGCGGCACACACGGTGCGGCTGAACAATATGTACATTATTTAGTGAACATAAAGGGGCCTCGATCATGACAACTACGCGGCAGCGGAACAACGTCGAGCGGAACTCCATAGCACAGGGACACCGATGTGGGCATGATCTAGACTTGGACATCTCTCCTTTCCAACGAGACTTTCCTGAAATCTGGCATGACACGCTAGGTCAGAACATTGAATGTACTTGCAAGCTCACAACAAGCATAAACATAATGACAAACAATATCATGATATTTAACCAATTAATGACAATGCAACAATGTATATATCCATCATGTTGTGATTATACCCAAGTGATGCTCGTCCCATGGACTGGCTTACTGAACGTGATCATTTCCAGACCACAAACATGAAGAACTTCACAACAATCTCGTGATCCTTACGGCGATCACAACCGTGACCAACACTTGGCCTCAAACAGTGATCCTTACGGCGATCACAACCAGACCACACCTGGTCCAACTCAACACGATGGCCTCACTGCCATTACCTCAGTGCAACTCTTAGTGTGCAAATTTATTAAGTGTTGACCCATGGTGTACCCTACTTTCGAGCGTGTCCGTAACCGTGGACACGGCTATCGATAGATTAATACACTCTGCAGAGGTAGCGCACTGGACCCACACTACGGAAACCATGGCATCGCACTCCCATTCGGATGGACTGATGACCCACAAGTATAGGGGATCTATCGTAGTCCTTTCGATAAGTAAGAGTGTCGAACCCAACGAGGAGCAGAAGGAAATGATAAGCGGTTTTCAGCAAGGTATTCTCTGCAAGTACAGAAATAAGTGGTAACAGATAGTTTGGTGATAAGATAAATTGTAACGAGCAACAAGTAACAAGAGTAAATAAAGTGCAGCAAGGTGACCCAATCCTTTTTGTAGCAAAGGAAAAGCCTGGACAAACTCTTATAATAGGAAAAGCGCTCCCGAGGACACATGGGAATATCGTCAAGCCAGTTTTCATCACGTTCATATGATCCGCGTTCGGTACTTTGATAATTTGATATGTGGGTGGACCGGTGCTTGGGTGTTGTTCTTACTTGAACAAGCATCCCACTTATGATTAACCTCTATTGCAAGCATCCATAACTACAACAAAAGTATTAAGGTGAACCTAACCATAGCATGAAACATATGGATCCAAATCAGCCCTTACGAAGCAACGCATAAACTAGGGTTTAAGCTTCTGTCACTCTAGCAACCCATCATCTACTTATTACTTCCCAATGCCTTCCTCTAGGCCCAAATAATGGTGAAGTGTTATGTAGTCGACGTTCACATAACACCACTAGAGGCTAGACAACATACATCTCATCAAAATATCGAACGAATACCAAATTCACATGACTACTAATAGCAAGACTTCTCCCTTGTCCTCAGGAACAAACGTAACTACTCACAAAGCATATTCATGTTCATAATCAGAGGGGTAATAATATGCAGAAAGGATCTGAACATATGATTTTCCACCAAATAAAGCAACTAGCATCAACTACAAGGAGTAATCAACACTACTAGCAACCTACTAGCACCAATCCCGGACTTCGAGACAAGAATTGGATACAAGAGATGAACTAGGGTTTGGAGATGACATGGTGCTGGTGAAGATGTTGATGGAGATTGCCCTCTCCCGATGAGAGGAGCGTTGGTGATGAGGATGGTGATGATTTCCCCCTCCCAAAGGGAAGTGTCCCTGGCAGAACAACTCTGCCGGAGCCCTAGATTGGTTCCGCCAAGGTTCCTCCTCGTGGCGGCAGAGTCTCGTCCCGAAAGGTTGCTTCTTATTTTTTCCCATTGAAAGACTTCATATAGGAGAAGATGGGCATCGAGAGAGCCACGGGGGCCCACGAGGTGAGGCGCGCCCGGGCGCCCAGGCGCCCCACCCTCGTGAGTAGGGGTGTGGGCCCCTGGCCTTCATCTATGGCGACGATTTTTCTTTATTTATTTTAAGATATTCCGTGGAGTTTCAGGACTTTTGGAGTTCTTGTGAATAGGTCTCAATATTTGCTCCCTTTCCAGCCCGAATTCCAGTGCCGGCATTCTCCCTCTTCATGTAAACCTTGTAAAATAAGAGAGAATAGCCATAAGTATTGTAACATAATGTGAAATAACAGCCCATAATGCGATAAATATCGATATAAAAGCATGATGCAAAATGGACGTTTCAACTCCCCCAAGCTTAGACCTCGCTTGTCCTCAAGCGAAAAGCCGATAACAATAAATATGTCCTCATGTTTAGAGGTAGAGGCGTCGATAAAAATAAAATATGGACATGAAGGCATCATGATTATTCTCATAACAGCAACATATATAGATTTTGTCATATGATTACTTATGTTCAAGTGATGATCTTTTCACAATGCAGAAGTATGAATCAGAAACCTTATTGAGCACCAACAAATTATAACCTCGGTCATTCAAGCAATTGCAATTTATCATAATATTGGAAAGAGTCTATGTCAGAGCTTAAAAGCAAGTCCACATACTCAACTATCACTTAGTCCTTCATAATTGCTAACACTCACGCAATACTTGTGGTTACGGAGTTTTAATCGGACACAGAGAAAGATAGGGGCTTATAGTTTTGCCCCACAACCTTTTACCTCAAGGGTAATGTCAACAATAATAATTCATGCTTCCCTACATCCAATTAGATATATATATATATATATAATGTTCTTTCCAACATGCTGGGCTTGCTAAAGGATAAAATGAAAAAGGAAAGGTGAAGATCACCGTGACTCTTGCATAAGGTAGAGGATAGTAATAAAAGATAGGCCCTTCGCAGAGGGGAGCAGAGGTTGCCATGCGCTTTTATGGTTGGATGCACAAAATCTCAATGCAAAAGAACGTCACTTTATATTGCCCCTTGTGATATGAACCTTTATTATCCAGTCCGTCACTTTTATTTCTTCCATATCACAAGATCGTATAAAGCTTATTTCTCCCACACCAATCAATCACACATATTTAGAGAGCAATTTTTATTGCTTTGCACCGATGACAACTTACTTGAAGGATCTTACTCAATCCATAGGTAGATATGGTGGACTCTCATGGCTAAACTGGTTTAAGGGTATTTGGAAGCAGAAGTAGTATCTCTACTTGGTGCTGAGAATTTGGCTAGCATGAGGGGAAAGGCAAGCTCAACATGTTAGAGGATCCATGACAACATACTTTATCTCAGATATAAGAAAACATAACTCATCACGTTGTCTTCCTTGTCCAACATCAACTCTTTAGCATGTTATATTTTAATGAGTGCTCCCAATCATAAAAGATGTCAATGATAATATATCTATATGTGAAACCTCTCTTTCCTTATTACTTCCTATTAATTGCAACGATGACCAAAACTATATTTGCCAACTCCCAACAACTTTTAATCATCATACTCTTTTTATGTGAAGTCGTTACTCTCAATTAGATCAATATGAACTCTTTGTTTCTTTTTATTCTTTTTCTTCTTTCTTTTATTAACCCAAGATCATGGCAAAATAATCAAGCCCTTGACTCAACACTAAACTTTATTATATATATAGCTCACGGACTCGATTACATAGAGAGATCATAAAGCAAAACTCAAAACTAGATCATGCCATAACTTTATTCTACTAGATCGAGATACTACTAATAGGATCGATGTCACAGCCCCAGATCAGCCCTAGCTTGATTTTCTTGCATCCATGCATCATGTCTAAATTTCTTTTAAATTTGAAATGGGGATGACCAAGCCCTAGCACCAAAAACAATTCAAATAGGTTCAACTAAGAAATATTTCTCAATGGACCTGAAATGCCCTTCAAAATGCTCATCATCTTTGCTTTGGTTCGAACCTATGTCAAAGGTGGTGCAACATTTTCTAGGTCATCCAAAGGTCCTTGGATTAATTCACAAGTTTTGAATTTGAGCATTCAAATTATACAAAATATTTTAAATGTCCAAAAATTGCCAAACCAAAATGTTTCATGTTGGAAATATTCCAACAAGGGACCAGGAGCATTTTGGTGATTTTTAAAACTGCTTTGGTATTTTAGAAAACCCCACAAAGTTGCAGGAAATTAGAAAAGATAAAAAAAAACAGAAACTACCTGGCCAACTCCAACCGGCCCAGCTGGCAGCCCACCTGTGCGGCCCAGCCCACCTGGCTCTCCCCTGTCGTCTTCCTCCTGGCAGCCAGAGGAGAGCGGCCAGCGGCTGGCACGCACGCGCCCGGCCACCTCCACCACCTGCCTCAAGGCCCCGACGCCTTTGGACACCTCCAGCGCCACGCAGCCCCCTGGACCGCTCTCACTCTCCCCATGCTCATCCCCTCCCCTGGCTCTTTTCCCCTCTCTTTCCGGAGCCCCGCCGTCGCCGCCCCTCGCTGCCCTCGCGGCCACCGTCACCCCCTCCCCTCCCCGACAAGCCCCCGAGCTCCGCCTAGTCCCTCTCCCCCCTCCTCACCGAGCCTCCCGACGCCGGACGCCCTGCATCACCCTCTGCCCTGCCATCTTCGCCGCCTCTGCCCGGAGATCGCCGGCGTCGATCCGCCTCGTCCAAGCCATCCCCGAGGCCACCGACCCACCCTACGGAATCACTGTGAGCCCCTGCGCCTCTCTCCGCTCTCCCCGTCGATGCGTTCGCCCCCTAACCGCGATACCCACCTTGGCGGCGCTTCGCCGCCGCCACAGCCATGTCGCCACCGCGTCCAACGCTGCCGCCACTCGTGTTGGAGCGCGTCATCGTGCTCACCGCGACTCCAGGAGTCCGGAGAGCCCCTCGATGAGTTTCCCCGCGCTCTGTAGGCCTGCGCCGCTCGAACCCGTAGCTCCGGCCACCGCCACGGACTCGCTTCCGGCGAACTCCGGCCACCCCCGCACCTCCCGCTAGTCTCCTTAGATGCGCGCGAGCCCGGGCGTCACGTAGGGCCCCTCCGCCTATCTTTTGGTCACCGGAGGGCGAAACCCGGCGCCCTCCGCCGTCTCTGGCTCCGCCGGCGACGAGCCGCGGTCAACTCCGGTGAGTTTGACCCGGGGCTGACCGTTTTGACCGGTGAGGTTTGACCCTCCCTTTCACTGACATGCGGGCCCCGCCCGGCTAACTAATCTAGTTTAGGTTTAAACTAATTTAACCTAACCTAGGTTAGTGCTAATTGACTAGGTTAGTTTAGTTAGTCAGCGGCGTGTGGCCCCACATGTCAGGTTTGACCAGGTTGACTCTTGACGCTGGTCTTTGACGTCATCTTGGCGCAATTATTTGATTTTCTGGATTTAATTTAATTCAGGAAATTTCAGAAATACCCCAAACTTCAAATATTCATAACTTTTAATCTGTAGCTCCAAATTAAATAATTTATATATGAAAAATGATCAGAAAAATATGAAGAATCTGTTTATGGCATTTTCATGCATGATTGAACAAGTTAACCTCACTGAATAGGATGAATCATGATTAGGGCAGATTATGAAATAACATTTGGAGTTGGAGTTTAACCTTGTTTGAATTCCACTTCAATTAACTTGGCTAGATATTGCATTAGGTGAATTCAGTAACTTAACATGACATGTCATTCATGTGAATGTGCATTGCATTGATTGTGTTCTCTCTTGTTTGTTTGCGATGCTTGTCCCCTCTCGATGAGCGGCGTCTGAAGCGATGAATTCGATGACACCGATGAAGAACTATATTATCTTCGAAGTGCCGGGCAAGCAAATCCTTGTTCATTCCGATACAATCCTACTCTCTCGCTCCTGCTCTCGGTTATTGCATTAGGACAACAACGATTCATCCGCTATTTTGTGTCTGCGGTAGTTGAACCCATTCCTCTGCATGACTGTCATTGCCACGATAAATAGTTGAAAACCCACTAGCATGTGTAGGAGTTGATTGAGCCATGTTGTGTTCCTACCATGCTATGCCTGCTATTGCTTAGAGTTGTGTCAGTGCGATTCATTGGGAGCGAATTGGAGTACAGTTCTATGTTACGATCTTTGAGAGTGAAGTGTGTGAACACGATTTGGTAAAGGTAGCGGTGAGAGGCCATGTAGGAGTACATGGTGGGTTGTCTCACTTTGGAACAAATCCTTAAGCCTTGAGTTCTATGTATGTTGTCCAATGACTCGATACTACCACACATTGGGCTCAGGCGCTCCAAGCCCTCTCGACTTATTAACCGACTTGATCTCTGTCCGAGAGTCGCAACTAGTCTCTGGTGTTTGTAGGTAGTGCTATTTTTCTACCGAGTGGCACCCGGCGAGTGGGCTTGGGACAGACTAGGCACAGGTGTACGGTGTACCAAGCGGCACCCGGATGGTGGGCTTGGGAACCCTGCTCACATCGTTTGGGGCCGTGGCGACACCCGGCCGGATCTCCTTGCGGATGGAACCCGAATAGGCGATAAACACGGACTAGAGTCTTGTGTGGTTAGTCGGTCGTGGCCGACACCCTCGCCAAAGCTTCCGCTTGAAGGTTGCCGAGATACATGGCGTGTATATGGCGGTAAGTGGCGAGAGCGTGTGTGAAGAAGTACACCCTGCGGGGTTATCATGATCTATTCGAATAGCCGTGTCCTCGGTTATGGACTTCTTGGATGCTTACGTGGTACATAGACAACTTGAAGTGGATACTCTAAAATGCTCAAGACAAGTGTGGGTGCTATGGATGGCCTCCCATTATGGAGACGGGGATGAATCCGTAGTAGTGTATTGATGTGGTGATTAGTGGACTCGTAATGCGTTGTCTCACCTCAAGAGTTTCTTGTAGTCGTAGAACAGGATAGCCACGAGTCAAAGCTGGCTTGCGCAACTAAACTCCACATTACCTTTTGACACTAATGCATGTATGATAGGATCTGATGTAAGTCTTGCTGAGTACGTTTGTACTCACGTTTGCTTATTTTATGTATTGCAGAGAGACTTCGGTCTCGCTAGTAGTTCCGCGTGGACTTCGACGTTTAGCTTGTTACCTCAGCTACGATCTTGTGCCTCGGCAGGATTTGGTAGATAGTCAGGCTTCTCAGCCTTCTTCATTTATAGTTGTCTGTACTCAGACATGTTTAGCTTCCGCTCGTGCTTTGACTTGTATGCTCACGAGTGTTGGGTCATGAGACCCATGTTTGTAATATCTCGCTCCTCGGAGCCTATTGAATAAATATTTGAGTCGTAGAGAGTTATGTTGTGATGCCATGTTGTATCTACACATATTGAGCATATTGTGTGTATGTTTGAAATGCTTGGTATGTGTGGGATCCGACAAACTAGTTGTTTATCCTTGGCAACCTCTCATATGGGGAAATGTAGTCTCGTGCCACGGCGATAGTAGTCCGCTTCTGACCGGTTCACCGGAGTCACGCTAGCCAGCACTCTTGCTTGGACACTTGACTGGCGGCATGTGTTTCACTTCGTTCCTATATGTCCGTCCTTCGGGAAATGTCACGCGGTGGTATTCGAGTCCTGCCTAGCCTGCTACAGCCGGGATACCGGAGTCCTGTTAGCCCAGTGCTACAGCTGACCGAATTTATACGTTGATGACCGACATGCTCGATGTGATTCATGTATGCCTGTCCCCATGGAGTTAAGCGCTGCTTTGGGTTCACGACTAGCCATGTCGGCCCGGGTTCTTTGTCATATGGATGCTAGCGACACTATCATATCGTGAGCCAAAAGCATAAGCGGTCCCGGCCATGGTAAGGCGACACCGTGGGAATACCGTGCGTGAGGCCATAAGCGATATGATGTGTTACATGCTAGATCGGTGTGACTAGGATCAGGGTCTGACAGCGTTGGTATCGAGCTGTTGCTGTAGGATTACCAAGCCAAACCGGTCGAAGTTGTGTCTAGAAATGCTTTAGTTATGTAAGGGAATTGATTGTGGAAGGGAATGTAAGGCTCTTTTTACTCCTTATACCTCATGGCCTTCTGATCTGAGTCAACCTCTTCTCTTCTACGGGGTTAAGAACTAGGCTTCTCGTCTATCTATCAGGATGGCGTGTTACTAATCCATAGGCCTATAAGATTGTTGGTTTTAAGCCTCAGTTCAGTTCCTACTATTTCTGTATGATAACTGTTGATCTCGGAACCTTGATATTGTGATGTTGAGTGGTTATGCCACCATTTTTGCAGGATGTCTCAAATCATTTTGAGCATTTACAGCCGTTATGCCGTCAAAGTCATCCAGGTCTCTAAATAGTCTGATGCATTTGCAATCCTTTTCGTCCGTTCGATGTCTTTGGGTCGAATAAGCACACCAATCGGTATGTTGAGGTACTCCGCTGCCTCAACATATATGTTGGAGCTATTATTATGACCTTAGGTGTTTAGGAAGTCACCTAGTAAGCCAGCCATGCTTTGTATCCCCAGTGTGATGATTCTGGCCATCATTTTCGAAAGCATCCCGTGATGCCATTTAGTAGTAGGCATTCTACTCCTGGGTTGCTGAACCCGAGGTTCATCCTACTTCATGTTGTTAGTATTTGCTAGTGCCTTAGAATATTAGTAACCTTTGCATTAGTCCTCGAGGTCCGTGGTATTTCCTTCTTCCAAATACTATGAACCGCCTATGGCAGAAGTTCCTTGCTGAACCAAAAGATCACAATCAGAGTACTCTTGAGGAGTTCTCCATTCCATATTGTGAATCTGCCAATTCTACTTTCTGCATGGGTTATCCGGGAGAAATGTTGAGCCTTGCTCGATATACTAATCCATGCTTCCACAACTCGAAAAATTATATGTTCCTTTGAGTTGCTCTCTTTAGTTGTATCCCGACCATCCTCTATCAATTGATAGTCAAGGGTATGTGTGCGATCGTGTTTATCGATGTCTATTATCCTTATGGTCCGTCAAGCCATTACATTACGGAATGACTAGGAGAAACAAACTCCGATTACCTCATCCATTTCGAGGATTGGGTCAAAGCAGTTGTATTCCGCAGATCAAAATGTCAATCCAGCTTTGATTCTGCTCTACCTTGGAGTGTTACCATCTTTATGTCAGGAACATCATGAGAATTGCACCTTCTCTTATGAATTCTTGATGCAGTGATACTTCTCGCCATCATTATTCATTCCTCGGTTCCGAGTTGTTGAAACCGGAATGCCGACGAGTGAATTGTGATGTGTGACATCAATACTCCTAGTAACTCTGTTGCTCGGTAGTTAATGGACAATATCCTCATTTTTAGCGTGTTGATTATTAAATCATCATCCTAAGATTGATCGTGCTACCTAGTCCTTATTTACGGTGCACACTTGATTGATGAGTTAGGATTATATCAAGTCCTCACTCATTTGATCATATCGTCTTGCCCTCAAAAGCAAGGTTGTTCTCGAGCTTAGTAACATACCGGTGGTTTGTGATTTTCGAATATCTTCTCGGAAGTATTACCAGGTTGTCCTCGATTTGCTATGTTGAGCTCGTGATCAAGTTGGTTACTTGTGAACCACCCTTCTCCAAGAATCTGTGTTGGATATCCCTGAACTAGTTGGTTGAGCTAGACAACAACTTGGAGAGTTGGAAGATAAAAGTTTGCCTAACTTAGCTCGTTCCAAAGGGATATTCTTGTGTAGTGTGTGTTGAAGAAAGATGATATCTTCATCGATTGGTCTCTGTGATCAGTTGCTGGACCTATTGTCTTATCAATCCTTTGACTTGAGTATGGGCTATTATTAAGTCAAATCAGAACCAACGATGTTCGTAATGTTGTCTTACTCGTGGTTGATCCCTCGAGCATACCCCATTACATCCTTTGGTGCGACCAATGCTATCACCGTGTTCACATGATGGTGGAAGTCCGGTGATATGGAAATTCGATGAGTTGCTTGTTGAGCCCATCGGTAGCATTTTGTCTCCCCATGAGTCATGTTGAACATCAATCTAGTGTTGGAAACTTTATAAGCAATGTCTTCGTGTTTCGTTCATGAAGCATATGTTTGGATGGAAGTAGTGACTTCCTCGAATTCATGTGCTTTAGGTGTAAGTTGCCGCCATGAGTTCGAGAAAGGTTTGTTTTGTTTCCTTTGGAATCATTCCAAGTCGGTCATGCTGCGTGCGAAGTATTCTATGGTGCGATAGGTGATCATCTTCATTCCATATGAATTCCATAGCACACCAAGCCTTGATTGATTTGTTCAAGGAGAAGAAGTTCCTTCTTAAGACCTTGGCTTATACAAGGACTTCGTTATCCTCGATGATGGTTCCCCACACGAACTTCGGTAGTGTTTCATGATAAGACTACTATGTGGTCATTCTTGTTTTGGACAACATGTTCACATGTTAGTAGCAGAACCAGCTCATGTTTTGGAGCTTGCTATCGTAGTTCATTCCGAGAATCCCGCAACATCTTCTCGTCGATTTGTGTTGCAAACTTTCATTTTCTTTCCGGACCCGATTAGTCCGGAATATCTTGGCACCAATCGGATCTGAATCTCAGGCAGATATGATGGTTGGAGCATTCCAACAGTTGCATTTCGTTCCCAGCTTGCACCGTCCTTGTGCCATTTCACTATAGGCTGCCTTCTCAGCAATTGTTGTCTAGGATCATCCTCAAAAGTGGACTTACCATGGGTCCCCTCCACCTCCGATGATAAGCAAAAATCATCCATTGCGTTGTCTTCAACAAGGTAGTCCACATCATCCATTCTAGTCCGGGTGTACCATTCCTTTAAACTCCACCAAAGCGATCCTTGTGAATTGCCTTAGGCTGGTATGAAGAGTTTCAATGATCTACGATTCAAAAGTAATTCTTTTGCCACTTAAGGGAATAGTTCCTCGCGTCACCTCCCACGAGGTGCCCGCTATTGAATCGTGACAATTATTTCCTCGCTACCTTGACACCATCCATCATCTCCCTAAGCGTGGAATTGTTGCCACTAATCAAACCTCGTCGTTGTTCTTCCATCCCTCTCGATGTGTTTTGTGTCTCAACTCGAGATGTGTCATCGTCTCGGTCAGGTGAGTCGATCATGTTTACTTGATCTTCGTGAAGATCGAATCTTATAGGGTTTTCCCCCTTCTTCTGTTGCCGTGTCGGGTGAAGATCTTGAAAGCAAGATGTCAAGACCAAGATGATGGAGTGAATCAACATCTTCGAGAAGGGCAAATGGATCATGAAGATTGTGATAGTTTTGTGATTTTCCCTCTTCCTCTTACCTCACGTCTTGAATCTCGGGGCGAGATTCTTGTTTAGTGGGGTGGCTATCCTGACCCAGATCAGCCCTAGCTTGATTTTCTTGCATCCATGCATCATGTCTAAATTTCTTTTAAATTTGAAATGGGGATGACCAAGCCCTAGCACCAAAAACAATTCAAATAGGTTCAACTAAGAAATATTTCTCAATGGACCTGAAATGCCCTTCAAAATGCTCATCATCTTTGCTTTGGTTCAGAACCTATGTCAAAGGTGGTGCAACATTTTCTAGGTCATCCAAAGGTCCTTGGATTAATTCACAAGTTTTGAATTTGAGCATTCAAATTATACAAAATATTTTAAATGTCCAAAAATTGCCAAACCAAAATGTTTCATGTTGGAAATATTCCAACAAGGGACCAGGAGCATTTTGGTGATTTTTAAAACTGCTTTGGTATTTTAGAAAACCCCACAAAGTTGCAGGAAATTAGAAAAGATAAAAAAAAACAGAAACTACCTGGCCAACTCCAACCGGCCCAGCTGGCAGCCCACCTGCGGCCCAGCCCACTGGCTCTCCTCTCGTCTTCCTCCTGGCAGCCGGGAGGGCCAGCCATGGCAGTGGCCAGCACGGCCGCCCGGCCACCTCCACCCTGCCTGCCTGCGTCCCCGACGCCTAGACACCTCCAACGCGCCACGCAGCCCCCCTGGACCGCTCTCACTCTCCCCATGCTCATCCCCTCCCCTGGCTCTTTTCCCCTCTCTTTCCCGAGCCCCGCCGTCGCCGCCCCACGCTGCCCTCATGACCACCGTCACCCCCTCCCCTCCCCGACATGCCCCCGAGCTCCGCCTAGTCCCTCTCCCCCCTCCTCACCGAGCCTCCCGACGCCGGACGCCCTGCATCACCCTCTGCCCTGCCATCTTCGCCGCCTCTGCCCGGAGATCGCCGGCGTCGATCCGCCTCGTCCAAGCCATCCCCGAGGCCACCGACCCACCCTCTGGAATCACTTTGTGAGCCCTGCGCCTCTCTCCGCTCTCCCGTCGATCGTTCGCCCCTAACCGCGATACCCACCTTGGCCGACGCCGCCGCCTGACCATGTCGCCACCGCGTCCAACGTTGCTGCCACACGTGTTGGAGCGCGTCATCGTGCTCACCGCGACTCCAGGAGTCCGGAGAGCCCCTCGATGAGTTTCCCCGCGCTCTGTAGGCATGCGCCGCTCGAACCCGTAGCTCCGGCCACCGCCACGGACTCGCTTCCGGCGAACTCCGGCCACCCCCGCACCTCCCGCTAGTCTCCTTAGATGCGCGCGAGCCCGGGCGTCACGTAGGGCCCCTCCGCCTATCTTTTGGTCACCGGAGGGCGAAACCCGGCGCCCTCCGCCGTCTGCCAGCTCCGCCCGGCGGCGAGCCGCGGTCAACTCCGGTGAGTTTGACCCGGGGCTGACCGTTTTGACCGGTGAGGTTTGACCCTCCCTTTCAGCGACATGCGGGCCCTTGCGTATAACTAATCTAGTTTAGGTTTAAACTAATTTAACCTATCCTAGGTTAGTGCTAATTGACTAGGTTAGTTTAGTTAGTCAGCGGCGTGTGGCCCCACATGTCAGGTTTGACCCAGAGTTGACTTGTGACGCGGCGTCATCTTGGCCGACGCAATTATTTGATTTTCTGGATTTAATTTAATTCAGGAAATTTCAGAAATACCCCAAACTTCAAATATTCATAACTTTTAATCTGTAGCTCCAAATTAAATAATTTATATATGAAAAATGATCAGAAAAATATGAAGAATCTGTTTATGGCATTTTCATGCATGATTGAACAAGTTAACCTCACTGAATAGGATGAATCATGATTAGGGCAAATTATGAAATAAAATTTGGAGTTGAGTTTAACCTTGTTTGAATTCCACTTCAATTAACTTGGCTAGATATTGCATTAGGTGAATTCAGTAACTTAACATGACATGTCATTCATGTGAATGTGCATTGCATTGATTGTGTTCTCTCTTGTTTGTTTGCCGATGCTTGTCCCCTCTCGATGAGGCGGCGTGCAAGCGATGAATTCGATGACACCGATGAAGAACTATATTATCTTCGAAGTGCCGGGCAAGCAAATCCCTTGTTCATTCCGATACAATCCTACTCTCTCGCTCCTGCTCTCGGTTATTGCATTAGGACAACAACGATTCATCTGCTATTTTGTCTTTGCGGTAGTTGAACCCATTCCTCTGCATGACTGTCATTGCCACGATAAATAGTTGAAAACCCACTAGCATGTGTAGGAGTTGATTGAGCCATGTTGTGTTCCTACCATGCTATGCCTGCTATTGCTTAGAGTTGTGTCGGTCTGATTCATTGGGAATGAATTGGAGTACAGTTCTATGTTACGATCTTTGAGAGTGAAGTGTGTGAACACGATTTGGTAAAGGTAGCGGTGAGAGGCCATGTAGGAGTACATGGTGGGTTGTCTCCTTTGGAACCGTCCTTAACCTTGAGTTCTATGTATGTTGTCCAATGACTCGATACTACCACACATTGGGCTCAGGCGCTCAAGCCCTCTCGACTTATTAACCGACTTGATCTCTGTCCGTGAGTCGCAACTAGTCTCTGGTGTTTGTAGGTAGTGCTATTTTTCTACCGAGTGGCACCCGGCAGGTGGTGGGCTTGGGACAGACTAGGCACTGGTGTGGCACGGTGTACCAAGCGGCACCGGATGGTGGGCTTGGGAACCCTGCTCACATCGTTTGGGGCCGTGGCGACACCCGGCCGGATCTCCTTGCGGATGGAACCCGAATAGGCGATAAACCTGGACTAGAGTCTTGTGTGGTTAGTCGGTCGTGGCCGACACCCTCGCCCGAGCTTCCGCTTGAAGGTTGCCGAGATACATGGCGTGTATATGGCGGTAAGTGGCGAGAGCGTGTGTGAAGAAGTACACCCTGCGGGGTTATCATGATCTATTCGAATAGCCGTGTCCTCGGTTATGGACTTCTTGGATGCTTACGTGGTACATAGACAACTTGAAGTGGATACTCTAAAATGCTCAAGACAAGTGTGGGTGCTATGGATGGCCTCCCCGTATGGAGACGGGGATGAATCCGTAGTAGTGTATTGATGTGGTGATTAGTGGACTCGTGTACGTTGTCTCACCTCAAGAGTTTCTTGTAGTCGTAGAACAGGATAGCCACAGAGTCAAAGCTGGCTTGCTGCAACTAAACTCCACATTACCTTTTGACACTAATGCATGTATGATAGGATCTGATGTAAGTCTTGCTGAGTACGTTTGTACTCACGTTTGCTTATTTTATGTATTGCAGAGAGACTTCGGTCTCGCTAGTAGTTCCGCGTGGACTTGACGTTTAGCTTGTTACCTCAGCTACGATCTTGTGCCTCGGCGAGATTTGGTAGATAGTCGGGCTTCTCAGCCTTCTTCATTTATAGTTATGCGTACTCAGACATGTTTAGCTTCCGCTCGTGCTTTGACTTGTATGCTTTGAGTGTTGGGTCATGAGACCCATGTTTGTAATATCTCGCTCCTCGGAGCCTATTGAATAAATATTTGAGTCGTAGAGTTATGTTGTGATGCCA
The DNA here is from genome assembly GCA_021605145.1 of Aegilops bicornis. Classification (NCBI taxonomy): domain Eukaryota; kingdom Viridiplantae; phylum Streptophyta; class Magnoliopsida; order Poales; family Poaceae; genus Aegilops; species Aegilops bicornis. The sequence continues at coordinate 760,174,805 of CM038671.1, read as the reverse complement.
TGTTGTATCTACACATATTGAGCATATTGTGTGTATGTTTGAAATGCTTGGTATGTGTGGGATCCGACAAACTAGTTGTTTATCCTTGGCAACCTCTCATATGGGGAAATGTAGTCTCGTGCTTACGGCGATAGTAGTCCGCTTCTGCCCGGTTCACCGGAGTCCTGCTAGCCCAGCACTACTGCTTGGACACTTGACTGGCGGCATGTGTTTCACTTCGTTCCTATGTACTGTCCTTCGGGAAATGTCACGCGGTGGTATTCGAGTCCTGCCTAGCCTGCTACAGGCCGGGATACCGGAGTCACATAGCCCGATGCTACAACCCGAATTTATACGTTGATGACCGACATGCTCGATGTGATTCATGTATGCCTATCCCCATGGGTTAGCGCCGCTTTGGGTTCACGACTAGCCATGTCGGCCGGGTTCTTTGTCATATGGATGCTAGCGACACTATCATATACGTGAGCCAAAAGGCGCAAACGGTCCCGGGCCATGGTAAGGCGACACCGTGGGAATACCGTGCGTGAGGCCGCAAAGCGATATGATGTGTTACATGCTAGATCGGTGTGACTAGGATCAGGGTCCTGACAATCGAACTAAGAAAAACTGTAAAGATAGGAGTTGTGATGGTGATACAATACCGGGGCACCTCCCCCAAGCTTGGCCGTTGCCAAGGCGAGTGCCCATACCCATGTGATTATGTCTCCTTCTTTGTCGGTGAAGGTGTAATATTCTTGGCGATGATTCCCCTCAAGATACGGTTCTCCTCCTCAAGCTTATTGACATGCTGCTTGAGGTCCATTATTTCCTTGTGAAGCTTTCCTGTAACGGCTAAAGCTCCTTGCACCCAAGGGTGTTGCATAGCTGCGGGAGAACAAGAGACACTCCTCCTCATATTTTCATAAGAAAGAAATCTAACATTGGAAGGGATAACCGAGTTTGGAATAGCTGAGCTCTGTAGTTCCCCCATCGTAAACTCAGCTCGGAGGCGAGAGGTGACTTCTTGATCCTCCATGGCATCTACCATCATCAAGTCGGCCTCCATCTCTTCCTCCATTGCTGGCCCAAAGTGGTCAGCATCGCTGTTTGCCCTTGGTTCCGGTGCCGGATTAGATACCCGGCTCACCCCGACTGACTCTTGAGAAGACATCTTGCTCTAATCTGTAGCAGCAACAGCTCAAAACAAGAACAGAGGATATTTGCATGATACGAGAGTCAAAACCTTCGGGAGAATATATAATGAATTTTTACCGACCAAAATACGTATAGTGCAAGAAAATGGAGTCCGGAGGGCACACGAGGTGCTCATGAGGTAGGGGGGTGCGCCAAGGGGGGTAGGGCGCGCCCACCACCCTCGTGGGGCCCTCGTGTCCTTCCCGGACTGCTACTTTTTTTTCTATTTTTCTAAATATTCCAAAACGGAGAAATATTGCCTTAAAAATTGTTTTGGAGTCAGTTTACTTACCATACCACATACCTATTCCTTTTGAGAGATGCGAAATGGTGCAGAAAGTGTCCCTTACGTATTCCTTGAGTTACGGTTTCAATAATATTGGTTTCAACATTTATGGGATTACCTGAGATATAATGTTTGATCCTTTGACCGTTTACCACCTTTGGATTTGTGCCTTGAAGTTGTTGATTTTTATGGCACGGGCGATAGACCTCCTCGATAACGTAGGGACCTTCCCATTTAGAGAGAATTTTTCCTGCAAAAAATCTTAAATGAGAGTTGTTAGCAATACATAATCACCTACATTAAACTCACGCTTTTGTATCCTTTTGTCATGCCATCTTTTAACTTTTTCTTTAAACAACTTAGCATTTTCATAAGCTTGGGTTCTCCATTCATCACGTGAGCTAATATCAAATAACCTCTTCTCACCGGCAAGTTTGAAATCATAGTTGAGCTCTTTAATAGCCCAATATGCCTTATGTTCTAGTTCGAGAGGTAAGTGACATGCTTTTCCATAAACCATTTTATACGGGGACATACCCATAGGATTCTTATATGCAATTCTATATGCCCATAATGCAACATCAAGTTTCTTGGACCAATTCTTCCTAGACCTATTAACAGTCTTTTGCAAAATTAATTTGAGCTCTCTATTACTCAATTCTACTTGACCGCTAGACTGCGGGTTATAAGGAGATGCAATTCTATGATTAACATCATATTTAGCAAGCATTTTACGGAAAGCACCATGAATAAAGTGTGAACCACCATCAGTCATTAAATATCTAGGGACTCCAAACCTCGGAAAAATAACTTCCTTAAGCATTTTAATAGAAGTGTTATGATCAGCATTACTAGTTGGAATAGCTTCTACCCACTTAGTAACGTAATCAACAGCAACCAAAATATGTGTATATCCATTAGAGGCAGGAAAAGGTCCCATATAATCAAAGCCCCAAACATCAAATGGTTCAATAACAACTGAATAGTTCATAGGCTTTTCTTGACGTCTACTAATATTACCAATTCTTTGACATTCATCACAAGATAAGACAAACTTACGGGCATCCTTGAAGAGAATAGGCCAATAAAAACCAGATAGCAATACCTTATGTGCAGTTCTATCTCCAGCGTGGTGTCCTCCATAAGATTCGGAGTGACACTTGCGTAGGATCTTTTCCTGTTCATGCTTAGGTACACAACGTCTAATAACACCATCTACTCCTTCTTTATAAAGATGTGGGTCATCCCAAAAGTAATGTCTCAAATCATAGAAAAACTTTTTCTTTTGTTGGTATGTGAAGCTAGGTGGTATAAATTTAGCAACAATATAATTAGCATAATCAGCATACCATGGAGTGCTATGAGAAGTGCTTATGACATTTAATTATTCATCAGGAAAGCTATCATCAATAGGTAGTGGGTCATCAAGAACATTCTCTAACCTGGATAAATTGTCTGCAAAGGGGTTCTCAGCTCCTTTTCTATCAACAATATGCAAATCAAATTCTTGCAGCAAGAGCACCCATCTAATAAGTCTAGGTTTTGCATCTTTCTTTTCCATAAGATATTTAATATCAGCATGATCAGTGTGAATAGTTACTTTAGAATCAACAATATAGGGTCTGAATTTATCACAAGCAAATACAACTGCTAAAAGTTCCTTTTCGGTAGTAGCATAATTTGTTTGAGCATTGTCTAGAGTCTTACTAGCATAATGGATAACATTTAGTTTCTTATCAACTCTTTGCCCTAGAACAGCACCTAGAGCATAATCACTAGCATCACACATAATTTCAAAGGGTAAATTCCAATCAGGTGGCTGAACAACAGGTGCAGAGACTAATGCTTTCTTAAGTGTTTCAAATGCTTCTACACAATCATCATCAAAGACAAATGGTACATCTTTTTGTAATAAATTAGTCAGAGGCAGAGAAATTTTTGAGAAGTCCTTAATGAACCTCCTATAAAATCCGGCGTGAACAAGGAAACTTCTTATACCTTTGATGTCCTTGGGACATGGCATCTTTTCAATAGCATCAACCTTGGCTTTATGAACTTCAATACCTCTTTTAGAAACTTTGTGCCCCAAGACAATACCTTCATTAACCATAAAGTGGCACTTTTCCCAATTCAAGACAAGATTAGTTTCTTCACATCTCTGCAAAACTCGATCAAGATTGCTCAAGCAATCATCAAATGAGGAACCATAGACGGAAAAATCGTCCATGAAAACCTCACAAATCTTTTCACAAAAATCAGAGAATATAGCAATCATGCATCTTTGAAAGGTAGCAGGTGCATTACATAAACCAAAAGGCATACGTCTATAAGCAAAAGTACCAAAAGGGCATGTAAAAGTAGTCTTTGATTGATCTTTAGCCGACCACGGTATTTGAGAGAAACCAGAATAACCATCTAGAAAGCAATAATGTGTATGTTTGCATAATCTCTCTAGAATTTGATCAATAAAAGGTAACGGGTAATGATCTTTCTTAGTAGCTTTATTTAATTTGCGGAAATCAATTACCATCCTATAACCTGTAATAATTCTTTCTGGGATCAATTCATCTCTATCATTAGGGACAACAGTAATACCTCCCTTCTTAGGGACACAATGGACATGACTTACCCACTGACTATCAGCAACGGGATATATTATACCTACCTCCAGAAGCTTGAGTATTTCTTTTCTTACCACTTCTTTCATTTTAGGATTCCACCGTCGTTGAGGATCACGAACTGGCTTGGCATCCGCTTCCAAATTTATTTTATGTTGACATAGAGTGGGACTAATGCCCTTAAGATCATCAAGACTATATCCAATAGCGGCACGGTGCTTCTTCAGAATTTTCAATAATCATTCTTCTTCATGCTCTGAAAGGTTAGCGCCAATAATAAAATGATATATTTTCTTCTCATCAAGATAAGCATATTTAAGATTATCAGGCAACAGTTTAAGCTCAAACACGGGATCACTCTTGGGTGGAGGATCCCCTAGGATTTCAACTGGCAAATTGTGTTGCAGAATAGGTTCTTGTTTAAAGAATACTTCATCTATTTCCCTTCTTTCATTCGTGAACATATCATTTTCATGGTCTAGCAAATATTTTTCTAAAGGATCACTAGGAGGTACGGCAATAGAAGCAAGACCAATAATTTCATCCTTACTAGGCAATTCTTCCTCACGATGTTGTTTACTAAATTTAGAGAAATTAAACTCATGAACCATATCATCCAAGCCAATAGTAACAACATTATTTTTGTAGTTTATCTTAGCATTAACAGTATTCAACAAGGGTCTACCAAATATAATGGGACAAAAGCTATGTTGTGGAGAACCAAGAACAAGAAAATCAGCAGGATATTTAGTTTTCCCATAGAAGACTTCAACATCTCTAACAATTCCCACTGGTGAAATAGTATCTCTATTGGCAAGCTTAATTGTGACATCAATTTCTTCTAACTCAATAGGTGCAATATCATGCATAATTTCTTTGTATAATTCAATGGGTATTGCACTAGCACTAGCGCCCATATCACATAGGCCATGATAACAATGATCTCCTATTTTAACAGAAATAACAGGCACGCCTATCACAGGTCCATGTTTATCTTTAGCACACGGTTTAGCAATTCTAGCAGTTTCACCGCAGAACTGAATAACATGCCCATCAATATTATCAGACAAGAGATCTTTAACAATAGCAATATTAGGTTCTACTTTGACTTGCTCAGGAGGTGTATAAGTTCTAATATTGCTTTTACGAACCACAGTTGAAGCTTTAGCATGATCGTTTATTCTAGCAGGGAAGGGTGGTTTCTCAACATAAGAGGTAGGAACAATAGGATCATTATAAGTGACAATCTTTTCTTCAACTTTAAAAGGTGCAGCTACTTTTACTTCTAAGGGAGGATGATATTTAAACAACTTCTCCTTGGGGAGATCAACATAAGTAGCAAAAGATTCACAGAAAGAAGCTACTATCTCAGAGTCAAGTCCATATTTAGTGCTAAACTTACGGAAAATATCGGTATCCATAAAAGATTTAACACAATCAAACTTAGGTGTCATACCTGACTCCTTAGCACCGGTCCACCCAATCTTCAGAGTTGCGTTTAATTATATCCAATAAATTCCATCTGAATTCAATAGTCTTCATCATAAAAGAGCTAGCACAAGAAGTATCGAGCATGGTGCGGTTGTTATCAGAAAGCCGAGCATAAAAATTCTGAAGAATTGTCACTCTTGAGAGCTCACGATTGGGGCATGAATATAACATTGATTTAAGCCTCCCCCAAGCTGAGCGATGCTTTCTCCTTCGCGAGGCCAAAAATTATATATATATAATTGCGATCACGATGAACAAGATGCGTAGGGTAATACTTTTGATGAAATTCCAATTTCAATCTTTTATAGTTCCATGATCTCGTATCATCACATAGCCTATACCATGTCAATGCGTCTCCCTTCAAAGATAAAGGGAAGACCTTCTTCTTAACAACATCATCGGGTATACCTGCAAGCTTAAATAGTCCACAAACTTCATCCACATAGAGTAGATGTTCATCAGGATGCTTTGTTCCATCTCCTGTAAAAGTATTAGCTAGTAGTTTTTCCATCATACCCGAAGGAATTTCAAAAGGAGTTTCATTTTCAACAGGTTCAGTAGGTTGAGGAGCAACTCTTTGCTCTACTGGACGGGGTGAAGATACCCCGAACAAGCCCCTCAGAGAATTACTTTCCATAGTAACAAGTGACAGTAAATTTCAGCACACTATATAAATTTTTCCTTACCAAATTCCACCTACCAAAGGCGCTACACTCCCGGCAGCGGTGCGGAAAAGAGTCTTGATGACCCACAAGTATAGGGGATCTATCGTAGTCCTTTCGATAAGTAAGAGTGTCGAACCCAACGAGGAGTGGAAGGAAATGATAAGCGATTTTCAGCAAGGTATTCTCTGCAAGTACTGAAATAAGTGGTAACAGATAGTTTGGTGATAAAATAAATTGTAACGAGCAACAAGTAACAAGAGTAAATAAAGTGCAGCAAGGTGGCCCAATCCTTTTTGTAGCAAAGGACAAGCATGGACAAACTCTTATAATAGGAAAAGTGCTCCCGAGGACACATGAGAATATCGTCAAGCCAGTTTTCATCACGTTCATATGATTCGCGTTCGGTACTTTGATAATTTGATATGTGGGTGGACCGGTGCTTGGGTGCTGTTCTTATTTGAACAAGCATCCCACTTATGATTAACCTCTATTGCAAGCATCCATAACTACAACAAAAGTATTAAGGTGAACCTAACCATAGCATGAAACATATGGATCCAAATCAGCCCTCATGAAGCAACGCATAAACTAGGGTTTAAGCTTACATCACTCTAGCAACCCATCATCTACTTATTACTTCCCAATGCCTTCCTCTAGGCCCAAATAATGGTGAAGTGTTATGTAGTCGACGTTCACATAACACCATTAGAGGCTAGACAACATACATCACATCAAAATATCGAACGAATACCAAATTCACATGACTACTAATAGCAAGACTTCTCCCTTGTCCTCAGGAACAAACATAACTACTCACAAAGAATATTCATGTTCGTAATCAGAGGGGTAATAATATGCATAAAGGATCTGAACATATGATCTTCCACCAAATAAACCAACTAGCATCAACTACAAGGAGTAAGCAACACTACTAGCAACCTACTAGCACCAATCCCGGACTTGAAGACAAGAATTGGATACAAGAGATGAACTAGGGTTTGGAGATGAGATAGTGGTGAAGATGTTGAAGGAGATTGCCCTCTCCCAATGAGAGGAGGCGTTGGCGATAGCGATGGTGATGATTTCCCCCTCCGGAGGAAGTGTCCCAGCCGAACAGCTCTGCGGGAGCCCTAGATTGGTTCCGCCAAGGTTCCGCCTCGTGGCGGCGGAGTCTCGTCCCGAAAGGTTGCTTCTTATTTTTTCCCATCGAAAGACTTCATATAGGAGAAGATGGGCATCGGAGAGCCACCATGGGGCCCACAAGGTAGGGGGGCGCGCCCCAGGGGAGGGGGCGCCCCCACCCTCGTGAGTAGGGTGTGGGCCCCCTGGCCTTCATCTTTGGCGACGATTTTTCTTTATTTATTTTAAGATATTCCGTGGAGTTTCAGGACTTTTGGAGTTGCCTAGAATAGGTCTCCAATATTTGCTCCTTTTCCAGCCCAGAATTCCAGCTACCGGTATTCTCCCTCTTCATGTAAACCTTGTAAAATAAGAGAGAATAGCCATAAGTATTGTAACATAATGTGAAATAACAGCCCATAATGCGATAAATATCGATATAAAAGCATGATGCAAAATGGACGTATCATGGACCAATGGTATTCCGACGAAACCACTTCATTGTCATGACACTCTCCCGGCCACTCCGACTCAATTCCCCATCGGGCTAGTCCTGGGTGGCCCCGTGTCGACCTCAAGACACCTCAAACCACCGTCTTGGCAACGATCCACTCTGGGACACAAACACTTAACTCATCATCGGGCACACAAGGTTATGCCTGCTTACCGGGCCAGGGTACAGCACGCCCATAACCTTCCCTAGATGGAGGCACCGACCAGAGGCACGACAATGAAACACATTAAGGCCATCCCAATCCGGCAAATGTGGTTGCACTGGGAAAAACTCATTTCGGCAGCACCACGACCCGGTCAATAACATATTCATGTTGAGTTATTTATCAGGTTCAACCTAAAGTGACAGTAACCGGTGTCATAATGCCATGCTATGCATCACTAACATATGCATCACATAACCATGAAAATTAACTACGCTCACACGGAGCCATCATCAAATCAAGATACTTCTCTGGTTAAGATCAAACCTCACTTAAACCAGAATCATTTCTAGCAATCTTATCATTTTTCATCATGCAAGAATTATAATTAAACTCATTATTAACCTCCATGACCATATCATTTTGTCATTACTCATATCTAAGTTCTCTTTAGGTTATCAGCAAGATTCATTTCAAACTTTCTGTAAATCAAGCATATTTAACATGGCAAGCATTTATCAGAATATAATTATCATAATAATTATTTAAATGCAGGAATAATCATAAGTTCAAGTAGGAAAATCACAAATATTGAAGTGGCACTATGAAAATGTTGTTGTGGCTTGCCTTAGTGCTGATGAGGTTCACAACTCTCCTGGTGATCCTCAAGACAAGCTTGCTCTTCTGAAAATAAATAAAACCACAAAAAGAAAACATCAAGAAACCTTCCGAAAATTACCAGAAAATCTAGACATCAAGGAAAAAACCCCATCTTTTGGGTGCTGTTAGGTTTTTGGACAAAGAACACAATGCAAAAAGAATCAATGCATTTGGACTTATAGATAAAAAGTTATGGCTATTTGAAGTTTCATGGTTTTAAATGAATTTGAAATAAAATAAACAAGCTGGGGGGGGGGTGACGTCGAAGGCGTAAAAGCCCAGGGCGCTACCACTCATACCGCTTCGCGTGCGTACTGAGTGGCTGACTAGCGGGCCCCGCTAGTCAAGCCAAAAGGAGGGGGAGAAGGAAACAGAGGGAGGCGGAGCTTCGCCGGGGCACACACCGGCAGAGAGGGTTCTTGGGGTCAAACGAGAGGGGGAATCGAAGGAGAAGAAGATTGCGCACCTGCTCGTACCCGTAGCGTGGCTAGAGGTGATCGGACGGTGTCGGAAATGGCCTCTCCAGCGGAAGCAGAGGGCAGAGGTCGCCGGAGACGAAGACGACGGTGGCTCGGGGCGGCTTCACCGAAGAGTGGCGGAGGCCCTGGCAGGGTCGCCCTGGCCTGGGAGGGGTCGGAGCTGCGGGGACGATCCGGAGGGGATCGTCGGTGAGCTCGGGCTTTGGGACGGCAGCCCGCGGCCTGCCCGGCCGGGCTGCGGCTTCTACTGGCTTGTGGAGGGTGTGGGAGTAGCTGCGGGTGCTCAAGGAGGGATGGGGTGGCGGCATTTATAGGCGGGCGGCGAGAGGGGTTCGGGCTCCACCGGAGGACACCTGTCCACGGCGCCCAGCGACGAACGGCGCCAGTGAGAGAGGGGGAAGACGACGGAGGTCACGCGGGAATTATTGGCGGGCGCAGACGAGCACATGGGCGAGGGAGAAGACGACGATCACAGTGCGCCGCGCACTGTGTCGTTGGCCGGACCGTGCCCGTTCCTGGTGCGGCGAGCTCCAGCGTCGGCGAGCGCCAGGGGGAGTTAAGGGGGTGGAGACGGGGATGGTGGCGAGGCTTGGCATGCTTGGGCAGGCTGGGCAGCGAGCACACGCTCAGCAGAGCGCTAGGCGGCATGCAGAGCGCTTGTTTTGCATCCCAGCACGCCCGGACGAATGCGATCACCGCGTGAACCGTGACATCAGGCCACCGTAAGCGCTAACTTGATGTCTGGCATGTAGTCCTTGGTAGTTTGAAGTGTTATCACGGTTGGGCTTGGATCCAGGTGCAGTAGAAATGGATTTGTACTGCTAGCAAGTTTCTGGACAGTAACTTTGGTGATTTACTATGGTCAAACCACTGGGAGTTAAGGGCTGAGCTTTGGAGGTTTGCTTATCTTATATTTATTAATTGGAAGCACCATACGAGTAACCACGTTAATCCTCGGTAAATTAGAAAACTAGCCATCCGATATTCAAATTATGTATTTTCCACTGTCGGATGCGATGCCTCAAGAAGTCCTTCAATTTTGTCCCACCTTAAAGCATCTATAGTGGAAAAAAAGGAATCCACCTGTGGCCCAACCCCTCCCACGTATAGCCTGAAAAAAAAATGAGTCCATCTGGTCTCCTTCCTCCGTTGTTGATCCAGCCTCTCCCACATACAGCCTGAAAAAACTACCAACGCACCAACGCACCAAGCCCTAGCGCTCCTCCTCCTAATACTGTTGTCCTAGCAGTTAACCCCACCGATCCACCAAAACCCTAGCGCTCCTCCTCCTCCTGTCCAATCTGTTGTCGTCCGTTGCAGCCATCTAAAACTGTTCTTCCCCATCCCCTTGCTCCATTATCTTTGAATCTATATTACCCTACAACGGAGCAACACATCTTGGCTAGGAGAAGGTCCTTTGAACCCCATTAGCTGCCATGCCCCGACCAAACTGCAATAAAGTGGAGAAGGAGGTATTTTTGGATTACTAGATGAATCAGATCTAGGAGGAGGAGGAGGAGGAGGACTGTACTAAGGACAGTTGGAAGTAGATCAGGCAGCAGCTGTCGTGAGTCGTCCATGATACTTTAGCTTTCTAATTATTTTTAGCTGTCTTAGTGGGAAATCCAATGACCATGTCCTGTGTTGCGAGTCTTGCATGCAATTCAATAGCTACATCTGGAACAGCAGCACGAGGTGTGTTCTTTTTCATCTTCATGAAGTTAATTTGTTTTCCTAACTATCAGTTCTATTTGCGGAGATGGCTATTGTGTATTGTTCTTGCATGATTACACCTTATTGCGAGAGATGGAATCAAAGGAGAACGTACCTAAATGGTTAATATATTTGAATTACTAAGATTAGTTATAATAAGTGTACTGTATGTCACTGTGTTTGCCGAATTTGGGATTTTAGCCAATGCAAAATGTTTGCCGAATGCATTTTCAGCCGAGTCCTGTTTGCCGGCCAGCAAAGTCATTGCTGACTTTATTCTGCCCTTTGCCGTGCTTTTCAGGAAATAAGAGAAACCAGCGATTCCAGCAGTGTCAGTGATCTGCAGATTTGAAGAACTAGATTTAAAAATTTAGCTGTACAGATGTGTTCTTTGCTGCATTTTCATACTGTGGAAAATACGTATGTAGCATGCCATTCAAATTTAGAAACTTCTTTGGACTTGACGTATGGAATAATCCATCTGAATATGTATATTCTAATATGTGCAGAAATTTCATAGTAGTTCTTACATCATGATGCAAAAATCGATTCTCGAAAAAAAGGATGCTAGAAATCAAAATATAGCTATCTTCCTAACAATCAAGCGGAGTACCTACCATTTTTCTATTTGTGTGCGCATAAATGTTTTTGGTCGTATATTGACCAATTGTAGGTGAAAGAATGTGAGAGAACCGCGGAAAAGAAGGCAACGCAGATACCCTTCCACTATGTATCATATAGAGGGAACGTTAGAAGTGGAATGCCCTATGCAAATATACTGTACTACCTATACTTAAAAAGTAAGCTCCTGAATGCAATGACTATAATATGGCGTAAGTCCTTCCGTTAGTTTCATGTCTATGACATGGGATAGCCATTGGCATTAAGATGTTGAAGTCGAGATAAGTGTATATTTTATTTTCCACAAAGACTTATTTTTTAACTTCTCTCCTTATTATTGTACTAATTTTCTAATTGGTTTAAGTATAACATCTATTTATTTACAGGGGATAGTTATTGGTGATTGTTTGTTGGTAAACTTTTACTTACCGAAGCACTCCTTTTCTACATCCATGTTATGTTACTGGAACTTATATAATTGTTCTCTTCAACGTCTCTATCTGGCAATTTGAAATTGCAATGAGATATTCTTGAAGCATATATAGTATACTTCGGTTTAATCTTCAGTATTACCTTTCTATTTACATAGGATGTTTGTAATTAATGTGGCAATAAGGAATTCATGTAGTGTGTGTGACAAACTGCATTTGTACAGATAGATTATATTGTTCTTTACTTCACATAACATGAGTCTGATAATTTCCTATTAGCTCTATATATGTTGATTCGAAACACCGTAGATGTTGTCACTATAGTAGGTACGGGTTGCATAAAAAATGCATTATTGATTGAATATAGATATTCTACCAATACCACGGTAAATTTAAGTTCTGCATTTCTTTATCTGTTCCTCTACCTTTCAGTAGAAAATTTGTCTAATTTTTAAAAGTTAGATAGTTGCTACGGATGTGCTTAATGATGGGTCAATGATGGGCAGTCTTCGGGTATGCATGAGCAAGGATGGAATATCCAGTAATCAGATCGATCGGCTCTTCCGTATGTGGATTGCCTCATGCTTTCTTCTTTTAATAGTTTGCATCTGTTTGGGATGATACATCTACCACAAATATGCAATCTTAAGGGTTAAAACAATCCTACAGTCGATGGTATCATGTTGTTTAGCATAAAACAACACTCGAGTGTTTCCCATATGATTGTTTGGTATGCTATATAGAACTCGAGCTCAGTGCAAATTTTCAGTGTCAATGATGACAGATAGCTAATGTTTGTGCTCTGGATATTAGTAACATTTGACAGTCCTGAGAACAGATGAAGCCAAGGTATGTGTCATATTTGTGGTTTAGTCCACCTATGAAGATATTGTTATTTACGGTTTGGCTAGTCACATACATGTATCTTGATACATGAATTACTTATATATTTCCACAATGATTGATCATTGTAAAATTCTTCATTATATCTATTCTCGCAAGGATCAAACCAACATATTTGCCATTGGCAATAGTTCTCAAGCTAAATTTTAATATATTTTCTTGACAAGAAAAACAGATGACGTGTAAATAAATTAGTATATCATAAATGCTATAAATACTTTTATTGTTGTGTGTTTTTAAATAACTAGCCCGTGCAGTGGCACGGGTTGATGACTAGTACTTACTAAGGTAAATAGGCACAAGAAGAACCAGCTACAATGGAGCTAGTAAAATGGTAGTTGCTGTAGAAACTGCCATTTCTGTCCAGAAATGAATTTATTTTCTGTAGCCAAAATATTCCAGAGGGTGATGAAATATTTTTGCTCAGAAAGGTGCCCTAGGGTTCAAAGAATAATTAGGATTTTTCTCAGGATTCTTGCGGCAAGAAAAAATAGGGTTGCTTTGGAGCACCAAGGGCTAGCTAGGGTTTGAAGGAAATATGCCCTAGAGGCAATAATAAAGTTATTATTTATTTCCTTATACCATGATAAATGTTTATTATTCATGCTAGAATTGTATTAACTGGAAACATAATACATGTGTGAATATATAGACAAACAGTATGTCACTAGTATGCCTCTACTTAACTAGCTTGTTAATCAAAGATGGTTATGTTTCCTAACCATAAACAAGGAGTTGTTATTTGATTAACAAGGTCACATCATTAGTTGAATGATCTGATTGACATGACCCATTCCGTTAGCTTAACACTTGATCGTTTAGTATGTTAATGCTTTCTTCATGACCCATACATGTTCCTGTAACTATGAGATTATGCAACTCCCGTTTACGGAGGAACACTTTGGTGCTACCAAAGCGTCACAACGTAATCTGGGTGATTATAAAGGAGTACTACAGGTGTCTCCAAAGGTACTTGTTGGGTTGGCGTATTTCGAGATTAGGTTTTGTCCTCCGATTGTCGGAGAGGTATCTCTAGGCCTTCTCGGTAATACACATCACTTAAGCCTTGCAAGCATTACAACTAATGAGTTAGTTGTGAGATGATGTATTACGGAGCGAGTAAAGAGACTTACCGTAGCGAGATTGAACTAGGTATTGGATACCGACAATCGAATCTCGGGTAAGTAACATCTGGATGACAAAGGGAACAACGTATGTCGTTATGCGGTTTGACCGATAAAGATCTTCGTAGAATATGTAGGAACCAATATGGGCATCCAGGTTCCGCTATTGGTTATTGACCGAGAATGGTTCTAGGTCATGTCTACATAGTTCTCGAACCCGTAGGGTCCGCACGCTTAACGTTTCGATGACAGTTCATTATGAGTTTATAAGTATTGATGCACGAAGGTTGTTCGAGTCCCGGATGTGATCACGGACATGACGAGGAGTCTCGAAATGGTCGAGACATAAAGATTGATATATTGGAAGCCTACATTTGGACATCGGAAAGGTTCGAGTAAAATCGAGAATTCTGAGATGCAGGGAGGTTACCGGAACCCCGGGAACTACATGGGCCCATAGTGGGCCTTGGAGGAAAGGAGAAGGGGCAGCCCTAGGTGGTCGCGCCCCCCTTTCCCTAGTCCTATTAGGACTAGGAAAGGTGGGCAGCCCCCTCTCTCTCTTTCCCCTCAGGAATCCTAATCCAACTAGGATTGGAGGGGAATCCTACTCCCGGAGGAGTAGGACTCCTTAGTGCGCCTCCCCTTGGGCGGCCACCTTCCCTTGGCTCCTTTATATCACGAGGCGGGGGCACCCCATAACACACAAGTTGATCTACGGATCTTTCCTTAGCCGTGCGGTGCCCCTTCCACCATATTCCACTTGGTCATATCGTCGCGGAGCTTAGGCGAAGCCCTGCGCCGGAGAAGTCATATCGTCGCGGAGCTTAAGCGAAGCCCTGCGTCGGTGGAGCATCAACATCGTCCTGCGCCGTCGTCTTGTGGAACTCATCCCGACACTTTGCCGGATCGGAGTCCGGGGATCGTCATCGAGCTGAGCGTGTGCGAGAACTTCCGGAGGTGCCGTCGTTCGGTGCTTGGATCGGTCGGATCGTGAAGACGTCTGACTACATCAACCGCGTTGTTATAACGCTTCCGCTTCGGTCTCACGAGTGCGTGGGCGGACACTCTCCTCTCGTTGCTATGCCATCACCATGGTTTTGCGTGATCGTAGGAAATTTTTGAAATTACTACGTTCCCCATGATGGTATCGAGCCAGGTTTTATGCGTTGATGTCATATGCACGAGTAGAACACAAGTGAGTTGTGGGCGATACAAGTCATACTACCTACCAGCATGTCATACTTTGGTTCAGCGGTATTGTGAGATGAAGCGGCCCGGACCGAAGTGCAGCGTGACGCTTACGCGAGTCTTGTTTCACCGCTCCGAGCACTCGTTGCTTAAAGGTGACCGGCGTGTGTCTGTCTCTCTCACTTTTGTTGAACCGAGTATGGCTACTCCCTGTGCTTGAGAAGGTTAAAACGGAGTCTATTTGACAAACTATCGTTGTGGTTTTGATGCGTAGGTAAGAACGGTTCTTGCTCAGCCCGTAGCAGCCACGTAAAACTTGCAACAACAAAGTAGAGGACGTCTAACTTGTTTTTGCAGGGCATGTTGTGATGTGATATGGTCAAGGCGTGATGCTATATTTTATTGTATGAGATGATCATGTTTTGTAACCGAGTTATCGGCAATGGCAGGAGCCATATGGTTGTCGCTTTATTGTATGAAATGCAACGCCATGTAATTGCTTTACTTTATCACTAAGGAGTAGCGATAGTCGTAGAAGCAATAGTTGGCGAGGCGACAACGATGCTACGATGGAGATCAAGGTGTCGGCGCGGTGGCGATGGTGATCATGGCGGTGCTTGGCGATGGAGATCACAAGCACAAGATGATGATGACCATATCATATCACTTATATTGATTGCATGTGATGTTTATCCTTTATGCATCTTATCTTGCTTTGATTGACGGTAGCATTATAAGATGATCTCTCACCAAAATTATCAAGAAGTGTTCTCTCTGAGTATGCACCGTTGCGAAAGTTCTTCGTGCTGAGACACCACGTGATGATCGGGTGTGATAGGCTCTACGTTCAAATACAACGGGTGCAAAACAGTTGCGCCAGCGGAATACTCAGGTTAAACTTGACGAGCCTAGCATATACAGATATGGCCTCGGAACACGGAGACCGAAGGTCGAGCGTGAATCATATAGTAGATATGATCAACATAGTGATGTTCACCATTGAAACTACTCCGTCTCACATGATGATCGGACATGGTTTAGTTGATATGGATCACGTGATCACTTAGATGACTAGAGAGATGTCTGTCTAAGTGGGAGTTTTTAATATGATTAATTGAACTTAAATTTATCATGAACTTAGTACTGATAGTATTTTGCTTGTCTATGTTTCTGTAGATAGATGGCTCGTCTTTGTTGTTCCGTTGAATTTTAATGCGTTCCTTGAGAAAGCAAAGTTGAAAGATGATGGTAGCAATTACGGACTGGGTCCGTAACTTGAGGATTATCCTCATTGCTGCACAGAAAAATTACGCCCTGGAAGCACCTGGGTAGCGAACTGCTTTGCGCAGATCTTGAGCGAAGTTGTGAGCGTCGGCAAAGCAAAGTCGATGACTACTCAATAGTTCGATGTGCCATGCTTTACGGCTTAGAACCGGGTCTTCAACGACGTTTTGAGCGTCATGGAGCATATGAGATGTTCGGAGTTGAAGTTAATATTTCAAGCAAATGCCGGATTGAGAGATATGAAGTCTCCAATAAGTTCTATAGCTGCAAGATGGAGGAGAATAGTTACGTCGGTGAGCACATACTCAAAATGTCCGGGTATAACAATCACTTAATTCAGCTGGGAGTTAATCTTCCGGATGATAGTGTCATTGACAGAATTCTCCAATCACTGCCACCAAGCTACAAGAGCTTCGTGATGAACTATAATATGCAAGGGATGACTAAGACAATTCCTGAGCTCTTGGCGATGCTAAAAGTCATGGAGGTAGAAATCAAGAAAGAGCATCAAGTGTTGATGGTCAACAAAACCACTAGTTTCAAGAAAAAGGGCAAAAGGGAAGAAGAAGGAAACTTCAAAAGAACAGCAAGCAAGTTGCTTTGCTCAGGAGAAGAAACCCAAGTCTGGACCTAAGCACTGGCCCGAGTGTTTTCTGCAAAGCAAACCGGACCTTTGGAAGCGGAACTGCCCCAAGTATTTGGCGGATAAGAAGGATGGCAAGGTGATCAAAGGTATATGTGATATACATGTTATTGATGTGTACCTTACTAATACTCATGATAGTACACAGGTATTTGATCTTGGTTACATTGCTAATATTTGCAACTCGAAGCAGGAACTACGGATTAAGCGAAGATTGGCTAAGGGCGAGGTGACGATCTTGGCGTTGGAAATGGTTCCAAAGTCGATGTGATCGCGGTCGGCACGCTACCTCTACATCTACCTTCGGGATTAGTTTTAGACCTAAATAATTGTTATTTGGTGCGGCGTTGAGCATGAACATTATATCTGGATCTTGTTTAATGCGAGGCGGTTATTCATTTAAATCAGAGAATAATGGTTGTTCTATTTATATGAGTAATATCTTTTATGGTCATGCACCCTTGAAGAATGGTCTATTCTTGTTAAATCTCGACAGTAGTGATACACATATTCATAATGTTGAAGCCAAAAGATGCAGAGTTGATAATGATAGTGCAACTTATTTGTGGCACTGCCGTTTAGGTCATATCGGTGTAAAACGCATGAAGAAACTCCATCTTGATGGGCTTCGGAATCACTTGATTATGAATCACTTGGTACTTATGAACCGTGCCTCATGGGCAAGATGACCAAAACGCCGTTCTCCGGAACTATGGAGCGAGCAACTGATTTGTTGGAAATCATACATCTTGATGTTTGTGGTCCAATGAATGTTGAGTCACGTGGCGGTATCGTTATTTTCTCACCTTCACAGATGATTTGAGCAGATATGGGTATATCTACTTAATGAAACACAAATCTGAAACATTTGAAAAGTTCAAAGAATTTCAGAGTGAAGTGGAAAATCATCATAACAAGAAAATAAAATTTCTACGATCTGATCGTGGAGGAGAATATTTGAGTTACTGAGTTTGGTTTACATTTGAAACAATGTGGAATAGTTTAGCAACTCACGCCACCGGAACACCACGGAGAAATGGTGTGTCCGAGCGTCGTGTCGTGCTTTACTAGATATGGTGCGATCTATGATGTCTATTTCCGATTTACCGCTATCGTTTTGGGGTTATGCTTTAGAGACGGCCGCATTCACGTTAAATAGGACACCGTCAAAATCCGTTGAGACGACGCCTTATGAACTGTGGTTTGGCAAGAAACCAAAGTTGTCGTTTCTTAAAGTTTGGGGTTGCGATGCTTATGTAAAGAAAGTTCAACCAGATAAGCTCGAACCCAAATCGGAAAAATGTGTCTTCATAGGATACCCAAAGGAGACTGTTGGGTACACCTTCTATCACAGATCTGAAGGCAAGATTTTCGTTGCTAAATTCGGATCCTTTCTAGAGAAGGAGTTTCTCTTGAAAGAAGTGAGTGGGAGGAAAGTAGAACTTGATGAGATAACTGTATCTGCTCCCTTATTGGAAAGTAGTTCATCACAAGAAATGGTTCCTGTGACAACTACACCAATTAGTGAAGAAACTAATGATGATGATCATGAAGCTTGAGATCAAGTTACTATTGAACCTCGTAGGTAAACCAGAGTAAAATACACACCAGTGTGGTTCGTTAATCCTATTCTGGAAGTCATGTTTCTTGACCTTGGCTAACCTAAAAAATATGAAGAAGCGATGGTGAGCCCAGATTCCATAAAATGGCTGGAAGCCATGAAATCTGAGATGGGATCCATGTATGAGAACAAAGTATGGACTTTGGTTGACTTGCCCGATGATCGGCAAGCCATTGAAAATAAATGGATCTTTAAGAAGAAGACTGACGCTGATGGTAATATAACTGTCT
The DNA here is from genome assembly GCA_021605145.1 of Aegilops bicornis. NCBI lineage: Eukaryota > Viridiplantae > Streptophyta > Magnoliopsida > Poales > Poaceae > Aegilops > Aegilops bicornis. Next base: position 760,155,897 of record CM038671.1, on the reverse strand, counting down.
ACAAAGCTCGACTTGTTGCGAAAGGTTTTCGACAAGTTCAAGGGGTTGACTACGATGAGACTTTCTCACCCGTAGCGATGCTTAAGTCTGTCTGAATCATAAAGAAGTAAATTGCCGTGATTTTATGATTATAAAATTTGGCAAATGGATGTAAAAACTGCATTCTTGAATGGATTTCTAGAAGAAGAGTTGTATATGATGCAACCAGAAGGTTTTGTCGATCCAAAAGGTGCTAACAAAGTGTGCAAGCTCCAGCGATCAATTTATGATGCGGTGCAAGCCTCTCGGAGTTGGAATAAACGCTTTGATAGTGTGATCAAAGCATATGGGTTTATCTGAGACTTTTGGAGAAGCCTGTATTTACAAGAAAGTGAGTGGGAGCTCTGTAGCATTTCTAATATTATATGTGGACGACATATTATTAATTGGAAATGATATAGAATTTCTGGATAGCATAAAAGGGTATTTGAATAAAAGTTTTTCAATGAAAGACCTCGGTGAAGCTGCTTACATATTGGGAATCAAGATCTATAGAGATAGATCAAGACGCTTAATTGGACTTTCACAAAGCACATACCTTGATAAAGTTTTGAAGAAGTTCAAAATGGATCAGGCAAAGAAAGGTTTTTACCTGTATTACAAGGTATAAGATTGAGTCGGACTCAATGCCCGACCACAGCAGGAAGATAGAGAGAAAATGAAAGATGTTCCTATGCTTCAGCCATAGGCTCTATCATGTATGCAATCTTGTGTACCAGACTGACGTATGCTTAGCTGTAAGCTTGGCGGGAAGTTACCAAAGTAATCCAGAGTGGATCATCGGACAGCGGTCAAGAACATCTGAAATACGAAAAGGACTAAGGATATGCTTCTCGTATATGGAGGTGACAAAGAGCTAGTCGTAAATGGTTACGTCGATGCAAGCTTTGACACTGATCCGGACGATTCTAAATCGCAAACCCGGATACGTGTTTTTATTAAGCGGTGGAGCTGTCGGTTGGTGCAGCTCTAAACAAAGCGTCGTGGCGGGATCTACATGTGAAGCGGAGTACATAGCTGCTTGGAAGCAGCAAATGAAGGAGTCGGATGAAAGAGTTCATTTCCGATCTAGGTGTCATACCTAGTGCATCGGGACCGATGAAGATCTTCCGTGACAATCTTGGTGCAATTGCCTTGGCAAAGGAATCCAGATTTCACAAGAGGACCAAGCATATCAAGAGACGCTTCAATTCCATTCGGGACCAAGTCCAAGTGGGAGACATAGAGATTTGCAAAATACATACGGATCTGAATGTTGCGGACCCGTTGACTAAACCTCTTCCACGAGCAAAACATGATCAGCACCAAGACTCCATGGGTGTTAGGATCATTACTTTGTAATCTAGATTATTGACTCTAGTGCAAGTGGGAGACTGAAGGAAATATGCCCTAGAGGCAATAATAAAGTTATTATTTATTTCCTTATACCATGATAAATGTTTATTATTCATGCTAGAATTGTATTAGCTGGAAACATAATACATGTGTGAATATATAGACAAACAAGTATGTCACTAGTATGCCTCTACTTAACTAGCTTGTTAATCAAAGATGGTTATGTTTCCTAACCATAAACAAGGAGTTGTTATTTGATTAACAAGGTCACATCATTAGTTGAATGATCTGATTGACATGACCCATTCCGTTAGCTTAACACTTGATCGTTTAGTATGTTAATGCTTTCTTCATGACCCATACATGTTCGTGTAACTATGAGATTATGCAACTCCCGTTTACGGAGGAACACTTTGGTGCTACCAAACGTCACAACGTGAATCGGGTGATTATAAAGGAGTACTACAGGTGTCTCCAAAGGTACTTGTTGGGTTGGCGTATTCGAGATTAGGTTTTGTCACTCCGATTGTCGGAGAGGTATCTCTAGGCCTTCTCGGTAATACACATCACTTAAGCCTTGCAAGCATTACAACTAATGAGTTAGTTGTGAGATGATGTATTACGGAACGAGTAAAGAGACTTACCGGTAACGAGATTGAACTAGGTATTGGATACCGACGATCGAATCTCGGGTAAGTAACATACCGATGACAAAGGGAACAACGTATGTCGTTATGCGGTTTGACCGATAAAGATCTTCGTAGAATATGTAGGAACCAATATGGGCATCCAGGTTCCGCTATTGGTTATTGACCGAGAATGGTTCTAGGTCATGTCTACATAGTTCTCGAACCCGTAGGGTCCGCACGCTTAACGTTTCGATGACAGTTCATTATGAGTTTATAAGTATTGATGCACCGAAGGTTGTTCAGAGTCCCGGATGTGATCACGGACATGACGAGGAGTCTCGAAATGGTCGAGACATAAAGATTGATATATTGGAAGCCTACATTTGGACATCGGAAAGGTTCCGAGTGAAATCGGGAATTTACCGGAGTACCGGGAGGTTACCGGAAACCCCCCGGGAACTACATGGGCCCATAGTGGGCCTTGGAGGAAAGGAGAAGGGGCAGCCCTAGGTGGCCGCGCGCCCCCCCCCCTTCCCCTAGTCCTATTAGGACTCGGACAGGTGGGCCGCCCCCTCTCTCTTTCCCCTCCGAAATCCTAATCCAACTAGGATTGGAGGGAATCCTACTCGGAGGAGTAGGACTCCTTAGTGCGCCTCCCCTTGGGCGGCCACCTCCCCTTGGCTCCTTTATATCACGGGGGGCAGGGGGCACCCCATAACACACAAGTTGATCTCTGGATCTTTCCTTAGCCGTGTCGGTGCCCCTTCCACCATATTCCACTTCGGTCATATCGTCGCGGAGCTTAGGCGAAGCCCTGCGCGGAGAAGTCATATCGTCATGGAGCTTAGGCGAAGCCCTCGTCAGTGGAGCATCAACATCGTCCTGCACGCCGTCGTCTTGTGGAACTCATCCCGACACTTTGCTGGATCGGAGTCCGGGATCGTCATCGAGCTGAGCGTGTGCGAGAACTCGGAGGTGCCGTGACGTTCGGTGCTTGGATCGGTCGGATCGTGAAGACGACGACTACATCAACAGCGTTGTTATAACGCTTCCGCTTTCGGTCTACGAGGGTACGTGGACGGACACTCTCCCCTCTGGTTGCTATGCCATCACCATGGTTTTGCGTGATCGTAGGAAATTTTTTGAAATTACTACGTTCCCCAACAGGGTTTTGGTGGGCAAAATGAATATTTTTAAGAAAAATATTCCAAGCAATATTTTGGGTTGATCCAAAGGTGAAATGATGGTTTTGAGAAGGAGAGGGAGCACTTGGGTGAAAATCAAGGGGTACCCAAGTGGTTAAGTCCAAATGAAGTGATTCAAAAACCTTAAATTCAAAACCAACTCAACTGAAGACCAGGCAAAGAAAAGAGGGCAAAAACCAGGCTGTCACAAACCTCCCCCACTTAGAATGAATCTCGTCCTCGAGATTCGGTTGCTTGGGGAAACCATTCTGGATAACATGCCCTTAGAAATTCTTCTGATTCCCAGGTTGATTCTGACTCTGTGTGATGCTTCCATTGGACCTTGTAAAATTTCCGTGTTATACTGCGGGTGACTCTTTCCATCTGATCCAAAATTTTCACCGGCCTCTCTTCATACGTTAAGTCCTTTGCCAGCTCTATCTCTGTCAGATCAGTCTTTTTCTCGGGCAGTGATATGCACCGTCGCAATTGGGAAACATGGAACATGTTGTGCACATCTGACAACTCAGGGGGCAACTCCAACTGATACGCTACATCACCCACTCTCGTCATAACAGGAAATGGACCAATAAATCTGGGTGCCAATTTTCCACGAGTCTAAAACCTCTCCGGGTTCAAAGCTGATCCGACGGTGCTTTGCATCATAATAACTTTTCTGTCGTGATTTGGCCAACTGCAATCTGTCACTAATTTCCTTGACTTGCTTTTCGGCTTCCAGCATGAGATCCGTTCCGAAAATATGGCTATCTCCGGTTTGAGACCAATTTAATGGAGTGTGGCACTTACGTCCATACAAATCTTCATACAGTGACAACTTTAAACTGGTCTAGAAGCTATTGTTATACGAGAATTCGGCGTATGGTAAGCAGTCTTCCCATTTTGGGCCTTGGGCCAAAACACAGGCTCGTAGCATATCCTCGAGCATTTGGTTTACTCGTTGTATCTCTCCATCAGTCTGAGGATGATAAGCGGTACTGTACTTCAACTCCGTCCCTAAGGCTCGATGGAGACGGGACCAAAAAGCGGAGGTAAAAAAGTGTACCTCAGTCAGAAGTAATGGTTCGGGGGACTCCATGCAGACTGACTACCATAGACACATACAAGCTCGTCTGCTCGATATGAGGTCCTGATCGGGAGGAAGTGGGCCACCTTGGTCAATGTGTCCACTATGACCCAGATCGCATCACTGCCCCGTCGGGTCTTAGGTAGCCCGGTGATAAAATCCATACAGACATCATCCCATTTCCATTGTGACACTGGCAACAGTTGGAGAAGTCCAGCTGGCTTCTGATGTTCTGCCTTTACTTTGTTGCATATGTCGCAACAGGCCATGAAATAAGCAATGTCTTTCTTCATTCCATCCCACCAGAATATTTGTCGAAGGTTGTTGGGGATATAACTATTTGTGTAAGCCTCCCAGGAGGGGCCGGGATACGCAAAGGCGATTCATCATATGAAGCCCAAGATCAAGCATGAAGATGGCGGTTCAATAAGGGGTCTAAAGCCCACAGGCGACTTAAGGCCCATAGTGATAAACCGCCATAATGGCATGACTTGTATTGTAAGGCAAGATTAACTAGTCACCGAGCCGGACACTGTTTATGAGCCGGCCGGGACTCTGTAAGCCGCAGGGCGTCAACCCGTGTATTTAAGGGGACGACCCGCCAGCGGCTGAGGGCAGGTAACATACAATCGAGAGCCGGGCATAGCGTATCTCGCTCCCTGGTCATCGAAACCCTAGCAATACCAACTCAACTAGACGTAGGCTTTCACCTTCATCGTAAGGGGCCGAACTAGTATAAAAACTCACTCGTGTCCCTTGTACCAACCCCTTTAAGCTTCCTAGTTGCGATGGCTCCACGACTAAGTCCTTTCACGAGGACATCTGCCGTGAAAATTCCACGACAGTTGGCGCCCACCGTGGGGCCAGCGCATGGTGTATTTGAGTTCTTGAAGGGCAACTTCGAAGGGCTCAAGGGATACGCTGTGGGCCGGATGACCAAGAGTCATCGCGGCAAGATCTACATGAACGACGAAGGCTGGGGCCCCGATGCCGACTCAATTGAGTACGAGTACCGGGTCCCCTTCGATGGAATCCACGTCTTCATCGGCCGGATTGGTGAGCCGGGCCCTGAGCCGGACATCTGCACCGACATCATCGAGACGGCTCAGCGTGCGAGATCCGCCCGGGCTCAACCCGCCATGAAGCATGCTTTTGTTGGTTGTATCCACGGAGAGGAACTTTCTGTGGGATCCGCGGATGGCGGTGAGACGGCCGTCTATTCTTATGGTGAATCATCCACTAGCGAGACGGATTCGTTATACCAACTGCAAGATGGCAGGCTCGGGGGTTGTTCCGGTGGCAGCAGTATTCCAGACCCCTTTGAGCCGCCAAGTCGGGTGGGAGTCTTCATGGCTGGCACTCAACCCGGCCAAAACTCTACAGCTGCGGCAGCAATAATGTCCGGGTCAGGAGCAGCCGGGGCAGGAGGCCCTGTGCGCCCACCGGCTCAGGTGCTGATCGATCTCATTCACAAGTTGACGGCCCTGTTGACTGCCACAGTTATTCCTGCAAGTTAAGATGAGCACGATGCAGAGGTGGCACAGGTACGTGAGGAGATAGGCCGAGCCAAGGAGGATTTAGCAGCTGAGGACACCAGATTGGCTGCAGAGCGGGCGGCTTTGGACGCACGGTCCCAACAGCTCCAGTCGGAGGCTTTCCAGCTTATAATGAGCCTGAACGCATCTAACGAGGTGATGAGGAGGAGACACCAGAAAAATCAATCCCGTTTGCCTCCGGTTTATGATCCTCGGAACCTCTTCTCCACGCCAGGAGCCGGCCCTAGTAACCCGCCAGATGCAAATCAATTCGTAACATCCGGAGCAGGGGCACCGGTTCAGCCTCAGCTGATGGCACCTCTTCATGTGAATATGGCCCCGCCCCGTTACGTACCAACACCACCGGGTCACTTTTCCAAGCCCATGGAGAACCTGATCGCATCATCGGCGCGTTTGGCGGCTCTCCCGGTGCATGGCGACGATCCAACGGCGATGGAAACGTGAAGGATCAGAGAACTTGTCCAGACGGCTCTTGCTCAGCAGGAGGCTTATTCCTATAGTCGAGATATGATTCATTCGACTCCTCGCCCAAGCCGGAGCCCAAGTTACAGCAGGCATATGGATTCGTAAGCCTTGTCAAGCAACGCCCAGCGTCGTAACCAGCCCGGCGGTTATAATCCGGTGCAGGACAGGATACGTCAAGAGGACGAGCGGGCGGCTCAACAGGCGGCTCACCAAGCCGTCCCGGATTATCCGACGACTTCTGTTGAGGCGGGAGTGGCCACCAGAACCGGCGGTGTTCCTTGTCTAGTGTCGGCTTTGCGTAATGTACGTCTGCCCAAGGACTTCAAGGGGCCCCGAAAGGTGCCAAATTATATGGCCGACTTACAGCAGGGGGCGTGGATTGAAAGTTATGAGATGGCCATGGAGCTGTTGGAGGTCAGTGACGCAACAATGGCTAAGTACTTCACCATGATGTTGGATGGAACGGCCCGGACTTGGTTAAAGGGGCTGCCGCCTAACTCCATTAACTCATGGGCGGAGTTAAAGGCCCGGTTCATTCAGAACTTCAAAGATACCTGCAAGCAGTCTATGTCAATTGTGGACTTGACTAATTGTAAACAATAGGAGGGTGAATCTACCACTCATTGGGTGCGCCGGGTCGAGGAGATAATACATTCGTCTGACAAGATGGATGCCGGTTCTGCAGTCTTAATGTTGGAGAAAAATTGCCGATTCATACCACTAAGATAGAAGCTGGGGTGCCTCAAGCGTGATTGTAATGATATGGGTCAGCTGATGGCGGCTCTAGTCAAATACGCCGATTCTGATAGTACCGCGGATCCCGCGTCTGACGAAGAAAATACAGGAAAGGGAAAGAAGAACGGCAATGGAAAGGGTCAGCAGCATAACCCGGCGAATCAAGGAGGCAATAAGCGTAAGGCCGATGGTAACCCGGAGTTTGTGGCCAACGCCAATTCGCAGGGTAATAATCAGCGACGTAAGGGGAGGCCGCTCTGGGTGTCAAAACCGGTGGATCTCGGGTAGGGGGTCCCGATCTGTGCGTCTTAGGCTGATGGTAACAGGAAGCAAGGGACACAGATGTTTACCCAGGTTCGGGCCCTCCCGATGGAGGTAAAACCCTACTTCCTGCTTGATTAATATTGAAGATATGGGTAGTACAAGAATAGATCTACCACAAGATCGTAGAGGCTAAACCCTAGAAGCTAGCCTATGATGGTATGATTGTAATTGTGATCGGCCTTCTAAGGACCAACCTCTCCGGTTTATGTAGGCACCGGAGAGGGCTAGGGTTTACGTGGAGTCGGTTACAATAAAGGAAATATAATATCTGGATCACCAAGCTTGCCTTCCACGCGAAGGAAAGTCCCATCCAGACACGAGTCGAAGTCTTGAGTCTTGTATCTTCACGCTTCAATAGTCCGGACGATGTATATAGTCCGGCTTTCCGGATACCCCCTAATCCAGGACTCCCTCAGTAGCCCCTGAACCAGGCTTCAATGACGATGAGTCCGGTAGCGATCTTGTCTTCGGCATTGCAGGGTGGGTTCCTTCTCCGAGTACTCCAAAGTAATTATCGAACACTTGAACCGTGTTCGGATCCACAAAATGATCTTCACATGCCACCGTAGAGATAATGGTATTTCACAAATGCAATCTGCCGACAACTTTTTAGGCAACGCGACATGTCATTACGGTCGGGCCATTATTCGAACCATTTTCCCACAACCAGCCACAACGCATATTGCGAGGCGGTTTCCTTGACATGTCTTGTCAAAGCAGAGATCGTGCCCCCATATCACGGGATTCTCATCAATACGGGTACGGGTAATCCCACCACATCATCAATCATGGCGCTTGGGAAGCAAGCGATTCCCAACGCACAAGTGGGGAGGCGCACCGCTTTCGTCGCCTCTATAAAGGGATAAGATTTCCCCATTTTTACCCACGCCTTCTTCCTCCTTTGCCCACTCTTGCCTCCTCGAGCTCCAGCGCCCAAGCACAAGTCTTCTCCGCACAACTAAACATGTCCGGAGCAGGAGGCAAGTGGGTGGCTTCCACCGTCAAGGAGAAGCATATCGCAAATCTTCGGGCTGCCGGATACTTGGCCGCAGACATAGCGCACCGGCTACCGGACGTCGGGCAGGTCATATCGACCCCAGGACCCCACGAGAGGGTCGTGTTTGTCGCCCACTTCGTCCGTGGACTGGGGTTTCCACTTCACCACTTCGTCTGCGGGCTCATGTTTTACTACGGGCTAGATTTCCATGATCTAGCCCCGAATTTCGTCCTCAACGTCTCGGCGTTCATCTTCGTATGCGAGGCCTTCCTCCGCATCCGGCATCACTTAGGCATGTGGCTGCAAATCTTCTGCGTGAAGCCGAAGATTGTAAGCGGCCAGCAAGCGGAGTGTGGAGGGGCCATGGTGGGCAAGATGCCTGATGTCACCTGGTTGGACGGCTCCTTTATGGATACCGTAAAAGGGTGGCAATCGGGGTGGTTCTACATCACCGAGCCACGCGGCGCCAGCTGGGCGGCGGCCCCCGAGTTCTGATCCGGAGCACCCATGCGGCTCACCTCCTGGGAAAAGAAGGGCCTGACTTGGGGCGAACCTACAGAGCTGGCCGGACTCCAAACCTGCATCAAGAGCATGAAGGACAAGAACATCAAGCTTGTCAACGTGATCCGGGTCATGCTCGTTCACTGGATTCTGCCATGCCAAAGGCGGGCGTTCAATCTGTGGGAGTTCGTCCCGGCCGAACACCAGACGCTTCAGAGGCTCTATGGCATGAAGCACAAAGACGCGTGGAAGGCGTTGTTCAAGGCCTCCGAAGTACCTCCTCCCACATCCGAGGATCGCAGACTTCATGCAACGCGGCCCCTGCGTCCGTGAGTTTTGGGACTACCACCGGATTAGCTTTTTTCCAATACATTCATGGGGGAGTCTTACGTATTTGTGTATATTTGATCAGGACTATGTGGAGACAGCGGAGCAGATTGACTGCCCGGCTCCGCAGCCAGAAGATCCAGCTGACGCTCTCCTGACAGAGATGCTGATCCCCGTGCCCTACAAGGCACCAACGAAGAGGGCCGAAAAGAAGGCCCCGGGAACCAGGAAGGGTCTCCGGCGTAAGGTTGTGCCGGAAGCCTCATCCGAAGACGACGAGGCGCACTCCTCCCCCGAAGAGGAGGAAGAAGAAGAAGAGGCCGCCCCATCCGGAAAGGATGAGGGGCCTAAGGAGACGGGCCATGGGGCCGGAAGAGGCCCTCGACGCAAGGCCATCATACCCACGTCGTCCGATGACGCATTTAAACAGATTCCTTCATGGAGGCGGAGGGAAGCAAGAAGAAACTCTACCTCCCGACCGGGAGGAGAAAAAGAGGAAAGCCGCCCCAGAGGGGGAGGCTGGGACACCCAAGAAGGGAAAGACGTCCCTTCCGGACTACTCCACTACGGCCGCTCATAGCGAGGAAGTGTGGCTGCACAGGGGGAAGCCCCTAGCCCGATCGTAAGTGTCCGCACTCTACCGTGATTTTACTTCATAGTTGTTTAATAACGCCGAACATATATGCAGTCCGGCCAGGGCTCATTCGGAGGTGTCGTCTTCGGATGGGTCTCTCAGCGCTTCAGAGATGAACTCGCTCCCAACGGCCACCACTCCCCAGCCTGCTGATGACATGGAGGTGTTGTCCCGAAGGTTCCCCAAGCGGGGGGAGGTGACCCTGGAGACGCCCCAAGGCGGAGTCCCAGATGTTGGACACGCAGGGTTCAAGATCCCCACGGATCGCGTCGATGAGAGCCGCAGCAAGGTGGACTCTTGATAGAACATTGTTCCGGAACCCTTGACGGTTCCAGATTTAGGCGGGCAGCCCCTCATTAGGGAGGGCGAGCCGTCCGTGCCGAGGACTTCTGTCGCGCCAGCGGCGCTGGATAGTCTGGTGGAAGCGCTTCGAGGCGCTTCCCTGGATGACGAGCACCGTACTCTTATGAGTGTGGTGATTCAAAAGGTTCTGTCCACCAAAAGCGGACTAACCGAAGCCTGCACAAGCCTCCTGACGGGCTTCGAGGTAAGTAATAAAAATGTGTGAAATTACCACCCGATAGGTAGTATCCCCTAATACTCTGTTTGGTGTTCGGAAAGAAAAGCCAAACGGAGGGTCAGTTATAATCCGCAGGAGTCTAATAAGTGTTTATGTGAATAAGCAGGCCGTGCTGCTTGCCGCTGCTGCCCTCACAGCCGAGGTTGCCGAACTAAAGCAGGACCTGGAGCAGGCGTAGGGAGAGCTCGATCTCACGAAGAGGCGGCTTGAAGAGAGCAAAGGTGAGTGATTCTCCGCTCTTATATATATGTAAAGATAGATAAAGTTGTTTAGTCTGACGATGAAGCGTGGATCGTGGTGGCAGGTCCACCGCCAAGTGGCGCCCTCAAGAAAGCGCTATCTCGAGGCCAAGACAAGGCGGCCTTGGAATGGAAAGAGCACGATAAGCAAAGTGCTAGAGTGGGCGAGAAGAAGAAGAGCTCCGGGACCTCGGCAAGAAGTTCGAGTCCATGGAGCATGATCTGAAGATGAAAGAGGCCGAGCTTGCGAAGGCCCTTGTGAGTATGAAAGACGCCAAGGCCGAAGCCGAGAAGGCACAGCAGGAGATCCAGGAGGCCAAAAAGATAGCGACGGGTAAGAAATTCTTTTTGCGAAGCAAACATGTGGAGGAGGAGTTTCTTTTACTTACTCGAATTCGGAGCTCTCCAGGGGCATTCGCAGATCTGCCACGCAGCGTATCAGATGCCGCGGAGTTCTACCGTGCCCAAGAGGGGAGCTCAATGGAGAAGTTGTTCTGGTCCCAGTATGCTGGGGCCGAACACCCAACGCCTCTGAGTGACCAACTGAAGCAGTTGGTCGAACTCCACAGGGCGGCCGAAGTGGCTATGAAAGATTTCATAGCCCGGATGTGGCCTGGTGAGCCCCTGCCCAGTAGCTACTTCGGCCTGATCACGCGGATGGTAAATGCCTATCCGCGTCTTGAAGTAATCAAGCGATCTGTTTGCATTGAGGGTGCCCGCTGGGCCTTTGCCCGTGCGAAGGTGCATTGGGGCAAGCTGGATGCGGAGAAGCTGGTGAAGGACGGGCCGCCAGAGGGCAAGGCACATCGCCATCCCGAGAAGTACTATGATGGCGTTATGAAGGGCGCTGCCTCGCGTGGCGATTTAATGTACTAAAGACAAGATCTTTCACTAAATGTACCTCTGCCGCTGTTGTAAATTAAGGACGGAGTTGCCTATGCTATGTAGCACTGTTTTGATTTAAAATATTACCGTCTGTGCGGCTGTTTATCAAATTCTAAAAGTAGGCCAGTCGTCGGCTTCAGCCCCCACGTACCTAGTATCGGGGTGTTCCTGGAAAAACCCGGATACTCTTTATCCAAATGTTTGGTCCCTTAAGAAGGTATCCGGAGCAGCGAGCAAGTCAATCGGACTATGTGGCTTTATAACTTTCACTTAGCCATAGAAGTCTATAATTTTAAATTTCGGCGAAGCCCCTAGAATTCGAAGGGCCAAATTGGGGCGCTATATACGCCTAAATCGGAAAAGGTCGACTCATCGCGTAAAGAGGAAAAAATCTTTAAGGATTTTAAGACCTCTCGAACAGCGACCAGCTCTCGCCTCATCATGCCGGTCAGTTTTCGGCTTTCTCTACTGAGGTGCTCGTCCGGAAGAACAAGGACACAATCGTAGTAGTTCTCGCTGCGCTACCTTAGCCGATATAAAGGAACGTAAGGTACCAAAACAAGGGAGCCGGGCTAACCCAACTATACACCCAAGACATGATTCGGAGCTGATGCATATAGTGCTATAAGTTCGGGGTGCCGCACTGTTCAATGTGTTCAGACTTTATTTGCCGTATAACGGGGTACCATAGAAAGCCCCTGGCAAACGAACCGTACCAAAGTGTACGGATGCAATATCACAGAAACATTTGTAAGAAAAATGTTCAGATAAGAATAATGAGCTGACGCTATATATAATCTCCCGTTGATGAAAATATGTTTAAGCGTATGTTTACAATGAATGCATTAAGCGGAGATAAATAGGACTATTTAACATGTCCTATCCAGGGGCAGGCCGCGTATGGATATATAAAACAGGTATAACGATCGTAAATAGATTCCACTGGTGTTTCCTTCTGTCTTGTGAAGCCTGTTGCCTCCTTGGTTTTCTCTCCTATGTAAGTCTGGCAATCCGGCACTTCTGAAGAGGCTGCTCTAAAGCAATGTCCTAAAAAAGAAGAAGGATGGGTTATGAAGGTATGTATCGGTTATCCCGCACTGTTGACTGAGTCGTTGTTGCGCCTCCGCCTACGCCCATGGTATCTTGAGTGCATAATTGTGTACGCGTGGCACGAATGCTGCTTTGATGGGGCTTAAGCGGAGGCCGGACTGCTAGTCGCGCTCTTGGCGTGCCTGATGATCCTGTTGCGGAGTGTTCCGGACTCTCTTGACAGTGCTTGAAGGTGTTGTCGCCGGATTGGTTTGTCCGAGGAGGCCGCATTGTACTTCCGCCGCGAGGGCTGCAGTATGTTCTTCTGTTCGGAGAGAGCGGTCCATATTTCCGTTCACTGTTATGACCCTGCGTGGTCCTGGCATCTTGAGCTAGAGGTATGCGTAGTGTGGTACCGCATTGAATATAGCAAATGCGGTTCGTCCTAGCAGTGCGTGGTAACCACTGCGGAAAGGGACGATATCGAAGATTAACTCTTCGCTTCGGAAGTTATCCGGAGATCCGAAGACCACTTCCAACGTTATAGAGCCCGTGCAACGGGCCTCTACTCCAGGAATCACACCTTCAAAGGTGGTTTTGGTGGCCTTGATCCTTGAAGGGTCAATTCCCATTTTGCGCTAGGACCTAATAAAGCAGGTTCAGGCTGCTGCCACCGTCCATAAGGACGCGCGTGAGGTGGAATCCGTCGATGATTGGGTCTAGGACCAATGCGGCCGAGCCGCCGTGACGGATGCTAGTAGGGTGATCCCTACGATCAAAGGTGATCGGACAAGCTGACCATGGGTTGAATTTGGGGGCGACTGGCTCCATCGCATAGACGTCCCGTAGTGCCCGCTTCCGTTCCCGCTTGGGGATGTGCGTGGCGTAGATCATGTTGACCATTTTCACCTTGGGGGGGGGGGATTTCTTCTGTCCCCCCATGTTCGGACGTCGGGGCTCCTCGTCATCGTTGCTGTGCAGCCCCATGTCTTTGTCTTCGGTGTTTGCCGACCTGTTTGAATACCCAGCAATCTCTATTGGTGTGGTTGGCTGGCTTGTCCGGGGTGCCATGAATTTGGCACGCGCGCCCAAAGATCACGGTCCAGACTGGACGGTCCCTGATTATTTCTTTTGAACGGCTTCTTCCGCAAACCGGGCTTGGATCCGCTGAATCCGGCATTGACTGCCGTGTCTTCAGTGCTGTCACCGTTGTTCCGTTGCTTATGTCTGTTACACCGTGGCTTGCCATTATTGTTGCGGCCATCCGAGGTGCCAGAATGTGGCGTAGTGCTGCTGCGAGCCAACCAATCGCCCTCGCCTCGCCGCAAAAAGCGGGTCATTAGTGTTGTGAGAGCTGCCATGGACTTGGGTTTTTCCTGGCCGAGGTGTCGAGCGAGCCACTCGTCATAGATATTATGCTTAAAAGCCGCCAGGGCTTCGGCGTCCGGATAGTCGACTATTTGGTTTTTTTAGTGAGGATCCGAATCCAGAATTTCCTGGCTGACTCTCCGGGTTGTTGAGTAATGTGGCTCAGGTCATCGGCGTCTGGCGGTCGCATATATGTTCCCTGGAAGTTGTCGAGGAATGCATCTTCCAGGTTTTCCCAACTGCCAATGGAATTTGCTGGCAGGCTGTTTAGCCAGTGTCGGGCTGGTCCTTTGAGCTTAAGGGGAAGATACTTGATGGCATGTAGATCGTCTCCGCGGGCCATGTGAATGTGGAGAAGGAAATCTTCGATCCATACTGCGAGGTCTGTTGTGCCATCGTATGATTCGATGTTTACGGGTTTGAACCCTTCTGCGAATTCACGATCCATTACTTCGTCAGTGAAGCAGAGGGGGTGTGCGGCGCCTTTGTGCCGGGCTATGTGGCTACACAGGTCGAATTGCTCTGGGTGGCTATGTTCGGCCCAGCCAGACTTGTTGAAGGTGTATCCGGCGTGACTGTCATCGTCGCGTGCCGAGGCGCGCCCCCGCGATCCATAGATCGATCTTGGATGTCCTGTTTTGTTGCCCCGGGCCGCAATATGTTGGCGTGGGGGTGTTGGCTGGTATGCGGACTGATATGCCGTTTTATCACGGCCACGAGGTGGCCGGTCCACCGTATGGTGCTCGAGTCCGTATTCCTCGGCTGCCAGGACTTCAGTCCATCTATCTGTGAGCAGGTCTTGATCAGCTTGGAGTTGCTGCTGCTTCTTTTTCAGGCTCCTCGCAGTGGCTATAAGCCGACTCTTGAAGCGCTCCTGCTCTACGGGATCCTCAGGCACGCCAAACTCGTCGTCGCCGAGGCTAATCTCGTCTTCGGAGGGGGGCATGTAGCTGTCCTCCTCTGCGTATTCGTCCGTTGCCTGTTCTTCTGGGCTGACCTGCTCATCCTCCTGTTCGGCCTGCTCGAAGGTGGGCTGATCAGGGTTGTATTCTTCTTCGGCACCATTCAGATTGTTTTCGTTTCCTGGGCCGGTATTGCTGTGGCGGGGCTTGGAGTGGCGCCGACGACTCCCGTTCTTTGCTTTTTTCCCTGAGGTTTTATCCTCCATTGCCTCATCGCCATTTGTTTCCTTCGAAGTGTCCACCATATATATATATCATAGGAAGAGGAGGTTGTCCACCGCCCAGTGAGCGGTGGTTCATGCTCTTCTCCTGCATCGTCGTCCATACCGTCGATGTCTTTGGAGTCGAAGTCCAGTACCTCGGTTAAATCATCGACCGTGGCAATGAAGTGGGTGGTGGGTGGGCAACGAATTCCTTCATCACCTGCCTCCCACTCGAGCCGGGCGTAGTTCGGCCGAGAGCCTCCTGACAAAGAGAGAGACTTTAATGAGTCCAGCAGGTCGCCGAAGGGCGAAGTCTTTGGAAGATATCATGATGGTGAAATCCATTACCGGAGCCCAAACTGGCTCGACTGGCTCGGGAGTGCGCGGACTGGAACCAACGTCCGGATACGAATCCGGGGGCCTGGAGTCACAGGTCAGCACACTCTCAATATTGATCCGAAGTTTAAGCCAGTCAGGCAGTTCCTGCGACGGTTCAACGAAGAGAGACGGAAAGCTATTGGTGAGGAGGTGGCCCGGCTTTTAGCAGCCGGGTTTATTGTTGAAGTTTTTCACCCAGAGTGGTTGGCTAACCCGGTGCTTGTACTTAAAAAGAATGGCAACTGGCGGATGTGTGTGGATTACACCGACTTAAATAAGGTGTGTCCGGCTGATCCTTTTGCTCTTCCCCGTATTGATCAAATCATTGATGCTACGGTGGGTTGCGAGCATTTGAGCTTCTTGGACGCGTACTCTGGTTATCATCAGATAAAAATGGCAGTTAAGGACCAGGAGAAGACGACCTTCATCACTCCGTTTGGAGCCTTCTGCTATGTATCTATGCCGTTTGGGCTCAAGAGTGCCCAGGCAACTTATCAGCGGTGTGTACAGAACTGTCTCCACAATCAGATTGGGCGCAATGTTCACGCTTATGTGGATGATATAGTGGTTAAATCTAGAGAGAAGGAAACCCTGATAAATGATCTGAAGGAAACCTTTGACAATCTCCGGGTCTACAAAATGATGCTTAACCCGGCCAAATGTGTGTTTGGCGTGCCAGCAGGCAAGCTTTTGGGTTTTCTGGTATCTAACAGAGGCATTGAAGCTAATCCGGATAAGATCAAGGCGATTACCTCTTTGGCTAAGCCGGCGTGCATCAATGATGTTGAGCGACTCGCGGGTCGTATTGCTGCTTTAAGCCGGTTCATAAGCCGGTTAGGTGAGAAGGCCATACATCTGTATCAGATGATGAAGAAAACGGACACCTTTGTCTGGAGTGAGGAGGCTAATGCTGCTTTTGAAGATTTAAAGAGACAGTTATCTGAGCCGCCGGTCCTTGCGGCGCCTATTGATAAGGAGCCGTTGCTGTTATACGTGGCCTCTAACTCACGTGCCGTCAGTGTCGCAATTGTGGTGGAGCGCAACGAGGCTGGCAAGGAGCATCCGGTTCAACGGCCAGTTTACTACATCAGTGAGGTGCTCATTGAGTCTAAGCAAAGATATCCACATTGGCAGAAGCTTGTTTATGGGGTGTTCATGGCAAGCCGGAAGCTTAAGCAATACTTCCAGGGTCACCCCATCACCGTGGTAAGCTCTACTCCCTTGGGAACATCATTCAGAATAGAGAGGCCACAGGACGAGTCGCCAAGTGGGCCATTGTGCTTGGGCCTCATGGTTTTAAGTATGTGCCCCGCACAGCTATTAAGTATCAAGCCCTGGTGGATTTCATCAATGATTGGACAGAGCTGCAGACACCTGAGGAGAAGCCGGATAACACATATTGGACTATTCACTTTGATGGATCCAGGCAGTTGGAAGGCTCGGGGGCTGGATTCGTTTTAGCTTCCCCTCGAGGTGACAAATTTTGTTATGTGCTTCGGCTCATGTTTCCTTGTACTAACAATGCAGCTGAATATGAGGCCTTGCTCCATGGTCTTCGGATGGCTAAGGAGATGAATTTAAGCGGGTAAGGTGCACAGGCAACTCAGATCTGGTGGCTCAACAGGTGTCAGGCAAGTGGGACTCTAAGGATCTCCTCATGGCGGCTTATCACCGAGAAGTTGATGTTGTAGCTGGGTACTTCAAGGGTTATCAAGTGGAGCACATTGATCGAAGGAAGAATGAGGAGGCCGATGCTTTAAGCCGGCTGGGATCTCAGCGTAAGACGGTACCGCCTAACACCTTTTTGGATGTTTTGCATAATCCTTCTGTCAAGTTACCCACGGAGGAAGACTTAGCTGTTCTAGACCCAGAAGCACAGCTGGTGGCAGCTCTTCACGTCATCCCGGATTGGACAGTGCCATATTTGGCTTACATGACCCGGGGAGAGTTGCCTGAGGATGAGACCTTGGCGAGACAAATCATCCGGCGGTCTAAATCCATGACAATTGTTCATGGTGAGTTGCATCATCGCAGTGTCACTGGGGCGTTTCAACGTTGTGTGTCACCTGCGGAAGGTCAGGAAATACTTCGTGAGATCCATGAAGGCGATTGTGGTCATCATGCCGGCTCAAAATCTCTTGTGGCCAAGGCTTTCCGTCATGGTTTTTATTGGCTGACGGCTCATGCTGATGCGGAAGATCTAGTCAGTAAATGTGACGGTTGTCAGAAATTCTCACGACGAGCTCATCTGCCGGCTCAAGAATTGAGGATGATTCCAATTACTTGGCCGTTTGCAGTCTGGGGGCTTGATATGGTCGGGCCTTTCAAAAGGTCCAAGGATAAAAAGACACATCTCCTGGTGGCAGTCGATAAATTTACAAAGTGGGTTGAGGCAGAGCCGGTCAGTAAGTGTGATGCAGCCACGGTGATTCAGTACATGAAAAAGGTGATCTTTCGTTTTGGCTTTCCACACAGCATCATAACTGACAATGGCACTAACCTCTCCAAAGGTGCTATGGAAGAGTTCTGTCAACGAGAACATATCCGGCTTGATGTTTCGGCGGTAGCTCATCCTCAATCCAATGGTCAATCAAATGGTCAATCAGGAGATCTTGAAAGGTATAAAACCCCGGCTCATGGTCCCCTTACAGCGGACACCGGGTTGTTTGGTGGAGGAATTACCCTCGGTGATTTGGAGCATCAACACTACACCTAACAGATCTACGGGTTATACACCTTTCTTCATGGTTTACGGAGCAGGGGCGGTCCTGCCAAGTGACATCCGTCATGACTTGCCCCGAGTGGCGGCTTACGTAGAAGCTGATAATGAAGAAGCTCGTCAGGATGCACTTGATTTGTTGGATGAGGAGCGAGATTTGGCAATAGCCCGCTCGGCGATTTACCAACAAGAACTGCGCCGTTATCATAGCCGTCGGGTTAGATCCAGAACCTTTCAAGAAGGCGACTTAGTGCTCCGGCTCATCCAGGACCAAACCGATATGCACAAGCTATCCCCCCCTTGGGAAGGACCCTTTGTGGTCAGCAAGAATCTAAACAACGGGTCATATTACCTCATCGATGTTCGAGAGCACAAAGACTCACGTAAGTCGGAAGAGGGGACCCGCCGGCCGTGGAATATCGCTTATCTTCGGCCTTACTACACTTGAGCCACCGGCTCTCAGGATGTACATATTTTTGAGATGTATATATTATGAAAAGCAATAAAGCAGGACCTCTGTCCTTTTCTCATCCTCAAAAGTTTATACATCTTCCTTATTATGTTGTTAAAACAACCAACAGGGAGCAGATCATATTTGAATCCGGCTTTCCCTTTGGTACGGCTTATGATCATATCTGAATCTAGCCATGATCACTTGGGGGCTTCCTGTTCAAACATAGGTCGTATTCGAACCAAAGAGAACATAGCTGTCGATACCCTCTTGATCGGCATACTGCCAAGCTCACTAGGGGGCTTCTTGATTGTATCCGAATCATAGATGAACCCCTTTGAGTCTGACGTGGATCGTATTAGAATCAGCGTCATTAAACAACTTTCAAGGTCACTTGGGGGCTTCCTGTTCAAACATAGGTCGTATTCGAACCAAAGAGAACATAGCTGTCGATACCCTCTTGATCGGCAACACCAAAGCCACTGGGGGCTATATGATCGTACGAATCTTAGCTTAACCCCTTTGGAACGGTTTAATGATTGTATTCAAATCAGAAGCCTTTGAGTTTTGTCTATTTCTCATAACACTTTGCAATCACAATTGTTTGACTGTTTTGAGATCATCTTTGAAAGCATTTATGGGGTGGTTTTTAATCCACCGGTTTAATCTTCATCAAATACAGTTGTTAGCACATAGCAAACATCGTATGTGTCAGGTTTTTCAAGGTTAAGCTCTTACCCTCATTGTTCGGGTCACATAAACTGGCAATGTAATCAAAGGATCACAGGTATGCTGTTAGATTATGTCTCAATGATATAATTGAGAACCAGTCTTTTTCCAAATTTTTTGATTCATATTCCGGGTTATCTGTAAAATATATGACCCGTCATGCGGTAAGCCGCCAAGAGACTTGCGTTTTGTTCTGTATGCAGGGCAATTAAAACAGTTTTTTAAGCATAAGGAAAGCAGAAGATGAGCGCAAAACGGAGGAATAAAAGATGGCGGCTTAAACAGTGTTGAGTGCCATACACGTGTGCGAGGGCACGACAAAATTAAGTGTTTTGCTACCCTATTACATGACTCCCCGAGTCCAGATAATGAAGCATTGTTTTGAGCAAGGCATAAGTATGAGTCGCCCGACGGTTCACTCGTTTTGTTGGCCCAAATCTTCCGGGGCATCCCTTTCCGCTCCTCCGTCGGCTGCCCTATCCTAGAAGGTTGATGATGACCAGTCAATGCCACTCAAAGCTTCAAATTCAGCCTCATCATCAATTAACTCGGCCGGATTGACTTCGGGGGCGAAGGTATGGTTACGAATTGGAGGGATCAAGCTGACTGCGTCGTAATGTGGCGTTGGGATTCTCTGATTCTGGCTGTCGTAACCCGACTGGTATTTGGTAAGGTCCGTATCATTCCCGATCAGAGTGGCCACAGGGCGTATTTCCCTCACACAGGCGGTGAAGTCCTTCTGGTCAAATGAGGTGCCATCCTCCTTCAAGCTTGGATATCCAAGGGTGATGTCGGCTGGGTCCAGCTCTGGTAGCCAGGCCTTGGCCCGGCTTAATGCGGCCACGGCTCCGACTCTTGCAAAAGCACGTATTAACTCTTGGATCCATTGAGGTAGCACGGCAAGCCGCCTCAGTACATCCGCCAAAAGATTGGGAACCTCGTTTGACAAAGACACAACGGCTAAAGCACGTTGTGACCCGATGTAGAGTTGTTCCACCAGAGTATAAACCACTTTCAATTTTATCAACATGCTCTGATTCAGATTAGAGCTCCTGGGGCCTGCATTAACAAACATCAGGTGAGCCGGAGGTGACAATTGAGATACTTGTCGAAAACAGATTTACAGTATTTAACACTTACAGAATAGCTTACCAAAGATTGCTGAGACCATTTGAGATATATGGCGTTTTAAGCCGGATAATTCGGCAGTTGTTTCTGCGAGAGTTGCCTCTGCTTTCTCCGCCCAGGTGACCAAGGAGGCTTTTTATCAGCCCAAGTTTTCTTGTCTGCTTTAAAGCTCTTTTTCAATTTTTCTTGTTCAGATACACTGAACTCAAATTTGGAGTTAGCTTTTTGGGTTTCAGCTTCCTGAGCTTCCAGGCGATTCTTTAGATCAGCAATCTCTGATTCAAAATGACTCATGGCATCCTGTACTAAAAACGGGTTACATTTCGGGTCATAATAAGGCAACATTAAGTCCCAAATATTTTGCAAGCAAAGATACTTGACACTTGGGGGCTAATGTGTGCTGAAGAACTCTATTGACTAAGGTGGTTCATGGAATTAAAGTCCCAAGCACTTTGCAGGCAAAGGTACTTGGCCCTTTGGGGCTAATGCATATTGCTACTCAAGTATTTAAATATAACATGGTAAGGACCGGCTCACATCCTGTGCTAAGCCGGTTTGCAGGTATTACAGGATAAGCCGGGCTTCTGGCAGACATTACTAAGCTAACATTAAGTCTAGGGCATATTTTATCATAAGCAATAGACTTGGGGGATAGTATAGTAAGGATAAATAAAGAATAGCAACAAGAGTTATACATCAGATTTTTGTTGTATTTGTTTCACCATGTCAACTTCCAGGTCACGGCTGCTGTGCACTTGACTTATATAGCCAGAGACAATTTCTCCAATACTCAGATGAGTATAATCGGTGACGTCCAGTTTGGCTTTGCGGCGTTCCAGAAATTCTTCCTTAGCAGAGCATTTGGCCGGCACAGTGGGTCTTCCCGGTTCAACAAAGCCGGTCTTAATGATCTCGACATCCGGGTTGTCTGCCTTGGCCGGACTAGGGGTCTTCGGGTTCTCAGAACCGTCAAGTTCTTGCTTGCCAGGCGGATTAGAAGTCGGCGCTGGAATGTCGTGGGTTGGTTCAGGCGGCGGCTCATGTGTGGAGGTGTCAGGAGCAGCCGTTCTGAGCTCCGGTTCAGTCACGACCGGCTCTTCGGCCGGCTTATTTTTCTTCGCCCTCTTGCTGGGCTTCACTTGTACGCTGTGTACAAATCAGAAGGGTTAATACAAAAACATGAGTAAGATGAGCATAAGATAAACAGGTTATCATTACCCTGGAGCAGTTTTGAAAGCCGGCATAATAGATTGCATGGATTCGCCGGAGGAAGGTGAAATTTCCTGATAGTTTGAATCAGATGAATTGAGAGGTTGATGAATGCAACCCGCCAAAGGAAAAGAAGAACGTAAATCAGAGATGACCTCAGTCCGGCGCTTACTTGTTACATCAGGTAAGTCGAAGGAGAGTTCTGTATCTTTGCTGGTCCGGGTCTGCCTCCGGCTCTCATGAATCTGTCGCTTCGAAAGAAATTGAGGATCTTGGTAAGCTAAAGGATGTGAAAATCTTACTTTCCGGGTCACTCTTCCGACTTTCTGTCTTGGCAAGGGTTCTGAGTCAGAGGAAATAGATATTACCTCTTCCTCAACTGCTTGGCTGGTTCCCATGTCATCCTGAAAGGAGTTAAAGGTCAATAAGATGATCGGGAAAAAGAACCAAGGGAGATCAGAGTTACCTCTTCTTCATCTTCATCAGATGTATCATCCAGCTTAAGCAAATCTGAGGCGCTTGGTTTCTTTCTCTTATGAGTTATGGCTTTGGCGGATTTCCTTTCGGCTTTCTTAGCCGCCCTGGCTTGCTTAGTAGCCTCATGGTCATACTTGACCTTCCAAAATTTGTCATTTTCCTGTGAATAACAACAAAGGATTATGAGTAAGAGCAAAGCGGTTGAAAGTAAAAATAAAATGTTTAGACTGGTGACTTACAGCTGGGGCCGGGTTAGTTTTGCAGAATGGACCTAAGCCGATAGTGCTGCAGTCCACCGAGCCCTCTTTCAGAAGAGACTTTGTCATAGTTCCAACTATATCATCAGGCAGATTATCGGGGCTATGCCGCAGTGGATCATTTCTCTCGCCTGTATAATTGCACATCAGACTGGGGCAGCGGCTTAATGGGATAACCCGCCAAGAGATCCAAACTCATACCAAGTCAATGCCATTTAGACCATTCCCCAGAAGAGCCCTGATCTTCTTTATGGTGGGAGCAAGTTTTTGACGTTCTGCGGCAGACAGCTTATCTGCAGTGGATGGTTGGATTCGAGGCGCAGGGCGCGAAAGCCGGGCAGAGGATTCTCATTATTCAGAGAAGTATCCTGACAGTAGAACCACGTCTGGTTCCAGTCCTGTCAGTGACTCGGCGGTTCAGCATACGTGAAAAGGCAATCCCTCCGTCGCTGAATGGAAATGCCACCAAGTTCCAAACTGGGTCCGTTGGCACGTTCATTCTGGCGGTTTAAATAAAACAGCTCTCGGAAAAGCAGTAGGTTGGGTTCTTCTCCCAGATATACTTCACAAAACACTTGAAAGTTGCAAATATTTGATATGGAGTTGGGCCCAATATCTTGAGGACGGAGGTCAAAGAAGTGCAAAAAATCTCTGAAATTTTTTGAGCCGGGTGGAGAAAAGCCCCGGTTCATGTGATCAGTGAACACGATGACTTCCCCTTCCTTGGGGTGAGATTTTTCCTCGGTAGGATCAGGAGCACGATAGGACATGATTTCTTTATTGGGCAGATAACCGGACTTCACGAAACCATAAAGGGTGCTCTCAGTAATGACGGATTTAACCCAGTTACAGGTCACGGGTGCTTTGGGAGCCTTGGGTGCCATTATGAAGTCGGAAGCCTGTAACAAAATAAAGTTTGTCCGGCTCAAATTTAAACCGGAGGAGAACATTTCAAATACATATCCAAGATGGCGGCTTAAGTAGGGGCCTAATGACATATGGCTAAGCATACCCGGTTATTCAAAGCCGCCATGGGCTTGAAGTAGCTAAATTATTTTAAACCGCCATGAGTGGTCGGAATTATCAATTGAATGTGGCCTATTTTAAGCCGGTGACGAGAGTCGCCATGGTTAAATGGATCTGAGAGAAACAGATTTTTCCCTAAGTGTCGCACAAACAAGTTTCGCAGCTGGCAGATATTATTTTGGATCAAACAGGTGTACAGAAAAGGAAGTATTCTAGACCTAAAACTAGTACAGATGAGTTCATAAGCTCGAGCAAGGCCTCTATACAAGTGAAAGTGGATCTATTTACATCTAAGATGGGGGCGGAACGGCTAACGCATGAGTTTATACTCCCTTAAATATCAAATCCGGTTGCGGTGGCGAAATCTATGAAGGGTTCATGACGAACGGCGAAGAACACCGACGAACTTGAAAATCCTAATGGGGATCTAGGATATGGAAGGGAAGGAACTTACAGATGCAGACTTGCTGTAGGGGTTCGTTGCTGTTCTCCGGAGGATTCAGGTCGATGCAGCGGCCAAGGTCGTCGAAGATGCGGTTCTCTGCGGCGGCGGCGACGGAACTGGAGCGGCAAAGGAGTCGCGGAAGGAAGAAGACGACAGAAGGGGGAGAATAGAAAAGACCTAGAGGTCGTGCCTATTTATAAGGGAGGATTGACTGAGAAAGCGCAAGAAACGAGGAGGCCAGGCGTGATTATCCAACTACTCCGACGCCTCGATTTTCAGAATGGTCAGTAAAGATAAAGATCTGTTGAGATATGACAGGGTAAAAAACGAATTTAATGGAAGATGACGTCACGGCGGGTTATCACAAATCTAGAAGATGACGTCATAGCGGGTTATCGCAAATCTAGAAGATGACGTCACGGCGGGTTATAACCTTTATGCAGACAGAAGGCTTTCCTTAAAGAATTCAAGATTTACATGAACCGGTTCAAATCAATCTGGGGCCTAATGTTGGGGACATAACTATTTGTGTAAGCCGCCCAGGAGGGGTCGGGTTACGCAAAGGCGATTCATCATATGAAGCCCAAGATCAAGCATGAAGATGGCGGTTCAATAAGGGGTCTAAAGCCCACAGGCAACTTAAGGCCCATAGTGATAAACCGCCATAATGGCATGACTTGTATTGTAAGGCAAGATTAACTAGTGACCGAGCCGGACACTGTTTATGAGCCGACCGGGACTCTGTAAGCCGCAGGGCGTCAACCCGTGTATATAAGGGGACGACCCGCCGGCGGCTGAGGGCAGTAACATACAATCGAGAGTCGGGCATAGTGTATCTCGCTCCCTGGTCATCGAAACCCTAGCAATACCAACTCAACTAGACGTAGGCTTTCACCTTCATCGTAAGGGGCTGAACTAGTATAAAAACTCTCTCGTGTCCCTTGTCCCGTTAACCCCTTTAAGCTTCCTAGTTGCGGTGGCTCCATGACTAACTCCTTTCACGAGGACATCTGCCTTGACAATTCCAGGACAAAGGTCTTTGTACATTTTTGTACCTCCAGGGTGAATGGAATATGAGGATTCGTGTGCTTCTGACAGGATCTTCTGCTTTAAATCCGCTTGATTGGGCACACAAAGCCTTCCCCTAAATCAGAGGGTAAAGTACTGATCCTTCGAGAAATCGGAATGCTTGGCATGTTTTTGCACGTCGGCGTCGCCTGGCTGGGCCTTGCGGATTTCTTCCTCAAGGGTATGGGTAACTTCCAGAATATTGGCAAGGCTAGCCTCAACTATGACTAGGTTGAGCTGAGCAATCTCTTCTTTAACCTCAGGAGGCATAGATTCCAATAGGACATTTAAAGTGACGGGCTTTCTACAGAGCGCATCAGCAACCACGATTGCCTTACCCGGATGGTAATTTATTCCAAGGTCATAATCCTTGACCAACTCAAGCCATCTTCGTTGACGGAGATTTAAACCCGGCTGAGTAAATATATATTTGAGGTTTTTGTGATCGGTAAAAATTTGGCACCTTTTTCCGATGAGGTAGTGTCTCCAAAATTTTAAAGCATGAACTACCGCGGCCATTTCCAAATCATGAGTGGGGTAATTCCCTTCGTGGGGTCATAGCTGTCGTGAGGCGTAAGCTACTACCTTTCCATCTTGCATAAGCACGCATCCCAGTCCTTGCCTGGAAGCGTCGCAGTACACATCAAAGCTGCGGTATATATCTGGAAGTGTTAATACTGGTGCAGTTGTCAGTCGTTTCTTTAACTCAGCGAAATTTTTCTCACAATCCTCAGTCCATTCAAACTTCTTATCCTTTTTGATCAGCTCTGTCATGGGTTTAGCAATCTTGGAAAACCCTTCAATGAAACCGCGGTAGTGTCCGGCTAATCCAAGAAAACTCCGTATCTGAGATACGGTTGCGGGTGGCAACTAGTAGAGCACATCTTTTACCTTGCTTAGGTCCACGGCTATACCCTCAGCGGATAGCAAATGCCCAAGGAATCCAACTTGCTTGAGCCAGAACTCGCATTTACTGAATTTGGCGTATAACTGATGCTCACGGAGTCGTTGTAATACTGCTCGGAGGTGTTCCTTATGCTCTTCTTCACTTCGTGAGTAAATGAGTATATCATCGATGAAGACAACCACGAACTTATCGAGGAAGTCCATGAATACTTTATTCATCATGTGCATGAAGAAGGCGGGGGCGTTGGTGAGGCCAAAAGACATGACTGTATATTCATAGAGACCGTAGCGAGTAGTGAAGGCGGTCTTGGGAATATCCTCCCTTTTAATTTTGAGCTGATAATACCCAATCCGTAAATCGATCTTGGAGAATACCTTGGCCCCACTAAGCTGATCAAACAAATCATCAATTCTTGGCAGAGGGTATTTGTTTTTTATTGTGACATCATTCAGCTGACGGTAATCCACACACATGCGGAGGCTGCCATCTTTCTTGTCCACGAAAATAGCAGGTGATCCCCAGGGTGAGGAGCTGGGGCGGATATACCCTTTCTGGAGCATCTCATCCAGCTGTTTCTTTAGCTCCACTAATTATGATGACGGCATTCGATAATACTTCTTGTGTATTGGTGTGGTTCCGAGCACAAGATCTGTCGCAAACTCAAGCTCTCGATCAGGTGGCATACCTGGCAGTTCTTCTGGGAATTCATCAGGAAACTCGCTGACCACCGGGATTAATTCCATTTCAACCATTGCTGTAAAGACCATTTCCTTGGAGGGCATGCTCCTACGAGCAATAAATTTTGTAGTTTGTCCCTCTTGGCCGGTCAAGTTGACTTCTCGGGTCGCACAATTTATGCATACTTGGTACTGAGTCAGCCAATTCATACCCAAGATAACATCCAACTTATCGGATTCAATAAGTATCAACGAAGTTGGAAAACGGACTCTGTTGATATTGACTTCCAGATTACGGCAGACTATATTGCTTCTGATTAGAAATCCCGGGGTTTGTACCAACATATTTTTGCCAAAAAGCGAACAAGGAAATTTGTTTTGGGCAACAAAACTCCGAGAAATAAAAGAGTGGGAAGCCCCAGAGTCAAATAAAATTACTGCAGGTATGTTATTAACAAGGAACATACCAATGACGACTTTGGAATTCTCTTGGGCTTCGTCGGCGGAAATGTGATGAATGTATCCCGTGAGGTCGTGCTGATATGGGCATGCCTCCATATAATGAACTTGTGGCTTGAATGTAGTATTTGCCCGATTGTTCGTGGGACATTGTTTGGCATAATGTCCGGTTTGCCCACAATTGAAACAGGAATTGTTGCGCAGACGATTCTCTAGAATTGGGTTGAGCGCGTTGTTCTTGACTTGGGTGGTGGTCTTGTTAACATTTTGTTGCCAGTTAACCTTGTATGCTACCTGAGTCGGCTGCTAGATACGAGCCTTCTGCACTGGTTGCATTTCTTTTCTTGGCTCAAACTTGTGCTTGTGATCATTCTTGACGGGCTTAGTGTCTGATACGAGCTTGTGTTCACTTTCAGCAATGAAAGCTTTGTTTACCAGAGTTTGGAAGTCTGGGAAATCGGACATACTGGAGTGCAGCGGAGTTGCGGGTTTAATCCACCAAGAAACCTGTCCATCTTTCTTTCCTCAGTGGCCACGTCATATTAAGACTAACGTGACATGTGATTGAATTTCTGCTAATATTCTCCCACAGACTGATTTCCTTGGAGGAGCGCGAGAAATTCACGCTGCTTAGTCTTCATAATTCCTGTAGGGATGTGATATTTCCAGAATCGTTCCTTGAATCTTGACCAGGTAATTTCTTCATCAGTAGTCCCCATGGCTTTTTCATTTTCCCACCATATGGCAGCAGCGACTTCAAGATAATGTGTTACAAATGGAACCTTATCCCCTTCATCAGTTCCAGCAACCTCAAGCTTCTTTTCCATAGTTCTCAACCAATCATCTGCATCCAAGGGATCAATGGCCCGACTGAAACTGGGAGGCTTAGTCCTTTGAAAATCAGATAGCTTGGAGTGATGGCCAGGCTGATTTCCATTCTGTCCAATCATAGCTTGAATACTTCTGAATATTTCCATCAGATCATTATTTCATCTTTCCTCAAACATACGCATAATTTTCTCGGTGGAGGGCTGATTTGGCGGTGGAGGGGGTGGTGGAACGTACGGCTCGGGTGAGTGTTCTGCCTGTCGTGCGGAACAACGAACAGGAGAACCCTCGCGAACGTTGCTACTGCAACCTCCCCGCGTCATCCTAATATGATTATTTTCCCAAAGCAATGCAACCGAGATGAGAAGCATTCAAAATAAATTGGGGAGAAGCTAGCAACAAAAATCCGAGTAAAGCCTAAATGGCGAAGGAAATACGGCGAATAAAATAAAGTCCAACATAATTATACATAGACTCATACATGAAAGATAACAGCATGCCAGGTCCAACTACCCTCATACAAGAAACGAAACATCATGACTCGTATGACTACATCCATACTCCATCCTGATGACTGCAAATACTCGGAAGCTCTACTGCTCTGCTGGTGCTGCGGGGTCCTCTCCTGAAGCGGACTCAGATCCTGAACTGACAGGGTTAACTGAGACATCCGGGTTAAAAGTGACACGACGACGCTGCCTCGAGGGCTCTCCCTCAGAGGCAGGTGAAGGGTGAATCATCGGGGCTATAGGAGTGGCGAGGAGTGAAACCCACTCAGCAGGAGCACTAAGTGGACTCATAGTCACGGTGCCCGAGCTACTCGGGGGAGTAACCAGGGAAACAGGGAATCTAGAACTGGCAGGAATATAGGGAGTAAATCCTACAGATGGTGGAGTAGTGGCTGAGCTAGCAGAGACTAAAGCTGAGGCTAAATCAGTACGGGCGCGACTCAGCTCATGAGCCAGCTCGTAGATCAGAAGATAGATAGCAGTGATATAGCGAGAAAGGTGGCTAGCTGCACTATCAGACTCCGGATCAATGACAGGGAAACGGACACGACCATTATCGTGGAGAGAAGGATAGTAGTGAAAACCTGGGTGGTTCTGCATCCGGACCTCCTTGTAACGGAGCTCAACGAGTACCTCGAATGCAGCAAACTGGACAGCCTAAGAAGCGGCAGAAGCGTAGCTGCTTCGAGAAGTATGAGTGTAAGAGATGGAATCGGAACTGGTACGCAGAATAACCACGGCGTGATACTCATACACTGAGTCAGCTAGACGCTCCCGGTACACACGATAGACTGGATCATCACCGCGAATGGACCGACGCCACCGCGTTCTGAAGGAGATGCGATGACGTGTACGACATCAGCTACAACTGGCACGGATACAGCACCAGAGCCATCTACACTCACAACCATTAGCAAGTTAGCATAAAAATAAAAATCAGTGCATGCAATGCAACAACCAGCTACAAATGTTACCGGCACTCAGCTACAACTCGTATCAAATGTCCAGTTAACTCGGCTTAGTCTAGCATGGCCTACAGTCAGCGTGGCTCTGATACCAAGTGTTGTGGCACCCCGGCTCAGAGCGACCGGTTTATCCTGCATTGCCAGCCCAGTGACCTTGTCTTCTGGCAACACACAACAACTTGGTACAGAAAAACAACCGCTTTATTCATGCTAGCGGAGCATAGTTCATATTACAATAGTTAGCGAGGCCAAGCGGCACACACGGTGCGGCCGAACAATATGTACATTATTTAGTGAACATAAAGGGGCCTCGGTCATGACAACTATGCGGCAGCGGAACAACGTCGTAGCGGAACTCCATAGCACAGGGACACCGATGTGGACACGATCTAGACTCGGACAGCTCTCCTTTCCAACGAGACTTTCCTGAAATCTGCCATGTCACGCCAGGTCAGTACATTTAATGTACTTGCAAGCTCACAACAAGCATAAACATAATGACAAACAATATCATGATATTTAACCAATTAATGACAATGCAACAATATATATATCCATCATGCTGTGATTATACCCAAGTGATGCTCATCCCATGGACTGGCTTACCGAACGTGATCATTTTCAGACCACAAACATGAAGAACTTCACAACAATCACGTGATCCTTACGAAGATCACAACCCTAACCAACACTTGGCCTCAAAAAGTGATCCTTACGGTGATCACAACCAGACCACACCTGGTCCAACTCAACACGATGGCCTCACTGCCATTACCTCAGTGCAACTCTTAGTGTGCAAATTTATTAAGTGTTGACCCATGGTGTACCCTACTTTCGAGCGTGTCTGTAACCGTGGACTCGGCTATTGATAGATTAATACACTCTGCAGAGGTAGCACACTAGACCCACACTACGGAACCCATGGCCTCTCACTCCCATTCGGGTGGACCAACGGCATTCCGACGGAACCACTTCATTGTCATGACACTCTCCCAGCCACTCCGACTCAATTCCCCATTGGGCTAGTCCTGGGTGGCCCCGTGTCTACCTCAAGACACCTCAAACCACCGTCGTGGCAACGATACACTCTGGGACCCAAACACTTAACTCATCATTGGGCACACAAGGTTATGCCTGCTTACCGGGCCAAGGTACAGCACACCCATAACCTTCCCTAGATGGAGGCACCACAATGAAACGCATTAAGGTCGTCCCATACCGGCAAATGTGGTTGCACTGGGAAAAACTCGTTTCAGCGGCACCACGACCCGGTCAACAACATATTCAAGTTGAGTTATTTATCAGGTTCAACTTAAAGTGAAAGTAATCGGTGCCATAATGCCATGCTATGCATCACTAACATATGCATCACATAACCATGAAAATTAACTACGCTCACACGGAGCCATCGTCAACTCAAGATACTTCTCTGGTTAAGATCAAACCTCACTTAAACTAGAATCATTTCTAGCAATCTCATCATTTTTCATCATGCAAGAATAATAATTAAACTCATTATTAACCTCCATGACCATATCAATTTATCATTACTCATATCTAAGTTCTTGTTAGGTTATCAGCAAGATTCATTTCAAACTTTCTGTAAATCAAGCATATTTAACATGGCAAGCATTTAACAGAATATAATTATCATAATAATTATTTAAATGCAGGAATAATCATAAGTTCAAGTAGGAAAATCACAAATATTGAAGTGGCACTATGAAAATGTTGCTGTGGCTTGCCTTAGTGCTGATGAGGTTCACAACTCTCCTTGTGATCCTGAAGACAAGCTTGCTCTTCTAAGAATAAATAAAACCACAAAAACAAAACATCAAGAAACCTTCTGGAAATTACCAGAAAATTAGACAACAAGGAAAAATCCCATCTTTTGGGTACTGTTAGATTTTTGGACAAAGAACACAATGCAAAAAGAATCAATGCATTTGGACTTATAAATAAAAAGTTATGGCTGTTTGAAGTTTCCTCGATTTAAATGAATTTGAAATAAAACAAACAAACTGGGGGGTGACGTCGAAGGCGTAAAAGCCCAGGGCGCTACCACTCGCACCGCTTCGCGCGCGTACTGAGTGGCTGACTAGCAGGCCCCGCTAGTCAGGCCAGAAGGAGGGGGAGAAGGAAACAGAGGGAGGCAGAGCTTCGCCGGGGCACACGCCGGCGACGAGGGTTCTTGGGGTCGAACGAGAGGGGGGAATCGAAGGAGAAGAAGATTGCGCACCTGCCCATATCCGTAGCATGGCTAGAGGTGACCGGACGGTGTCAGAAACGGCCTCTCCAGCAGAGGCGGGGGGCAGAGGTCGCCAGAGACGAAGACGACGGTGGCTCGGGGCGGCTCCAGGGGCTCCAGCGGGGCGGAACGGCTTCACCGAAGAGTGGCGGAGGCCCTGGCAGGTTCGCCCTGGCCTGGGAGGGGTCGGAGCTGCGGGGACGACCTGGAGGGGATCGCCGGCGAGCTCGGGCTTTGGGACGGCAGATCGTGTCCTGCTCGGCTGGGCTGCGGCTTCTACTGGCTTGTGGTGGGTGTGGGAGTAGCTGCGGGTGCTCAAGGAGGGCTGGGGTGGTGGCATTTATAGGCGGGCGGCGAGAGGGGTTCGGGCTCCGCCGGAGGACACCTGTCCATGGCGCCTGGCGACAAACAGCGCCAGTGAGAGAGGGGGAAGACAACGGAGGTCACGCGGTAACTATTGGCGGGCGCGGACGAGCACAGGGGCGAGGGAGAAGATGACGAGGACAGTGCGTCGCGCGCTGTGTCGTTGGTTGGACCGTGCCCATGCCTGCTGCAGCGAGCTCCGGCGTCGGCGAGCGCCAGGGGGAGTTAAGGGGTGGAGACGGGGATGGTGGCGAGGCTTGGCATGCTTGGGCAGGTCAAGGCGAGCACGCTGGCCAACAGAGCGCTTAGGCGGCACGCAGAGCGCGTGTTTTGCATGCCAAGACGCCGGACGAACGCGGTCATCAAGCGTGAACCGTGACATCAGGCCACCCTAAGCGCTAACTTGATGTCTGGCGTGTAGTCAGGTGCAGTAGAAATGGATTTGTACTGCTAGCAAGTTTCTGGACAGTAACTTTGGAGATTTACTGTGGTCAAACCACTAGGAGTTAAGGGCTGAGCTTTGGAGGTTTGCTTATACTTACTAAGGTAAATAGGCACAAGAAAAACTAGCTAGAATGGAGCTAGTAAAATGGTAGTTGCTGTAGAAACTACCATTTCTGTCCAAAAATGAATTTATTTTCTGTAGCCAAAATTTTCGAAAGGGTGATGAAATATTTTTGCTCAGAAAGGTGCCCTAGGGATCAAAGAATAATTGGGATTTTTGTCAGGATTCTTGGGCAAGAAAAATTACGGTTGCTTTGGAGCACCAAGGGCTAGCTAGGGTTTTGGAGGGCAAAATGAATATTTTTAAGAAAAATATTCCAAGCAATATTTTGGGTTGATCCAGAGGTGAAATGATGGTTTTGAAAAGGAGAGGGAGCACTTGGGTGAAAATCAAGGGGTACCCAAGTGGTTAAGTCCAAATGAAGTGATTCAAAAACCCTAAATTCAAAACCAACTCAACTGAAGACCAGGCAAAGAAAAGAGGGCAAGAACCAGGCTGTCACATTATCAAAGTAGCGAACACAAATCAAACCAACATGATGAACGTGACTAGATGAAATTCCCATGTACCCTCAAGAACGCTTGGCTTATCATAAGAGACTGTTTTGGCCTATCCTTTGCCTCTAAAGGATTGGGCTACCTTGCTGCATACTTGTTACTATTATCGTTACTTGCTCGTTACAAATTACCTTGCTATCAAACTACTTGCTACTTACAATTTCAGCACTTGAAGACATTACCTTACTGAAAACTACTTGACATCCATCTGCTCCTCGTTGGGTTCGACCTTCTTACTTATCGAAAAGAGCTACAATTGATCCCCTATACTTGTGGGTCATCACTTCCCCAAGTCAACTGCTCCATTATTGTCACAAAAGATTTTCATTGGACCCGATGCATTAGGTATTACACCTAGATCGGATATGAACTCCTTCATCCAGACTCCTTCATTTGCTGGTTCTAAACCAGCTATGTACTCCGCTTCACACGTAGATCCCGCCACGATGCTCTGCTTGGAACTGCACCAACTAACAGCTCCACCATTCAATATAAATATGTATCCGGTTTGCGACATAGAGTCATCCGGATTAGTGTCAATGCTTGCATCGACGTAACCATTTACGACAAGCTCTTTGTCGCCTCCATAAACGAAAAACATATCCTTAGTCCTTTTCAGGTATTTCAGAATGTTCTTGACCGTTGTCCAGTGATCCACTCCTGGATTACTTTGGTACCTCCCTGCTAAACTTATAGCAAGGCACACATCAGGTCTGCTACACATCATTGCATACATGATAGAACCTATGGCTGAAGCATAGGGAATGACTTTCATTTTCTCTCTATCTTTTGCAGTAGTTGGGCATTGAGTCTAAGTCAACTTCACACCTTCTAACACAGGCAAGAATCCTTTCTTTGACTGATCCCTTTTGAACTTCTTCAAAACTTTATCAAGGTATGTGCTTTGTGAAAGTCCAATTAAGCGTCTTGATCTATCTCTATAGATCTTGATACCCAATATATAAGCAGCTTCACCGAGGTCTTTCACTGAAAAATTCTTATTCAAGTATCCTTTTATGCTATCCAGAAATTATGTATCATTTCGAATCAACAATATGTCATCCACATATAATATTAGAAATTCTACAGAGCTCCCACTCACTTTCTTGTAAATACAGGCTTCTCCAAAAGTCTGTATAAAACTATATGCTTTGATCACACTATCAAAGTGTATATTCCAACTCCGAGATGCTTGCACTAGTCCATAAATGGATCGCTGGAGCTTGCACACTTTGTTAACACCTTTAGGATCGACAAAACCTTCTGGTTGCTTCATACAACTCTTCTTTAAGAAATCCATTAAGGAATGCAGTTTTGACGTCCATTTCCCAAATTTCATAATCATAAAATGCGGCAATTGCTAACATGATTCGGACAGACTTAAGCATCGCTACGGGTGAGAAGGTCTCATCATAGTCAACTCCTTGAACTTTTTGAAAACCTTTCACAAGTTGGCCTTTGTAGACAGTAATGATAACCCACATGTATAGGGGATCGCAATAGTTTTCGAGGGTAGAGTATTCAACCCAAATTTATTGATTCGACACAAGGGGAGCCAAAGAATATTCTCAAGTATTAGCAGCTGAGTTGTCAGTTCAACCACACCTGAAAGACTTAATATCTACAGCAAAGTATTTAGTAGCAAAGTAGTATGGAAGTACTTGATACGGTGGCAAAAGTAACTTGAGCAGTTTTTGTAGCAATCGTAATAAAGGGCAAATGTAAA
The DNA here is from genome assembly GCA_021605145.1 of Aegilops bicornis. NCBI lineage: Eukaryota > Viridiplantae > Streptophyta > Magnoliopsida > Poales > Poaceae > Aegilops > Aegilops bicornis. Next base: position 760,121,190 of record CM038671.1, on the reverse strand, counting down.
AGTAACTAAGCAAAGATCAATATGTGAAAAGCTCGTAGGCAATGGATCAACGATGGATAATTATGTCGGATGAAATTCCTCATGCAACAGCTATAACATAGGGTGACACAGAACTAGCTCCAGTTCATCAATGTAATGTAGGCATGTATTTCGAATATAGTCATACGTGTGATATGTCCATTTTGCATCATGCTTTTATATTGATATTTACTGCATTATGGGCTGTTATTACACATTATGTTACAATACTTAGGCCTATTCTCTCTTATTTTACAAGGTTTACATAAAGAGGGAGAATGCCCTTTGGAATTCGGGAATTTGGAAAAGGAGCAAATATTGGAGACCTATTCTGCACAACTCCAAAAGTCCTGAAACTCCACGGAAGTTATTTTTGGAAATAATAAAAAATATTGAGCGAAGAAAATACCAGAGGGGGCCCACACCCTGGCCATGAGGGTGGGGGGCACGCCCTACCCCCCTGGACACTTCCCTCCGGGAGGGGGAAATCATCGCCATCGTCATCACCAACGATCCTCTCACTGGGAGGGGGCCAATCTCCATCAACATCTTCACCAGCACCATCTCCTGTCAAACCCTAGTTCATCTCTTGTATCCAATCTTTGTCTCATAGCCTGGGATTGGTACCTGTAGGTTGCTAGTAGTGTTGATTACTCCTTGTAGTTGGTGCTAGTTGGTTTATTTGGTGGAAGATCATATTTTCAGATCCATTATGCATATTAATACCCCTCTGATTATGAACATGAATATGCTTTGTGAGTAGTTACGTTTGTTCCTAAGGACATGGGAGAAGTCTTGCTATTAGTAGTCATGTGAATTTGGTATTCGTTCGATATTTTGATGAGATGTATGTTGTCTCTCCTCTAGTGGTGTTATGTGAATGTCGACTACATAACACTTCACCATTATTCGGGCCTAGAGGAAGGCATTGGGAAGTAATAAGTAGATGATGGGTTGCTAGAGTGACAGAAGCTTAAACCCTACTTTATGTGTTGCTTCGTAAGGGGCTGATTTGGATCCATATGTTTCATGCTATGGTTAGGTTTACCTTAATACTTCTTTTGTAGTTGTGGATGCTTGCAATAGGAGTTAACCATAAGTGGGATGCTTGTCCAAGTAAGGACAGCACCCAGCAATCGTCCACCCACATATCAAATTATCAAAGCAATCAACGCGAATCATATGAACGTGATGAAAACTAGCTTGACGATAATTCCCATGTGTCCTCGGGAGCGTTTTCCTTCATATAAGAAATTGTCCAGGCTTGTCCTTTGCTACAAAAAGGATTGGGCCACCTTGCTGCACTTTATTTACTTTTGTTACTTGTTGCTCGTTACCAATTATCTTATCACGAAACTATCTGTTACCTATAATTTCAGTGCTTGCAGAGAATACCTTAGTGAAAACCGCTTATCATTTCCTTCTGCTCCTCGTTGGGTTCGACACTCTTACTTATTGAAAGGACTACGATAGATCCCCTATACTTGTGGGTCATCAACGTGCTTATGGAAAAGAACTTGCATGACATCTTTTGTCCTACCCTCCCGTGGCAGCGGGGTCCTATTGGAAACTAAGGGATATTAAGGCCTCCTTTTAATAGAGTACTGGACCAAAGCATTAACACTTAGTGAATACATGAAATCCTCAAACTATGGTCATCACCGGGAGTGGTCCCGATTATTGTCACTTCGGGGTTGCTGGATAATAACACATAGTAGGTGACTATTGACTTGCAAGATAGAATCAAGAACTCACATATATTCATGAAAACATAATAGGTTCAGATCTGAAATCATGGCACTCGGGCCCTAGTGACAAGCATTAAGCATAGCAAAGTCATAGCAACATCAATCTTAGATGGAGACTAGGGATCAAACCCTAACAAAACTAACTCGATTACATGGTAAATCTCATCCAAACCCATCACCGTCCAGCAAGCCTACGATGGGATTACTCACACACATCGGTGAGCATCATGAAATTGGTGATGGAGGATGGCTGATGTTGATGATGGCAATGGATTCCCCTCTCCAGAGCCCCGAACGGACTCCAGATCAGCCCTCCCGAGGAAGATTAGGGCTTGGCGGCGGCTCTGTATCGTAAAACGCGATGAATCCTTCTCTCTGATTTTTTTCTCCCGGAAAGTGAATATATGGAGTTGGGGTTGAGGTCGGTGGAGTCCCAGGGGGCCCACAAGGCAGGGGTGTGCCCTAAGGGGGCGCCCTGCCCCCTCGTGGACAGGACGTGGGCCCCCTGATGCTGATTCTTTCGCCAATATTTTTCATTAATTCCAAAAACGTGTCTCTGTGGATTTTCAGGTCATTCCGAGAACTTTTATTTCTGCACAAAAATAACACCATGGCAGTTCTGCTGAAAACAGCGTCTGTCTGGGTTAGTTCCATTCAAATCATGCAAGTTAGAGTCCAAAACAAGGGCAAACGTGTTTGGAAAAGTAGATACGTTGGAGACGTATCAAGTAAAATTACCGTCAGCGTCAGTCTTCTTCTTGAAGATTCATTTATTCTCTATGGCTTGCCGATCATCGGGCAAGTCAACCAAAGTCAACACTTTGTTCTCATACATGGATCCCATCTTAGATTTCATGGCCTCAAGCCATTTCACGGAATTTGGGCTCATCATCGCTTCCTCATAGTTCGTAGGTTCGTCATGGTCTAGTAACATGACTTCCAAAACAGGATTACCATACCACTCTGGTGCGGAACGTACTCTGGTTGACCTACGAGGTTCGGTAGTAACTAGATCTGAAGTTTCATGATCATCATCATTAACTTCCTCACTAATTGGTGTAGGAATCACTAGAACTGATTTCTGTGATGAACTACTTTCCAATTCGGGAGAAGGTACAATTACCTCATCAAGTTCTACTTTCCTCCCACTCACTTCTTTCGAGAGAAACTCCTTCTCTAGAAAGGATCCATTCTTAGCAACGAATATCTTGCCTTCAGATCTGTGATAGAAGGTGTACCCAACAGTTTCTTTTGGGTATCCTATGAAGAAACATTTCTCTGATTTGGGTTCGAGCTTATCAGGTTGAAGCTTTTTCACATAAGTATCATAGCCCCTAACTTTAAGAAACAACAGCTTAGGTTTCTTGCTAAACCACAGTTCATATGGTGTCGTCTCCACGGATTTAGATGGTGCCCTATTTAACGTGAATGCAGCCGTATCTAAAGAATAACCCCAAAACGATAGCAGTAAATCGGTAAGAGACATCATAGATCGCACCATATTAATAAAGTACGGTTACGACGTCGGACACACCATTACGCTGTGGTGTTCCAGGTGGCGTGAGTTGAGAGATTATTCCACATTGTTTCAAATGAAAACCAAACTCATAAGTCAAATATTCACCTCCACGACCAGATCGTTGAAATTTTATTTTCTTGTTATGATGATTTTCCACTTCACTCTGAAATTCATTAGACTTTTCAAATGTTTCAGACTTATGTTTCATCAAGTAGATATATCCATATCTGCTCAAATCATCTGTGAAGCTCAGAAAATAACGATACCCGCCGCGAGCCTCAACACTCATAGGACCGCATACATCAGTATGTATTATTTTCAATAAGTCTGTGGCTTGCTCCATTGTTCCGGAGAACAGAGTCTTAGTCATCTTGCCCATGAGGCATGGTTCGCAAGCATCAAGTGATTCCAAAAGCCCATCAGCATGGAGTTTCTTCATGCGTTTTACACCAATATGACCTAAACGGCAGTGCCACAAATAAGTTGCACTATCATTATTAACTTTGCATCTTTTGGCTTCAATATTATGAATATGTGTATCACTACAATCGAGACTCAACAAAAATAGACCACTCATCAAGGGTGCATGACCATAAAAGATGTTACTCATATAAACAGAACAACCATGATTCTCTGATTTAAATGAATAATCGTCTCGCATCAAACAAGATCCAGATATAATGTTCATGCTCAACACTGGCACCAAATAACGATTATTCGGGTCTAAAACTAATCCTAACGATAGATGTAGAGGTAGCGTGCCGACGGCGATCACATCAACCTTGGAACCATTTCCAACGCGCATCGTCACCTCGTCCTTAGCCAATCTAAGGACAATCCGTAGCCCCTGTTTCGAGTTGCAAATATGAGCAACAGAACCAGTATCAAATACCCAGGCGCTACTACGAGCATTAGTAAGGTACACATCAATAACATGTATATCAAATATACCTTTCACTTTGCCATCCTTCTTATCCGCCAAATACTTGGGGCAGTTCCGCTTCCAGTGACCAGTCCCTTTGTAGTAGAAGCATTCAGTTTCAGGCTTAGGTCTGGACTTGGGCTTCTTCCCTTGAGCAACAGCTTGCTTGTTGTTCTTCTTGAAGTTCCCCTTCTTCCCTGTAACATCCCAAAATTCTAAATTTTGGAATGTTATAAACACATAGCTAGTTTTGGTTGATTGTTTGATTGATTGACTGAAAGTGAGTGAATTTGAAACTTTTGAAAGTTAAATGAGAGGGAATAAAAGGACTTTCCCAAACTTTCATTTTTGCTTTTATGATCTCCGGGAATTCAAATTCTTTTCATCACAAAATCCTGGAGAGAAGATGACATGACTTCTTCCATTTATTTAAATGACAAGGGGTGTTGAAAATATTTGAATTTCATTTGGAAAATATTTTCCAATTCATAAACTTCATGCAACTCAGTGATTTTCACGAGCGAGGATAAAATGACTTCTTCAAAACATATGAAATATGAGTTGGGAGTTTCAAATGATCAAATTCGAAGTCCTTTTGGAATTATTTTTCAATTTGGAGTTATTTGGATTTTATTCAAATTATTTTTCTCCAAAATAAAATACATGGAAAATAGGGTAACATGATCCGATACATCAGAAAATTGAAGATAAATAAATTTGGAGTCATTTTGGTATTTTTAAAATAATTTTTATTAGATTTTAGTAGGGCAGTAGCACTCTTTGATTTATTCAAAATTGTGTGTACTTTATTTGATGTTAGTAAAATGTTCATCTTGTAGGAAATATTTTTCTGCAAATTTTGATATATTATATGCCTATATAAAAGTTTTAATAATTTTGTTTTTGTTTTAGTTCTGTGAAATTTTGTTAAAAATATATATATATATGCAGCGCCTTGGGCCAAAGGCCCAAGCCGCCGACCAGCCACCGGCCAAGTCCAAGGCCAAGGCCATCGCACGCACACACCTAGGGGGCCAGGGAGCCAAGGTTTCCTATTCTTTTACAAATCCTAGTAGGATTTGATCCCGTTTCGTTATTCCGTTTATTCCGATTTGTTTTTAGATATTTTCCCTCTTTGTTTCCTAATCCTAGTCTATTTCTTGTCCCCTACCCCGAGCAAAGCCCTCCCATCCCCATTATAAATACCCAAGCCCCCCCCCCCCCCCCTCCAACACATCAAACCAACACCTCTCCTTTCCTCTCCTCTCCGCAGTAGCAGCAAGCGGCACCACCGCCGCCGCCAAGTGCTGCCGCCGCGCCCTCGACCTCTCCTGAGGTTTATATGATCTCCTCTCCACCGTCCCGTGATCTCCTTTCCTCTAGGAGCAACCGCAACATCGGATCCGACCTTCTTCCCCAACTCCGACGACTACTCCGGTGAGATCCACGAAATCCCGTAATTCATTTTTTCAGAAAATAGCAATCTTAGAAAATTCATATCTTTTAGAGTTTTTAGTATTTTTGAGTGATTCCAATTGCTATGTGTCACAAATTTGCTGAAGTATCTGTTAGCGTCTCTGTATTTCAAATTTGAGTAGTTTAAATTTGAATTTGATAAATTTTGTTCAGATTAGTATTTTGGCCATAACTTGAGTTTAAAAATAGGTTTTTAATTAATTCTTTTTGCTCCTGGTCTCTAGGACCTTTGTTTATCCAGTAGTATTTAGTATTTTATTTTTAGGTTAATTTAAATTAGGTTTTTAGCAAAACAGTACTGTTTTATTATTAGTTCTGTTTTAGCTTTTTCTTTATTGTTTTTATTAGTTTTAAATTATTTCTTTTTGTCACTTTTGACAAAATTAGTTGTGTTTCTGTTAGACAACAGGAGAAAATTTTATTTTTATTTTAAAAATTTATTTTCCTTACTTTTGTATGAAACCTTCTATAGGTCATAGTTAGAGTTTTATAAAAGCTTTTTATTTGTTTCTTTTTGCAAATAAAATTTTATGAAAAAAATACTTTCTGTTAACTTAGTTGTTTTACTTTTTATTTTCTGTTAAATTATTAGTTTAGTGCTTTAATTGCTGTTATGTTTTTTTACTTAGGGCAAAACTATGTTAGATGCTTGTAGCAAAGTCATAGATCTTCGTTAGCAGTTTTTCTTTGTAGTTTTATTTGAAGTTTCTTTTGATTTTGTTTGAGTTTTATTATCGATTTTCCTTGCTGTATTGATTGTTATTTCGAGTGCTAAAATTGTTTGCTAGGATGTTTGCTTATGTGAATGCTATGTTTGACTATATAGATTTTCAACGGAGTGACGATTAGTTCTACCAAGTCATTATTCGAGAGTGTTGTTATCTTCATCAACTTACGTGCAAGTTCACTTTGACCATGTTTTTCATACCTATGTGTTTTATTGCATCTAGTGTCATCTTCGCAACAATCCCTCCAGTGGTGATATTGAATCCTTGTAGTTGAGTAGTATGCATGAGGTAGGAACCCATCACCCTGTTACCAAGCCCAGGACGTTATTTATTTTAATGCTACGCTATAGTAGACAGGGTTGGTATGAGTGCTCGGGAGTGGTGTGAGAATGGAGGATCTACGTCAATGACGACAACTCCATGATGGAATCTGCAAGGACTGCATCTTCAAGGCCTCAAGACTTCAAGACTCGAGACAAGAATTCAATACACACTACTGGGTGAAGGACGGTTGACGGGCACCTGGAGAAACCAAGTGGTTGGCCAGGATGCATGGAGAAGCGCCATGACATCTTGCGGAAAGCTTCACCTGGACTCAAAGAGACGGAAGAATACTTCATGCCGGAAGCTTACGTGCAACCGCAAGTCACTATGGGCTCTGGCTTGGTTGACCTTAGTTGTGACTCTGGCTGGGACGGTGCTAGCAGATGTAGAACTACTAGGATTGGATGAGCACCGGACAGTGGTCAGAGGAACTCTTCGGAAGACCATGTTTCGGTCGTCTTGTTCTCAAACACCCTGAAGTGCGAGAACGTAAAAAGAGGGATCGAATCTTGCGGGTAAAGTGTACAAACCTCTGCAGAGGGTTTAAACCTAATCGATTAGCCGTGTCCCCGGTTACGGAAAATTTGAGCATCTGGACTTGGATCTATCTCGGAACTCTCAACACCGGACTGATAACTTAATTGTGGGTAACTTATGATGATTTTGGGCTACGAGACATCGGTTGGCGGAACCATGTCATGATAGAAAACTCCATAGTACAGATTTCATTTATTCCTTTGATGTAGGGAAAATAAAACCAGCTTTTACGCAAACAAAACTCGCATACGTAGCCACAAAGCCATATTGCATATAGTATAGTTTTATCATCTGTTTTCTCATGTTGTGATCTTGCCGGTACATTCAATGTCTTGACCTACTCGGCTGCAACGTATCATGTTGCAGATATTTCCTCGACGAGTAAGAGTACGGTACAGGGTTACGGTCTACACTCAACTTGCCGATGGCGTTGATGGGACTCCATACCCGACTATTTGTTTCCGCTGTGACTTATGAGGTATATATCAGTTTTATGTTATTTATACATGTGATTGCACTTTGATATATACATTGATGTACTGTGTGTGTCAGCATACTGATCCAGGGATGGCACAGAAACACAGAGGCTTGACCGTCTGAGGTCGGGTCGCTACAGATATGGTATCAGAGCACATGTTGACTGTAGAACCTGACCCTAGAAATCGGAAAGCCCCTAGGACAGGATGTCTCAAAAAACTTTCTTTTCAAAAGGATCCTTTACTTCTCGTCTTTTTTTGATTTTATCAAGTAGTTCCTCTGACCTCAAATAGTTAGAATATACACCTTTCCCTTTTGACCACACGGAAGATCAATTGAAGTCACTCCAAGAATTAAAAATATTGGACAACTGATGGCCATTTCAGAGTAAAGAGGATTTCACCATGCGTTGGAAGAATTGCAGCTGCAACAATTGAAGACTCTGAAGACTTGAAGAATTTGAAGTTCCTGAAGAATTATTTGACCTTTAGAGACCAAACCCTGTTATACACCTACGTTAGATGCGATGATTTGTGAGCTGTCATTTGTTTGATGTTTTCCGAGAGCCCCAAAATAAAACTCGTTTCTTCAAAACTATTGTTTGTATTGTGTGTATCTCTCTATCCAGCTCTCTCTTATCTCACCCTAAAACCCTTGGAGGCAATAGATGATGAATGAAGAAGGACCGGTATTCTCTGGACCGAAAACCCAGCCGGAGGCAGAGCTATGGATTCAGAACATGGAGAATCACTTCGGGAGCAATTTGGTTTCAAGGAAGAATGAAGTATCGTACGCTCTTCAGTAATTTGAAGGAAGTGCTGCAACATGGTGGCAGATGCATCAAGCTATACAGGGATGGAATGGATCAAAGACTTGGGAAGAATTCAAGAAGACTCTGACAAGATCTCGTCTTATCCGGAAACACCATGCTACACCAAGAAAGAAACCTTGTGCCTGCAAGATTTGCGGAGAAATAGGACACACCCAGGAGGAACACAAGGATGGATGCCCTCATTGTGAGGAGAAACACCCAGCTGAGGAATGCCCAACTAGTCAGGTGACTTGTTTCTTGTGTGAAGGAACCACCCACTACCCGACTCGGTGTCGATTTACCCCATGGTGCAACAAACTATTCAGGAGCAGGAAGAAGGAATGAAAGAAGCGCCCGAGAAGTTATGAAAGAACCTGTGATGAAGGAATGTGTTGAAGACCACGATGGAGAAGGCCTCAACAGATTTTACTCCAATGCCTGCTATTCATGTGGAGAAGAAGGACATTTTTCACAAGATTGCACCAAGGAAAGAAAAGAGTATCTGGGATACTTCCGACGGAAGCAATAGAGTTTGATCCACAGGGAATAAAAGGTTTGATCGTAACGAAGAAACCCGGAAGAGAAAACAAAGACACCCTCGTAACAACCCAATTTCTGCAAAGAGGGACAAGAGTCATATTACCTGTTTTGAATGTAAGGACGTCGGGCATTATGCCAATCATTGTCTTGAAAGGAAGCAAGGAACTCAAGGAGCAGGCACCATCTCCAAGAAAGCCCAAAGACTTATCGAAAGTTATGTGTTTTCATTGCAAGGAAGCAGGACATTATGCTACTAAATGTTCCTACAAGAAGGAAGCTGGAGTTGAGTAGTTGGAATTTTGATATGGATAATAAGAGTGGTAGAAACCAATTTTTTCATGAGTACAATAAGTTGAGTTATGTAATGGGTGCTCGAGTTTGTAATGGATTCATGAAATCAATAAAGTTAAGGTGACATGTTTTCATATGTTTAATTGTATGAGTTGTTACTCTATGAACACGGATTTTGACCATTTTCGAGGATATGAGAAATATGGTCTATGGATGGATTCGTGAATTTCATTTTAAGGGTGATAGTACCCTATGAAGAAAACTAGACCAATGGAAATGGAAATGTGTCCCACCGGTTGGAGTTTGGAAAAAATGAGTTGAAGTTTTATCTTTGATGTGATGGTATTAAGAAATGAAATGTTATTGGATTTAAAGTGGTGTAATGTTGGAAAATGGAGCAATTGTAACTCCAAGGATGAGTGAAAGTGGTACAAGTGTTGAAGTGCGCTCATAACCCACAGGCCCAGGAATTAATAAGGGTCAAGTACCCACTGGAGAAAGAAATTTTGGGAATAGACTACGATTTGATCAACCGACGATTCTATAGGAGTTTACGCAAAACCTGAGAGTTGTTAAGGAACGATAGATGTTTGTTTGGCCTGCAGAATCAATGGATTTTTCCGAACTTGGTTCGTCGACAAGAGAAATTCTGCAATGCTTGCGAGGATGACCGAGTGTTAGAATGCGAGATTCACTAAACCATGTACAAGGTAATGATTTGGGTGCGGGATGGATTGATCACCATACCGACTTACCCTTATTATTCGCTTTGCTATATGGGATGGTAAAATCTGAGTGACTTACCTATAGTAGAGAGACGCATTTATCAAAACCTTGTTTAAATCTTAGAAAGGTATAGGTATTTTTTCCCTTGTACACGGCAGTTGTTGCCAACCGTAGGTTATACGGAGAGGTTCAACCCAGACCCGTTTTCTGTAGGAGAAACCATAAATCGTTGACCACCATGAGATACCGATATTTGTTTAGAATTGGCGCTGCACTGCCGCCTATGAAGACCCAGTCTCGGAATAACCTTACCAAGAGTAAAAGACAAAAGAATTGAGGAAAAGGTTATGCCACTACCGGAAGAACCCAGAGAAGGAATTATCCTTAATATCTGAGAAGACCGACACTGCCAGCAATAAGGATGGAGTATCTGAGTTTTGATGGAACCGTAACAATGCTTCTAAGGGTGGTAGCACCCGAGACCCAGAGACGATCGATGGATTTTTGAGAAGACCCCCAAACCCTAACCTATTTCTTGCTAACCTCTTCGAATCTCGAGGACGAGATTCATTTTAAGTGTGGTAGATTTGTAACATCCCAAAATTCTAAATTTTGGAATGTTATAAACACATAGATAGTTTTGGTTGATTGTTTGATTGATTGACTGAAAGTGAGTGAATTTGAAACTTTTTGAAAGTTAAATGAGAGGGAATAAAAGGACTTTCCCAAACTTTCATTTTTACTTTTATGATCTCCGGGAATTCAAATTCTTTTCATCACAAAACCCTGGAGAGAAGATGACATGACTTCTTCCATTTATTTAAATGACAAGGGGTGTTGAAAATATTTGAATTTCATTTGGAAAATATTTCCAATTCATAAACTTCATGCAACTCAATGATTTTCACGAGCGAGGATAAAATGACTTCTTCAAAACATATGAAATATGAGTTGGGAGTTTCAAAGGATCAAATTCGAAGTCCTTTTGGAATTATTTTTCAATTTGGAGTTATTTGGATTTTATTCAAATTATTTTTCTCCAAAAATAAAATACATGGAAAATAGGGTAACATGATCCGCTACATCAGAAAATTGAAGATAAATAAATTTGGAGTCATTTTGGTATTTTTAAAATAATTTTTATTAGATTTTAGTAGGGCAGTAGCACTCTTTGATTTATTCAAAATTGTGTGTACTTTATTTGATGTTAGTAAAATGTTCATCTTGTAGGAAATATTTTTCTGCAAATTTTGATATATTATATGCCTATATAAAAGTTTTAATAATTTTGTTTTTGTTTTAGTTCTGTGAAATTTTGTTAAAAAAAATATATATATATGCAGCGCCTTGGGCCAAAGGCCCAAGCCGCCGACCAGCCACCGGCCAAGGCCAAGGCCAAGGCCATCGCACGCACACACCTAATCCTAGTCTATTTCTTGTCCCCTACACTTAATCCTAGTAGGATTTGATCCCGTTTCGTTATTCCGTTTATTCCGATTTGTTTCTAGATCTTTTCCCTCTTTGTTTCCTAATCCTAGTCTATTTCTTGTCCCCTACCCCAAGCAAAACCCTCCCCTCCCCAATATAAATACCCAAGCACCCCCCACCAACACATCAAACCAACACCTCTCCTCTCCTCTCCTCTCCGCAGCAGCAGCAGTGCAGCACCACCGCCGCCGCCAAGTGCTGCCGCCGCGCCCTCGACCTCTCCTGAGGTTTATATGATCTCCTCTCCACCGTCCCGTGATCTCCTTTCCTCTAGGAGCAACCGCAACATCGGATCCGATCTTCTTCCCCAACTCCGATTTACTACTCCGGTGAGATCCATGAAATCCCGTAATTCATTTTTTTTCAGAAAATAGCAATCTTAGAAAATTCATATCTTTTAGAGTTTTTAGTATTTTTGAGTGATTCCAATTGCTATGTGTCACAAATTTGCTGAAGTTTCTGTTAGTGTCTCTGTATTTCAAATTTGAGTAGTTTAAATTTGAATTTGATAAATTTTGTTCAGATTAGTATTTTGGCCATAACTTGAGTTTAAAAATAGGTTTTTAATTAATTCTTTTTGCTCCTGGTCTCTAGGACCTTTGTTTATCCAGTAGTATTTAGTATTTTATTTTTAGGTTAATTTAAATTAGGTTTTTAGCAAAACAGTACTGTTTTATTATTAGTTCTGTTTTAGCTTTTTCTTTATTGTGTTTATTAGTTTTAAATTATTTCTTTTTGTCACTTTTGACAAAATTAGTTGTGTTTCTGTTAGACAACAGGAGAAAATTTTATTTTTATTTAAAAAATTTATTTTCCTTAGTTTTGTATGAAACCTTCTATAGGTCATAGTTAGAGTTTTATAAAAGCTTTTTATTTGTTTCTTTTTGCAAATAAAATTTTATGAAAAAAATACTTTCTGTTAACTTAGTTGTTTTACTTTTTATTTTCTGTTAAATTATTAGTTTAGTGCTTTAACTGCTGTTATGTTTTTTTTACTTAGGGCAAAACTATGTTAGATGCTTGTAGCAAAGTCATAGATCTTCGTTAGCAGTTTTTCTTTGTAGTTTTATTTGAAGTTTCTTTTGATTTTGTTTGAGTTTTATTATCGATTTTCCTTGCTGTTTTGATTGTTATTTCGAGTGCTAAAATTGTTTGCTAGGATGTTTGCTTATGTGAATTCTATGTTTGACTATATAGATTTTCAACGGAGTGACGATTAGTTCTACCAAGTCATTATTCGAGAGTGTTGTTATCTTCATCAACTTACCAGGCAAGTTCACTTTGACCATGTTTTTCATACCTATGTGTTTTATTGCATCTAGTGTCATCTTCGCAACAATCCCTCCAGTAGTGATATTGAATCCTTGTAGTTGAGTAGTATGCATGAGGTAGGAACCCATCACCCTGTTACCAAGACCAGGATGTTATTTATTTTAATGCTACGCTATAGTAGACGGGGTTGGTATGAGTGCTCGGGAGTGGTGTGAGAATGGAGGATCTACGTCAATGACGACAACTCCATGATGGAATCCGCAAGGACTGCATCTTCAAGGCCTCAAGACTTCAAGACTCGAGACAAGAATTCAATACACACTACTGGGTGAAGGACGGTTGACGGGCACACTGGAGAAACCAGTGGTTGGCCGGGATGCATGGAGAAGCGCCATGACATCTTGCGGAAAGCTTCACCCAGACTCAAAGAGACGGAAGAATACTTCACGCCCGGAAGCTTACTGTGCAACCGCAAGTCACTATGGGCTCTGGCTTGGTTGACCTTAGTTGTGACTCTAGCTGGGACGGTGCTAGCAGATGTAGAACTACGGTAGGATTGGATGAGCACCGACGGTGGTCGAGGAACTCTTCGGAAGACCATGTTTGATCGTCTTGTTCTCAAACACCACGAAGTGCGAGAACGTAAAAGAGGGATCGAATCTTGCGGTAAAGTGTACAAACCTCTGCAGAGGGTTTAAACCTAATCGATTAGCCGTGTCCCCTGCTACGGACAATTTGAGCATCCGGACTTGGATCTATCTCGAACTCTCAACACCGGACTGATAACTTAATTGTGGGTAACTTATGATGATTTTGGGCTACGAGACATCGGTTGGCGGAACCATGTCATGATAGAAAACTCCATAGTACAGATTTCATTTATTCCTTTGATGTAGGGAAAATAAAACCAGCTTTTACACAAACAAAACTCAGACACAGAGCCACAAAGCCATATTGCATATAGTATAGTTTTATCATCTGTTTTCTCATGTTGTGATCTTGCCGGTACATTCAATGTACTGACCTACACGGCTGCAATGTATCATGTTGCAGATATTTCCTCGACGAGTAAGAGTACGGTACAGGGTTACGGTCTACACTCAACTTGCCGATGGCGTTGATGGGACTCCATACCCGACTATTTGTTTCCGCTGTGACTTATGAGGTATATATCAGTTTTACGTTATTTATACATGTGATTGCACTTTGATATATACATTGATGTACTGTGTGTGCCAGCATACTGATCCAGGGATGGCACAGAAACACAGAGGCTTGACCGTCTGAGGTCGGGTCGCTACATTCCCTTTGCCCTTTTTCTTGAAACTAGTGGTCTTGTTAACCATCAACACTTGATGCTCCTTCTTTATTTCTACCTCAGCAGCCTTTAGCATCGCGAAGAGCTCGGGAATTGTCTTTTCGATCCCTTCCATATTATAGTTCATCACGAAGCCTTTATAGCTTGGTGGCAGTGATTGAAGAACTCTGTCAGTGACACTATCATCAGGAAGATTAACTCCCAGCTGAGTCAAGTGGTTATGGTACCTAGACATTCTAAGTATGTGTTCACTGACAGAACTATTCTCCTCCATCTTGTAGCTATAGAACTTTTTGGATACTTCATATCTCTCAACTCGTGCATTTGCTTGAAATATTAACTTCAACTCCTGGAACATCTCATATGCTCCATGATGTTCAAAACGCCTTTGAAGTCCCGATTCTAAGCCGTAAAGCATGGCACACTGAACTATCGAGTAGTCATCAGCTTTGCTCTGCCAGACGTTCATAACATCCGGAGTTGCTCCTGCAGCGGGTCTTGCACCTAGCGATGCTTTCAGGACGTAATTCTTCTGTGCAGCAATGAGCATAATCCTCAAGTTACGGACCCAGTCCGTGTAGTTGCTACCATCATATTTCAACTTAGCTTTCTCTAGGAACGCATTAAAATTCAAGGGAACGGTAGCATGGGCCATTGATATACAACAACATAGATATGCAAAAACTATCAGGACTAAGTTTATGATAAATTTATGTTCAATTAATCATATTACTTAAGAACTCCCACTTAGATAGACATCCCTCTAGTCATCTAAATGATCACGTGATCCATATCAACTAAACCATGTCCGATCATCACGTGAGATGGTGTAGTTTTCAATGGTGAACATCACTGTGTTGATCATATCTACTATATGATTCACGTTCGACCTTTCGGTCTCAGTGTTCCGAGGCCATATCTGTATATGCTAGGCTCGTCAAGTTTAACCGAGTATTCTGCTCGTGCGAAACTGGCTTGCACCCGTTGTATGTGAACGTAAAGCTTATCACACCCGATAATCACGTGGTGTCTCGGCACGATGAACTGTAGCAACGGTGCATACTCAAGGAGAACACTTATACCTTGAAATTTAGTGAGAGATCATCTTATAATGCTACCGCCATACTAAGCAAAATAAGATGCATAAAGGATAAACATCACATGCAATCAAAATATGTGACATGATATGGCCAGCATCATCTTGTGCCTTTGATCTCCGTCTCCAAAGCACCGTCATGATCTCCATCGTCACCGACTTGACACCTTGATATCCATCGTAGCATCGTTATTGTCTCACCAACTATTGCTTCCACGACTATCGCTACCGCTTAGTGATAAAGTAAAGCAATTACATGGCGATTGCATTTCATACAATGAAGCGACAACTATAAGGCTCCTGCCAGTTGCCGATAACTTTTACAAAACATGATCATCTCATACAACAATTCATATCTCATCATGTCTTGATCATATCACATCACAACATGCCTTGCAAAAACCAAGTTAGATGTCCTCTACTTTTTTGTTGCAAGTTTTACGTGGCTGCTACGGGCTTCTAGCAAGAACCGTTTGATTTTTCGTCAAGTGTGCTGTTTTAACCTTCAACAAGGACCAGCCGTAGTCAAATTCGATTCAAGTAAAGTTGGAGAAACAGACGACCGCCAGCCACCTGTGTGCAAAGCACGTCGGTAGAACCGGTCTCATGAACGTGGTCATGTAATGTTGGTCCGGGCCGCTTCATCCAACAATACCGCCGAATCAAAATAAGACGTTGGTGGTAAGCAGTATGACTATTGTCGCCCATGACTCTTTGTGTTCTACTCATGCATAACATCTATGCATAGACCTAGCTCGGATGCCACTTTTGGGGAACGTAGCATGCAATTTCAAAATATTTCCTATGATCACGCAAGATCTATCTAGAAGATGCATAGCAACGAGAGGGGGAGAGTGTGTCCACATACCCTTATAGACCGAAAGTGGAAGCATTAGGTTAACACGATTGATGTAGTCGAACGTCTTCATGATCCAATCGATCCAAGTACCGATCGTACGACACCTCCGTGTTCAGCACATGTTCAGCTCGATGACGTCCCTCGAACTCTTGATCCAGTAGAGGGTCGAGGTAGAGTTTCGTCAGCACGACGGTGTGGTAACGGTGATGGTGATGTGATCTGCGCAGGGCTTCGCCTAAGCACTACGAAACTATGAACGGAGGAGTAAACTGTGGAGGGGGGCACCGCAGACGGCTAAGAGAACAATTGATGTGCCTTTGGGGTGCCCCCCACCCCCGTATATAAAGGAGGGGAGGAGGAGGTGGCCGGCCCTAGGGTGGCGCGCCATGCACTACAACACGGTAGTAATTAGGAGGCATTAATAAATGCCTTTGAAGTCTGGAAAAATGCCTTCAAAAGTCTAACAGGGCGTTTCTGAAAAACGCTAACAATGGTCGAGAAGGGAAAGACCTATCTCAGCGTTTTTTCAGAACGCCTTCGATGCTCAGACCTTTCACTGCAATTTTTACAATGCCGTCGATGCTCAGACCTTTTTAGGCGATTTTCAAAAATGCCTCCTGTCGGTGTCAAAACCGACGGATCTCGGGTAGGGGGTCCCGAACTGTGCGTCTAGGCGGATGGTAACAGGAGACAAGGGACACGATGTTTTTACCCAGGTTCGGGCCCTCTCGATGGAGGTAAAACCCTACTCCTGCTTGATTAATATTGATGATATGGGTAGTACAAGAGTAGATCTACCATGAGATCGAGAGAGGCTAAACCCTAGAAGCTAGCCTATGGTATGATTGTTGTTCGGCCCCACGGACTAAAACCCTCCGGTTTATATAGACATCGGAGAGGGCTAGGGTTACACAGAGTCGGCTACAATGGGAGGAGATCTACATACCAGACGCCAAGCTTGCCTTCCACGCCAAGGAAAGTCCCATCCGGACACGGGACAAAGTCTTCAATCTTGTATCTTCATAGTCCAGGAGTCCGGCCAAAGGTTATAGTCCGGCCATCCGGACACCCCCTAATCCAGGACTCCCTCAGTAGCCCCTGAACCAGGCTTCAATGACGACGAGTCCGGCGCGCAGATTGTCTTCGGCATTGCAAGGCGGGTTCCTCCTCCGAATACTTCATAGAAGATTTTGAACACAAGGATAGTGTCCGGGTCAGCAAACTAAGTTCCACGTACCACCGTAGAGAGACTAATATTTACACAAATCCAATCACGACGTATTTCATAGCGTGACATCACACCACGCCAAGCCTTTATTTGAATCATTTTTACTGTCCCACCTCAAGCACTTAGCGAGGCGGTTTCCTTGGCACGCCTTGTCGAAGCAGAACGTGTCCCCTTATTCCGGATTCTCATCAATACGGGCGTGGGTAACCCAACCGTGCCATTAATTACGGGCGCTTGGGAGATAAGCGAGTTTTACAGGGCTGGTGGGGGCACATAGTTTCGTCCGCCCATATAAGGGATAAGGATCCACCTTTCTCATCTACGCCTTCTTCCTCCTTTGCTTATCCATTTCCACGCACTTCGAGCTCCAAATACCAAGTCCGCACATCCCACCTCAACCTTCTCCAGCCATGTCCGGAGCGGGAGGCAAGTGGATGGTCTCCTCCATCACGGAGGGACACATCAAGAAGCTGAGGGAGGCCGGATACTTGTCTAACGACATTGCACACCGGCTCCCAAACAAGGCGCAGCTCATCCCCACCCCCAGGCCCCATGAGAGGGTGGTGTTCCTCACCCATTTCCTCCCTGGACTAGGTTTCCCACTTCACTCATTTGTTCGGGGGCTCATGTTCTACTACGGCCTGGATTTCCACGATCTGGCCTCAACTTCGCCCTCAACATCTCGACGTTCATCGTCATGTGCGAGGCCTTCCTCCGCATCAAGCCCCACTTCGGCTTATGGCTGAAGACCTTCAATGTCAAGCCGAAGGTAGTGGGCGGCCAGCAAGCGGAGTGCAGAGGCGCCATGGTGGGCAAGATGCCCAACGTTACATGGCTCGAGGGATCCTTTGTGGAGACCATAAAGGTGGCAATCAGGTGGTGGTTCTACATCACCGAGCCGCTGCGGACCCTGAATGGGCAGCGCCCCCAATTCCAATCTGGCATCCCCACACGGCTCACCTCCCGGAAAGAGAAGGGCCTGTCGTGGGGTAATTGAAGAGCGGATCGGACTCCAAACCGCGTCCAAAACCTGGTGGACAAAAAGGTTAAACTCGTCAACGTAGTCCAGGTCATGCTCATCCGCCGGATCCTCCCGTGTCAACGACGGGCTTTTAACTTATGGGAGTTCAACCCGGCCCAGCACCAAACTCTTACCAGGCTCTATGACACAACGCATGAGGATGCCTGGAAGGTGCTATTCAAGGGCGCCGAGGTTCCCCCTCCCATCACCGAGGATTGCGGATTCCGCGCGAAGCGCCAAGCCAGCGTAGTAAGCTTATTTTACCCTTTACGGGATACTTGTTTTTCATAGTTTGACTCTATGCGGGATCTAAGCTCCCGTTCCTTTGACAGGAATGGCAGAAGAAGACCGGACAGATCGACTGTCCGGCTCCTTTGCCCGAAGATCCAGCGGACGCCCGCTTGACGGGGCTGCTGGTTCCGGCACCTTACGTGGTGCCGGAGAAGAAGGCCAAGAAAAAGGCCGCGGGAACTCGAAAGAGTTCCCAGCGCTCGGCGGTGTCGGATTCATCGTCCGATGACTCCGAGGCGCACTCCTCCCACGAAGACGAGGAGGAGGAAGAAGAGGCCTCTCCCCCTCCAGCGGGGGGAGGACAGAAAAGGAAGGCCGCCCCAACTGGGGGGGCCGGAGGGTCCAAGAAGGGAAGGACCCTTCCTCCGGACTACTCCACCAACGCCGACGATGGCGAAGAGGAGTGGCCATCCAGGGCCAAGCCCCTGGCAAAATCGTAAGTATCCGGATACCAGAATAACTCATGGCGTTCCTTTATTGCACAGTATCTTCTGACGCCGAATATAATCATGCAGTCCGCCCGCGGCCTAGCTCGACGCTTCATCGAGCGGATCTCGGATTCGCCGGATGTGAATAGCCTTTCACTTCCGATTGCTACCTCCCCTCGTCCTACGGACGATGCCGAGGTGGAGTCCCAAAAGGGTCCAAGCTAGGAGGGGGTGGTCCTGGAGGCGCCGCAAGGCAAACTCCCGGACTCCAGGCACAAAGGGGATAAAATCCCGAAGGGCTCTAAGTCCGGCCCTGGGCCGGACACCGCACCGGAACCTTCAACGGTTCTGGCATCCGGCAGGCGGCCCCCTACTAAGAAGGGCAAGCCTACGACACCGGTGACCTCCGTCCAACCGGAGGCACCGGATAATCTGCTAGAGGTGCTTAACGGCGCCTCCATCGACGAGGAGCACCGCACTATTATGAGTGTGGTGATCCAGAAGGTTCAGTCCGCTAAGAGCGGGCTGACTGAAGCCTGTGCCAGCCTTCTAACAGGCTTTGAGGTATGTATTTAAGATATGTAAAAATATTACCGCATAGACAGTAGCCCCTGATGCTCAGTTTGGTGTTCGGAAAAAAAGCTGAATTGAGGATCAAAAAGATATTCACAGGAGTCTAACATAAGTATGTCAATATGGGAATGCAGGCTGCGCTGCTGACCTCTGCCGCACTGACTGCGGAGGTTGATGCATTGAAGTAGAGCCTCGAGCGGTCCGAGAACGAGCTCGGCCTTGCCAAGAAGCAGCTCGAGGATAAGGAAGGTAAGTAATACCTTATGTAAGTATATAAAAAAGATGTGGTTGCAAAAAAATGACAGGACCAACGTGATTATTACAGGGGCCACAACCGAGGTGGCGACCCTGAAGAAAGCGTTGTCCAAGGTCGAAGACAATGCGGCCGTGGAACGCGTCGAGCGAGAAAAGCAGGAGGCGCGGGTGGCAAAGGTGCAGCAAGAGCTCCAGGATCTCGTGAAAAAACACGAGAGCTTGGAGCTTGACTCAAAGACTCGAGAGTCCGAGCTTGCCTCGGCGCTTGAGAGCGCCAAATCTGCCAAGGCTGAAGCCCAAAAAGCCCTCAAAGAAATTGAGACGATGAAGAAGATAGCGGCGGGTAAGGCATTCTTTATGCAAAGCAAGCACGTTAAAGTGAATTACTTGTTACTTACCCGAGTCCGGAGCTCACCAGGAGCATTCGCAGATCTTCCCCGGAGTGTGTCCGACGCGCCGCATTCTACCGAGCCAAAGAGGGAGCTCGACGGAGAAGGTGTTCTGGTCTCAAGATATCTGAGGCCGGACACCCGGTGTTTTTGAGCGACCAGCTGAAGCAGCTGGTCGAGCTCCATAAGGTGGCCGAACAGGCCATGAAGGGTCTCCTAGTCCGGCTGTGGCCCGGGGAAGCCATGCCTGGGAGCTACTTTGGGCTGGTGAGGCGGCTGGTGGATGCCTGTCCATGGCTTGAAGTCATCAAGCGCTCCGTATGCATCGAAGGTGCCCGTAGGGCCCTTGCCCGTGCTAAAGTGCACTAGGGCAAGATGGACGTTGAGAAGCTTGTGACAGATGGACCACCGCCGGGCAAGGAGCATCGCAAGCCCGAGATGTATTATGAGGGCATCCTGATGGGTGCCCGCCTTATAGCGGATGAATGCTCCAAAGATGTAATTTTTGAGTAAACTCGAATTTGTGATCCTGTACGCTGAAAACTTGTTCATATGCGCTAAGCAACGCTTTTGAATTTAAAATATTACCTTCTGTGCGGCTGTTTATTAAATTTGAGAGATGGCGAGTCGTCGGCTTCGCCCCCATGCCACGAAAGTCTTTGGGGTGTTTGGGATAAACTTGAGCGCTCTTTTTCCCATTCTTGGGTCCTTCGAGGGAGGCGCTCAACACAACGAACAAGGCAATCGGATTATAATGCTTGAACACTCTCACTTAGCCATAGAATTTTATAATTTTAAATTTCGGCGAAGCCCCTAGTATTTGGAAGACCGAGTTCGGGGCGCTATCCACGCCTAGGCCGGACAAAGCCGACTCCTCGCTCTAAGCGGCATAAGTCTTTAGGGACTCAAAAACCACTCGAACAGCGACTAGCTCTCGCCCTATCATGACGGTCAGTTTTAGCTTTCTCCACTGAGGTGCTTAGCCCAGCTCAACCGGGGCACAATCGCAGTGGTTCTCCCAGCGCTACCTTAGCCGATATAACGGAACGTAAGGTACCAAAACATGGGAGCCGGGCAAACCCAACTATTGACCCAAGACATGATTCGGAGCCGATGCATATAATGCTATAAGTTCGGGGTGCCGCACTCATGAGAGTGTTCAGACTTCTCACACCATATTCTGGGGTACGTAAGCCCCTGGTGTATTGGCCGTACCAAAGTGTACGGTTGCATAATGTCATTAATGAACATATATAGATAAAAAAGGGAATGCAATAATAGACAAAAGCTATGTATTGTTTATTTGAAAAGGCTGCGGTAAAAGCCGAACGATACAAATAGTGCGATAAGCAAGAGATAGGACTATTTGACATGTCCCCCTCCAAGGGGCGAGCTGCGGGATGATATGCGAAACAAGTATACTGCTCGTTATAGAGACCACCTGGACACTCGACATAGCTTTCTGCCTCACTAGCTGTTGCATCGTGTGTTCGGCGATTGTACTGTCAGACAGGCCTTCCGTAGAGTGGAGTCCTGAAAGTAAGAATAAAAAAAGAATGAAAAATCGGGAGCCCCTGGTGCGGTTGAGCCGCATTTTGGGCATGCCGTGGTCGTGCCCCTCCCCCTATGCCCATGGTATTTCCAGAGCGTAGTTATGTACGCGTAGTACTGGTTTCGTAATTTTGCGAGGGCTGGGGTTGGGGCCGCATTGCTATGCTTGCTCGGGACGTGCCAGGCGGTCTTGTTGTAGGTTACTCCGGGCGCGCTTGACGGTGTCCGGACGTTTAATAGCCGGACTGGAGAATTGCCTTGAAAGGCTACTTTGTACTTCCGCCGCGAGGGCCGCCGTATGCTCCTCCGTTCGGAGAGAGCGTTCAGTGTTTCCATTGACCGTAATGACTCCTCGAGGGCCTGGCATCTTGAGCTTGAGGTATGCGTAGTGCGGCACCGCATTGAACTTTGCAAATGTGGTTCGTCCGAGCAGTGCATGATAGCCACTGCGGAACGGGACTATGTCGAAGATTAACTCCTCGCTTCGGAAATTATCCGGGGATCCGAAGACCACCTCAAGTGTAACTGAGCCTGTACAGTTGGCCTCTACACCTGGTATGTCGCCTTTAAAGGTTGTCTTTGTGGGTTTAATCCTTGAGGGATCTATGCCCATTTTTCGCACTGTATCCCGATAAAGCAGTGTTCAGGGCTGTTGCCGCCGTCCATAAGGACTTTAGTGAGGTGAAATCCGTCAATGATTGGGTCTAGAACCAATGCGGCGAATCCGCCATGGTGGATGCTCTTGGGGTGGTCCCTTCGATCAAAAGTGATCGGGCAGGAGGACCACGGGTTGAACTTTGGGGCGACTGGCTCCAACGCATATACGTTCCTGAGTGCACGCTTCCGCTCCCTTTTGGGGATGTGGGTTGCGTATATCATGTTCACCATCCGCACTTGTGGGGGGAAGCCCTTCTGTCCCCTATTGTTCGGCGGCCGGGGCTCCTCCTCGTCATCGCTATGCAGCCCCTTGTCTCTGTTTTCGGCACTTAACTTGCCTACCTGCTTGAATACCTAACAATCCCTATTGGTGTGATTGGCTGGTTTTTCAGGGGTGTCGTGTATCTGGCACGAGCGATCGAGTATTTGGTCCAAACTGGACGGGCCCGGAGTATTTCTTTTAAATGGCTTTTTCCACGACCGGGTTTAGAGCCTCTGAATCCGCATTAACTGCCAGATCCTCGGCATTGTCGCCGTTAATGCGGCGCTTGTGCTTGTTATGACGCCGACCTGCCATTGCTGTCCTTGGTATCCGAATTACCAGGGCTCTTGGTCATGTTATTACTACGAGCTAGCCAGCTGTCTTCTCCCGCGCAAAAGCAGGTCATGAGTGTTGGGAGGGCTGCCATGGATTTTGGCTTTTCCTGTCCTAGGTGCCGGGCAAGCCACTCGTCGCGGATGTTATGCTTGAAGGCTGCAAGGGCCTCTGCGTCCGGACAGTCGACTATTTGATTTTTCTTGGTTAGGAACCGTGTCCAGAATTGTCTGGCCGATTCCTCTGGCTGCTGAATTATGTGGCTTAGGTCATCGGCATCTGGTGGTCGCACATAGGTGCCCTGGAAATTGTCGAGGAATGCGGCTTCCAGGTCCTCCCAACAACCAATTGATTCTGCTGGCAAGTTGTTAAGCCAATGTCGAGCTGGTCCTTTAAGCTTGAGTGGGAGGTATTTGATGGTGTGTAGATCATCACCGCGGGCCATGTGGATATGAAGGAGATAATCATCGATCCATACCGCAGGATCTGTTGTGCCATCGTATGATTCGATGTTTACGGGTTTGAAACCCTTGGGGATTTGATGATCCATTACTTCATCTGTGAAGCATAGTGGGTGTGTGGCGCCTCTGTACTGGGCTATATCACGACGTAGCTCAAACGAGCTTTGTCTACTTTGTTCGGCCCGGCCGGATTTACCATATCCGGCATGACGGTTATCGTGTCACGACCGGTTTTTCAATAAAAATATTTATTGAACAACCGACCTATGAAGTCCAATATGAGGAAAATCCTTCATACCGGTTGACAAAACTTTGATACAATAAGCCAGTAGCATTACAATATTACAGGGTCGGATCAAGATGCCCAACCAATTATTACAAACATGCCGATAATTATACATAGCGACGGATATGACTCAAAGGGGTGGGGTGGAAATACTCTTGACTCGAGCTATGAGTGGTTGGTGGAATAACACAGCGGGGTGGTTAATAAGTTCACTGCCTTTGGCGGCTCATCGGCCGAGGTGAGGCTCGATGAATTTATTTGGGTAGCGGAAGCGGATATATCACAATGACTAATCCAGGGGTCGCACGAGACTGACTGGGATTCCTCTAGGCGACGGACTCGCTATCGAATTCTTCATCCATGAGATCGCCTTCGTCAGCATTTGGCCAAATCAACAAGCCAAGTGAGTACTTTGAAAGTACTCGCAAGACAGTTCGGACAAAATATATAACAAATGGATCCAGGAATGAGTCATGATTAATTTTGACAATGCTCAATCAGTATAACACAATAAAAAAAATAAGAAGGAAATCGGCGGTAGTCCGCTCGAAAACCCGAAGAAGGATAAACTAAAAACCCATCGGGTGTCTGAAGCGACACCTCGAAGGGGTGAATAAATAAGCAAAACATGCCACAGTCGGGCGTCTGAGCGACACCTCATAAAGGGCTTATATTGAAATAAAAATACATGCATGCCGCAGTCGAACGTCTGAGCGACATCACAGAAAGGGCTTATAATGAGAATAAATAACAACAATGCCGCAGTCGGACGTCTGAGCGACATCGCAGAAAGGGCTTATAATGAGAATAAATAACAGCAATGCCACAGTCAGACGTCTGAGCAACATCACAGAAAGGGCTTATAATAAAAATAAATAACAGAAATGCGCAGTCGGACGTCTGAGCGACATCACAGAAAGGGCTTATAATAAAAATAAGTAACAGCAATGCCGCAGTCGGACGTCTGAGCGACATCACAGAAAGGGCTTATAACAAAAATATAGCACTCATATTAAATATTCAACACATGAATATAAACGGGTTAGTCCATCCACCGGAATAGACAATTAACCGGACTTAGTACTCATGTGATTCACCGGAGTATCTGTCACCAAACTGACACTTGTCAGGATAAGATAATACAGAACTTGGACATGGATAAGATGATTCGAGGATTTATGACTCTGCAGAGTTTGTACTAAAATTACCCACATCCAACGGATTTCCGTAGTCCTGAAGGACTAGTTCCGTTTATGGTATTTCTAAGAAACACAGCTAACCAGTACACACCCATCCTACCTCACGAATGCCAGGAATCACCCTAGACATCGCCCAAGAAAAACTTTTGAGACGGGAGATCACAATCTCAAATAGCATGGGATCAAATTTATATTCGCGCTCTAAGGGTGCCCCCTCTCGGTCCCAACCGAAACACCCATGCCTGACCGAATGACTGGCTTTAATCCAGGGCCATGGAACCATCATCACGGCCTCTCCATTTGGTGTGTACCAGGAAAGCGGTTTGCAACTTACTAAGCCATATCCCTTGCGGAAAACATTTGGTAGTACGGGAAGGGAAAATGGATGGGAACCGAATCGATACGGGTTGACATCAAGTCAAATAGTATGGCATAAGACTGGCATGCTACAACACTGCCATCTTACCCATCCTCATGCCAACACATGGCCATGCACATTCACATCCAACACGTATGGATTATCGAACTCACTTGCCTCAACTTTGCATGAAAATGACATTCATCGGTATGCTCACAAACATGCCATGAAACTACTTAATGCAAACCTGCCAGAACACTCATCATACCAAAAGTTCAAACATGCTTGCCTGGTTCAGAGTAGTCGAGGTCTAGCTCGGCAAAGTTCGCGGTTCCGTCACCTCCTTCGGAACCTACGGTATAGCGAAAAGGCATACTAACGTGAAAACCAACGCGTGCATAAAAGTTGTTCCAAAAATTTCCAAATAAATCCCATAAACAACTAGACAAAATTATAAGACTGTCAGAAAAAGAATCACTCAAAAATCACTTTTATTAAAAAGTTATAAGGGTTTCTGTCGAGGACTCATCTGTAATGAAACGAGAAAAGTTCCAGGGTTTAAGCGAGAAAACAGAACGGTTCGAATAGAAACGCATAAGCCCACGGGGAAACGTACTCTGCCCGAAGGCGCCAACGGAAAACGGTTCGCGGGGAAAGAAAGAGAGGCTGACATGGGGGGTCCACATGTCAGGTTTGAAAGACCTCGCCGGCGCCCGAAGGCTGCGGTGGTCGTCGGCGTCGAACCACGGCGAGTCAGGGAGATCGGAGTGTACCAAGAGTATCAGCGTGTCCTTCCGCGTCGGTGGGTGGTGGACTTGGGCGTCGGGGAGCACCACGTCGACGGCGACACTTTCTCCGGCGGACGGCGGCTCGGGCGATGGTGGGGAACTCTGGTGGTGTCTTTGCAAACTTGAATTGAAGCGGGTCGAAGGAGGGATGTACTAGAGAGCTACCGGCAAGAGATGGGAGGTAGAGGCGCACGCACGGGAGCGAATCGAGCTGGATCCCGTGGCGGGTCGCGGGCCGGAGTCGAGGAAGGAGACTCCCTCGGGGCTCTTCCAGTGGCTAGGAAGGGTCTTGGTGAAGTGCAGAGGTGGTGTGTGCACGAGAGCGAGCTCGGGGCTCCTTTTTATAGGCGATCCGAGGCGGTGGCTGTGAACGGACTTCTCCGGCGATGGTTACGGCGGCGCAGAGCTTGGTCGGGGAGGTTTAGGGAGTGGGGCGTCAGCGTGGAGTTCCACTGGTTTCGTTTAGGTGCTAACTGCGTCGGGATTTGGTTGCTTAGGGGGAGTTCGACGGAACGGGGCGGCGCGGGCCCGTCGGCGGCAGAGAGCATGCTCTGTGTGTGCCGCGCCACGGCAACGGTGCTGCATGCGGCTTGTTGGCGAGGAAGTGGCCACGCTGGAGCCACCAGGCGTTTGGCGGCGCCGAACGGCGTTACGCCGCCGTTCTCGCTTCCCTGCCGGCCGCCACGGTGGTTCGCCACCGCAAGAAGACACGCCGGGCGCAGCGGGCTGTGGCGCCACCGACGGCGTGAACGCGCCAAGCACGCGTGTGAGGCTCGGGACAAGCAAGCTAGGCCGTGAGCAACGTGCCAAGTGCACTGTGAACATGTGACTGAATTTACTGACGAAGATCAACACTGAAACTCTGAACTTTTTGAAAGTGCACAGGAACAGTGCCGGCCAAGTGTTCGACGAAATGATTTTGGCATGTGGGAAATTTTTCTTGAGCTGATCTTCGGTGTGGTGGTCTCTCATTGCATCTGAGGGCTGCCTGAATTTTGGTAGAATTTTTGGGGAAGAGGAGATATGAATTTCACCAAAAATGATGAATCTGGTCCAAACTTGCAGAGGTTGAATTTTGAAAATTTTGAAAAGAGGAAGAGTGGATCTTGATGGTTCTAGGTTGTGGGTACTAAGGACTATCCAGAGGAGTTGGTTTAAGATCAAAACTCAAAGGAAATTAGACACTTCCTTTGTAGAGCATCTAGGCTTAGAAATAATGGCAGAATTGTTTTGGGGAGAAAAACAAAAGGATAAAAATCCTAAAATGGATTTAACTTGTTGGGACAGAATGTTTGGATTGCCCTAAAGTTGAAGGAGGGGTTTTGGGAGAAATTTACCACAAGAGGCATGGTAAACCCAAGGATGGATCAAAACTAAAGAATAGCCCAAAACCAAAAAGGTTTCTTTTTAGAAGAAAATAAATCCAAGAAATGCTTTTGAGAAGAAAACTCAGAAGAGAGGTTTTTAAGAAGGGTTTAAATGACTTTCTTCAAACCGAGCAAGGCTTTTGCTGAAAACAAAAACAACAAAAAATTTGGAGTGTCACAGCACCTACCCCCTTAGGAAAAATCTCGTCCCCGAGATTTCAGTTGATTTTCAAATAATTGTGGGTGTTCTGTTCGAAGGAAATCCTCTCTTTCCCAAGTGGCTTCACTTTCGGTGTGGTTGCTCCACTGAACTTTGAAGAACTTGGTCGTTTTCTGTCGGGTTCTCCTTTCTGACTCTTCCAAGATTTTATCGGATGCTCCCGATATGTAAGATCTGGTCGCACGTCAATGTTTTTATGGGGTACTTGTTTCTCTGGGTTGCTTACGCACTTCCTCAATTGGGAGACGTGGAATACATCGTGGATGTCGGATAATTCTTCGGGTAAGTCTAGCTGGTAGGCCACCGTGCCTCTTCGTGCTACTATGCAGAAAGGCCCGATGAATCTCGGTGCTAGTTTTCCTTTAATCTTGAATCGGTGCAGGCCTCTCATGGGTGATACCCGTAGGTACACAAATTCACCGGGTTCAAAATGAACTCCATGATGCTTCTGACCGTAATAACTATTTTGTCGACTTCGGGCTGTCTTGAGCCGGTCCTGAATTACCTCGACTTTATCCTCAGCCTCCTTGAGCAGGTCTGGGCCGAACATATGACTGTCTCCGGTTTTCCGACCAATTTAGCGGGGTACGACATCTTCATCCGTACATAGCTTCAAATGGTGCCATTTGCAGGCTGGACTAATAGTTATTGTTATATGCGAATTCTGCGTATAGTAAGCTCTCCTCCCAACTGGTCCCATAGGTGAGGACACATGCTCTCAGCATATCTTCTAGAATTTGATTTACTCGCTCGGTTTGCCCATCTCTCTGGGGATGGTATGCGGTACTGAATGCCAGCTGCGTTCCCAGAGCTTGTTGTAAGTGATCCCAAAACCAGGAGACGAATTGAGTGCCTCTGTCCAAGATTATTTTCTTTGGGACTCCATGTAGGCAAACGATACGGGAGAGGTAGAGCCTAGCAAGCTTCTGAGTGGTGTGTGTTGTCTTCACGGGGATGAAGTGGGCTACTTTAGTCAGTCTATCGGTGATTACCCATATGGCATCATGTTCGTGTCGTGACCGAGGTAGTCCAACAATAAAATCCATTCCGATTTCGTCCCATTTCCACTCGGGTATCTTATTCGGTTGCCATAGTTTGGCCGGTTTCTGGTGCTCGGCCTTGATGCGTTGACAAGAGTCACAACATGCAATAAACGTGGCTATGTCTCTTTTTATACCATGCCACCAAAATGTTTCCTGAAGATCTTTGTACATTTTTGTTCCTCCAGGATGGATTGAATATGGAGCGGTGTGGCTTTCAGCCAGGATTTGCTGTTTAAGGTCATGTGTATTTGGTACGCAGAGCCTATTCCCTGCATTCACAATATTCCTTGCTCATCAATACTGAATTCTGAGGCCTTGCCCAATTTCATCTTACGCTTTATGCCTTTAATGCTGGGGTGTCCATGTTGAGCCTCTTTAACCTTCTCTATCAGGGTAGGCTGTACTTCTAAGTTTGACACACTGCCTTCGGTGACCACCATTAGGTTGAGCCTTGCGAATTCTTGCTGGAATTCAGGTCTTAAGTCTGGCATGCTGTCGTTGTCTGGACTGGGGTTCCGACTCAGAGCATCTGCTACAACATTTGCTTTGCCCGGGTGGTAGTGGATCCCAACATCATAATCCTTTACTAATTCCAACCAGCGCCGCTGCCAGAATTTAGTTCTGGTTGTGTGAAAATATACTTGAGGCTTTTGTGGTCCGTGTATATTTCACAACGATTACCAAGTAGAAAGTGTCTCCATTCCTTGAGTGCATGTATCACTGCTGCTAATTCCAGGTCATGGGTAGGGTAATTTTCCTCATGCTTATGGTTGTCTGGAAACATATGCGACAACCTTGCCTTCTCGCATTAATATGCACCCGAGGCCCTTTCGAGATGCGTCACAAAATACTTCAAAATTCTTGTGTATATCTGGCACAATTAGTCTTGGTGCTTTGCCGCCGGTTCCTCTTTAGTTCTTGGAAACTTTTCTCGCAGGCCTCCGTCCATTCAAACTTCCTGTCTTTCTTGAGTAGTTGCGTCATTGGTTTTGCTATGGTGGAGAATCCTTCAATAAATCTTCGGTAGTATCCTGCCATTCCCAAGAAACTTCGTACATCCATCACACTGGCTGGTGGCTTCCAGCCAAGTACGGCCTTGACTTTTTTCGGGTCTACGGCGATACCTTCTTGAGTTAGTACGTGGCCCAGAAAACCTACTTGCTTTAGCCAAAATTCACACTTGCTGAATTTGGCGTATAACTGATGTTTCCTGAGTTCTCCTAGTACAATCCGGAGATGTTCAGCGTGTTCTTCTGGTGTTTTGGAGTATACCAGAATATCATCGATAAATACCACAACAAACTTATCCATAAACTTCATGAATACTTTGTTCATGAGGTGAACAAAATATCTGGGGCGTTTGTTAGTCCGAATGGCATCACGGTGAACTCGCATAATCCAGATTCGGAGGTGAAGGAGGTCTTGGGAATATCCTTAGTTCGTACTTTCAGTTGATGATATCCCGATCTCAAATCAATCTTTGAGAACACCTTGGCCTTAGCGAGTTGATCGAATAAATCATTTATTCGCGGCATAGGATATTTGTTCTTGATTGTGACCATGTTTAGCGCTCGATAGTCTATGCACAATCTCAGTGTTTCATCCTCCTTTTTGGCGAATAAAATTGGTGAACCCCAAGGTGAGGAACTGGCTCGTATGTACCCTTTTTCCAATAGTTCCTTTATTTGCTTCTTCAATTCCACCAATTCGGAAGGTGCCATTCGGTATGGTTTTATGTATATGGGAGCGGTTCCGGGTGCTAGCTCAATGCTGAATTCTATCTCTCGATCTGGTGGCATGCCTGGTAGTTCTTCGGGGAATACATCTGGAAATTCACACACTACTGGAACTTTGCTCATTTCAGAAATATCCACCTTGTTCAATCTCGGTTGCCTGGATATTTTTCTTTCCTTGGCTGAAACCTTTACGGTCTTCCTGTGGTGATGGGTGAGAATTACGGTCCTGTTGAAGCAGTCAATAAAACCTTTGTTGGTGGTTAACCAATCCATCCCTAAGATGACATCCAGTCATTTATTTTCCAATACGATAAGATTTGCGTGGAACTTAAACCCTTCAAACTCGATAAACACATCCTGGCAATAATTACGGGTAACTTGCTTAATTCCGTGGGACTTGACGATCATAGATTTTCCCAAGGGAAGCATCGAAAAATTATTTTGCAAAGCAAAACTTTTCGAAACGAACGAGTGAGAAGCTCCAGAATCAAACAAAACCATGGCAGGTATTGTGTTGACAGGAAACGTACCGAGTACGATATTTGGGGCATTTTGTGCTTCCTCTTTGGTCACGTGGTTCAGACGACCCTTTCGGTGGTTGTTATTTGGGTTGAAATTGTTGCGCTTTGGTGCCGAATTATTGCTTCCATTGTTCGGCTTTGGGGTCGAGTTCCTTGGCTTGGGGCACTGCTTGGCATAGTGCCCTTCTTCTCCACAAGCGTAACAGGTAACACCTGGGCGGTATGTGAACTCCTTGTCCCTTGCGTGGAAATTCTTGATTGGGCGTGAGACGCTTGTCGTGGGTTTGGGTGTCTAGTTCTTCTGAACATCTGTCTTGCTGCGGTGGTTGCGGGTGTGTTTAGTCTGGTCCCTCTTCCGCTTGCGTAAATCTTCTAAGCTGCGTCTCTCATTTTACAAGGTAATGGCCTTATCCGCCAGCGACTTAAAATCTAGAAATGTGTGTACGACCAATTGACATTTAAGCGCCGGGTGTCGTAATCGCCTAGGAATTTCTCCATCTTTTTCTTTTTCTCGACATACGCTCCTCGTTGGCGAAGCGACAATGAGGGTAAACCGACTGTTGTATTTTGACACTTTATCATTGTCCTTTGCTTGAGGTCATCAAATTCTCTCTTTTGATTTTCATAAGACTCTTAGGAATATGTGCCCCACGAAAACCTTCTTTAAATTCCTCCCATGATATATTATTTTCGTTGGGGTGCATGTGCAGGAAATTTTCCCACCACGATGCGGCTGCTCCAAAGTGAGATAGTGCGGAGCATAAAGTACTTTCTCAAGGTCTGAACACTGGGCGATAATTAATTTTCTCTCCATGTCTCAAGCCAGTCCTCGGCTTCCAGAGGTTTGTCGGTGTGAGAAAATGTTTGGGGACGCGTCTTCAGTAGCTCGAATAACTTGGATTGCTGCTGATACGGTCCATGGTGCTTTCCCATATCGATGACTTGGTTCAGTATTTCCTGATGTTGCTGCTGACTTTGTTCATAAAGACGGCACATTTGTGAAAGTGCCGCTTTCTTGTCCTGCTGACTTGTCCGTCCCTCGTGTGAAATTGTTGCACGGGGTGTGCCATAATTTTTCTCTGTCGGAGTTGGCATGGAGCGCGTCCAAGGACGAGACATAGTTCACTCCGGGGATATATTTTGAAACACTCATAAGAAAAGGAATTGAGCCGCAAAAGTCAATAAATTCAAGAAGATGCAAAAGTTGCCAATGCTCCAAGATTTTTCAAGAGAAAAAATACGTTTGCGCACGGAGAAGGACTGTTCATTACATATCTTACACGCAAGTAGTAATTATACAATACATCACTCAGGATATGTGTACATAAATCCTGACATGTTATTCAGTCTAGTGCACTCCTCCATATCCAACATGGTGCGCAAACAAACTACATCTCATAGCCTATTTAAATATAAACATATCGCACAAGTCGGTACATCGCATGGCGGCTGAGTGCACTTAGTCGGAGATGGTAAGGATTTCCCTTGGCCTGCCAAGGGTGAGGCGTAGAGAGGTTGGGGACTCAACCTCCTCCTCAGAGATAGGTTCCAGACAAGAGGTGTTGCGCGGAGTTGGTGGAGCAGGTGCCCTGTGCGGGACAACTCGAATCTGAGCGGGCACGAGGGGTGGTGCAGAACGAATCGGAGTAGGCGCAATGACGTGGTTGAATTCCTCTGTGGTAGGCAGGCGACGAGTAGTGGTGCGAGCAGTAGGAGCGAATGATGTTGATGACGAGACGAAAGTCAGTGGTGGTGCAGCACGCAGGAGCTCCCTCCTGTTGGCGGTACAGCCATGGACTGAGTCCATGCGGGCAGCTACAAAGTCGTCCACCAGGTTGTCGAAGGCTGCCTCCAAAGCCCGAAGATACTCGATGAGCATCTCAAAAGCTTCATCCCGTTCTCCTCTAGGGCAAGAGAACGGGTAGTGGCAGGTGTATGGCACGTGACATGGCAGGTAGCGGTAGCGACGAGCCTTCATCGAAGGCTGGATATCCCTGAGACGGGCTATCGCCTCACGGGCTGCCATCTGTAGCGCGTGCTTCTCTCTGGGCATGGCTCTCCCCACGAACCGGTAACGCTCAAATCGTCCTCTCTTGAACTCCACCGCGGCTTGGTGCATGGTTAGACGGTCATTGACCTTGTGCTGGGAGAGAGAGAAGACTGGGTGCACATCTGGCCCCATCGCGACTTGGACGATGAAGGAGAGAAGCTTGACAAACCCATCGGGCATGTTGGCGAACATCTGCGACTCGCAGTCGTTGCTGTCCATCTACAAAAGTAGGCAAAAATTCCTGAGGAGTCAAATCATAAATTTATGCTGACTGTCAGAAATTGACTACATTTGTAAAAATAATAAATAGCTCTACTATGCTAATAACCGATTAGCGATCGTACCTAGAGGCTTCCTACAGTCAGCCTGGCTCTGGTACCAAGCTTGTCACGACCGGTTTTTCAATAAAAATATTTATTGAACAACCGACCTATGAAGTCCAATATGAGGAAAATCCTTCATACCGGTTGACAAAACTTTGATACAATAAGCCAGTAGCATTACAATATTACAGTGGTCGGATCAAGATGCCCAACCAATTATTACAAACATGCCAATAATTATACATAGCGACGGATATGACTCAAAGGGGGGGGGTGGAAATACTACTGACTCGAGATATGAGTGGTTGGTGGAATAACACCGCGGGGTGGTTAATAAGTCTATCAAGATTTGGCGGCTCATCGAAAGCGCCGAGGTGAGGCTCGATGAATTTATTTGGGTAGCGGAAGCGGATATATCACAATGACTAATCCAGGGTCGACGAGATCGACTGGGATTCCTCTAGGCGACGGACTCGCTATCGAATTCTTCATCCATGAGATCGCCTTCGTCAAGATTCCGCCAAATCAACAAGCCAGGTGAGTACTTTGAAAGTACTCGCAAGACAGTTCGGACAAAAGATATAACAAATGGATGCAGGAATGAGTCATGATTAATTTTGACAATGATCAATCAGTATAACACAATAAAAAAATAAGAAGGGAATCGGCGGTAGTCCGCTCGAAAACCCGACGAAGGATAAACTCAAAACCCATCGGTTGTCTGAAGCGACGCCTCGAAGGGGTGAATAAATAAGCAAAACATGCCACAGTCGGGCGTCTGAGCGACACCTCATAAAGGGCTTATATTGAAATAAAAATACATGCATGCCGCAATCGGACGCCCGAGCGACATCACGTAAAGGGCTTATAATGAGAATAAATAACAACAATGCCGCGATCGGACGTCTGAGCGACATCGCGAAAAGGGCTTATAATGAGAATAAATAACAGCAATACATAGCCAAACGTCGAGCGACATCACGTAAAGGGCTTATAATAAAATAAATAACAGAAATGTCATGATCGGACGTCTGAGCGACATCATCACGAAGGGCTTATAATAAAATAAGTAACAGCAATGTCATGAATGGACGTCTGAGCGACATCACGTAAAGGGCTTATAACAAAATATATAGCACTCATATTAAATATTCAACACATGAATATAAACGGGTTAGTCCATCCACCGGAATAAACAATTAACCGGACTTAGTACTCATGTGATTCACCGGAGTATCTGTCACCAAAACTGACACTCGTCAGGATAAGATAATACAGAACTTGGACATGGATAAGATGATTCGAGGATTTATGACTCTGCAGAGTTTGTACTAAAATTACCCACAGCCAACGGATTTCCGTAGTCCTCAAGGACTAGTTCCGTTTATGGTATTTCGGAAGAAACACAGCTAACCAAAGACACACCCATCCTACCTCACGAATGCCAGGAATCACCCTAGACATCGTCCCAAGAAAAACTTTTGAGACGGGAGATCACATTCTCGAATAGCATGGGATCAAATTTATATTCGCGCTCTAAGGGGTGCCCCTCTCGATCCCAACCGAAACACCCATGCCCCTGACCAGATGATCGGCTTTAATCCAGGGCCATGGAACCATCATCACGGCCTCTCCATTTGGTGTGTACCAGAAAGCGGTTTGCAACTTACTAAGCCATATCCCTATGGAAAACATGTGGTAGTACGGGAAGGGAAAATGGATGGGAACCGAATCGACACGGGTTGACACTGAAGTCAAATAGTATGGCATAAGACTGGCATGCTACAACACTGCCATCTTACCCATCCTCATGCCAACACATGGCCATGCACATTCACATCCAACACGTATGGATTATCGAACTCACTTGCCTCAACTTTGCATGAAAATGACATTCATCGGTATGCTCACAAACATGCCATGAAACTACTTAATGCAAACCTACCAGAACACTCATCATACCAAAAGTTCAAACATGCTTGCCTGGTTCAGAGTAGTCGGGGTCTAGCTCGGCGAAGTTCGCGGTTCCGTCACCTCCTTCGGAACCTACGGTATAGCGAAAAGGCATACTAACATGAAAACCAACGCGTGCATAAAAGTTGTTCCAAAAAATTTCCAAATAAATCCCATAAAAAAACTAGACAAAATTATAAGACTGTCAGAAAAAGAATCACTCAAAAATCACTTTTTATTAAAAAGTTATAAGGGTTTCGTCTGAGGACTCATCTGTAATGAAACAGAAAAGTTCGTGGGTTTAACCGAGAAAACAGAACGGTTCGAATAGAAACGCAAGCCCACAGGAAAACGTACTCTGCTCAAGGCGCCAACGGAAAAGCAGTTCGCGGGGAAAGAAAGAGAGGCTGACATGGGGGTCCACATGTCGAGTTTGAAAGACCTCGCGGCGCCCGAAGGTTGCGGTGGTCGTCGGCGTCGAACCACGAGTCGTGGAGATCGGAGTGTACCAAGAGTATCAGCGTGTCCTTCCGCGTCGGTGGGTGGTGGACTTGGGCGTCGGGGAGCAGCACGTCGACGGCGACACTTTCTCCGGCGGACGGCGGCTCGGGCGATGGTGGGGAAGTCTGGTGGTGTGCTGCAAACTTTGAATTGTAGCGCGGGTCAGAAGGAGGGATGTACTAGAGAGCTACTGGCAAGAGATGGGAGGTAGAGGCGCACGCACGGGAGAGAATCGAGCTGGACCCCGTGGCGGGTCGCGACGGCCGGAGTTGAGGAAGGAGACTCCCTTGGGGCTCTTCCAGTGGCTAGGCAGGGTCTTGGTGAAGTGCAGAGGTGGTGTGTGCACGAGAGCGAGCTCGGGGCTCCTTTTTATAGGCGATCCGAGGCGGTGGCTGTGAACGGACTTCTCCGGCGATGGTTACGGCGGCGCAGAGCTTGGTCGGGGAGGTTTAGGGAGTGGGGCGTCAGCGTGGAGTTCCACTGGTTTCGTTTTGGTGCTAACTGCGTCGGGATTTGGTTGCTTAGGGGGAGTTCGATTAACGGGCGGGGCCTGCCGGGCGGTAGAGAGCATGCTCTGTGTGTGCCGCGCCACGGCGACGGTTCTGCATGCGTGCGCTGGCGAGGAAGTGGCCACGCGGAGCCACCAGGGGGTTTGGGCGGCGCCGAACGGCGTTACGCCGCCGCTCGCTCCCTCGCCGGCCGCCACGGGGTTCGCCATCAAGAAGACACGCCGCAGCGGGCTGTGGCGCCACCGATGCCAGGAACGCGCCAAGCACGCGTGTGAGGCTCCGGATAAGAAAGCTAGGCCGTGAGCAACGTGCCAAGTGCACTGTGAACATGTGACTGAATTTACTGACGAAGATCAACACTGAAACTCTGAACTTTCTGAAAGTGCACAGGAACAGTGCCGGCCAAGTGTTCGATGAAATGATTTTGGCATGTGGGAAATTTTTCTTCAGCTGATCTTTGGTGTGGTGGTCTCTCATTGCATCTGAGGGCTGACTGAATTTTGGTAGAATTTTTGGGGAAGAGGAGATATGAATTTCACCAAAAATGATGAATCTGGTCCAAACTTGCAGAGGTTGAATTTTGAAAATTTTGAAATGAGGAAGAGTGGATCTTGATGGTTCTAGGTTGTGGGTACTAAGGACTATCCAGAGGAGTTGGTTTAAGATCAAAACTCAAAGGAAATTAGGCACTTCCTTTGTAGAGCATCTAGGCTTAGAAATAAAGGCAGAATTGTTTTGGGGAGAAAAACAAAAGGATAAAAATCCTAAAATGGATTTAACTTGTTGGGACAGAATGTTTGGATTGCCCTAAAGTGGAAGGAGGGGTTTTGGGAGAAATTTACCACAAGAGGCATGGTAAACCCAAGGATGGATCAAAACCAAAGAATAGCCCAAAACCAAAAAGGTTTCTTTTTAGAAGAAAATAAATCCAAGAAATGCTTTTGAGAAGAAAACTCTAAGAGAGGTT
The DNA here is from genome assembly GCA_021605145.1 of Aegilops bicornis. Classification (NCBI taxonomy): domain Eukaryota; kingdom Viridiplantae; phylum Streptophyta; class Magnoliopsida; order Poales; family Poaceae; genus Aegilops; species Aegilops bicornis. Next base: position 760,083,770 of record CM038671.1, on the reverse strand, counting down.
TTTAAGAAGGGTTTAAATGACCTTCTTCAAACCAAGCAAGGCTTTTGCTGAAAACAAAAACAACAAAAAATTTGGAGTGTCATAGCACCTACCCCCTTAGGAAAAATCTCGTCCCCGAGATTTCAGTTGATTTTCAAATAATTATGGGTGTTCTGTTCGAAGGAAATCCTCTCTTTCCCAAGTGGCTTCACTTTCGGTGTGGTTGCTCCACTGAACTTTGAAGAACTTGGTGGTTTTCTGTCGGGTTCTCGTTTCTGACTCTTCCAAGATTTTTATCGGATGCTCCCGATATGTAAGATCTGGTTGCACGTCAATGTTTTTATGGGGTACTTGTTTCTCTGGGTTGCTTACGCACTTCCTCAATTGGGAGATGTGGAATACGTCGTGGATGTTGGATAATTCTTCGGGTAAGTCTAGCTGGTAGGCCACCGTGCCTCTTCATGCTACTATGCAGAAAGGCCCGATGAATCTCGGTGCTAGTTTTCCTTTAATCTTGAATCGGTGCAGGCCTCTCATGGGTGATACCCGTAGGTACACAAATTCACCGGGTTCAAAATGGACTCCACGATGCTTCTGATCGTAATAACTCTTTTGTCGACTTTGGGCTGTCTTGAGCCGGTCCTTAATTACCTTGACTTTATCCTCAGCCTCCTTGAGCAGGTCTGGGCCGAAGATATGACTGTCTCCGGTTTTCCGACCAATTTAGCGGGGTATGACATCTTCGTCCGTACAGAGCTTCAAATGGTGCCATTTGCAGGCTGGACTGATAGCTGTTGTTATATGCGAATTCTGCGTATGGTAAGCTCTCCTCCCAACTGGTCCCATAGGTGAGGACACAAGCTCTCAAAGATATCTTCTAGAATTTGATTTACTCGCCGGGTGCCCATCCGTCTGGGATGGTATGCGGTCTTGAATGCCACCTGCGTTCCCGTGAGCTTGTTGTAAGTGATCCCAAAACCGGGAGACGAATTGAGTGCCTCTGTCCGAGATTATTTTCTTTGGGACTCCATGTAGGCAAACGATACGGGAGAGGTAGAGCCTAGCAAGCTTTTGAGTGGTGTGTGTTGTCTTCATGGGGATGAAGTGGGCTACTTTAGTCAGTCTATCGGTGATTACCCATATGGCATCATGTATGTGTCTTGACCGAGGTAGTCCAACAATAAAATCCATTCCGATTTCGTCCCATTTCCACTCGGGTATCTTATTCGGTTGCAATAGTCCGACCGGTTTCTGGTGCTCGGCCTTGATGTGTTGACAAGAGTCACAACATGCAATAAACGTGGCTATGTCTCTTTTTATACCATGCCACCAAAATGTTTCCTGAAGATCTTTGTACATTTTTGTTCCTCCAGGATGGATTGAATATGGAGCGGTGTGGCTTTCAGCCAGGATTTGCTGTTTAAGGTCATGTGTATTTGGTACGAGAGCCTATTCCCGTACCACAATATTCCTTGCTCATCAATACTGAATTCTGAGGCCTTGCCCAATTTCATCTTACGCTTTGTGCCTTTAATGCTGGGGTGTCCACGTTGAGCCTCTTTAACCTTCTCTATCAGGGTAGGCTGTACTTCTAAGTTTGACACACTGCCTTCGGTGACCACCATCAGGTTGAGCCTTGCGAATTCCTGCTGGAATTCAGGTCTGAAGTCCGCATCTTTGTCGTTGTTCGACTGGGGTTCCGACTCAAAGCATCTGCTACTACATTTGCTTTGTCCGGGTGGTAGTGGATCCCAACATCATAATCCTTTACTAATTCCAACCAGCGTCGCTGCCGTAAATTTAGTTCTGGTTGTGTGAAAATATACTTGAGGCTTTTGTGGTCCGTGTATATTTCACAACGATTACCAAGTAGAAAGTGTCTCCATTCCTTGAGTACATGTATCACCGCCGCTAATTCCAGGTCATGGGTAGGGTAATTTTCCTCATGCTTGCTGGTTGTCTCGAAACATATGCGACAACCTTGCCTTCTTGCATTAATACGCACCCGAGGCCCTTTCGAGATGCGTCACAAAATACTTCAAAATTCTTGTGTATATCTCGGCACAATTAGTAATCGGTGTCGCCGGTTTCCTCTTTAGTTCTTGGAAACTTTTCTCGCAGGCCTCCGTCCATTCAAACTTCCTGTCTTTCTTGAGTAGTTGCGTCATTGGTTTTGCTATGGTGGAGAATCCTTCAATAAATCTTCGGTAGTATCCTGCCATTCCCAAGAAACTTCGTACATCCGTCCACACCGGCTGGTGGCTTCCAGCCAAGTACGGCCTTGACTTTTTCCGGGTCTACGGTGATACCTTCTTGAGTTAGTACGTGGCCCAGAAAACCTACTTGCTTTAGCCAAAATTCACACTTGCTGAATTTGGCGTACAACTGATGTTTCCTGAGTTCTCCTAGTACAATCCGGTGATGTTCAGCGTGTTCTTCTGGTGTTTTGGAGTATACCAGAATATCATCGATAAATACCACAACAAACTTATCCATAAACTTCATGAATACTTTGTTCATGAGGTGAACAAAATATGCGGGGGCGTTTGTTAGTCCGAATGGCATCACGGTGAAATCGTACAATCCGTATCTGGAGGTGAAGGTGGTCTTGGGAATATCCTCAGTTCGTACTTTCAGTTGATGATATCCCGATCTCAAATCAATCTTTGAGAACACCTTGGCCTTAGCGAGTTGATCGAATAAATCATTTATTCGCGGCATCGGATATTTGTTCTTGATTGTGACCATGTTTAGCGCCGATAGTCTATGCACAATCTCAGTGTTCCATCCTTCTTTTTGGCGAATAAAATTGGTGAACCCCAAGGTGAGGAACTGGCTCGTATGTACCCTTTTTCCAATAGTTCCTTTATTTGCTTCTTCAATTCCACCAATTCGGAAGGTGCCATTCGGTATGGTTTCTTGTATATGGGAGCGGTTCCGGGTGCTAGCTCAATGCTGAATTCTATCTCTCGATCTGGTGGCATGCCTAGTGGTTCTTCAGGGAATACATCTGGAAATTCACACACTACTGGAACTTTGCTCATTTCAGAAATATCCACCTTGTTCAATCTCGGTTGCCTGGATATTTTTCTTTCCTTGGCTGAAACCTTTATGGTCTTCCCGTGGTGATGGGTGAGAATTACGGTCCTGTTGAAGCAGTCAATAAAACCTTTGTTGGTGGTTAACCAATCCATCCCTAAGATGACATCCAGTCCTTTATTTTCCAATACGGTAAGATTTGCGTGAAACTTCAACCCTTCAAACTCGATAACCACACCCTGGCAATAATTCTGGGTAACTTGCTTAATTCCCTGGGACTTGACGATCATAGATTTTCCCAAGGGAAGCATCGAAAAATTATTTTGCAAAGCAAAACTTTTCGAAACGAACGAGTGAGAAGCTCCAGAATCAAACAAAACCATGGCAGGTATTGTGTTGACAGGAAACGTACCGAGTATGATATCTGGGGCATTTTGTGCTTCCTCTTTGGTCACGTGGTTCAGATGACCCTTCCGGTGGTTGTTATTTGGGTTGAAATTTTTGCGCTTTGGTGCCGAATTATTGCTTCCATTGTTCGGCTTTGGGGTCGAGTTCCTTGGCTTGGGGCACTGCTTGGCATAGTGCCCTTCTTCTCCACAAGCGTAACAGTAACGCCTGGGCGGTATGTGAACTCCTTGTCCCTTGCGTGGAAATTCTTGATTGGGCGTGAGACGCTTGTCGTGGGTTTGGGTGTCCAGTTCTTCTGAACATCTGTCTTGCTGCGGTGGTTGCGGGTGTGTTTAGTCTGGTCCCTCTTCCGCTTGCGGAAATCTTCTAAGCTGCGTCTCTCATTTTCCAAGGTAATGGCCTTATCCACCAGCGTCTTAAAATCTGGAAATGTGTGTACGACCAATTGACATTTAAGCGCCGGGTGTCGTAATCGCCTAGGAATTTCTCCATCTTTTTCTTTTCTGACATACGCTCCTCGTTGGCGTAGCGAGACAGCAGGGTAAACTGACTGTTGTATTCTGACACTGTCATTGTCCTTTGCTTGAGGTCATCAAATTCTCTCTTTTTGATTTTCATAAGACTCTTAGGAATATGTGCCCCACGAAAACCTTCTTTAAATTCCTCCCATGATATATTATTTTCGTTGGGGTGCATGTGCAGGAAATTTTCCCACCACGATGCGGCTGCTCCAGTGAGATAGTGCGGAGCATAAAGTACTTTCTCAAGGTCTGAACATTGGGCGATAATTAATTTTCTCTCCATGTCTCGAAGCCAGTCCTCGGCTTCCAGAGGTTTGTCGGTGAGAAAATGTTTGGGGACGCGTCTTCAGTAGCTCGAGATAACTTGGATTGCTGCTGATACGGTCCGCGGTGATTTCCCATATTGATGACTTGGTTCAGTATTTCTGATGTTGCTGCTGACTTTGTTCATAAAGACGACACATTTGGGAAAGTGTCGCTTTCACCGTCTCTTGACTTGTTTGTCCCTGTGTGAAATTGTTGCACGGGGTGTGCCATAATTTTTCTCTGTCGAGTTGGCATGGAGCGTCCCAAGGACGCAGAGACATAGTTCACTCGGGGATATATTTTGAAACACTCATAAGAAAAGGAATTGAGCCGCAAAAAGTCAATAAATTCAAGAAGATGCAAAAGTTGCCAATGCTCCAAGATTTTTCAAGAGAAAAAATACGTTTGCGCACGGAGAAGGACTGTTCATTACATATCTTACACGCAAGCAGTAATTATACAATACATCACTCAGGATATGCTTATATAAATCCTGACATGTTATTTAGTCTAGTGCACTCCTCCATATCCTACATGGTGCGCAAACAAACTACTTCTCACAGCCTATTTACATATAAACATATCGCACAAGTCGGTACATCACATGGCGGCTAAGCGCACTTAGTCGGAGATGGTAAGGATTTCCCTTGGCCTGCCAAGGGTGAGGCGTAGAGAGGCTGGGGACTCAACCTCCTCCTCAGAGATAGGTCCCAGACAAGAGGTGTTGCGCGGAGTTGGTGGAGAAGGTGCCCTGTGCGGGACAACTCGAATCTGAGCGGGCATGAGGGGTGGTGCAGAACGAACCGGAGTAGGCGCAATGACGTGGTTGAATTCCTCTGTGGTAGGCAGGCGACGAGTAGCGGTGCAGCAGTAGGAGAGCGAACGATGCTGATGACGAGACAAAAGTCAGTGGTGGTGCAGCACGCAGGAGCTCAATCGTGTTGGCGGTACAGCCATGGACTGAGTCCATGCGGGCAGCTACAAAGTCGTCCACCAGGTTGTCGAAGGCTACCTCCAAAGGCCGAAGATACTCGATGAGCATCTCAAAAGCTTCATCCCGTTCTCCTCTGGGGCAAGAGAACGCGTAGTGGCAGGTGTATGGCACGTGACATGGCAGGTAGCGGTAGCGACGAGTCTTCATCGAAGGCAGGATATCCCTGAGACGGGCTATCGCCTCACGGGCTGCCATCTGTAGCGCGTGCTTCTCTATGGGCATGGCTCTCCCCACGAACCGGTAACGCTCAACTCGTCCTCTCTTGAACTCCACCGCGGCTTGGTGCATGGTTAGACGGTCATTGACCTTGTGCTGGGAGAGAGAGAAGACTGGGCGCACATCTGGCCCCATCGCGACTTGGACGATGAAGGAGAGAAGCTTGACAAACCCATCGGGCATGTTGGCGAACATCTGCGACTCGCAGTCGTTGCTGGCCATCTACAAAAGTAGGAAAAAATTCCTGAGGAGTCAAATCATAAATTTATGCTGACTGTCAGAAATTGACTACATTTGTAAAAATAATAAATAGCTCTACTATGCTAATAACCGATTAGCGATCGTACCTAGTGGCTTCCTACAGTCAGCCTGGCTCTGGTACCAAGCTTGTCACGACCGGTTTTTCAATAAAAATATTTATTGAACAACCGACCTATGAAGTCCAATATGAGGAAAATCCTTCATACCGGTTGACAAAACTTTGATACAATAAGCCAGTAGCATTACAATATTACAGGGGTCGGACTAAAGATGCCCAACCAATTATCACAAACATGCCGATAATTATACATAGCGACGGATATGACTCAAAGGGGTGGGGTGGAAATACTACTGACTCGAGCTATGAGTGGTTGGTGGAATAACACAGCGGGGTGGTTAATAAGTCTCATCGATCGGCGGCTCATCGAAAGCGCCGAGGTGAGGCTCGATGAATTTATTTGGGTAGCGGAAGCGGATATATCACAATGACTAATCCAGGGGTCGCACGAGACTGACTGGGATTCCTCTAGGCGACGGACTCGCTATCGAATTTTTCATCCATGAGATCGCCTTCGTCAGCATCTGGCCAAATCAACAAGCCAGGTGAGTACTTTGAAAGTACTCGCAAGACAGTTCGGACAAAAGATATAACAAATGGATGCAGGAATGAGTCATGATTAATTTTGACAATGCTCAATCAGTATAACACAATAAAAAAATAAGAAGGGAATCGGCGGTAGTCCGCTCGAAACCCGGAAGAAGGATAAACTCAAAACCCATCGGGTGTCTGAAGCGACGCCTCGAAGGGGTGAATAAATAAGCAAAACATGCCACAGTCGGGCGTCTGAGCGACACCTCATAAAGGGCTTATATTGAAATAAAAATACATGCATGCCGCAGTCGGACGTCTGAGCGACATCACAGAAAGGGCTTATAATGAGAATAAATAACAGCAATGCCGCAGTCGGACGTCTGAGCGACATCACAGAAAGGGCTTATAATGAGAATAAATAACAGCAATGCCGCAGTCGGACGTCTGAGCGACATCACAGAAAGGGCTTATAATAAAAATAAATAACAGAAATGCCGCAGTCGGACGTCTGAGCGACATCACAGAAAGGGCTTATAATAAAAATAAGTAACAGCAATGCCGAAGTCGGATGTCTGAGCGACATCACAGAAAGGGCTTATAACAAAAATATAGCACTCATGTTAAATATTCAACACATGAATATAAACAGGTTAGTCCATCCACCGGAATAAACAATTAACCGGACTTAGTACTCATGTGATTCACCGGAGTATCTGTCACCAAAACTGACACTTGTCAGGATAAGATAATAAAGAACTTGGACATGGATAAGATGATTCGAGGATTTATGACTCTGCAGAGTTTGTACTAAAATTACCCACAGCCAACGGATTTCCGTAGTCCTCAAGGACTAGTTCCGTTTATGGTATTTCGGAAGAAACACAGCTAACCAGTACACACCCATCCTACCTCACGAATGCCAGGAATCACCCTAGACATCGTCCAAGAAAAACTTTTGAGACGGGAGATCACAATCTCGAATAGCATGGGATCAAATTTATATTCGCGCTCTAAGGGGTGCCCCTCTCGGTCCCAACCGGAAACACCCATGCCCCGACCGGATGATCGGCTTTAATCCAGGGCCATGGAACCATCATCACGGCCTCTCCATTTGGTGTGTACCAGGAAAGCGGTTTGCAACTTACTAAGCCATATCCCTTGCGGAAAACATGTGGTAGTACGGGAAGGGAAAATGGATGGGAACCGAACTGATACGGGTTGACACTGAAGTCAAATAGTATGGCATAAGACTGGCATGCTACAACACTGCCATCTTACCCATCCTCATGCCAACACATGGCCATGCACATTCACATCCAACACGTATGGATTATCGAACTCACTTGCCTCAACTTTGCATGAAAATGACATTCATCGGTATGCTCACAAACATGCCATGAAACTACTTAATGCAAACCTGCCGTAACACTCATCATACCAAAAGTTCAAACATGCTTGCCTGGTTCAGAGTAGTCGAGGTCTAGCTCGGCAAAGTTCGCGGTTCCGTCACCTCCTTCGGAACCTACGGTATAGCGAAAAGGCATACTAACGTGAAAACCAACGCGTGCATAAAAGTTGTTCCAAAAATTTTCCAAATAAATCCCATAAAAAAACTAGACAAAATTATAAGACTGTCAGACAAAGAATCACTCAAAAATCACTTTTTATTAAAAATTTATAAGGGTTTACGTCAGGACTCTTACGTAATGAAATGTAAAAGTTACAGGGTTTTAACTGAGAAAACAGAAAACGGTTCGAATAGAAACGCGCAAGCCCACAGGAAAAACGTACTCTGCCCGAAGGCGCCAACGGAAAACGGTTCGCGGGGAAAGAAAGAGAGGCTGACATGGGGGGTCCACATGTCAGGTTTGAAAGACCTCGCCGGCGCCCGAAGGCTGCGGTGGTCGTCGGCGTCGAACCACTGCGAGTCTGGGAGATCGGAGTGTACCAAGAGTATCAGCGTGTCCTTCCGCGTCGGTGGGTGGTGGACTTGGGCGTCGGGGAGCACCACATCGACGGTGACACTTTCTCCGGCGGACGGCAGCTCAGGCGATGGTGGGGAACTCTGGTGGTGTGCTGCAAACTTCAAATTGAAGCGCGGGTCAGAAGGAGGGATGTACTAGAGAGCTACTGGCAAGAGATGGGAGGTAGAGGCGCACGCACGGCAGCGAATCAAGCTGGATCCCGTGGCGGGTCGCGGCGGCCGGAGTCGAGGAAGGAGACTCCCTCGGGGCTCTTACAGTGGCTAGGCAGGGTCTTGGTGAAGTGCAGAGGTGGTGTGTGCACGAGAGCGAGCTCGGCTCCTTTTATAGGCGATCCGAGGCGGTGGCTGTGAACGGACTTCTCCGGCGATGGTTACTGGCGGCGCAGAGCTTGGTCGGGAGGTTTAGGGAGGGGCGTCGGCAGGAGTTCCACTGGTTTCGTTTAGGTGCTAACTGCGTCGGGATTTGGTTGCTTAGGGGGAGTTCGACGGAACGGGGCGGCGCGGGCCCGTCGGCGGCAGAGAGCATGCTCTGTGCGTGCCGCACCACGGTGACAGTGCTGCATGCATGCGCTGGCGAGGAAGTGGCCACGTGGAGCCACCAGGGGGTTTGGGCGGCGCCGAACGGCGGCGCACGCCGCTCGCTTCCCTCCTCGGCCGCCACGGTGGTTCGCCACCAAGAAGACACGCCAAGAAGGGCCAGGCGCCACCGACGCCAGGAACGCGCCAAGCACGCGTGTGAGGCTCCGGACAAGCAAGCTAGGCCGTGAGCAACGTGCCAAGTGCACTATGAACATGTGACTGAATTTACTGACGAAGATCAACATCAAACTCGAACTTTACGAAAGTGCATGTGAACAAAGGCCGGCCAAGTGTTCAATTTAAAATGATTTTGGCATGAGGGAAATTTTACTATAGCAGATCTTTGGTATGGTGGTCTCTCATAGCATCTGAGGGCTGCCTGAATTTTGGTAGAATTTTTGGGGAAGAGGAGATATGAATTTCACCAAAAATGGTGAATCTGGTCCAAACTTGCAGAGGTTGAATTTTGAAAATTTTGAAAAGAGGAAGAGTGGATCTTGATGGTTCTAGGTTGTGGGTACTAAGGACTATCCAGAGGAGTTGGTTTAAGATCAAAACTCAAAGGAAATTAGGCACTTCCTTTGTAGAGCATCTAGGCTTAGAAATAATGGCAGAATTGTTTTGGGGAGAAAACAAAAGGATAAAAATCCTAAAATGGATTTAACTTGTTGGGACAGAATGTTTGGATTGCCCTAAAGTGGAAGGAGGGGTTTTGGGAGAAATTTACCACAAGAGGCATGGTAAACCCAAGGATGGATCAAAACCAAAGAATAGCCCAAAACCAAAAAGGTTTCTTTTTAGAAGAAAATAAATCCAAGAAATGCTTTTGAGAAGAAAACTCAGAAGAGAGGTTTTTAAGAAGGGTTTAAATGACCTTCTTCAAACCAAGCAAGGCTTTTGCTGAAAACAAAAACAACAAAAAATTTGGAGTGTCACAGCACCTACCCCCTTAGGAAAAATCTCGTCCTCGAGATTTCAGTTGATTTTCAAATTATTGTGGGTGTTCTGTTCGAAGGAAATCCTCTCTTTCCCAAGTGGCTTCACTTTTGGTGTGGTTGCTCCACTGAACTTTGAAGAACTTGGTGGTTTTCTGTCGGGTTCTCCTTTCTGACTCTTCCAAGATTTTTATCGGATGCTCCCGATATGTAAGATCTGGTTGCACGTCAATGTTTTTATGGGGTACTTGTTTCTCTGGGTTGCTTACGCACTTCCTCAATTGGGAGACGTGGAATACGTTGTGGATGTCGGATAATTCTTCGGGTAAGTCTAGCTGGTAGGCCACCGTGCCTCTTCGTGCTACTATGCGTAAAAGGCCCGATGAATCTCGGTGCTAGTTTTCCTTTAATCTTGAATCGGTGCAGGCCTCTCATGGGTGATACCCGTAGGTACACAAATTCACCGGGTTCAAAATGGACTCCACGATGCTTCTGATCGTAATAACTCTTTTGTCGACTTTGGGCTGTCTTGAGCCGGTCCTTAATTACCTTGACTTTATCCTCAGCCTCCTTGAGCAGGTCTGGGCCGAAGATATGACTGTCTCCGGTTTTCCGACCAATTTAGCGGGGTACGACATCTTCGTCCGTACAGAGCTTCAAATGGTGCCATTTGCAGGCTGGACAAATTCGTCGTCGTCGAGGCTTGCCTCGTCTTCAGAGGGAGGCATGTAATTATCGTCCTCTACCTCTCTGTCTGCCGCTCTCTGATGAGGGCTGGCTTCTCCATCCTCCTGTGCTGAATCCTGCCGGAGGGGTTGTCTTCGCACCTTGTCGGGGTGTTATTATCTCGTGCGGAATCGCTGCTTTTCCTTTGGTGGGATTTAGAGCGCGCCACGACACCGGGCGCTTAGGCTTCTTCTTGGAGGGTCATCCTCCGTTGTTCCATCACCGTTCCTTCTTTTGCGGTGTCCACCATGTATATGTCATCTGACGAGGTGACCTTCCGGTGCCTGTAGGCGCTGGTTCTTGGTCGTCTCCTGCATCGGGCGTCCATACCGTTGATGTCATCGAGTCGAAGTCGAGCATGTCGGTTAAATCATCGGCAAGTGGCTACGAAGTGGGTGGTGGGTGGGCTTTGAATTTCTTCGTCATCCGCATCCCAACCTTGCTGACCATAGTCCGGCCAGGGCTCTCCTGATAAAGAGAGAGACTTTAGTAAATTCAGAATGTCGCCGAAGGGCAAGCGCTGAAAGATGTCCGCGGTGGTGAACTCCGTGATCGGCGACCAATCGGATTTGATTGGCAGGGGCGCGGAAGGTTCGGAGTCCGGAGGGGAGTCCAGCGCCTTGGAGTCACAAGCTTCGCAAAGGACAAGGCTGGTGTTCGGCTCGATCGCCGTAGAGATTGCAGCCCCCGAGGCGGTGTCCAGCCACCCGTCCTCGATTAAGCAGTCGGCTCCGAGCTAAGGGTCGGAGCGGACACGGGTGCGGCCTCTAGGGCACTGTTCGGCGGCAGAGCTAGATCATGCCCATCGTAACAGTGCGGCGCGCTCGGCTGTGGCTCGAACCCGTCGAAGATCAAGTCTCCGCGGACGTCAACCGTGTAGTTCAAACTTCCAAATCTGACCTGATGGCCAGGGGCGTAGCTTTCGATCTGCTCCAGATGGCCAAGCGAATTGGCCCGCAATGCAAAGCCGCCGAATACGAAGATCTGTCCGGGGAGAAAAGTCTCGCCCTGTACCGCATCATTGTTGATGATCGGAGGAGCCATCGGGCCTAACGGTGACGACACAGAGGAACTCTCAATGAAAGCACCAATGTCGGTGTCAAAACCGGCGGATCTCGGGTAGGGGGTCCCGAACTGTGCGTCTAGGCAGATGGTAAGAGGAGACAAGGGACACGATGTTTTTACCCAGGTTCGGGCCCTCTCGATGGAGGTAAAACCCTACTCCTGCTTGATTAATATTGATGATATGGGTAGTACAAGAGTAGATTTACCACGAGATCAGAGAGGCTAAACCCTAGAAGCTAGCCTATGGTATGATTGCTGGTTGAGTATGTTTTCATTGTGAACCAAGTGGATTGCAAGTGCGGAAGGCTCTGTGTTGCGATTTTGACTGAGATTACGAGGCGTTTTGCTGCAGAACGCCTTCAAATCATGGCGGCAGTTTTCAGTAATGCCCTCTATGTTTCAACATATTATAGCGTTTTGGAAAATGCCTTTAAATGTGCATTAGCATTTTGTAGAACGCCCCAGATTCCACTATTCTTCGTAAGTGCCCTAATAGCATGGGACTTTTGAAGGCACTTTTCAAGAACGCCTCCAAGTAAGCTAATCTAAGGCGTTTTACAAAATGCCCATACAAAAATGCCTCCAAATACTGTTCGTGTTGTAGTGATGGGGGGAGTCCTACTAGGACTCCACTCCTAGTAGGATTCGCCCCCCTTCCTTCCAACAGAGAGGAAAGGGGAAAGAGGGGAGAGGGAGAAGGAAAGGGGGGCCGCGTCCCCACCCCTTGTCCAATTCGGATTGGGCAGGCGGGAGCACGCGCCTCCTCTTGTGGCCTTCCTCCCTCTCTTCACTATGGCCCATGAGGCCCATTAACTTTCCCGGGGGGTTTCGATAAACTCCCGGTACTCCGATAAATCCCCGAACCTCTTCAGAACCATTCTGGTGTCCGTATATAACCTTCCAATAAATCAATCTTTACCTCTCGACCATTTCGAGACTCCTCGTCATGTCCGTGATCTCATCCGGGACTCCGAACAAACTTCGGTCACCAAAACACATAACTCATAATACAAATGTCATCGAACGTTAAGCGTGCAGACCCTATGGGTTCAAGAACAATGTAGACATGACCGAGACATATCTCCAGTCAATAACCAATAGCTGAACCTGGATGCTCATATTGGTTCCTACATATTCTACGAAGATCTTTATCGATCAAACCGCATAACTATATACGTCATTCCCTTTGTCATCGGTATGTTACTTGCCCGAGAATCGATCGTCGGTATCGTCATACCTAGTTCAATCTCGTTACCGGCAAGTCTCTTTACTCGTTCTGTAATGCATCATCCTGTAACTAACTCATTAGTCACATTGCTTGCAAGGCTCATAGTGATGTGCATTACCGAGAGGGCCCAGAGATACCTCTCCGATACTCGGAGTGACAAATCCTAACCTTGATCTATGCCAACCCAACAAACACCTTCGGAGACACTTGTTGAGCATCTTTATAATCACCCAGTTATGTTGTGACGTTTGATAGCAGACAAGGTTTACTCCAGTATTCGGGAGTTGCATAATCTCATAGTCAGAGGAATATGTATAAGTCATGAAGAAAGCAATAGCAGTAAAGCTAAACGATCATTATGCTAAGCTAGCCGATGGGTCTTGTCCATCACATCATTCTCTAATGATGTGACCCCGTTCATCAAATGACAGCACATGTCTATGGTCAGGAAACTTAACCATCTTTGATTAACGAGCTAGTCAAATAGAGGCATACTAGGGACACTCTGTTTTGTTTATGTATTCACACATGTACTAAGTTTCTGGTTAATACAATTCTAGCATGAATAATAAACATTTATCATGATATAAGGAAATATAAATAACAAATTTATTATTGCCTCTAAGGCATATTTCCTTCAATACTGTATCAAAATTTGTATAACGGCATATAAATACACTAAAAATAACAGAATACTAGTAGCGCTGGACAGGAAGCACGCTACTACTAGTTAGATTAGTAGTAGCGCTGGAAATAATACACGCTACGGCTATATGTCTTAGCAATAGCGTGTGCTACACATACTACTACTAAGGAATAGCTGTAGCGCCTTACTAGTAGCGTGGGTCCCCGCGCTACTACTAGACTTTTCCCTAGTAGTGATATGTTTTCGAAAATAATGTTTTGGAGACTAAAACATTTGTAAATGTTTGACACCAAAAAATTTCAAATTTTTTTAAAAAAATCAATTTATTATTTGACTGTGTCCATGTGATACTACCAACTTTCATGCTCACATGATACCAAGTCAAAAGAGTCAAATTTAAACATTTAAAAAATTCCAAAAAAATTGTGAATGTTTACAACAAATATGTATACAACCTCTAAAAATTTCAGATCCAAATTTAAAGTATATAAATAGAAACAAAAATGATAAGTTCGGATGTGAACAATCCAGTTTCTGACACTACTCATGTTTTGTGTTTATTGACATTATTGATGTTGAATTGTTTTTGTTGTTTCTCAATTTATAATTTGTATTTGAGTATGAAATTTTTAGGGGTTGTAGACATATGTGTTGTGAACATTCACTATTTCTTTCGAATATATTTGGAACATTCAAGTTTGAATTTTTCAAATTGGTATCATGGGATCATGTAAGTGATGATACCAGCAGATATTTCCCCCATTGTCCCCAACCTTCTAGCCATGACCTTCTATCCCCCGAGCCGCCGCCGCCCAGCCAGCGCCACCCGACTCCCCTACCGATGTGTCCCTTGTACTATTGGGAGATCGGACAGTTGGTGTTCTTATTGCGGCATGCATGGCATTGAAGGAATGATATAATATTTGGTAATGGCAAGGAATCAATCGATCCATTATTGATCATGGACGGTCACAATTTATGGCAATGTTATAATATATTTTATCCTATGGAGATACCTTTGCGAGTTACATAATTTTCCCTTCAAGATTGTCACATATCTTCATGGGAGATGGTCAAATTCTCTATTTTTTCTCTTCTTCTCCTAAGTCTCCAATTCAGAAAGTCTAGTTTTTGTACTTCATCAATTGTTGCAACTCGTATTAAGAAACTTTTTGACTCGCTTGTTGCACCAAAAACAAATGTCTTTCAATGGTTCACTACAAGGAATCTTAGATTGGTGCGACGAGTCAAAGCTGACCTCGGGGGGAAATGGGTGATCAGCTCCATGGATGTCATTGTAACAATCCAAGTCATGCACGGATTGAGATGCAAAATGGACGTTTAAATAAGGGGTATATATGTACAGTTCACCCAGGTTCATTCACACCTTTTCTCGAGTGGCCATATCGGAAGGGGTCGCCTGAGAGCTAGCTCGGTGAAAACGGACATTGATGCATCCTTCTGTGATGAGTTAGGAGTTTCTAGAGCTTGCATTATTATCTAAAGCTACAAATGTGAGGTGCTATTGTCGTCATGGGAATATTTAGGCATGTAGAGTGAAGGAAGCTGAAACTCTAACTTGATCCGGGGGCATCTTGCTTAAGGTGTGGATTTTATGCTGCGGTCATTGAATGTATCATGCATCTGTCATCATTGGCTAAAACAGAACTAGGGAGGACATATCGATTCTAGGACATGTCTTTGATGAGATGAAATTCCTCTCGCGACTAGTTCTCGACTTTGGATTATCAAAGGGGAGGAGAAAGTGTAATGGACTCAATTATACTTTAGCTCAACTCGCTCGAACGAACATGCAATCCGCAGTTGGGAGGCTTAAATGCAGAACCTTCGTGCATCTAGGAGCTTCTCCAAATTGCTTGTAATCACATTACCAGATCAATAATCTTTTTCTTAATAGAAAAAGGTCATCTCTCATATGCTTATATTTGGATAGTAATATTCAAAATCTCCACATCTTCGGAATCTGGTCTACTTATGACCGATTTCGAATCTCCAAAATTTATATACTCCCTCCGTTCCTAGATATAGGGTGTATAGTTCTTGGCACGGAAATTAAAGAACGCACGTGGAGGGAAAATTTCACAAGTTTTGGGAGAGATTACACCTGACTAATTGACATGAGGAAATAGAGGAGCTTGCCCGATATAAGGAAATGTAATCAAATCCCTAAAAAATATCCAAACGAGTGGTGCAATGCAATGCACCTTATATTTCGGATTTTTTCTTAAAAATCTATACACCTTATATCAAGGAACGGAGGGTGTATATTTTTTGGAAAAATATTAAATTAAAAAGATGTGAAAACTGCTAAGACACTACCATAAACTACTAAACAAATCCTAGAATATAAACATGACTCAACAAGGGTATGCTCGAGACCTCCTCTTCCGTGCTTATAGCACCAGGTGTTTCTAGATAAATCATGCTCCACTTTATTGATCAACAATGTCTAAGGGAATAAAATTTAGATCGGGAGGACGAAGGTGCCAAAGATGTTAGAGTTCTAATAGTCCTAGAGCATGCACAGCGAGGCTATGCGCCTCAATGTTCATACCTCTTTCTTCAAAGATAAAAGAGCAATCTTAAAACTCGCTAGTCATCATATTGATTTCTTCAATGGTATGTCCATATATCCCTCAAGTACCTGGTTCTATATCTGACACCACTTGTTTGCAATCAGATGCGATGATAACGTGATTTTGCCCAAGGTCTGCTACTAATGCCATAGCTTCCCGACACGCCAATGCCTCCAAGGAAGGTGGTGCAGTGACTCCCTAAAACACTAGGGTCGATGCGCCCAGGTAATCACCGTTAATGTTCCTGCATATTGCACTGACGGTACCTCTATTTGTTGTTCTGTACACAACACCATCGACCTTAAGTTTAGCAACACTAGTGGGAGGAGGGATCCATTGAGTAGAAGCACCCTGATGGACAACCATATGTTGAGTATCATGGTCTTGTTTTGCATGCATTTATCTCACCCAAGATTCGTTCAACAACTGGTATGTGTTGCTTGGACTTTGAGAATTTTGCTCATGCATTGCTTTTTGTCGAGCGTGCCATATTGCCCATAAAAAGAACATAACACTAATGAAGTCCGAGTGTAGGAGAGAATCCGGTAGAGAGAAAATCCAATGCTTAGTGTGAGGTTCCCTTCTTTGATTCATGGCTTCAACTAGGTCTGGGTCTGGTAGAGCCACATACAATGAGACATGGTGCAGTACAAGAGGGAGTGCCTCCATGAGTCTTCTGCCCTGCAAAGAGTGCAATTACTAGTATGATCCATATTGCGATGGTATGGACTGTTAGGCAAGGCGCCATAGAAATATCTTGATTTTCGACAGAACATGCACCTTCCATAAGCTGCATCATGATTTTTGCTCAACCTCTGAATTGGACGAGTCAACTCATCCTTCCAGCCATGCCTCCATCCGATGCTTAGTCGAAACTAGTATCCTATAAGCAGACTTCATGGAGAATATACCTTTTCGATCAAAGTTCCAGCACCAAAACAAACCCTCAACCTATCTAGTGCAAAGCGGTATAGATAGAATGGTTTCGGCATCAATGGCTACGGAAGTGTTGCGGACTAATTCTCTGTTCCAACCAGACTCACCGTCCAGGATAAGATCACATCCAAGTTGAGACGATTCTCGAGAAATACCTGTGAGTGGACGTAAGTTCTATTCCCTTGGAATCCAGTTGTCGTTTGACCATTACCAATTCTACGGATCAGACCTTGATAAAGAACTTCCTTTGCTTCCATGATGGCCCACCAAATCTGAGATGGTGAGGTGCCAACTTGAGCTTGCATGAATGATTTTTTTTTTCACCTCGGTCCTCAAAGCTTCCGGACATCTCTTCCTGAAAAAGGTCGAGGATTTGGACAAATTAATCTTCAGTCTCGATGCCTTGCAGTAGCAATCCAATAGAGAGGACAACCCTCTAGCTCCATAACCACAAGCCTTGAAGAACAGCGGGTTGTCATCCGCCAAAAGCAAGTCATTCACCGGCAAAGCCGACGAAGCCACTATGATGCCACTGAGGTGCGATGACTGGCTATTACTTTTTAAGATGCGCGAAAGGCCCTCGGCTGCCAACAAGAAAAAGTATGGAGAGATAGGGCACCCATGGCTGATACCTTGAGCTGGTTTAAAGCTCTCTAATTTATTATCATTAAACAACACCGAGAAAATTACAGAGCTTACCAACCCCATAATCATTGTGATCCAAGCTGGTGCAAACCGCAAATTAGTCCTAATGGCCTTGAGATAGTCCTACTCAACTCTGTCATAGGCCTTCATCATATTCAGTTTGAGAGCCCAGAACCTATTCTTTTTAGCTTCGTTACGCTTCATGAAATGCTGACACACATATGCTGAGATGATATTATTAGTAATCAAATGTCCTGGGACAAAAGCAGATGTGAAAACAGCATAGGCCACAATGGCACAACCCCGCGTGGGCCCGACTCAGTAACGTCCGCTAGACTCCCACTCGCTTGCTCGTGGCCCAATGGTTTTTTCAGTTCTCATTTGCTACAGTTGTTCGTTGTTCTTAGAAAAAACCATCCTTACCAACAAAACTGATCGATTTTATTATTAAAAATAATATGTTCATGATTTTATGAAATGGCCACTGATTTAAAAATACTTTTTTACAAAGTTCATGCAATTTGAGAAAAAAATGTGGAATTCGAAACTAGTTCACAGAATTTGGAAAACGTTGTCACAATTTAAAAAATATTCACAGCATAAAAAAATTATTTACTATTTTTCAAAAGGAAAAACAAAAATAGGCTAAAACTTGAAACCCGTTCTATAACCTTCACAAACTCGGCTGGAAGGTGCGAGGGTGGTCGAATGGGCAAATCCTAAACGGCGCCCGTTGCGGCCGTTTCTTCTATTTCCACAAATGAGCGCACACCCTCTCTCCTCGATGGGCCGGCCCGTTTTCATGTTTTTTCGTTTTCTGAACTTGCTGCAAAAAAGGCTTGACAGGGAATCGAACCCGCGCCACGGGGTTATCTATAATACATAAATAGATCATCCCCACTAAGCTAATTCTCTTGACATGCAGGCTATCCATATCAGCGGCCTCACTACTTCATCACCTATACTGATGTCATCTTTTCTTTTACCAAAAGATTTTTCTCCGCAACGCAACGTTTCCTGTCTTCACGGAAGCGCTCTTTTTTCCCTGAGAATTGTTGATGGGAACGCCTCTTGACTTCCCACTCCCTCTTCGCCTTCTTTAATCTCCGTTAAATCTCACTATCTCTTCTCCTTCCCCATGGAGGATAACCAACGATCGCACGGCACCCCCGCGAGGCCCCTCGACTCATCTCCCTTGGCTTCATCGCCTATAAATACATCAGCCTCCTTCTCATTATCATATCGATGGCGATTATGTTCTTCAGCCCGTGCGTATATGCCTCCAGCGGCAGCGGCGACTTCCACAGCCTCCTCCTCCATTGCGGCGCTCTCACTTCCTCCCTAAAAGTAGTCGTCACCATCTCCCTGAGCCTTCGAGGACACCGGCACCAACAGTAGCAATATGTCCAGGTCCACCTCGCCGTTGAGCAGCGGGGCGTCCTCACCTACCCGCTCTCACCAGCATCGGGGGCCCTGCTCACCCTCACGCTCCACCGCAAGTTACTGCCACTAGGATGACCTACTACTACAACTACTTACGGCCTGGCGCTGACAGCAAGCTGTCGACCGGGCCGGTGGGGGGTCAACACCACCAAGAAGAGCCATCAGCAGAAACATGATGTAACTCCTACGACTCTGCCGACTACGAGTCGTCGGCCGGCATAATCGTCTTACAGAAGCAGCACATGTGGCCGTCCTACAACAGCCTCGCCTCAAGTTCACGACCACTGACAACGATGTCAAGATCACATGAAGTTGGACCAGGAGCTAATTAAGCATGGTGGAGGACGAGTTCCTGGCCATGTTTGATCTGATATGTAGAAACTATTGGGGTAAGAGAAGACCACAGATTTCCTTGAGTTTTATTCCCATCAAGCCTTCACCATGCCTCATATGAAGAAGCCTGGCCGGAGGCTCCGCAGCAATGGGTGTCTACTGTATGATGCCGACAACATGTAGATGTCATTTGGAAGTCCTCTCTGTATACTGTTTTTCTGCTCCGCCTTAAACCATGGGTTTATGATGCCGACAACATGTGTATGCCAGTCAATTCCTCTCTGGATACATTTTCTCTACTCCACCTTAATTTTTTGCACGGTCTGATGAATCGATGCCCTAAACTCCTTTTGTGTTTTTAGAACTGTGTTGTATGGACGGGTGCATCCCTCCTTTGTTCATGCGCTGGTGATAGTGGTAAGCAGTTTTTAGATTCAGTAAAAAAAATCCCCGCAAGAGATGGATAGATAAGCCGATATATACTTGGACACAGTTAGTAAAGGGAGCAGTACTATTAATGATTGTTTATCTCATCTCCATTGAAGTTGCTTTCAATTCGTTTTTGTCTGATATATACTTGCAGGTAGGCTCTTGGACTACTAAGTTGATGCTTCAACTAAGCATGCCTCTTCGGCACATGCAATAAATATTTGCATATATTAGAATGCATCCCCGGCTACAAAGAATCCAGAAACTGTTCAACTGTGCAACTTTTCATTTCATCTTTTCATTGTATATATTGTACTTTCACCCCCATTGTATGTGTGTTCATTTATTTTCAGCACGCAACTCTCAAATCGCTACTTTTTCCGTTGCCTATTTTTCTGCAAGAAATTATCTCAACCATAATGTGGAAAGTGATTGCTTAAGCTTTTTCAAGCAATGCCTCGCCTGGTGTCATGCCTTTTTTTTCTTCATTTGATCATTGCCTTCTTTCTTTGTTATATATACATCTCCAAAATATTGAGCAAATTTCCCGCAGCAACGCACGGGGTTATCATCTAGTACTAAAATATGACATAATACATCCGTATTTAGATAAATCAAAGACAATAATTTTAGGACGGAGGGTCGTATTCATGCAGTTCAGAATTTCCATCTTTTTTTCGACCAATTTTATGGAAACATGTGTCTGGATCATGGTGCAGATCGACGGCTGCACCCTTTCGACACGTGCGTGCCCCTGCGAATTTGCGCTAAAAATGAGCTACACCAGCAATGAAACATATATCACATCTGTTAGGGGATGCCTTCCAGAGCAAAGCTGCGAATTACTCTCCAAGACACACCATATTACAATTACTTTTACATAAAAAAATACATCAGAAAGGGGAAAACGTAGAAGAAATCCCAAGAATTAAAAAATAATCTTCGGCTTGGCAAGGAAAAACTAATATGTGGTCATGCAAGGTTACATGTTGCGTCATTGATCCAATTCCATTAGTGCATATGGACATGTTCGAGATCAGACACATCGAGACCATTTATCTCAGCGAATCTGACCTTGAATTGCCTCTCTTGCTCCTCGTAGCTCAACCTCAAGTCATCGAGTTCGTCGCTGGACCAGTCTCCGAGCCCGCACAAGATCCCATTGTATTCCATCATCCGCTCCGTGAACTTGGGCTCCCTCATTAGCGCGAGGAAGCCGTGGAGGAGGTCATCAGGCGATTTGGCGGCCTTGGCGGCTGCAAACAGCGGCGGCTCCTCCCCGCCCAGAGTTCGCCACTCCGCGAAATTTGAGGTCGTAAAGTTTCGGAAAGTGAATCCGGATCAGGCGGATGAGCCCGTAACGGTCTTGGTTTTCTTTTGGATAGATCCGGACACCTTTCCATAAGCAATCCACCAAGTGGGCGATATCCTCTGCACCGTCCGAGGTCACCCAGGTGACATCGGTTAACATCACGGGCGCGGCAGGCCTTGAGAGCGTTGGCGAAGCGGACGCGGTCGACGCCTTGACCACGCAGGGCTCCACGCCCAGCTTCGACATAAACCGCTCCTCCTTGGCCGACGGCACGTCCAGGTGGAACCGCCAGACGCGGGCGAGGTCGCCGTCACGGTTGACCAGCGCCAGGGTGATCTGCAGAAACCGCACGCCTCGGACCCTATTGGAGATGTGCTCGCAATTGGCGTCCATGTTGCGGTGGTACGGCATGAGGCCAGTAATGTGGTAGACGCCGTCGGCGTCGACCATGAGTTCGCGGGTGCAGGCTGGGACGGGGCGGGGAGGGATGTCGTAGGACGTGGCCACCACGGCGATGGGGAAGTCCCGGAACATGTCCGACATGCGAGCCAGCTCTGCCTCCTGGTTATGCGCCCAGACCTCCACCACTCGCGCCTTGCCCATGGCCCTGCCCATGCCTGCGGCGGCTTCAGCATGCGGCGGCGGCGTCGGCGTCGGCCGATGCGACATACTCCTAGCTAGGCCTGATCGATCGATCGATACTATAGGATGAAGACGAGGAGGAAGACGTCCCCTCGATCGCCAGGATTTTATACAGGAATCAGGATACGGAAGCCGTCTTGTGTCGTGGATCGGAAACCGTTGTTGCGGAGAAATAAACTTGGGACTTCTCCGATGAACACTAGGACTGCGATCGGTCGTCTGATCCGTGCGGCGGCCGCTGACTCTGAGTGGCTAGCGATTGCTTTCTAAACGGCCGGCGGGCATGAGTGGCTGGCGATTTTTTTTTCTTTCTAAACGGGCCACACCCATGAGTGCCTAGCGATTTTTTTTTTCTAAACGGGTCGCAGGCAGACTAAGCTACTGGTTGTTGCTATGGGAAAAGAAAAACAGGATAAGTTGCTATTGTTGCCTCAAAAAAGAAACAAAAGTTGCTAAGGTTTGTACTTCTCAAAAAAAGTTGCTATGGTCAGGGGCGGACCCAGACTGAAAATTACCCGGTGTCCATATAGAAGAACACATAAAAAAATCAATGACCTACACATTAAATTAATGGATTATCTTAAGCAAGTGTAGATTGGACCCGGTGCCATGGACACCGGCTAGCTGTACGTAGCTACGCCCCTGGCAGGGGCGGACCCAGACTGAAAATTACCCGGTGTCCATATAGAAGAACACATCAAAAAATCAATGACCTACACATTAAATTAATGGATTATCTTAAGCAAGTGTAGATTGGACCCGTTGCCATGGACACCGGCTAGCTGTACGTAGCTACGCCCCTGGCTATGGTTGTCCCCCATAAAAAAAAATTGATATGGTTTGCCACGAGTAGGGATGCAAGCGGGCATCTTGCATAAGCCCGCCAAAGTATGAGGTTAGTTCAAATTAAGCTAAATCTAAACGGAAGAATTACAACTAACTTGGGTCTTTTTGATCGCTACAGTGGGCTATGCTTGCACGGGCGGCCGAGAGAGTTTGATTTTCCATTTTGAGCAACCATAGGTCCCAAATCACTAATTAAAAAATACTCCTTGCATAGAACACTTACATCCCTCTAATAACGACAAATATCATACTGCATGTGTGTCACCTATCGTAACATGAGTTTTCTATTTTTTATAGATTCATTCATTAGGTATTGTAGAATTTTTTAGGTTTTGGTTTTGGTTGAGTAGGTTTTGGTGGCTGTTTTGGCGTAGACAATGTTGGCTTCACGGGCGTCATTGGTCTTTTTTGGTCTAATGATGTTTCGGTCGAGCTGAAAAATTACAGTCGTTGTCATATTGATGTTTTGGTTCGTAATAAAGATCAGAACTCTCCATCCTGGAGGTTCGCCGGTTTTTATGGAGCACCGCGTACTGAAGATCGAGAAGCATTAACGTGTGCATCAAGAGCGCATCCTCGCGGTGTCCACGTCGAACAGGAAAGGACAAACCCGAGGCAGGATTGGTCACGCTCGCACACGCGTATTGGCCAATAGAGTTCGACATCTAACCTAACCAAGGTCTCCCGACGATTCCCTTCTTGCCGCCGCCGCCGCCCTCTTCCTTGATTCTCCAACCGCCGCCGCTGCCCCCATTCTAACTCCCCGCCTCTATCCACCCCCATCCTCTGCCGTTTCATCTTCGCCGCTAGGCTCTGACGCGGTCGTCGCCGACGCTCTCGAAGTGGTCGACACCGACGAGGACTCGATGTCGTCGGTTTTATCACCGGATTTTCCTAACGCCGGATTTGCCTCGTGCTCAGAGGTCACCAGAGAGTCGCCGGGAGCAGCAGCGGCTCGGCGCCGCGCCGCCATGGCGACGGGCGGCGATCCGCACTTCTATCGCGTCAAGAGGAAATCGACGCACCTGCATTCGCCAAGAAAGCGGACGACAGCGCGGCCGGGCGATAGGGACGCCCCACGGCTCACGTATATGGAGATGCCTTCCGTGCAGATGGGCGAGCAGGAGGAAGGGTCGCTAACGTCGATGGTGACCGCGCCACGGGTCGAGGCCTTGGGGGCGCTTCTCCAACAACTCGAGCGACAGGTCGCGGCACCGTCGGCCGCCTACTTCCTCTACGGCTTGCTGGCCTCGTCAGTGGACAGAGGGGACTGCTGCCTCTCGCTCCTCTGAACTGCTGGGCCTGGTGGAACGCACGAGGAGGCGCAGTTGTGGCGACGCATAGGTGTTGCGTCTCCGGCATCCAGCTCCAACAAGATCGGCGCATCCATCTCCTCGCCATCCACAGCCATCGGGAGGATGCCGAGCGGAGCAGAGCATGGCCGGCGGGAGAGGCGCTGGTTCCGCTGAAAGGGTCAACAGTGTGGTGTGGGGGTGAGGAAGATGGAGAGACGGCGGTGTTGGGTAACATAGTAATTTCAAAAATTTTCCTACGCACACGCAAGATCATGATGATGCATAGCAACGAGAGGGGAGAGTGTTGTCTACGTACCCTCGTAGACCGAAGCGGAAGCAATCACAACGTAGAGGAAGTAGGCGTACGTTCTCCTCGCGATCCAACCAATCCAAGCACCGTTACTCCGGCACCTCCGAGTTCTTGGCACACGTACAGCTCGGTGACGCTCCTCGGGCTCCGATCCAGCAAAGCTCCGGGGAGAGAGAGTTCCGTCAGCACGACGGCGTGGTGACGATCTTGATGTTCTACCAACGCAGGCTTCGCCTAAGCACTGCTACTGATTTGACCGAGGTGGAATATGGTGGAGGGGGCACCGCACACGGCTAAGGAACGATCTCAAGGATCAACTTGTGTGTTCTAGGGTGCCCCCTGCCCCTGTATATAAAGGAGCAAGGGGGGAGGCCGGCCGGCCCTTGCTAGGCGCGCCAGGAGGCGGAGTCCTCCTCCTAGTAGGAGTAGGACTCCCTTTCCTAGTCCTACTAGGAAGAAGGAAGGGGAAGGAAAGAGAGGGAGAGGAAGAGGGAAGGGGCCGCCCCCCTCCTTGTCCAATTCGGACTCCCCATGGGGGCGCGTGCCACCTCCGGGCGCAGCCCTCTCTCTCCCTCTTGGCCCAATAAGGCCCATTACTTCCCCGGGGGTTCCGTAACCCTCCGGCACTCCGGTTTTCTCCGGAAACTTCCGGAACCTTTCCGAGTCCGAATATAGCCGTCCAATATATCAATCTTTATGTCTCGATCATTTCGAGACTCCTCGTCATGTCCGTGATCACATCCGGGACTCCGAACTCCTTGGTACATCAAAAATACACAAACTCATAATATAACCGTCATCGAAACCTTAAGCGTGCGGACCCTACGGTTCGAGAACAATGTAGACATGACCGAGACACATCTCCGGTTAATAACCAATAGCGGGACCTGGATGCCCATATTGGTTCCTACATTTTCTACGAAGATCTTTATCGGTCAGACCGCATAACAACATACGTTGTTCCCTTTGTCATCGGTATGTTACTTGCCCGAGATTCGATCGTCGGTATCCAATACCTAGTTCAATCTTGCATCTTGGCAAGTCTCTTTACTTGTTCCGTAATGCATCATTCCGTAACTAACTCATTAGCTACATTGCTTGCAAGGCTTATAGTGATGTGCATTACCGAGATGGCCGGAGATACCTCTCCGACAATCGGAGTGACAAATCCTAATCTCGAAATACGCCAACCCAACATCTGCCTTTGGAGACACTTGTAATACTCCTTTATAATTACCCGATTACGTTGTGACGTTTGGTAGTACCAAAGTTTTTCTCCGGTTAAAGGGAGTTGCATAATCTCATAGTTATAGGAACATGTATAAGTCATGGATAAAAGCAATAGCAACATACTAAACGATCGGGTGCTAAGCTAATGGAATGGGTCATGTCAATCAGATCATTCAACCAATGATGTGACCTTGTTAATCAAATGACAACTCCTTTGTCTATGGTCAGGAAACTTAACCATCTTTGATTAACAAGCTAGTCTAGTAGAGGCATACTAGTGACACTCTGTTTGTCTATGTATTCACACATGTATTATGTTTCCGGTTAATACATTTCTAGCATGAACAATAAAATTTATCATGATATAAGGAAATAAATAATAACTTTATTATTGCCTCTAGGGCACATTTCCTTGAGTCTCCCACTTGCACTAGAGTCAATAATCTAGATTACACAAGAATGATTCTAACACCCATGGAGTCTTGGTGTTGATCTTGTTTTTCTCGTGGAAGAGGCTTAGTCAACGGGTCTGCTACATTCAGATCCTTATGTTTCTTGCATATCTCTTTGTCGACCACGTGGTCTGAGTCCCGGATGGATTTGAAGCGTCTCTTGATGTGTTTTGTTCTCTTGTGAAATCTGGATTCCTTCGCCAAGGCAATTGCTCCAGATTGTCACAAAAGATTTTCATTGGTCCCGATGCACTAGGTATGACACCTAGATCGGATATGAACTCCTTCATCCAGACTCCTTCATTAGCTGCTTCCGAAGGTGCTATGTATTCCGCTTCACATGTAGATCCCGCTACGACGCTTTGTTTAGAACTGCACCAACTGACAGCTCCTCCGTTTAGTGTAAATACGTATCCGGTTTGCGATTTAGAATCGTCCGGATTAGTGTCAAAGCTTGCATCAACGTAACCGTTTATGATGAGCTCTTTGTCACCTCCATATACGAGAAACATATCCTTAGTCCTTTTCAGGTACTTCAGGATGTTCTTGACCGCTGTCCGATGATCCACTCTGGATCACTCTGGTACCTCCCCGCTAAGCTTATAGCAAGGCACACATCAGTGCGGTACACAGCATTGCATACATGATAGAGCCTATGGCTGAGGCATAGGGAACATCTTTCATTTTCTCTCTATCTTCTGCGGTGGTCGGGCATTGAGTCTTACTCAACTTCATACCTTGCAATACTGTGCAAGAACCCTTTCTTTGCTTGATCCATTTTGAACTTCTTCAAAATCTTGTCAAGGTATGTGCTTTGTGAAAGTCCAATTAAGCGTCTTGATCTATCTCTATAGATTTTTATGCCTAATATGTAAGCAGCTTTACCGAGGTCCTTCATCGAAAAACTCTTGTTCAAGTATCCCTTTATGCTATCCAGAAATTCTATATCATTTCCGATCAGTAATATGTCATCTACATATAATATCGTAAATGCTCTGAGCTCCCACTCACTTTCTTGTAAATACAGGCTTCTCCAAAAGTCTGTATAAACCCAAATGCTTTGATCACACTATCAAAGCGTTTATTCCAACTCCGAGATGCTTGCACCAGTCCATAAATGGATCGCTGGAGCTTGCACACTTTGTTAGCTCCCTTTGGATCGATAAAACCTTCTGGTTGCATCATATACAACTCTTCTTCCGTAAACCCATTCAGAATGCAAGATTTA
The DNA here is from genome assembly GCA_021605145.1 of Aegilops bicornis. NCBI lineage: Eukaryota > Viridiplantae > Streptophyta > Magnoliopsida > Poales > Poaceae > Aegilops > Aegilops bicornis. Next base: position 760,056,593 of record CM038671.1, on the reverse strand, counting down.
CATCCATTTGCCAAATTTCATAATCATAAAATGCGGCAATTGCTAACATGATTCGGACAGACTTAAGCATCGCTACGGGTGAGAAGGTCTCATCGTAGTCAATCCCTTGAACTTGTCGAAACCCCTTTGCGACAAGTCGAGCTTTGTAAACGATAATATTACCGTCGGCGTCGGTCTTCTTCTTGAAGATCCACTTGTTTTCTATTGCTTGCCGACCCTCGGGCAAGTCAACCAAAGTCCACACTTTGTTTTCATACATGGATCCCATCTCAGATTTCATGGCCTCAAGCCATTTTATGGAATCTGGGCTCACCATCGCTTCTTCATAGTTCGTAGGTTCATCATGATCTAGTAGCATGACTTCCGAACAGGATTACCGTACCACTGCAGTGCGGATCTTATTCTGGTTGATCTACGAGGTTCTGTAGTAACTTGATCTGAAGTTTCATGATCAACATCATCAACTTCTTCACTATTTGGTGTAGATGTCGCAGAAACCGGTTTCTGTGATAAACTACTTTCAAATAAGGGAGAAGGTACAGTTACCTCATCAAGTTCTACTTTCCTCCCACTCACTTCTTTCGAGAGAAACTCCTTCTCTAGAAAAAATCCATTCTTAGCAACAAATGTCTTGCCCTCGAATCTGTGATAGAAGGTGTACCCAACTGTCTCCTTTGGGTATCCTATGAAGACACATTTCTCCGATTTAGGTTCGAGCTTATCAGGTTGAAGTTTTTTCACATAAGCATCGCATCCCCAAACTTTAAGAGCGACAACTTTGGTTTCTTGCTAAACCATATTTCATAAGGTGTCGCCTCAACGGATTTTGACGGTGTTCTATTCAGCGTGAATGCGGCCGTCTCAAGAGCATAACCCCAAAACGATAGCGGTAAATCTGTAAGAGACATCATAGATCGCACCATATCTAGTAAAGTGCGACACGACGTTCGGACACACCATTGCGCTGTGGTGTTCCGGGTGGCGTGAGTTGCGAAAACTATTCCGCTTTTGTTTCAAATGTAGACCAAACTCGTAACTCAAATATTCGCCTCCACGATCAGATCGTAGAAACTTTATTTTCTTATTATGATGATTTTCAACTTCACTCTGAAATTCTTTGAACTTTTCAAATGTTTCAGACTTATGTTTCATTAAGTAGATATACCCATATGTGATTATATCATATGTGAAGTTGTTAAAATAACGATATGCGCCTCTAGCCTCAACATTCATTGGACCACATACATCTGTTTGTATGATTTCCAACAAATCTATTGCTCTCTCCATAGTACCGGAGAACGGGTTTTAGTCATCTTGCCCATGAGGCACGGTTCCAAGTGCCAAGTGATTCATAATCAAGTGACTCCAAAATTCCATCGGTATGGAGTTTCTTCATGCGCTTTATACCGATATGACCTAAACGGCAATGCCACAAATAAGTCGCACTATCATTATCAACTCTGCATCTTTTGGTTTCAACATTATGAATATGTGTATCACTACTATCGAGATTCATTAAAAATAGACCACTCTTCAAGGGTGCATGACCATAAAAGATATTATTCATATAAATAGAACAACCATTATTCTCTGATTTAAATGAATAACCGTCTCGCATCAAACAAGATCCAGATATAATGTTCATGCTTAACGCTGGCACCAAATAACAATTATTTAGGTCTAAAACTAATCCCGAAGGTAGATGTAGAGGTAGCGTGCCGACCGCGATCACATCGACTTTGGAACCATTTCCCACGCGCATCGTCACCTCGTCCTTTGCGGTGTTCGCTAATCCGTAGTCCCTGTTTCGAGTTGCAAATATTAGCAATGTAACCAGTATCAAATACCAGTACTACTGCGAGCTCTAGTAAGGTACACATCAATAACATGTATATCACATATACCTTTGTTCACCTTGCCATCCTTCTTATCCGCCAAATACTTGGGGCAGTTCCGCTTCCAAAGGTGACGATGCTTGCAAGAGAAGCACTCGGCCAGGTTTAGGTCCAGACTTGGGTTTCTTCTCCTGAGCAACAACTTGTTTGCTGTTCTTCTTGAAGTTCCTTCTTCTTCCCTTTGCCTTTCTTCTTGAAACTAGTGGTCTTATTGACCATCAACACTTGATGCTCCTTCTTGATTTCTACCTCCATGACCTTCAAAGATTGCGTAAGAGCTCGTGCATAGTCTTTACTAACCCTTGCATATTATAGTTCATCACGAAGCCTTTGTAGCTTGGTGGCAGTGATTGAAGAATTACATCAATGACACAATCATCCGGAAGATCAACTCCCGGTTGAGTCAAGTGATTGTAATACCCGGACATTCCGAGTATGTGCTCACCGATGGACTCCATTCTCCTCCATCTTGCAACTATAGAACTTATTGGAGACTTCATATCTCTCAATCCAGGCATTCTGTTGAAATATCAACTTCAACTCCTGGAACATCTCATATGCTCCATGACTTTCAAAACGTCGTTGAAGACCGGTTCTAAGCCGTAAAGCATGGCACATCGAACTATAGAGTAGTCATCAGCTTTGCTCGCCAGACGTTCTTAACGCCGTCGGTTGCATCGGCAAGGGCACTGCACCTAGCGGTGCATCCAGACGTAACTCTTACGTGCAGCAATGAGGATAATCCTCAGTTACGGACCCAGTCCGTGTAATTGCTACCATCATCTTTCAACTTTGCTTTCTCAAGGAACGCATTAAAATTCAACGGAACAACAAAGACGAGCCATCTATCTATAAGTAAACATAGACAAGCAAGATACTATCGGTACTAAGTTCATGATAAATTTAAGTTCAATTAATCATATTACTTAAGAACTCCCACTTAGACAGACATCTCTCTAGTCATCTTAAGTGATTACGTGATCCAAATCAACTAAACCATAACCGATCATCACGTGAGATGGAGTAGTTTTCAATGGTGAACATCACTATGTTGATCATATCTACTATATGATTCACGCTCGACCTTTCGGCCTCCGTGTTCCGAGGCCATATCTGCATATGCTAGGCTCGTCAAGTATAACCTGAGTATTCTGCATGTGCAAAACTGGCTTGCACCCGTTGTAGATGGACGTAGAGCTTATCACACCCGATCATCACGTGGTGTCAGGGCACGACGAACTTTGTAGCGGTGCATACCAGGGAGAACACTTCTTGATAATTTTAGTGAGAGATCATCTTAAAATGCTACCGTCAATCAAAGCAAGATAAGATGCATAAAGGATAAACATCACATGCAATCAATATAAGTGATATGATATGGCCATCATCATCTTGTGCTTGTGATCTCCATCTCCGAAGCAATCATGATCACCATCGCCACCGCGCGACACCTTGATCTCCATCGTAGCATCGTTGTCGCCTCGCCAACTATTGCTTCTACGACTATCGCTACCGCTTAGTGATAAAGTAAAGCAATTACATGGCGCTTGCATTTCATACAATAAAGCGACAACCATATGGCTCCTGCCGATTGCCGATAACTTCGGTTACAAAACATGATCATCTCATACAATAAAATATAGCATCACGTCTTGACCATATCACATCACAACATGCCCTGCAAAAACAAGTTAGACGTCCTCTACTTTGTTGTTGCAAGTTTTACGTGGCTGCTACGGGCTGAGCAAGAACCGTTCTTACCTACGCATCAAAAACCACAACGATAGTTTGTCAAGTTGGTGTTGTTTTAACCTTCGCAAGGACCGGGCGTAGCCACTCAGTTCAACTAAAGTGAGAGAGACAGACACCGCCCGGTCACCTTTAAGCAATGCTTGCAGCGGTGAAACCAGTCTCGCGTAAGCGTCTGCGTAATGTCGGTCCGGCCGCTTCATCTCACAATACCGCCCGAACCAAAGTATGACATGCTGGTAAGCAGTATGACTTATATCGCCCACAACTCACTTGTGTTCTACTCGTGCATATGACATCAACGCATAAAACCAGGCTCTGATACCACTGTTGGGTAACGTAGTAATTTCAAAAAATTTCCTACGCACACGCAAGATCATGATGATGCATAGCAACGAGAGGGGAGAGTGTTGTCTACGTACCCTCGTAGACCGAAGCGGAAGCAATCACAACGTAGAGGAAGTAGTCGTACGTTCCCCTCGTGATCCAACCAATCCAAGCACCGTTACTCCGGCACCTCCGAGTTCTTGGCACACGTACAGCTCGGTGACGCTCCTCGGGATCCGATCCAGCAAAGCTCCGGGGAGAGAGAGTTCCGTCAGCACGACGGCGTGGTGACGATCTTGATGTTCTCCCAACGCAGGGCTTCGCCTAAGCACTGCTACGATTTGACCGAGGTGGAATATGGTGGAGGGGGCACCAGACACGGCTAAGGAGCGATCTCAAGGATCAACTTGTGTGTTCTAGGGTGCCCTCCTGCCCTGTATATAAAGGAGAAAGGGGGAGGCCGGCCCGGCCCCTAGGAGGCGCGCCAAGGGAGGGACTCCTCCTCCTAGTAGGAGTAGGACTCCCTTTCCTAGTCCTACTAGGAAGAAGGAAGGGGAAGGAAAGAGAGGGAGAGGGAGAGGGAAGGGGCGCGCCCCCTCCTTGTCCAGTCGGACTCCCCATGGGGGGGCGCGCCACCTCCTGGCGCAGCCCTCTCTCCCTCTTGGCCCAATAAGGCCCATTACTTCCCCGGGGGGTTCCGGTAACCCCTCCGGCACTCCGGTTTTCTCCGGAAACTTCCGGAACCTTTCCGGAGTCCGAATATAGCCGTCCAATATATCAATCTTTATGTCTCGATCATTTCTCGACTCCTCGTCATGTCCGTGATCACATCCGGGACTCCGAACTCCTTCGGTACATCAAAAATACACAAACTCATAATATAACCGTCATCGAAACCTTAAGCGTGCGGACCCTACGGTTCGAGAACAATGTAGACATGACCGACACATCTCCGGTCAATAACCAATAGCGGGACCTGGATGCCCATATTGGTTCCTACATTTTCTACGAAGATCTTTATCGGTCAGACCGCAAAACAACATACGTTGTTCCCTTTGTCATCGGTATGTTACTAACCGAGATTCGATCGTCGGTATCCAATACCTAGTTCAATCTAGATTCTTGGCAAGTCTCTTTACTCGTTCCGTAATGCATCATTCCGTAACTAACTCATTAGCTACATTGCTTGCAAGGCTTATAGTGATGTGCATTACCGAGATGGCCCAGAGATACCTCTCCGACAATCGGAGTGACAAATCCTAATCTCGAAATACGCCAACCCAACATCTGCCTTTGGAGACACTTGTAATACTCCTTTATAATCACCCGATTACGTTGTGACGTTTGGTAGTACCCAAAGTGTTCCTCCGTAAACGGGAGTTGCATAATCTCATAGTTATAGGAACATGTATAAGTCATGGATAAAAGCAATAGCAACATACTAAACGATCGGGTGCTAAGCTAATGGAATGGGTCATGTCAATCAGATCATTCAACCAATGATGTGACCTTGTTAATCAAATGACAACTCCTTTGTCTATGGTCAGGAAACTTAACCATCTTTGATTAACAAGCTAGTCTAGTAGAGGCATACTAGTGACACTCTGTTTGTTTATGTATTCACACATGTATTATTTTTCCGGTTAATACATTTCTAGCATGAACAATAAACATTTATCATGATATAAGGAAATAAATAATAACTTTATTATTGCCTCTAGGGCACATTTCCTTCAGGCGGGTGTAGGGGTGGCTGCTGTAGAAGGTAGGCAGGCGGATCTGCAGGGCTGTGGTGGCCTTTCCAAAGGACGGCGGGATGGCCGGATGGTGGCGTACAGGTGGCGCGGGCAGAGGATCTCTCCGCCGGAGAAGCCCACTGTTGAGTGAGTCACCCTAATTCAGCTTCAGTTCGTTTATACACATTGATTTATGGTTATCTTAAATTCCATTAATTATGTTTGTTTATTGGACCAAATGACAAGTCCTGGTGCTGTTCTTCCTGCATTCATGGTCCTTTTGAGCCAGCATTCAGAAAATCTCAACTCGTGAGGGCTAAACAAGCTATATTTGGGGCTTAGCTTTGAATAAGAAAAAAAAATATCTGAATACTATGAATTCTTGTTTATTGATAGACTTGGGTCAGATTGTATCAGTGAGATGCAAACTTAAGTTATAACTTCGTAGGCATTTTAATTGCGTATTAGAAGATCAGTGCGTACATGTGTGGGCAAACCAACGCTGTGCCAAGGTCTGATCAGCTTTACATGATTGGTATAGATCAGCTTTTACCATTCTTTGGATGCTTTGTTCTTATTTATGCATGTTTCCTGATTCCCCTTTTCTCACCTGTGATGTGATGCTCATAGGAAAAGGAAGAGTAAGAAGAAATCTGTGAAAGATGGTCGATTGGCTGCTGCTGCTCAGTGCACACCAACAAGGGCGACTACCACAAGTGTGCAACATTGCAAGCAAGCCTAGCGCCCACCAAGGAAAAACATTGCTAACCTTTTTACTAAATTAAATCTGATTGATTAATTTTTCTAAGGAATCCAGGTCTTTACATTTGCAGGCAACTAGCTTTGGATATTCAAGAAGATGCAGCATCTCAGGCAGCTGTCTCCGCCCACGTTTCAGTTTTTAGATTATTTCTCTTTTCCTTCTTTCCTTTAGCTCTTCTCTCTTATGTTAATTCATCAAATTTAATTTGGAATAAACCGCAGGATGTGTTTACCAGCCTCATCTTCCCGATCTTCTCGATTTGGGTCTCGGGAGCACGCGGGTGTGGATCAAGACGCTGGTGGACAGGTTCGTGAATTTTGAGAATTGAAAACCCAATAAACTCCATGTTAGGAATTGATTTCTCGCACCCTCATGTATGGAATTCCTATTCTCTTCTTTGATAATGCTAAACATAGACACATAAACACAATAGGCTTTTTTTCAACCCTTTTTATGCACTTGCAGTGCAGATTTGAATTAAATCCTATAAATGCCTCCAAATGCCCATAATGGCTCAAATATAGCATACTTTTTTACGTAAAGCACTCCAAATTTTCTCCGATGGAACATATTATATTTTGTTACTAATGCAAGATTTTAGTTTTTTTTAAACCATTTCCTGATTTGAGGACATGAATTGCATTTCTAGCTATTTGGTGCTGGACGCAGACATATAGGACCGCATCATGAAGGAGCAGGAGACGCCGAGCTACATCCAGCATGAGCGCGAGGTCGCCAAGAGGGAGGCCGCTTGGAAGGCCGAGCTCTCCCACTGCGAGGTAGTAATCGAACCCTGTCCATGGCTTACTGCCTGTCTTCTTTCTTTATACCCTGTTGTTGATTCATTTGGTGGTGATTATGGCATGATGCCTTCGGTCAGAGATCGGTTGCTGAATTCTGGTGCATTTCAGATTGTATTGGTGATCTCGTATAGTCGCTCGATCTCCGTAAGGAATTCTGAAATTTAGGCTTAATAGTGACGTAGTTAAATTTGATAGGTAGTGTCTGTTTTCTTGGATGTTGATTAGTCGGTAATTGCTGTGCTTTGGGAGCAAGTTTCCCATCCACGCGAGCTTGAGCCACGCTTCCTGAGCGATGGCAGCGTCGGATATCTCCGTCTCGCGAGGGGCCTCCTGTGCGTGCCACGATGCCACCGGCATGCAGGCCCGGGCTTGGGAAGCCTCCATGGTGTCGGGTGCGCCATGGAGGTCTCTGGGGATCGCGTGGCAAGGGACTGGCATGGCTTCCAGTCGTGGGTTCCGGCGACGCCAAGCCGTAGATCTGGCCTGCCGTGTCCACTTTGTTTCCTCCATTTCACCATATTTGGGGTTTAGAGGGCAGCACTTCTTTCTTGGTTATATTGATCAGTTGCATTGTTTTGTGGTTACAGAGGAAGATTTGATTTAAACAGGGGAGACGTAGGATGGGTGTTCAGCCAAGGCATCTTCATCTTTTCTGCATATTACAACCTTCATGCATTTCTGCAGGTTCATTTGGTATTGTACTCTCGGTTAGTTGCAACAACTTCAGGCCGGTCTATGTTTATTTAGTCTTGCAAATACTCTGATGACCAGGTGGTGATCAACGACTGATGGCTCTCCGTGGTGGCTTGGTGGCGGGACGGAATAGGGCGTTGGAGGCGAGGCAGAGAATGGGTGCTGCCCGCGCTCGCCTGGCCATCCGCGATGCATCGAGTATGTTAGCAGGTTTGCATTGAGCTCATGACCATCTTATGTTTTTGTTAAAATGCATTTCCTTCTCAGTTTTGTATGTTTTTTTAGTTGTAGGTACTATATAAAGTTATTAACTGAGATGTGGAGATTGCAATATTGATCTAAGTTCAGTTCAGTCTATTACGCTACCTGACTTTTTATCCATGATTTCCCTCGTTTTCTTTGGTTTGGCAAATGTTCATTAACTGATTATAGTTTACTTCATGTTTTTTTGTGCATTTAGTTCTATGTTGTTTTGATCTGAGTAAGTGACCCGTAGCTTTTCATTAATTTCTTGGCATTGTAAATTATCTCGAGCCATGCCTGCTACTGAATCTGAACATTTCTATCGCCGGTGCTGCAACACGACATTGGCGGCGGCATCTTGGGGAATAAGAGGGCGACAGTGGCTTAGGGAGGAAGATGATCACCAGTGGTGATAACAAAGTTCCGGATATGGAGATGCTCTCGTGTCATGTATGTTATGATCCAGACTGCCTTCCCTTACTTTTGAACTAGCTACCGTGATGTAATGTATTATCTACTCCCTCTGTTCTATATTAGTTGTCGCTCAAACGGATGTATCTAGTATTGAAATACGTCTAGATACATCCGTTTCAGCGGCAACTAATATGAAACGGAGGCAGTACCTGCCTATTATGTTGAGTGCCACTCCCCTATTTCACATGTAATGATTTCATACATTGAATGTTATTTATGAATAGCTTCTCAGTTGGGTCAGCATGTAATACTACCCAAAACCCAAAAGGCATGGGATGAGGCACAACAGCAATTAAAGGACGCACAGCTCTGCCTCAGGAGGCGCGCCGTGGGCGCGCCCCATCCACTAGTAGACATAACAGCTGGCGGTTCTTGCGCACACTTTACCTCATGCTGCATGGTTGTGCATGGGGATAAGGAGAGAGATGGAGGGAGAGAGAGAGAATGCGTATGGACCTCTGCACGTAGCGTGATGGGAAGGGTTGGATGTGCCCTGATCAGACGTCGCGTGCGCGACCCGCCGAGCATTCGCCCAGTTGGTTGGATGCAAACGTTTTTCTTTTTGTTAACAGAGTACATATGTAGGCGTTTATAAATACGCGCATACACTCATCCATATAAACACACACCTATCCATTGCGGAGGGGAGGAGGAGAAAATTTCTTGGCATGGGCATTTGAGAAATCTGACATTTACACAGTGAAATCAGCACGCAACATGAAACATGACTGTCACATCCCTAATCCTAGTCCGACCTAGGCTAGTTTCCTTGTGAGCATCATGTTTAAATTCAAATGAAATTTGAATTGAGGAATTTTCAAAGCCTCAGAAACCCCTAAAAATAACCAACATTTAAATCTTATCAAATGAGTCAAAGAAAATGTTCCTGTTATTCTGTGAAAATATTGGCATGAGGTAAAATACAAACCAATATTTTTGGAGTCACAGAAATAATTTATTTTGAGCCTTTGATTTAAATCAATAACATATTTGGGTTGGAATTATTTCTGCTATATAAGAAATGATGTTCAAATATTTTTGTAAATTTGCATGTGGCCTTGGACTATCTCTCTGAGCTCACAGAAAAATTTACAGAAAGTTTTAAAATGATTTAGTTCTCAAACTAAATCAAAACAAAATAACAGAAAATAAAAATAGAAAAGAAACAAAATGGAAAAAACCCACCTGGTGCTTACCTCCCTGTGCAGCCCGTTCCTGTGCGGCCTAGCCGGCCCAAGTGGCCAGCCCAGCAGCAGCCCAGCCCCCCTGTCCTCCCTCCCCTGTCGTCTTCCTCCCGCCAGGAGGACAGGCGTGTGCCCGCCGCACGCGCCTGGCCACCTCCTGCTTCCCGCTGCTGCCTCGACGCCCAGGACATCGCCACGCACCCTCCCGGACCCTCTGCACCTCTCCCCTCTCTCCCCCCGAACGCTCTCCCCCTCCTCTGTTCTCCTCACCGAATGCGCCCGCTGCCGCCGACAAGAACCACCGTGGCCACCGGCGCCAACCCGTTCGACTGCGGGAGCTCTGCAACGTTGCCCTCGACCTCATCTTCTTCCTCGGCCACAGGAGATCGCCGTCGGGATTCCGACGCCGTCAAGCCTTCCCCGAGCCCGCTTCGACGACCTCTGCAACCACCGTGAGCTCCCGTCGTAACCCCCTCTCCCGTGTTCATTTACGCCCTGTAGCCATCGCCCCCTTGCCGACCGAATCGCGCCGCCGCCTGGCCTCGTCGCCGGCGTGGCCCCGGTGACCATTTGGTCACGGGCGTGCACCCATTGAGCTCGCCACGACCCGTAGAGCCCCCCCAGCGCCTAACCTCGCTCGTTAGCGTGCCGCGACGCCACTTCCGCCATTGCCCGTGCTCCGGCAGCCGCCTCTCCCGTCGTTATCGCCGACTCACTTCACCCAGGCTCCAGCTGCGGCCATCGTTGGACGCGCCGCAGCGCGGGCGTTCCAATGAGCGCAACCCCGCCTCCTCTCGTCGCCGGAATCGCCGGGACGAGCGACGCCGCCGCTCTGGATGGTCGCCGACGGCCTAACTCCGGCCACGCCCACATGGCACACTTAATTAGCGGCTAATCGCCCTTCTATCCAACCCCCTGGGCCACTGACACATGGGCCCCACTCCCTAATTAACTGCAGCTTTATTTCTGCTTAGATTAGTTTTAATCCAATGGGACCCACACGCCGAGTTGACCGGCCGACGTGGTTGCCGACTGACCCCACCCGTCTGCGTGAACCGCATACAGGTATCCTTGACGGTGAACCCCACTGGTCAAGTTTGACCTGGCCGACCCAGTTGACCTGCTGACGTCACGCCTATGTCATGCTAATGAAGTAAAGTATTTTCTGGATTTATTCTTATTCAGGAAATTCCAGAAAATAGCCAAAACTTCTAAAAATCGTAGAAAATCAACCGTAACTCCAAATCAAACAAATTATATATGAAAAATTATCAGAAAAATTCAATCTATCCATCTGTACTAGTTTAATGCGTGTTAGAACAATTTATGACTACTGTTTAGGACAAATGGAATGAATGGAATTTAAATAACCACATGTGGAGTTTGAATTTGAATCTTAGGTTCAAACCAACTTCATTTAACCTGCTGCTAGTTGCATTAGCTCAAACCACAACATATTGCCATGCCATGATCATGCATAATATTATTGCATTGCATTGATTGTGTTCTTCCTTGTTTGCCGGTATTCGTCCCCTCTCGATAGACGTGGTTCCGACGATGAGTTCGATGACACCGATGAAGAACTATACTATCTTCAGAAGTGCCAGGCAAGCAAAACCCCCTTGTTCATTCCGATACAATCCCACTCTCTCGCTCCTGCTCTCTTTTACTGCATTAGGACAACATCGATTCAACTGTTACATGCTGCGGTAGCTGAACCCCTTTTCCTTTGCATGACCTGTCATTGCCACAGTAAATAGATGAAACCCACTAGCATGAATAGGAGTTGTTTGAGCCCTGATGTGCCTACTCATTCATACTTGTTTGTCATGCCTGCTATTGCTTAGAGTTGAGTCAGGTCTGATTCATCGGGAATGAAATGGAATGGTGATGAACATGTCCTACTATGTGTGAGCTAAGTGTGTGAACACGATTTGGTAAAGGTAGCGGTGAGAGGCCATGTAGGAGTACATGGTGGGTTGTCTCATTGCAGCCGTCCTCAGGAACTGAGTTCTGTGTTTGTGATCCATGAAACAGTTACTACCACACATTGGGCTCCGGGCGCTCCAAGCTCTCTCGACTTATTAACCAACCTGATCTCTGTCCAGGAGTTGCAACTAGTTTCTGGTGTTTGTAGGATATGTGTTGGAGGCCGTGCGTAGCGCTGACCCTAGGGGTGGGCTATGATGCGGTAGATACACCGTGGCCCAGTGTACCGAGCGCCCGTTTGGTGTCTTGGGAACCCTGCACACATCGTTTGGGGCTATGAGCGAAACCCTGGCCGGATCTCCTCGCGGATGGAACCCGAATAGGCGATAAACCTAGACTAGAGACTTGTGTGGTTAGTCAGGTCGTGGCCGACTGCCTCGCCAGGCTTCCGCTTGAGGGTTGCCGAGATACATGACGTGTACATGGTGGTAAGTGGCGAGAGCGTGTGTGAAGAAGTACACCCCTGCAGGGTTATAAATGATCTATTCAAATAGCCGTGTCCGTGCTAATGGACTTCTGGGTTGCCTGTACAGTTCATAGACAAGTGAAAGTGGATACTCTAAAACTCGCAAGATAAGCGTGAGTGCTATGGATGGCGTTCTCGTAGGGAGACGGGAGCGGATCCTTAGTGCTGTATTGATATGGTGAATATGTGGACTCGTGTGCGCCACCTCAAAAGAGTTACTTGCGATCGTAGTTCAGGATAGCCACCGAGTCAAAGCTGGCTTGCTGCGGTCAAACTCCACCACCCCTTTGTTGATACCGATGCATATGTAGTTAGTTACGATGTAAGTCTTGCTGGGTACATTTGTACTCACGTTTGCTTAATTTATGTTTTGCAGAGAGACTTCAGTCTCGCTAATAGTTCCGCGTGGACTTCGACGTTTAGCTTAATACCTCAGCTACGATCTTGTGCCCTCGGCAGGATCTGGTAGATACTCAGGCTTCTCAGCCTTTTTCATTTGTAGATGTCTGTACTCAGACATGTTAAGCTTCCGCGTGTGCTTTCATTTGTATGCTCTGAATGTTGGGTCATGAGACCCATGTTTGTAATATCTCGCTCCTCGGAGCCTAATGAATAAATACTTGAGTCGTAGAGTTATGTTGTGATGCCATGTTGTAGATACACATATCGAGCATATTTTGTGTATGATTGAAATGCTAGGTATGTGTGGGATCCGACAATCTAGTTGTTTATCCTTGGCAGCCTCCCTTATGGGGAAATGTAGTCTAGTAATTCCCTGAGCCATAGTAGTCCGCTATAGCCCGGTTCACCGGAGTCCTGCTAGCCCAAAGACTACCGCCGTGACACTTGATCGGCCGACATGTGTTTCACTTCGTTCCTGTACATCGCCTTCGGGAAATGTCATGCGGTGACATCCGGATTCCTGCCTAGCCTGCTACAGCCCGGGTTCCTGAGTCCTCATAGCCCAGTGCTACAGCCCGGATTCACACGCTGCGGACCGACATGCTCGATGTGATTCATGTATGCCTGTCCCCATGGGTTAGTGCCGCTTTGGGTTCACGACTAGCCATGTCGGCCCGGGTTCTCTGTCATATGGATGCTAGCGACACTATCATATACGTGAGCCAAAAGGCGCAAACGGTCCCGGGCCATGGTAAGGCGACACCCGTGGGAATACCGTGCGTGAGGCCGCAAAGTGATATGAGGTGTTACCGGCTAGATCGATGTGACTTGGAATCGGGGTCCTGACAATGATATTGCTAAAGCGCGCAACATGAAACTTATATTATGCCTCTTCGAACAATTATCTGGATTAAAGATAATCTTTCACAAGAGTGATTTGTTCTGCTTTGGGAAGGCCAAAGACGAACAAGACACATATAGACAACTATTCGGGTGTGAATTAGGGTCGTTACCATTTAGTTATTTGGGCATACCAATTCACCACCGTAAGTTGTCTAATAAAGAATCGAAGTGTATCGAAGATCGAATTGAGAAAAAGCTGAGCTGCTGGAAGGGCAAACTTATGTCTTATGGAGGTCGGCTAGTGCTGATTAATTGCATCGAAGCGGTATGCCGATGTTCCTACTCTCTTTCTTTGAAATCCCTAAAGGGGTACGAAAGCGACTTGATTTCTTCACATCTCGTTTCTTCTGTGTCGGGACCCCGATCCTAAGTCACACCGATCTAGCATGTAACACACCATATAACTTTGCGGCCTCACGCACGGTATTCCCACGGGTGTCGCCTTACCATGGCCCGGGACCGTTTGCGTCTTTTGGCTCACGTATATGATAGTGTCGCTAGCATCCATATGACGAAGAACCCGGGCCGACATGGCTAGTCGTGAACCCAAAGCGGCGCTAACCCATGGGGACAGGCATACATGAATCACGTCGAACATGTCGGTCATCAACGTATATATTCGGGATGTAGCACTGGGCTAACAGGACTCCTGTATCCCGGCTGTAGCAGGCTAGGCAGGACTCGAATAACACCGCGTGACATTTCCCGAAGGACAGACATATAGGAACGAAGTGAAACACATGCCGGCCCGTCAAGTGTCCCAGCGGTAGTGCTGGGCTAGCAGGCCTCCGGTGAACCGGGCTGTAGCGGACTACTATCGCTCGTAAGCACGAGACTACATTTCCCATATGAGAGGCTGCCAAGGATAAACAACTAGTTTGTCGGATCCCACACATACCAAGCATTTCAGACATACACACATTATGCTCGATATGCGAGATACAACATGGCATCACAACATAACTCTACGACTCAAATATTTATTAATAGGCTCCGAGGAGCGAGATATTACAAACATGGGTCTCATGACCCAACACTCGAAAGCATACAAGTCGAGCACAAGCGGAAGCTAATCATGTCTCGAGTACAGACAACTATAAATGAAAAAGGCTGAGAAGCCCGACTATCTACCGAGATCTGCCGAGGGCACAAGATCGTAGCTGAGGTAACAAGCTAAACGTCAAGTCCACGTGGAACTACTAAGCGAGACCGACGTCTCTCGCAAAACATAAAATAAGCAAACGTGAGTACAATTGTACTCAGCAAGACTTACATCAGAACTAACTACATATGCATCAAGATCAAAGGGGGTGGTGGAGTTTGACTGCAGCAAGCCAGCTTTGACCGGTGGCTATCCTGAACTACGCATCGCAAGTAACTCTTTTGAGGTGGCGCACGAGTCCACATATTCACCATATCAATACACCACTATGGACCCGCCTCCGCCTCCCTACGAGAACGCCATCCATAGCACTCACGCTTATCTTGGCGATTTTAGAGTATCCACTTTCACTTGTCTATGAACCGATATAGGCAACCCAGAAGTCCTTTTCCGTGGACACGGCTATTCGAATAGATCATATTAAACTCTGCAGGGTGTACTTCTTCACACACGCTCTCACCACTTACCGCCATATACACGCCATGTATCTCGGCAACCTTCAAGCGGAAGCTCTGGCGAGGGTGTCGGCCACGACCGACTAACCACACAAGACTCTAGTCCGTGTTTATCGCCTATTCGCGTTCCATCCGCAAGGAGATCCGCCGGGTGTCGCCACGGCCCCAAACGATGTGAGCAGGGTTCCCAAGCCCGCCATCCGGGTGCCACTTGGTACACCGTGCCACACCGTGCCTAGTCTGCCTAAGCCCACTCGCCGGGTGCCACTCGGTAGAAAAATAGCACTACCTACAAACACCAGAGACTAGTTGCGACTCCTGGACAGAGATCAAGTCGGTTAATAAGTCGAGAGGGCTTGGAGCGCCTGAGCCCAATGTGTGGTAGTAACTGCTTCATGGATCACAAACACGTAACTCAGTTCCTGAGGACGGCTGCAATGAGACAACCCACCATGTACTCCTACATGGCCTCTCACCGCTACCTTTACCAAGTCGTGTTCACACACCTAGCTCACACACAATAGGACATGTTCATAACAATTCCAATTCATTCCCGATGAATCAGACCCGCCTCAACTCTAAGCAAAGAGGTGCATGACAAACAAGCATAAATGAGTAGGCACAACATGGCTCAAACAATTCCTACTCATGCTAGTGGGTTTCATCTAATTACTGTGGAATGACAGGTCATGCAAAGGATCAAGGGGTTCAGCTACCGCAGCAAGTAACACATGAGTCGTTGTTGTCCTAATGCAGTAAAATAGAGCAGAAGCGAGAGAGTGGGATTGTATCGGAATGAACAAGGGGTTTTGCTTGCCCGGCACTTCAAGATAATATAGTTCTTCATCGGTGTCATCGAACAATCGTCGGAACATCGCTCACCGAGAGGGGACAAACACCGCAATCGAGAAAGAACACAATCAATGCAATGCACATATATGATGCATGCTATGACATGGCAATATGGATGTGTGTTGGCCTAATGCAAGCTGAAATAACAGGGATGAACTCATTTGAATCAAGGATTCAAATGATAGCTCATTTGAGTTAGTCCTAAAGGTGCATTATCTTATTCTGGTTAAACAACATAGTTAACTTGTTTTAACATGCATGAAACCTGTACCAATGGATAGAGTGGATTTTTCTGATAATTTCATATATAACTCTTTGCATTTGGAGTTATAGAATAAAAGTTATAAGCATTTGAAATTTGAATTATATTCTGGAATTTGCTATATTAGAATAAATCCAGAAATTCATTTATTGCGCCAAAGATGAGGTCGTTGGACGTCAGGGGTCAACGGGTCGCCTGTGTCAAACCGACCAGTGGGACCCGCATGTCAGTAGTTAGTTTAACTAATTAATTTTAATTAAAACTAACCGAGTTAGTTAACCGAGGGGGGGTCCACCTGTCAGTGACTCAGAGCAGTCAACAGGGCCCACGGTCAGGGGTCAGTGGTCAACTCGCCGGCGTCTAGTCACGGGCGAGGCTAGGGCGGGCGGAGCAAAGTGCTTTTGCACTTTCCGGGCACCAAATGGAGCGCGGGGAGCATCTACGTGGAGCTGGAGGTGAGCCGCGGTGTTTGGTGGGGTCGGTTGGGTTAGGGGTGGCCGGAATGGGCGCCGGCGACGAGTCGGGCGGCGGCCGGGCTCGGGTGATGTCGGTTTTGGGGTTAGAGGCTCGGCGAGGCGCTGGAAGTGCATAGTTAGGGCTCAGCGCAACTCGGTGAGTGCGATGGATGTGGTGGCGTGGCCGTTGGGTGGCCGGAGCTTCGTCGGCGACGAGCTCATGGGCGGTGCTCGGGTGATCGACGTGCGCTGCTAGGTGCAAGAGAAAGAGAGCGGAGAGGACGGGGAGTAGCCAGGCTCACGGTGAACCCGTAGAGAGCCTCGTCGGGGTCGGGGCGGTTCGATGCGGGCGGCGACGGGCGATGGGGATCTCCGGCGGCTTCGAGCTCGGTCGAGGTCGGTGTAGAGGCTTCGGGGTGCTTAGAGCAAGCAGGACTCGGCTAGCTAGGGGTAGTGGGGTGCGGCGGAGCTGCTGGACATGGTGGGGAGGAGCATGGACGGCGGGGAGCACGGCGTCGACGGTGGCGTCGGCGATGGCGTCGGCCAGTTGGGGGAGAGCGAGAGAGAGAAGGCGGGGAGAATGGGGTGTCCAGGGGTCGAGGCGACGACGGAGGTCATCCAGGCGGCGAAGCGGGCGAAGGGGTGAAGCAGTGGCGGCGGCCAGCTGCGTGGCGCTTCAAGGCTCGCCGGGCCGGCAGTTGCTCGTCAAGTTGAGCCAAGCAGCTCATGGCCGGCTGCTGGGCTGGGCAGGTGGGCCGTGGGCGACATGTAAGCATTTCCTTTTTTAGTCTTTTCCTATTATTCTGAACTTTGTGGGGTTTATTTAAAATACCAAAACTATTTTAAAAATCATCAAAATGCTCCTGGTCACTTGTTGGAATATTCCCAACATGAAACATTTTGGTTTGGCAATTTTGAACATTTAAAATATTTTTCATAATTTAAAATGCTCATTTCAAAAACTTGTGAATTAATTCTAGGACCCTTAGATTCCCTATAAAATGGTGCACCTCCTTTGACATGGGTTCTGAACCCAAACAAAGAGGATGAGCATTTTGAAGGGCATTTCGGATTCATTGAAATAAATTTTAGTAAACCCTAGTTGTTTTAAGGGGGGGGGGGGTGTTCTGGGGTTTCCTGCCTTCCCCATTTCAATTTCAAATGAAATTTAAACATGATGCACACCCTAATGCATGGTCTAACTGGGATGTGACAACTCACCCCCACTCAAAAGAATCTCGCCCCGAGATTCAAGACGTGAGGTAAGAGGAAAAAGGGAAGTCACAAACTATCACAATCCTCATGATCCATTTGCCCTTCTCGAAGATGTTGATTTATTCCATCATCTTGGTCTTGACGTCCTTGCTTTCGAGGTCCTCACTTGACACGACAATGTAAAGAAGGGGAAACCCTACATGATTCGAGCTTCACGAAGATCAAGTAAACATGATCAACTCACGGGCTGAGACGGTGACACATCTCGAGTTAAGACACAAAACACATCGAGAGGGATGGAAGAACAAAGGTCGGGGTTTGATTGGTGGCAACAATTCCACGCTTAGAGAGATGGTGGATGGTGTCAAGGTGGCGAGGAAATATTTATCATGATCCCGTAACGTGACACCTCGAGAAAGGTGGCGCAAAGAACTATCCCCTTAAGTGGCAAAAAGAATTACTTTTGATCCATAGATCATTGGAACTCTTTATACCAGCCTAAGGCAATCGCAAGCGATCATGTGGTGGAAGGCAAAGGAATGGTACACCCGAACTAGAATGGATGATGTGGACTACCTTGTTGAAGACAACGCAATGGATGATTTTGCTTATCATCGGAGGTGGAGGGGACCCATGGTAAGTCCACTTTTGAAGATAAACCTGGACAAGAATTGCTAAGAAGACAGTCTATAGCGAGATAGCACAAGGACGGTGCAAGCTGGGAACGAAATGCAACTGTTCGAATGTTCCAACCATCATATCTGCCTGAGATTCAGATCCGATTGGTGATGGGATACTTCAGACTCAGCATGTCTGAAAAGGAAAGGTTGCAACACGTAACCGACGAGATGACGTTGCGAGATTCTGGGATATGAACTACGATAGCAAGCTCCAAAACATGAGCTGGTTCTGCTAGACATGTGTGAACACGCTGTCCTGCATAAACATGACCACATGGTAGTATTATAATACAACACTACCGAAGTTCAAGTGGGGAACCATCATCGAGGATATTGAAATCACTTCATAAGTCCGGATTAGCTCTTATGAAGGAACTTCTTCTCCTTGAACAAATCAACAAGTGGCTTGGGGGTGCTAGGAATTGCATACGGAATGAAGATGATCAGTCTATCAAACCATAGAATACTTCGCACATGCATGATCGACTTGGAATGATTCCAGAGGAAGCAAAACAAACCTTTCTCAAATTCATGGCGGCAACTTACACCTAGAACACATAAATTCGAGGAAGTCTCTTCAACCATCCAAGCACAAGCTTCATGAACTTCACACGAAGAAATGCTTACACAATTTTCCAACACTAGGTTGATGTTCAACACGACTCATGGGGAGACGAAATGCTACCGATGGGCTCAACAGCAACTCATCGAAATTTCCATATCATCGGACTTCCACCATCATGTGAACACGGTGATAGCATTGGTCGGACCAAAAGATATAATGGTGTATGCTCGAGGATCAACCACGAGTAAGACAACATTACGAATATCGTTGGTTCTGATTTGACTTGACAATGGCCCATACTCAAATCAAAGAATTGGTAGGACAATAGATCCAACAACTGATCACGAGGACCAATCGATGAAGATATCATCTTTCTTCAACACACACTTCACAAGAATATCCCTTTGGATCGAATCTAAGTTAGGCAAGCTTTTATCTTCCAACTCTCCAAGTTGTTGTTTAGCTTAACCAACTAGCTCAGGGGTATCCAACACAGATTCTTGGAGAAGGGTGGTTCACAAGAAACCAACTTGATCACGAGCCCAACATAACAGTCAGGAAACAACCCGGTAACACTTCCAAGAAGATATTTGGAAAGTCACGAACCACCGGTATGTTACTAAGCTCGAGAACGATCTTGCTTTTCAAGGCAAGACGATATGATCAAATGAGTGAGGACTTGACAGGATCCTAACTCATCAATTTAAGGGTGCACCAGAATTAAGGACTAGGTAGCACGATCAATCTTAGGATGATGATTTAATAACCAACACGCTAAGAATGAGGATAATGTCTATTAACTGCCAAGCAACGAATTGCTCGGAGTATTGATTTCACACACCACAATTCACTTGTCGGCATTCGGTTACAACAACTCGGAACAGAGGAATGAACAATGATAGCGAGAGTATCACTGCGTCAAGAATTCCTAAGAGGTTGTGCAATTCCCATGACACTCTTGACATAAAGATGGTAACACTCCAAGGTAGAACAGAACAAAAGCTGAATTGGCATTTTGATCTGCGGGATACAACTGCTTTGACCCAACCCTGGATATGGATGAGGTACTGGAGTTTGTTTCTCCTAGTCATTCCAGAACAGAATGGCTTGACGGACCACAAGGATAATAGGCATTGATGACGAATGCACGACTATTCCTGACTATCAATTGATAGACGAAGGTCGGAATACAACTGAAGAGAGCAACTCAGAGGAACATATAATTTTCTGAGTTGTGGATGCACAGATTAGTATGTCGAAGGAAGCTCAACATTTCTTCCGGATAATCCATGCAGAAAAGTAGAACTGGCAGAGTCACAATTATGAACGGAGAACTCCTCAAAAGCACTCTAGTTGTGATCTTTTGGTTCAACAAACTTCTGCCATAAGTGGTTCATGGTATTTGGAAGAAGGGTATACCACGGACCTTGAGGACTATCGCAAAGGTTACTAATATCCTAAAGGCACTAGCAAATACAAACAACATGAAGTGGGATGAATCTCGGGTTCAAAGAACCCAGAGTAGAATACCTACTACTAAATGGCATCACGGGATGCTTTCAAGAATACTAGCCAGAATCATCACACTAGGGATACAAAAGCATTGCTAAATTGCTAGGTGACTTCCTAAACACCTAGGGTCATAATAATAATTCCAACATATATGTCAAGGCAATAAATTACCTCAACGCACCGGTTAGCGTGCTTATTCTGACCAATAAGGACATCGGAACGGAAAGGAAGGATTTGCAAATGCATCAGACTATTTAGAGACCTGGGATGACTCGGACAGCATAACGGCTGTAAATGCTCAAAATGATTTGAGACATCCTGCAAAAATGGTGGCACAACCACTCAACATCACAATGACAAGGTTCCGAGATCAACAGTAATCATACAGAATTAGTAGGAACTGAGCTGAGGCTTAAATCCGACAATCTTATAAGTCAAAGGATTAGTAACACGTCATCCTGATAGATAGATGAGAAGCCTAATTCTTAACCCCGTAG
Source organism: Aegilops bicornis (assembly GCA_021605145.1). Classification (NCBI taxonomy): domain Eukaryota; kingdom Viridiplantae; phylum Streptophyta; class Magnoliopsida; order Poales; family Poaceae; genus Aegilops; species Aegilops bicornis. Next base: position 760,035,311 of record CM038671.1, on the reverse strand, counting down.
AAGAGAAGAGGATGACTCAGATCAGAAGGCCATGAGGTATAAGGAGTAAAAAGAGCCTTACGTTCCCTTCCACAATCAATTCCCTTACATAACTAAAGCATTTCTAGACACAACTTCGACCAGTTTGGCTTGGTAATCCTACAGGCAGTCAGGCTCTGATACCAAAGCTGTCGGGACCCCGATCCTAAGTCACACCGATCTAGCATGTAACACACCATATCACTTTGCGGCCTCACGCACGGTATTCCCACGGGTGTCGCCTTACCATGGCCCGGGACCGTTTGCGTCTTTTGGCTCACGATATGATAGTGTCGCTAGCATCCATATGACGAAGAACCCGGGCCGACATGGCTAGTCGTGAACCCAAAGCGGCGCTAACCCATGGGGACAGGCATACATGAATCACGTCGAACATGTCGGTCATCAACGTATATATTCGGGCTGTAGCACTGGGCTAACAGGACTCCGGTATCTGGGTCATGTGCTAGGCAGGACTCCGAATAACACCGCGTGACATTTCCCGAAGGACAGACATAGGAACGAAGTGAAACACATGCCGCCAGTCAAGTGTCCAAGCAGTAGTCTTTGGGCTAGCAGGACTCCGGTGAACCGGGCTATAGCGGACTACTATCGCCGGAAGCACGAGACTACATTTCCCCATATGAGAGGCTGCCAAGGATAAACAACTAGTTTGTCGGATCCCACACATACCAAGCATTTCAGGACATACACACATTATGCTCGATATGCGTAGATACAACATGGCATCACAACATAACTCTACGACTCAAATATTTATTAATAGGCTCCGAGGAGCGAGATATTACAAACATGGGTCTCATGACCCAACACTCGAGCATACAAGTCGAGCACAAGCGGAAGCTAATCATGTCCGAGTACGCATAACTATAAATGAAAAAGGCCGAGAAGCCCGACTATCTACCAGATCTCGCCGAGGGCACAAGATCGTAGAAATGAGGTAACAAGCTAAACGTCAAGTCCACGTGGAACTACTAGCGAGACCGACGCCTCTCTCGCAAAACATAAAATAAGCAAACGTGAGTACAATTGTACTCAAAGAAGACTTACATCGTAACTAACTACATATGCATCAAGATCAAAGGGGGTGGTGGAGTTTGACCGCAGCAAGCCAGCTTTGACCCGTGGCTATCCCGAACTACGATCGCAAGTAACTCTTTTGAGGTGGCATTACACGAGTCCACATATTCACCATATCAATACACCACTATGGACCCGCCTCCGTCTCCCTAAGAGAACGCCATCCATAGCACTCACGCTTATCTTGCGCATTTTAGAGTATCCACTTTCACTTGTCTATGAACCGATATAGGCAACCCAGAAGTCCTTTTCCGTGGACACGGCTATTCGAATAGATCATATTAAACCCTGCAGGGGTGTACTTCTTCACACACGCTCTCACCACTTACCGCCATATACACGTCATGTATCTCGGCAACCTTCAAGGGGAAGCCTGGCGAGGGTGTCGGCCACGACCTGACTAACCACACAAGACTCTAGTCCAGGTTTATCGCCTATTCGGGTTCCATCCGCAAGGAGATCCGCCGGGTGTCGCCACGGCCCCAAACGATGTGAGCAGGGTTCCCAAGCCCACCATCCGGTGCCACTTGGTACACCGTGCCACCTGTGCCTAGTCTGTCCCAAGCCCACCTGCCGGGTGCCACTCGTAGAAAAATAGCACTACCTACAAACACCAGAGACTAGTTGCGACTCCTCGGACAGAGATCAAGTCGGTTAATAAGTCGAGAGGGCTTGGAGCGCCTTGAGCCCAATGTGTGGTAGTAACTGCTTTCATGGATCACAAACACGTAACTCAGTTCCTGAGGACGGCTGCAATGAGACAACCCACCATGTACTCCTACATGGCCTCTCACCGCTACCTTTACCAAATCGTGTTCACACACCTAGCTCACACACAATAGGACATGTTCATAACAATTCCAATTCATTCCCGATGAATCAGACCCGACTCAACTCTAAGCAAAGAGTGCATGACAAACAAGCATAAATGAGTAGGCACAACATGGCTCAAACAATTCCTACTCATGCTAGTGGGTTTCATCTAATTACTGTGGAATGACAGGTCATGCAAAGGATCAAGGGGTTCAGCTACCGCAGCAAGTAACACATGAGTCGTTGTTGTCCTAATGCAGTAAAATAGAGCAGGAGCGAGAGAGTGGGATTGTATCGGAATGAACAAGGGGGTTTTGCTTGCACGGCACTTCGAAGATAATATAGTTCTTCATCGGTGTCATCGAACAATCATCGGAACATCGCTCACCGAGAGGGGACAAACACCGCAAATCGAGAAAGAACACAATCAATGCAATGCACATATATGATGCATGCTATGACATGGCAATATGGATGTGTGTTGGCCTAATGCAAGCTGAAATAACAGGGGATGAACTCATTTGAATCAAGGATTCAAATGATAGCTCATTTGAGTTAGTCCTAAAGGTGCATTATCTTATTCTGGTTAAACAGCATAGTTAACTTGTTTTAACATGCATGAAACCTGTACCAATGGATAGAGTGGATTTTTCTGATAATTTTTCATATATAACTCTTTGCATTTGGAGTTATAGAATAAAAGTTATAAGCATTTGAAATTTGAATTATATTCGAATTTGCTATATTAGAATAAATCCAGAAATTCATTTATTGCGTCGACATGAGGTCGGCGTGACGTCAGGGGTCAACGGGTCGTCCAGGTCAAACTGACCAGTGGGACCCGCATGTCAAGAGTTAGTTTAACTAATTAATTTTAATTAAAACTAACCGAGTTAGTTAACCGAGGGGGTCCACCTGCCGCTGACTCAGAAGTACCAACAGGCCCACGGCCGTGGGTCGATGGTCAACTCGTCAAGGCTCAGTCACGGGCGAGGCCAAAGGGGCGGAGCAGAGTGCTTTTGCACGTTCTGGCCACCAAATGGAGCGCGGGGAGCATCTACGTGGAGCTGGAAGTGAGCCGCGGTGTTTGGTGGGGTCAGTTGGGTTAGGGGTGGCCGGAGTGGGCGCCGGCGACGAGTCGGGCGGCGGCCGGGGCTCGGGTGATGTCGGTTTTGGTGTTAGAGGGCTCGGCGAGGCGCGGGAAGTGCATAGCTAGGCCCAGCGCAACTCGATGAGTGCGATGGACAGGGTGGCGTGGCCGTTGGGTGGCCGGAGCTTCGTCGGCGACGAAGCTCCGCGGGCGGTGCGTTCGGGTGATCGACGTGGCGCTCGTTGTGGTGCAAGAGAAAGAGAGCGGAGAGGACGGGGAGTAGCCAGGCTCACGGTGAACCCGTAGAGAGCCTCGCTGGGTCGGGGCGGTTCGATGCGGCGGCGACGGCGATGGGGATCTCCGGCGGCTTCGAGCTCGGTCGAGGTCGGTGTAGAGGCTTCGGGGTGCTTAGAGCAAGCAGGACTCGGCTAGCTAGGGGTAGTGGGGTGCGGCGGAGCTGCTGGACATGGTGGGGAGGAGCATGGACGGCGGGGAGGACGGCGTCGACGGTGGTGCGTCGGCGATGGCGTCGGCCAGGTTGGGGGAGAGCGAGAGAGAGAAGGCAGGGGGAGAATGGGGTGTCCAGGGGGTCGAGGCAACGACGCGGAGGTCATCCAGGCGGCGAGCGGGCGAAGGGGTGAAGCAGGTGGCGGCTGCCAGCTGCGTGGCGCACCAAGGCCGCCACGGACGAGGCTGCCTGCCTGGCCGAGCCAAGCAGCTCGCTGGCGCGGCTGCTGGGCTGGGCCGGCAGGTGGGCCGGGCGTGGGCGACAGGTAAGCATTTCCTTTTTTTAGTCTTTTCCTATTATTCTGAACTTTGTGGGGTTTATTTAAAATACCAAAACTATTTTAAAAATCATCAAAATGCTCCTGGTCACTTGTTGGAATATTCCCAACATGAAACATTTTGGTTTGGCAATTTTGAACATTTAAAATATTTTTCATAATTTAAAATGCTCATTTCAAAAACTTGTGAATTAATTCTAGGACCCTTAGATGACCTAGAAAATGGTGCACCTCCTTTGACATGGGTTACGAACCCAAACAAAGAGGATGAGCATTTTGAAGGGCATTTCGGATTCATTGAAATAAATTTTAGTAAACCCTAGTTGTTTTAAGGGGGGGGGGTGTTCTAGGGTTTCCTGCCTTCCCCATTTCAATTTCAAATGAAATTTAAACATGATGCACACCCTAATGCATGGTCTAACTGGGATGTGACATTCTGGCAGTCAGATGAGGCCAAAAGGAAATACCGACTAGCGCAATGGGACATCCTCTGCCGGCCAATAGACCAGGGAGGTCTTGGTATTGAGAACTTAGAAATCAAGAATAAATGCCTTATGAACAAGTGGCTCTACAGGTTGGAGACAGAGCCGGAGGGCATATGGGCACAACTTTTGCGCAATAAATATTTGCAGTCGAAAACTGTCGTGGTGGGCGCACTGCAGATGCCAAGGGATGGCTAAAGATAGGAGGAGGCTCGAGGGCACTGGTGGGCTACAGAGGCGAGGTCGGCATGAGCGAGCGCGGGACGCAAGACATACCCAGGTTCGGGGCTCTCCGGAGAGATAACACCCCTAGTCCTGCCGAGTGTGGTTTATATGTAACAGTACAGAGTTGCTCCTGGAGCTGTAAGGAGGAAGAAGGAAGGCAGGCCAAGGCTTAGGCTGCTCCTTCTCCTCGGGTGTTGCTTGCTAGGTGTGTGAGTGGGTGAGTGTATCGCATTGCCCGTATGCATGAGGGCTCCTGGGGGTTTTATAGGTCAACCCCCCAAGTGGTACAATGGTAATGTTACAAGGCCGTAGGGCCGGTTGTCAGTATCTAGGGAACCCGGTGCTAGGACCCGCCGGGTACCAGGCCTCGCCGGGTTCCACGGGCGTGGGCCTCATGCGCCCAGGGACGTTGTGTGCTGTATTGTCGATCGTCAGGGCGTAGCCGAGTCGAGTCGGCTACAGTGGCACTCCGTCAGGTTGCCGCTTGCTGGCATCATGGGTGACGATGATCGCATCGTTGCCACGCCAGCCCTGGTCAGCAAGTAGGTGGGGGGCACTGTTGCCTCGCCCGGCTGACCAGAGGCATGGGCGGGGCACTGTGGCTTCGGTCATCTGTTGGTGGAGACTCGTCCCATTGTACGGCTGGGATGGGACGGCCTCTGACCCTCGGCCGGGTTTGGAGAACACGCCAAGGGTGGAGCTGGCTTGTTGGGGAAGTCTTGAGCTTAGTTGTTGGGGCCGAGTTGAGGAGTCTGGCCGGGTTGGAGAGCTTGGCCGGGTCGGTGGGCTTGGTCGGGTTGAGCGACCCGGCCAAGTGCGAGCTGGATTGAGGGGCGATGCTAGCCCCGTTGTTTTTGAAAAGGATCCGGGTTCCGTTGCCTGCCTGGGGTTCATCCCCCCGACAGTAGTCCCAGAAGCTGTGAAGGTCCGCCGTCTTCGGATGGGAGGGCCTTCGCAGTTTCCCCCCTTGCAGAGGCGAATTTGGTGACCGCCGGGTCCGGCAACACCCACTGTGTGCCGGCTTCCGGAAGCCAGATTGCGGCATCCTGCCTGTGGCGGGAAACCGAGGAGCCCGGCGAATCTTGGGCAATCTTTCGGGCCTCGCGCTGGCGGCACGTGGCGCCTGGAAGCCGGAGGGGCCTGACAGGCCACACGCGTGACGGGACGGGGCGACACCTTGGGGCCCGCCGCCGCACACCCTCGGCCCAGGCGCGCGGATTTATTGTGGCGTCTGCGGGTCGGTTGCCATTCTCCAGGCAGTTACTGTGTGCGTACGTGCACACTTATTGCGGGGAAGTGGGAGGGGCAAGCGCAAACGATCCCACTTCCCCACGTTTCAAATCGTGGCCTATAAATTGCGGGCGAAGGGAGCGGCGGAGATCATTCACGTGCGCTCCCCTGCCTTCTTCATCCTTCCTCTGCTTCTTGCGACCGCCTCCAGCCGCGACGCCCGCTGCCTTGAGCAGAGCTCTATTGCCATCTTCTTCCTTCTTTCTTCCGTGCTTGCTGATGGCGCTGCGGCCGGGCTCGTGGATGGGCTCGACCATCACTGTTGACGACATCTCCTATCTCCGCGACACCAGGCGCCTGCCGGGGGTAGCGGAGGTCGAGGCGCGACTCCCGCAGGGCGAGCGGGAGCCGCGGCCCGAGGGCTCGGAGCGCGTGGTCTTCCTTCCGCACTACAAGCGTAGGTTCGGGCTTCCCGCGAGCGGCTTCTTCCATGACTTCCTGGAGTTCTTCAGGCTCCAGCCCCATCATCTCGGCTCCGGCGCCATCGTGCAACTGTCGGGCTTCATCACCCTCTGCGAGGGGTACCTGGGGGTCGAGCCCTCCATCAACCTTTGGGTACGCTTCTTCTCCCTGAAGCAGCAGGGGCCGAAGGCCGGGGAGATGTCCGAGTGTGGGGCCGCCATCATCACCAATCGGTCGGGCGCTGACTGCCCGAGGATGCCTCTGGAGGATTCCGCCAAGAAATGGCAGAATTCTTTCTTCTACGTCCGCAACCTCGGCGCGGACCGCATCAATCTGCCACCGTTCACCAACTCGCCATCGGGGGGAAGCAGAACTGGGGGTACTACCCCAAGCACCCGTCGCAGGAGGTGCTCAACTTGTGCGAGCAGGTGTCGGTGATGCAGGAGCAGGAGAAGCTCACCGGCACCGACCTCATCACTGCCTTCATCGTCCGGCGAGTGCTGCCACTTCAGCAGCGCAGCCACCTCATCGGTCAGATAACCGACCTCCAGGACCCAACCGCATGGCGAACACGTGGCTAGCGGCAGACCAGGTCGCATGCCGGGTCAACGACATCTCCAAGGCCATCCTGGGGGTTGACTGGGAGTTCGGTAAGGCCCCGTACAGCCATGTGAACCCGGCACCGTTGGTGAGTCCCTGGTCTCCATATTTCGCTGCTGCATATCTTCTTATCCGCCCCGACGCGACGCGGGAGGTGCTTCTGAACGCCATCCAGCATCCTTACGACCGGGAGCGGTCGCAGGCGGTGCGCTTCGCCTCGGAGGAGCCCGAGGCCCATGGCGGAGGGGAGGCGGCAGCCGCCAACGCGAGCGCAGGGCACCGAGCGGGTGAGTCTTGTTTTACTTCTTGAGTCGCCGGTTGTGGGACGGCTTTGGGGGTGCTGACGCGAGCCATCGGTGCAGCGGCGCTGGGTGGAAGAGGCGGCGGCGTGGCCGGAGCCGGGTCGTCCCTGGGAGCGGCCGCACAGGAAGGACTGCGTCGCGTCGCGGGCCCCGACCACGAAGCACGCGGCGGACCCGGCTGGAGGTGCAAAACCGCCCGCCAAGAGGAGGCGCGGCGCTCCGCACGAGAGGGCAGCGAGGCCTGCCGTTCCGGTGGTGCCGGGGTGAGTGCTCTTTTTTCTCAAGCCGACTTGCCAAGCGGCTCTGCTTGACTCTGCGTACTCATTTTCGTCTTGTGTTTCAGGTTGCCGATCTCGCTAGCGCTGGCGGCGGCAGATCCCGTGTCTGCTGAGGGCGCCGCGTTCCGGAGGAGCCGGTCCGACACCGTCAAGCGGGACGAGGAGGAGGAGCAGGCGGATCCGGACCTTGGCCTGGACCCGGCCGACGCCGAAGGGCTGGCCCGGCGGGACCAGAAGCAGGCCAACGCGGAGCTGGAGGCGGCGTCGACCCAGGCCTGGGTTAGCGCCGCAGTGACGTGGGCGCGAGCCGGCGAAGAGCCGGCGTGGCCGGAGATGCCGGCCGGGACGGTGGTGGCGGCGACGGTCTTCGTGCCATCGTCGGAGGGGGAGCACGACCAAGGCGGCCATGCGTAAGTGATGGACCTTGACCGGGAGGTCGTGGTTGTTGGGGATGACACCCCACCGCGGACCGACGTGGTCGAGCGGGCGGGGCCCGACGGAGGCGGCGGTGAGGCCGTCTTGGGGGAGGCGGCGCGTATGGCGCCGAAGGGGGCGTCCCGGATGCCGGTGAGTGAGGCGCCGCCGGTGGTGGGAGCGTCCGGCCACTCCACCCACTGAGCCGGCATCGGTGCCGGAGAAGGCGCTGGAGAAGGCGCCGGCCTCAGGGGAGGCGGCTGGCGGAGAGCACGCCCTGGTGCTTAGGCCTGGAGGACGCCGGGTTGCCGGGCCGCAGCCATCACGGAGCGGGACCAGCGAAGTCCCCTTCGGGCCTCCCGACCCAGGAGGAGGCGGTGATGGCCGTCGTGACCCGTCGCCTGCGAGGGCGGACGGACCGGATCCAGGCATTCGCCCAGGCTGAGGTCGAGGCAACGCAAGAGCTGGAGTGCGCCGTCTTTGTATGTTTTCATTTGCTTCTGCTTTTCTCTTCTCGCTGTTTCTCTTTCGTGGGGGCGCGCCAGTGCACCCACTGGGTGTAGCCCCGAGATTCGGGCCAACTGCGTAGCAGTTGGGTCGAATTTTATCTTGCTGGCTTGTGTTGATCGTTGCCTTCTGCAGCAAATGGACTCTTACCGGGTCAGTGTCTTCAACCGGCTCCTCGAGACGCACCGACGTCTCGAGGAAAGGCTCGTCGCCAAGGAGGAGGAGCTCCGCTACACGGCAGGTACTTTTCTTTCATGCTCTTTTCTAGTGGGGGCGCGCTAGCGCACCCACTGGGTGTAGCCCCCGAGATTCGGGCCAACTACGTATCAATTGGGTCGAATCTTAAAATAGTATTTTGTTGCTGAGTTCTTCTTATGCTGCCGAGGTGTTGTCTTGGAGGACCCGATAGATTCGGGCCGGTTTTTAGTACGACCGGCTCGTTACAAACGCCGGCCGGCTTGGAGCCGAGGTGGAGAAGGCAAGGGCGGAGGCGACGGGAGCCCGGCAGGCGCTCGACGAAGCCAGCCGGCTGCGAGAGCAGCTGGCGGGCGACAAGGGCCGCCTCGAGGCCGAGGTGGAGCACTTTAAGGCGGAGGCCGCCAAGGTCGTGGAGGCACAGCAGGCCCTTGCTGGGGCGGACCAGCAACGCGGCAGGCTGGCCGACGACAAGGGGCAGCTCCAGGCCGAGGTGGAGCGCCTGAAGGTGCTGGTGGCTACAGCGGAGGAGACCCGGCAGGGGAAGAACTGATGCCACGAGGAGGCCGTGAAGGCGGCCGAGGACAAGGACGCCGAGCTGAAGGCGGCCCTTGCCAAGGTGGCCGACCTGGAGAAGGCGCTGGAGGAGCGTGACAACACCATAGCCCGGGAGCGGCGCAGTACGTTGCTCGAAGCGTAGCACCTGGAAGAGTCCTTCTCTATTAAGTGCTTTCCTTTGGTTTTGTTGTTGCCGGGTTGGGACTCTGGCTTTTCTTCCTTAGTGACTTTCTTCTGACTTGCTTTTCTTCTCGGTAGGGGCCTTTCTGGAGAGGCGCCAGCTGGCGGAGGAGGCGGTCCGCTTTCAGCATGACCCGCAAAAGGGATCATCGGCTCCGGGGCTGACCCGTGGGTGGCCTGAACCTTCCCGGAGAACGTTGCCGCTGATGAAGCCCGTCTGCGAGTCTTGAGCAAGCAGATGGGGCAGCTTTCTGAGGCCGGCGCGGCGATGACAACGACCCTCTGGCCGGGTGCCGTCGCGCCGACCAGCTTCACACGACTGGTGCGGTGATTGGAGGCGGGCCCGGACCGTCTTCATGAGTGGCGTGTTTCCGCCGCTCGTGCCGGCACCGAGATGGCACTCAGGTTCGTGGTGTCGTGGCATCCGGACTTGGCGCTGGATGCGTTGATGGGCCAGGGAGCTGGCTTGAAGAGCCAGCTGCAGGCGGAGGTCGGATGGATCGCCGCCCGGGCCAGCTACATCGCCGGGTTCGCCTTCCATGAGGAGTTCCAGCCGGAGCGGGCAGAGGATGGCGGAGTCGTGCCTCCTGACGACTACGGCCTGCTTCTGGACGCCCGGAGGGCAGTTCTGAGGAGACGGATGTCTATCATGATGCGGACGCCGGGGAGGAGGATACCGGCACCTTGGTGGACCCGGGAGCTGCGCGCTCCGGCGGAGGCGATGCCTGATTTTTAACTTAGCAAAAATTTCTGTTAGGTAGCAGGTCCACCCACCCACTGGGGATTGAGTGGGTATAATGAACACTGGCCTTGGGCCTGTTTCTTGATTTGAGATGAATGAGCTCCGTGGATGTTTGCGCTTTTGCTTTTCGTTTTTTGGAGCCGTTTTCTTGCCACTTTCCCCGTTTGGGCTTCACCCCCCCCCCCCCGCGCAAGTCTAACGGACGAGGCTCCGGTCCGTGGCAAGAGGTTCGGCCTTTGAGAGGAACGTACAATAGTTAGGCTTTCAAAACGTTGAGCGTGAGCGAAACACCCACTGGGCCGGCTGGCGGCAATCCGGCGAGACCGGGTTGGCGAGCAGCCGGTCGTGCGGTAACTTAAAGTGGTGAGCCCGGGTCGAGCGATCCGGCGGTATGCAGGAACTTCGCGGGTGCCTGCACCTTTGCTTTTCTCTTTTGTAGTCGTTTTCTTGCAACTTTCCCCCTTTGGGTTTCCCCCCGCGAGTCTGACAGTCGAGGCTCTGGTCCGTTACAAGGGGTTCGGCCTTTTACAGGAGCGTACAATACTTAGGCTTTCGAAAGGTTGAGCGTGAGCGAAACACCCACTGGGCTGGCTGGCGGCAATCCGGCGCGGCCGGGTTGGTGAGTAGCTGGTCGTGCGGAAACTTAAAGTGGTGAGGCCGGGTCGAGCGATCCGGCGGTATGTAGGAACTTCGCGGGTGTCTGCGCCTTTGCTTTTCGCTTTTGGAGCCGTTTTGTTGCAACTTTCCCCCTTTGGGTCCCCCCCCCCCCCGATTCTGACGGTCGAGGCTCCGGTCCATAACAAGGGGTTCGGCCTTTGAGAGGAGCGTACAATACTTAGGCTTTCGAAACATTGAGCGTGAGCGAAACACCCACTGGGCCGGCTGGCGGCAATCCGGCGGGGCCGGGTTGGCGAGCAGCCGGTCGTGCGGAAACTTAAAGTGGCAGGGCCGGGTTGAGGGACCCGGCGGTATGCAGGAACTTCGTGGGTGCCTGCGCCTTTGCTTTTCGCTTTTGGAGCCGTTTTCTTGCAACTTTCGCCCTTCGGTCCCCACCCCCCCCCCCCCCCGCAAGTCTGATGGCCGAGGCTCCGGTCCGTGACAAGGGGTTCAGCCTTTGAGAGGAGCGTACAATACTTAGGTTTTCGAAACGTTGAGCATGAGAAGAACACCCACTGGGCCGGCTGGCGGCAATCCGGCGGGACCAGGTTGGCGAACAGCCGGTCGCGCGGAAACTTAAAGTTGCAGGGCCGGGTTGGGTGACCTGGCGGTCCTTGACTTAGTGTTCGTGGCGCGCTGGTGCTTTTGGTCTCATGTTCTTGCTGGCCAACAGCCGAAAACCGGTTTTGCGGCCTAGGGCGAAGTGAGAGGCCATGGCAATCCAACGCATCAGGAGCCGCTAAGGGGAACGGCGGGTGGCCAAGCCGGCCAGCCCCTGAGCCCCCGGGTCGAGCGAGTCGAGCCGCTGGCCGGGTTGGCTTAAGAGTAAAGTAATGCACAAATGTAGGAGACACAATAGATTGGTCACAAAAGGGGCAGCCCCCGAGCATCGTTCGGGGACCCTATAGTTTTCAGATGATTACAAAAGGCAGCGATACATACGTGCACAGGGCTAATTGTAAAACGGGCGGAGGAGCTCTGCGTTCCATGGTCGGGTTGTTTCTTCGCCAGCGGTGTCCCTCTTGCGCTTGTTTGACTTGCGAGCGTCGATGAGGTAGTACGTGTTGTGGTCGCACAAGGCCTTGCTGATGATGAAGGGTCCCTCCCATGGGCAGGACAGCTTGTGTTGGCCGGTCTGTTCTTGGACGAGCCGCAGGACGAGGTCTCCCTCGCGGAAAGCGAGGGGCTTGATCTTCTTGCTATGGTAATGCCTCAGGCCTTGCTGGTAGATGGTTGAGCGGCTGAGCGCTAGGAGACGTGCTTCTTCGAGCAGGTCGACGTCGTCTTCGCGGGCTTCCTTGGCTTCGGCTTCCGTGTACATCGTGATGCACGGCGAGTCGAACTCGACGTTAGTCGGGATGACGGCTTCTGCTCCGTAAACGAGAAGAACGGGGTGAACCCGGTCGACCTGTTTGGCGTTGTGCGGAGACTCCAGAGGACGGCCGACAACTCGTCAAGCCAACTGCAGGGTGAACGGATGAGTGGCTCGACGAGTAGCGATTTGATGCCGGATAGGATGAGGCCGTTAGCCCACTCGACCTGGCCATTGGATTGGGGATGTGTAACGGAACCCAGGTCGAGGCGGATGCCGGAGACGGAGCAGTACTACGCGAGTGCGCCCTTGGCGAGTTGGTGCTGAAGGAAATATGCGCTAGAGCCAATAATAAAGTTTTTATTTATTTCCTTATATCATGATAAATGTTTATTATTCATTTTAGAATTGTATTAACCGGAAACTTAGTACATGTGTCAATACATAGACAAATAGAGTGTCCCTAGTATGCCTCTACTTGACTAGCTTGTTAATCAAAGATGGAAAAGTTTCCTAGCCATAGACATGTGTTGTCATTTGATGAACGGGATCACATCATTAGGAGAATGATGTGATAGACAAGATCCATTCGTTAACTTAGCATTATGATCATTTTAGTTTCACTGCTACTGCTTTCTTCATGACTTATACATGTTCCTCGGACTATGAGATTATGCAACTCCCGAATACCAGAGGAACACTTTGTGTGCTATCAAACGTCACAACATAACTGGGTGATTATAAAGATGCTCTATAGGTTTCTCTGAAGGTGTTCGTTGGGTTGGCATAGATCAAGATTAGGATTGTCACTCCGTGTACCGGAGAGGTATCTCTGGGCCCTCTCGGTAATGCACATCACTATAAGCCTTGCAAGCAATGTGACTAATGAGTTAGTAGTGCGATGATGCATTACGGAACGAGTAAAGAGACTTGCCGGTAACGAGATTGAACTAGGTATGATGACACCAGCGATCGAATCTCGGGCAAGTAACATACCAATGACAAAGGGAATAACGTATGTTGTTATGCGATTTGATCGATAAAGATCTTCGTAGAATATGTAGGTGCCAATGTGAGCATCCAGGTTCCGCTATTGATTATTGACCGAAGATGTGTCTCGGTCATGTCTGCATAGTTCTCGAACCCGTAGGGTCCGCACGCTTAACGTTCGGTGACGATCAGTATTATGAGTTTACGTGTTTTGATGTACCGAAGGTTGTTCGGAGTCCCGGATGAGATCGTGGACATGACGAGGAGTCTCAAAATGGTCGAGACGTAAAGATTGATATATTCACTACTAGGAAAAGGCCTACTAATGGTGCACTGGTTTTGCCTACTAATGGCGCATTACCAGTGCGCCATTAGTAGCACGCCACTAGTATTTCTTACTAATGGCGCACCACTGGTGCGCCATTAGTATCTGGTATACTAATCGGCGCCATTAGTATCTGGTATACTAATGGCGCACCAAGCAGTGCGCCATTAGTATGTAACACCATGCGCCATTAGTGTGCCTCCCGGGGGGGCATACGTAAGCATGTGCTTTGTCATACTAATGGCGCATTCTGTGTTGATGCGCCATTAGTATCCTTTGGCATACTAATGGCGCACCTGGTGGTGATGCGCCATTAGTATGAATATTTGGTTTCTTTTTCTTTTCTGATTTTTGCACAGGTTACAAAATATATTATTGCACAGAATATAGACAGCAGCACACAGCAACATCAGATTCATCGAATACAATAGAAGATTAGTCTCTGAATACAATTCATCATATTAGTCTCTGAATTCAACAGACCAAACAAAGATAAAACATTACAAGTCTCAAGACCGCGAGTATCGAGTTTGTCTTCACATTACAAGTCGATATCAATCATCTAAACTACCATCACATAGAAGAGAGCTGTGGTCATCACGATGAGCATCATCGCGATCAAACTGGTCTTCATCCGGTTCCTCCAACGCTCCCTCCTCTCTCCCGCTAGATAGCGGGCGTATCTAGATTCGGCCTCCGCCCTAGTGGTGTACACTTTGTAACTGTTACCACTGAAACGGTGAACCTGTCTCCGACACTCCTCCCGCCGTCGTGAGACTCAGAACCTTACCCTTGTACACAACATACGACAGCATCTCTATGCACAAGCCAAACAACAGACAATACAAAAGCAATATGTAAGTATGCAACAAAAGGATCAGAAGAGAAAAGCAAGACATTAATAGCATGTTTCATGGTCCTACTAATAAATAGCATCGATTACATCTAAGTTGAACGACTGTCCAAACCAAAGAGACATACGAATTCATTAAAGTATAAATACAACATGAGCCAATCAATGTTTCAGAACTACACATCACCACTTTCGACTCGACTCATCGGACAGGAGCGTGGATGAAGCCGCCGTCTGTCGTGATGGTCATGAAATCGCGGTTGTTGTCACCCTGCATTTGTAGCGTTTCATCTATCTCACTGTTGGACGGTTGATATTTGAGGAAGAACTGCCCCGAGGTATGAAGGACATCTTGATGGATGATGTCCGCAAACTCCGACTGGATGCGAAAGAATTTTTGTCTAAGGTCCACGTCCTGGACTGCCAACAAGCTCGCGGCCCAATCTTCGAGATTATCTGGTAGTAGAAGTTGATGATGGTCCCTTACGATCGCCCGCATGTGATGGAGGGCGTAGTAGGCATCCTTCTGACCGCCAGGCGGCTGCTTGACGCAGAAGAACTTCGTATTGTGTGAGAACATGTGCTTGCCGTACTTAAGAACTGCCCTGGTGAAGGTGCCTCCATATTTGGCGTAGCCGGGGAGAACATCATCAAGAACTTTCTTGACATCTGTGTAGTCTATCTTGGAGTTACGGTTCGGGTCAAAATACGTGGCCATGGAATATTTCGGGCTTAAGAGGATGAGTGTGCAATGTGTGTCACTGCACAGAACACGGAATGTTAGAAAAAAAAGAACGATCGAAATTTAAGAAATCATATGTTACGGGGCGGTTAAGGGATGACTTACTCGGGAAAGTAAGCCACAAGGAAGTTATCCTTATTTGGGTTTGCCAGAATGACGCCTTCTAGGTGTGAACTCGCAACTTGGCGGTTCCCAGCGCTGCTCAAGTGCTTGGCACGCATGTAGAAGGGGTCGACTATCACGATGTCCGGGGTCTTGTCTCTAATGATCTGCATCTCCATACTCAGCGAAAACAGCCGAACGAAGGTGTATTGCAGCGGATGAAGGTTAAACATAGCAAAGATGTCATCAAACCGCAGGACGATTGTACCCCCGATGTCGCCATCCACAAAGCCCTTGCCCTCTGGCACCTTGGCCACGAAAACCGGGTATGCCACATCCTTCTCTCTGAGACGCCGCTTCTCCAAAGAAAGAACAACATCGTCGTGCAGACTCCGAGATAGCACCGGTTGCAGCATTCAGCATATTTGGCGGTAGCATCGCCCTACCCGCCACATGCACCCTCCTCGAGATATCCTTAGGTGAAGGTGGCCCGTCCTGAGCACGGATCGAACTCGGTGCCGGCTGGCTTGCACCGGCGCCCTTTTTAGTCTTTCGTTTCCGTCCCTTCTTCTGGATCTCCTGTAATGGGACCGAGTTCTGCTCACAGACCACCTTCTTGAGCGTGTTGGGGCTGATAATATTTCACACCTCAGCTATCTGAGGCTCGGTGAAGGCGGGAGCTGGAGGCGTGTCCTGAGAACTGAACGCCAGACAACGCCTGTTGCAATTGGATTTCTCCGCCGTACCAGCTAGATCGCGGTCGTCTTGGTTGGGTTCTTGAGAAAGAGGCCCACAGAACTCGTCAGCGTACCCATGTTCGGCAAAGTACTTATCAACTTTGGTAAATGTACCGTCGTCGTTGTCGTCGCCGTCCGGATCTTGTGCCATAGGGCTGTCCGGATCCTCGTGCCATAGGGATGTCCGGCAGTCGTAGCGTGCGGCGTTCTTGCCATGGCTTACGCCGCACGATCGGGCGGTCTTGTCTGTGGGGTGGTGTCCCCCGCCCCCAAACGAATCTGGCTCTTCGGCCAAAGCAGGGGCCAGCTTACGCAGGCGCTGAGAATCATCTCATCTTCTTCGTCGGCCCCAGCGGGTTGAATCGGAGGTAACAGCTCGTCGCAGCCTGGCAGCACCCGAACCACTTCAACCCTATACACTGTGGGTGGCATCGGATTACCGTGGAACAAGGGGATGCCTGGTTGAACGATTCTGCCCTTGGCGACATCGACCAACTTGGCGCCCATGAAGTGCAGAAGAGTGCAAGGAACGTCGGCGGTGCCCTGCGAAAACATGTACAGGGAGTCAGGGATGCCCAGTCAAAGGCAAGGAGATGAAGTCATCGTCCGAGAGGCTTAGTTACCGTGATGCCGTCGAGCTCGGCTAATGTCGAGGCACCGCCAACGGCGGGCGCAGTAAATCGACGGAGGGGCGCTTCGGCGAGGTGCCGGCCGGCGTACACCCGGGTGCATTAAGCTCTAATCCCCGTGCCGGCGCCGGAGACACGAATACCGCCTCCGCCGGAGACACCAATGGCGCCGCCGCCGGAGACACCAATGGCGCCGCCGCCAGAGACACCAATGGCGCCGCCTGCGCGCTGTGCGAGTTGCTGGCCGTGAAGCTGGGAACCGGGGTAGGCCCCTGTTGGCCGCCCGCAATCCACGTCGTCAGCCCATGATTCAACGTAGGCACCACGGCGTTGAGCTTCGTTCCCAGTTGTTGTTCCACTTGCTCTTGGACAAGCTCCGGAATCCGCGCCACTTGTGCCTTGAGTTCTTCAACCTCGCGCGTCTGGCTTTCCGAGCTGGCCTTTTTCTCCTTCCTCACACCAGGTATAGTATGACCCCATTTTGTGGACAAGCCTTTGCCGCCACATGACCACCGACGTCGGCCATCGAGCTTATCCTTGTTTTTCATTACGTTCAACACCCTATTTAAAGGGGTGTCGAAAGGGGAGCTCTGAGACGACCCCGCTACTGCTTTCAGTGTCCTGCGAAAGGAACGTGAACCATTTAGAAATATTGGGGATTAATTAGAGTGCAACCATATGGAGCTAATTACGCGGGGGTGTCTTCCTTACCAGAACAAGCTCAAGCACCCTGGTCTTCAGATCCGTTGTAAGCTCCTTTGTTATTGGGTCCTCCTTGTACCGGGCCCTGACAAAGTTCCTGGTCTACTTGTCACCGCCGTATTTCTCGAAGTGGGGCGGTAGGCCTTGCTCGGCACGCTCCGCGTCCTCCTTGTCCCATATAGGCTCCGCCACTCTGTAACCGCCGGGACCGAGTTTGTGTTCCCCTAAGTTCAACTCCCGCATTTCTTTCCCCCACTGACTTGATTCGGAGGTTGCGCTGCTCTTGCATTTGATCTTGAACTCCTTGTACTCATCTTCGCTCATCAAAGGATATTTCGCCTTGATCTTCTCATAACTATTACCTTTATCAATCATTCTCTTCACCGCGCTTCTCCAAGTAGACAGGGCCGTGCTCATCCTCATGAGGGCGGCACTGCTCACTTTATTCCCTGAGAGGCGTGTGTTTTCAAATTTAGCGGGGAACATGTATCGTTCGTGCAGCTTCATGAAGAGGAGGTTGCGCAAATTCCCGTGGTCCTTATGCCTAAGGTTATCGGTGTTGATCGAGACGGTGCTTCGGAGAATGCACCCGAGCTGAAGAGAGTACCCCTTGACTATATGTTTGGGCTCCGTTGGATGCCCGTCGGAGTCCACTTGAGTGAATTCCTCCTTGAGGGTGCGGAGCGCATTCGGGCGCCGGTCCTTCCTTTGCTTCTTCGGGTTGGCTGCCATCTGTGTGTGTGCCGCCATCATCGATGGTGGCATCCTCGGCGGAACCATCGGTGGTGTCATCCCCGACGCCACTAGGGGTCGTGGTAGTCAGGATCGGTGGCTTCATGGCGTCCTCATAGCGGTGAGGTTGTTCCTCCATCTCTGGGACAGCTCCCAGAATTGCTTGCCGCTCAACCACCGGCCTCATCGTTGTGGGCCATGTTTCGCTCTAAATAGGAATAAAATTGGTCAAAAAGTTGGTTATTGTCAAGGAACAAGATCATGGTCTCATCATTTAGGGCTTGTCGACGCTGAGGCACCCTAAAAGCCTAAGCTTTCATCATTTAGGGTTTGTCAACGCCGAGGCACCCTAAAAGCCTAAGCGTACATCATTTAGGTTCTCATCGACACCGAGGCATCCGGGCAGCCAAGTTAAGTTTTCATCATTTAGGGTTTATCGATGCCGAGGCACCCTAGGTTGGGCCTAATCACTTGGCACTAATCACTTGGCTCTATTGCCACCTATGTTGGGTTTATCATCTAGGGTTTATCGATGCTAAGGAGAATTCTAAGTTGGGCCTAATCACTTGGCTCTATTGCCACCTATGGTTTAATGCAGCAAGAATAAAGGGCAGTTGATCCTACTTAATTAAGTACTAAGATACCCGGCCCATGCATTAGTCGCAAGTACCCCATATGTCCTATTTTTAGCAAAGTCATGCTAAAATTCACGGAAAATTTCAGCATGACCTTTGCTGAAAATAGGACATATGGAGTACCCGAATTTGCCGGAACGGAAGTTAATCAACATTCCGGCAAACTCAAGGGCCTCTCGGTGTACCTGCAAATTCATCACGACACGATGGTTGGAGACAAAACCCAGCAAACTAGCACCACAATGTGCCTCTACTTTCATATGGATGAAAAGGCCACAGACCATATGGTCCTCTGCTTTCATATGGACAAAAATCAGCTCAACTTATGTGAGCTTCCATTCCAGATCTAATATCAGCAAGTTGTTCACTTATAGCTCAACTTATGTGAGCTGCCTTCAAGAAAAGAAATCTGCAGTGGCACATCTGCTCTCTGAATACATTGGCAAGAAACAAAACAACACCTAGTACCATCCATCTGCTATGGCCGTATCATGCAGTTTAACTAAGCACTAACAGGTAATTATATAACAGAAAACTTGGCAGACGTGTCACTTAGCTTGGGCAAGCAACATACCTCGTCCTCTTGGTTAGTCCAAACAAGCTGTATGCTGAGCCTCAACTCACCACCTGCACATTTTACAGCACCCATGAAATGAAAAACTAAACATAATTGTTAAAAAAACAAAACACAAACAGGACTTCAAGTTTTCACGATCAGGAAGAAAAACAGGGTTTTCAACTACTATATTCAGTTTCATGGCATCAGTTGAACAGTTGAAAAAGAACAAGCTTCATTTAAATATCTTGCTGCTAACAAACATAACTAATGTCAGTACTCAAAAAATAGTGACCACACAGGGAACAAACAAACTATTCACTTTTTATTTCTTCATAATTGGACCAGACAGAGAACAACTCCTTGGAAGCAAACTGAAACCATGCTGAAACTATACTGAAACCATGCTGAAACTTTACTACTCCTTGCAATCAAACTGAAACTACTCCTTGGAAGCAAATTGTCTTGGAAGGAGTATTGTGTGCACAAATCTACTCCAACTAGTTGCTTTCACTTAGAGATTGTTAGCACAAACAGCATGAGTCATTCTTCAGACCGTTACAAATAGAAACAATGGCAACCAAGGTTAAAAACCAACAATCCTATATATTATTCTGAAACTTGATATATTGAAATCACTTAGCACTATCTTTATGTGTTCATTCAACACTTAAAATTGAGGAAAATAATACCAACTAGGATCGGTATGACCTTCGTTTTTCATTTTCAAAGAACAACTAAAAGTGCCTAGAGGAAGCGAGAGAGAGTTGTTTTTAACGGATGAATTAACGCATCAGTAATTTCCGGTTTAGAAAGAAACAATAGGGCCATAATTATTGATCAGGGAGAAATTAGAGCTTAACCCAGACACATCACAAAGTAAGAAGACTGAAGCAAGATTTACCTGCTACCAATAGCACAAGCAGCCAAAGGTCGTACTTGTGTTTACACAAGTTACTCATTCTCAACCAGCATCCAGAGATTTTTTTAAGAATATAAATGTTACACGAAACACAGTTTCATAGTAGAAAAAAATAAACGGTCCATCAAGGATTCCAAGTTGACTAGCAAAGAACTTGAAATGCATGTGCTACATAACTTCGGAGACATGTCCATATATATAAACAATACTATGTAGCTAGGGTTTACAAGATCGCAACCATATCTTGGGCCATCTTGACTGACTCCACCAAAATGGAGCTAGCCCAAATCATTGTGGATAAACACCAGCTCCAGAATGGCCAAGAGTTAGAAAATCGCTCTGAGCTACTGACTTGTGCGGAGGTTGGATCCAAAACTAGAAATATGCCATCCATATAATGGCACTCTCTTTATATTTTCATTTTTTGCGACAGAGGGGGGAATGGGTGGGGGTGGAGGAGGCTCACCACTATTGCAAATCAAACAAGTAAGCAGAGCACATGTATATACCTGTATCACTGTCTTGGAGCCAACAAACGCCTCAATTTTCTCCAGCCGTGATCGAACTCAAGCATTCTGTAAAACACAAACAGAGAGATACATGTAACTAACGAGGACAGACAGACAAGGTAACAAGAACTCCACAGCTCAATTAAGCCTATGCTTCTTCTTTCACTCTCCTGCATAAAGTTATTGTTACCACTACTAAGACATGGATCTTATAGCTATCTCCCCCCTTGTTCCTCATGCCTTAGTTGAATTCAGAGAAGAGAGAGCGCAGATCCTAGAACAGGGATCTCTCTGGAAGATATGTGTTAACCAATTTCGGCCAGTATAACCAACACAAAGCTCCTGCTCTCTCAAATTGCAGATAAAACAACTTAATCTAAAATTTGCTAACATGTTTAAACCAAAACATTTGCTCATGAAAAATATTCAACCTACAATTTGTAAACATTTGCCCTTAGAGGCATTATCACAAACACCTATCAAGCACAATCCTTTCACATGTAAACTTGAGCATGCTCTGGAAAAATCACGCAGCAAGCAAGAAATAACTATCATTATATTCCCATAGTATCGAATCTACATCAAGTACTCATCCACTAAAAAAATCAGGAAAAAAAATTGAACAGAGGATGCAAGAGGAAGGAGGGAGGGGGGATGAGGGAAGAGGGAGGAAGGACGAAGGAGTGGTGGCTACCTGCCTACGGACTGGTCGCCGGCGTAGCTCCGGGCGGCAGCGTTGCTGGGCAGGAGCGCCTGCTCCAGGGAGGGGGCGCCGCTGGTGGGAGCGGCTGCTTGATGGGGGGAGGCGCTGCTGGGGTCCTGTACTGGAGGCGGGCAGCGGAGGGTTCGGCTGGCTGGGCGGGCCAAGGGCGGCGGGTCAGGCAGCGATGGCGGCGGCTAGGAACCCTAGCTGTCGCGCCGAGAGGGAGGTTGACGCAGCGGGCGGGGGAGGGGCGGCGATGGCGCGGGCGCGGGGGGAGGGGGACGGCGAGGGCGCGGGCGCGGGCGGAGGGGGGACGGGGAGGGAGGTGGTCGGGTGCGGCGGGGGAAGTGAGCACGGCCGGGGACGGCGAGCACGGGGGAAGTGGTGGGCGGTGGTGGTCAGGCGCGGGTGAGACGAGGCAGGGGAGGGATTAGAGAGAAATGTGAGAGATTGGGATTTTAGTGTGGGGGGAGGCTTAGCAATGGCGCACCAGCCAGGGGTGCGCCATAAGTACATCCATAGCAATGGAGCACCACCGAGGGTTGCGCCATAAGTAATTTAATCTAGCCCGACTTGTCAGGTTATATACCACCTAACCCTATCTACAACAGAACCCGCCCACTAGCCCGACTGGTCAGTACGCAACACCACACCAGGAGGTCCTGGGTTCGATTCCCAGGCTCCCCAATATTTTTTTATGCATTTTAAATCATGTTTGATATTTATTTGTGTTTAAATATGTTCAAACTTATTTAAATCATAACAGTAATATTTTTTTATAAAACAGTAATAATTTTTTAAAAAATATGTTCAAATTTGTTACTTGAAAATATCATCGGGCGGCGCGGTGGAGCGGGAGGGTGCGGGGTGCAGATTGGCGGCGGTGGAGCGGGGAGGTGCGGGGGGCCGGGTGCTCGTCGTGGCGGTGGAGCGGGGAGGGTTGCGGTGGGTCGTCGGCGGTGGAGCTAAGCGGGGAGGTGCGGGTGGGATCGAGATCGAGATGGAGGGAATCGAGATCGAGATGTAGGGGATCGAGATCAAGTGTCCTCGTGAATTCAAAAAGTGCCCATGAAATTTAAAAATATTCATGATATCAAAAGTGCCCATGAAATACAATCGAGAAATGAAGACTACGATTTAAATACAATCGATCTTAGCTAGCTATCTGTTCACAATCTTCTTGCCCTTCTTTTTCGCAAATGGAGTTCTTCTGTGGAACGGACGTCCTTTAGGTAGGGTGGTCCTGCTTCTTCTTGTGGTGTGTGCTTCTACTTCATCGTCGTCGTCATGTTTGATATTCGGGTCGCCGTACTTGTCAAAGTCTTGCTCATTGGCTACTCCATCCATTCTGATGATCTTCCTTTTGCCTCTCCTCACGACAACACGACTGGGCTTTGGCGGGTCGGTACTGAAGAAGCATTGGTCCACTTGGGAAGCCAGTACCCATGGCTCATTTTTCGTGGTGACGTTTGCGCCCGCGGTCTTGGATTTGGCTTCGGGTATAACCATGGTGGTGAAATACCTGTCTTCTTTTAGGACACTCTTGGCCCATCTAACACAGAACATCGGGACCTTCTCTCCAGCGTAGCTAAGCTCCCAGATCTCCTCGATCCTTCCATAGTATCTGTCCTTGTCGTTGCCGGTGTAGGATTCCATCGTTACCCCGGAGTTCTAATAACCATCGCTCTTCATGTCCTTGTTCTCGGTGTAGAATGTGTAGCCGTTTATATCGTACGCCTGATAGGTCATCAGGTTGTGCTCAGTTCCCTGTGACAAGGCAAATATGAGTTGTTCTTCCGCGGAAGAATCCTCATGTAAAGGGTACGACAGAAGCTTCTGCTTGAACCAACGCGTGAAACATGAGTTGTGCTCTTTGATTATATCTCCGTCCGTCCTCTATTGGCCTTGGTCTTTGTACGTCTTCTCAATAAAGGTTTTGTGCTCTACCACCCAAGGATCGACCACGTATATGTGTTGTAGTGCGACTAGGTTTGCTCTTTCAAAGTCGGCGAGTCGACCCTCGAAGTCGACATGCATTTCGCGGCGACCCTCACGGTGACCCCATCCAAATGAGCCTGCCGAGGTGCCTGTTGACGGGCAGACCAACGGGGTTCTCGATGCCTAGATAATTCGTGTAGTAGGAGATGCACTCTTCGGTCAGAAAGCCCCTGGCTATACTTCCCTCTGGACGTGACATGTTGCGAACGTATCCTTTGATGACACCATTCATCCTTTCGAACGGCATCATGCTGTGCAGGAATGTCGGCCCGAGTTGGATGATATCCTCCATGATATGGACCAGCAGATGCACCATAATGTCGAAGAATGCGGGCGGGAAGTACATCTCAAGCTCGCATAGTATCATCACGATCTCTTCCTGTAGCCTTCTGAGTTGCCTCACGCCAACCGACTTCCGAGAGATGACGTCGAAAAAGTTTCATAGGCCAAATAGCATTTCACGGACGTGCGCGTCCATGATCCCAATGGATTGCAATTGGAAGTATCTGCGTCATCAAGATGTGACGGTCGTGAGACTTCATCCCGCTGAACTTCGCTCATTTGGGTCTAGGTATCTCGCTTATCTTCCCAGCGTAACCGTAAGGAAGTTTTACTCCTAGGAGGCAGGTGAAAACTGCTCGATCTCCTGACTTAGAGTGAAGCATGCGGGAGGGTAGTCATTTCCGGTCTTCTTGGCCTTTTTGCCTTTGCGACGATTTTCTGTGTCCTGCTTCGCCTCATGATCATCATCATCATCATCATCATCATTAGCGTGAAGATCCTCCCTGATGCCCATTGATTTCAAGTCTGCCCTTGCTTTCGGCCCATCTTTGGTCCTCTCTGGCATGTTGAGCAGGGTACCAAGTAGACTCTCGCACACGTTCTTCGTGATATGCATGAAATCAAGGCTGTGAGGCACACGGTGGATCTTCCAGTACGGCAAGTCCCAGAAAACGGACCTCGTTTTCCATACCTTCAGCAGCGGCTCTGGCGCCTTTCGCTTCTTTCCGGGCTCTGGCGCCTTTAATTTGCTTCTTTCCCAGCAGTGGGCAGTCTTTCCAATTTTTCAACAGCTCGTCCATTTCCTCGCCGCTCCTCGTACACGGGCGTTTTCGGGGTTCGGTTTCACCATCGAACAGATCCTTGCGTTTCCTCCACGGGTCATCGTCGCGAAGCCACCTTCGATGTCCCATGAACACAGTTTTCGAAGACCCGGGATCTCTATCTAGCTGGCGATACATTGTGTCATCCATGCACCTTACGATCCAGAAAATCCGTGGACTACCTGCCTCATGAGATATCCGTAATCGAGATAGCCGTGCACCGTCATGAGCGGCGGCTCTCATAGGGAAATATTCTTTCTGCGGCGTCCCACGTATTGGCTGGCGTTTTCCACAGCGTGTCTAGCTCCTCCTTCAGCAGCCCCAGATATAGATTGATGTCGTTCCCTGGTTGTTTCGGCCCTTCAATTAGCATACTCATGTGAATGTACTTCCTCTTCATGCACAACCAGGGGGGAAGGTTGTACATCCACACAAACACATGCCAGGTAATATGTGTGCTTCTCTGGCTGCCAAACGGATCGACTCCATCGGTGCTCGCGCCCAGCATGATGTTCCTTGGATCGTTCCCAAATTCTGGGTATTCGAAGTTCAACGCTTGCCACTGGCTCGCATCCTTAGGGTGACTCAGCATCTTGTCATTTTTATTTCTCTCCAGATCATTTCCGTCATCTTCCCGCTTCTTCTCCTCCCTATCCGCGTGCCAACGCATGAGCTTTGCTACCTTAGGGTCCGCGAAATACCGGCTGCAAAGTAGGAGTGATCGGAAAGTACCACACCGATTTTCGAGGAGCTTTCTTCCTCTTCTTGTATCGAGTGACGCCAAGACACCGGACATATGGTAGACTTCGCGTGCTCGTTCCGATAAATGATGCAATTGTTCATGCACACATGGTATTTCACGTGCGGTAAATCCAGAGGACACATGATTTTCTTCGCCTCCTCGAAACTGGTCGGGCACTTGTTCCCCTTGGGAAGACGTTCGTGCGAATGACATGTTCACGTCGAAGCATCGTCGGTCATTTTGTGTTTTACCTTCTTCTCGAGCCATGAGTGTTACTTTCAAAGCGGGTATCCTCGGGCCTGCATCCTTCATACAATGGAGTAACCGCGTCTATCTCCAGTTGATCCAGCTTTGGCTTTCTCTTGGCGGCAGCTCTTGCGTTATCCGTCGCTTGAGAAGCAGCTCTTGAATATGAGGGTCCTGTACCCAGCCTCCATCGCCGTCTGCTCCGGCATCTTCATCGTCATGATCATGCCCTTCGTCTTGATCTTCCTCATCATCATGTACGACATCTTCTACATGATGACTGTATACAGCATCACCGCCGTGATCATGTCCTGGAGATTCTTCGTCTTCTCGCCCGCCCTCGTCGCGGTGGTACTTGTCTTGTTTCCCTTCCTCATTTCTTTCCGGCCCCATGGGCGACTTCATAGTCATCTTCATCACCTTGCCACCGATAGCCATCCATGAAACCACGCAAGAGCAGGTGGTCTGCACCTGCCGGAATCCGGGTCCGCAATAAGGCTCTTGACTTGCATCTTCGACACGGACATCTTATCTCCGTCTCGTTCTTTTGAAGCATCTCGGCCTTCGCGGAGCTCAAAAAATTATTCACGATGCCTTCGGTCATCGTGCGGACCATGGTCGCCTGCGGGGTAGAGCAAAATGATATTTTAGAACCAAGAATTTTTTTCTGCATGACCTTCCCTAAAAATAGGACCAAAAAGAATGCATAGTGCCAAAATTATCACCGAAACGGAAATGAATCAACATTCCGGAAAAATATTGGCAACTATCGCATTTCAAATACCGGTACCTGCAAACACAAACATATATGCAACACCACAAACACATGCAACACCACAAACATACATAGATCTAGCTAGGCCACAAAAGTGCATGTGCACGTTGTTGGAGCGAGCTAGGGAGAAAAAAAGTAGATCTACATCATGAAGATAGCTTTCCCCTTACTTACCTATCAAAAAAAAGGTAATTTCACCACTTAATTTTGATGAACCTATGGTGGAAATGAGGTGAGGAGGAGGAGGCAGCCGAAAGCTTGGAGAAGGAGATGGAGGGAATGAAGTGGGGAAAGTGAGTGGGTAGGTGTGGGGCTGTCGAAAATATCTTGTTGGGGTCCCAGGTTACTAATGGCGCACCACATGCAAATGTGCCATTAGTAACCCTGGTTACTAATGGCGCACTTGCATGTGGTGCGCCATTAGAGTTTTTGAAAAGTAAATATATATATATATATATATATATATATATATATATATATATATATATATATATATATATATACTAATGGCGCTTGTGACACGGTGCGCCATTAGTAGTTTAAACTAGTAATGGCGCACCGTGTCACAATGCGCCATTAGTAGTTTTGCAAAAAAAACATTCACTAATGGCGCACTCCTAGGCTGGTGCGCCATTACTAGTTAGAACTAGTAATGGCGCACTTGTCTAGGAGTGCGCCATTAGTATGTATGTAAAAATTAAAAAAAAATCACCAGTGGCGCACCTTTTGTATGGTGCGCCATTAGTGTCTTCCACACTAATGGCGCATCACAAACCGGTGCGCCATTAGTATATAGTAGTGGCGCACTGCTTCCCTGGTGCGCCATTAGTGTCAATCCTATCTATAGCCCTTTTCCTAGTAGTGATTGGACGACTATATTCGAAAATTGAAAAGGTTCCGAGTGATTCGGGTATTTTTTGGAGTACCGAAGAGTTACGGGAATTCGTATTGGGCCTTAATGGGCCATACGGGAAAGGAGAGCAAGGCCTCAAAGGGTGGCCACACCCCTCCCCATGGACTGGTCCTAATTGGACTAGGGAGGGGGGGGGGGCTTCCCCTTCCTTCCTTCTCCTTCTCCCTTCACTTTTTCCTATTCCATGTGGGAGGTGGAATCCTACTAGGACTAGGGAGTCCTAGTAGGACTCCACACTTGGGCGCGCCCTATGAGGGCCGGCCTCCTGCTCCCTCCATCCTTTATATACGTGACCCGAGGGCACCCCATAGACACACAAGTTGATGATTGATCTCTTAGCCGTGTGCGGTGCCTCCCTCGACCATAATCCACGTTGGTCATTTCGTTGCAGTGCTTAGGCGAAGTCATGCGCCGGTAGTTTCATCATCACCGTCATCACGCCGTCGTGCTGACGGAACTCTCCCGTGAAGCTCTACTGAATCGTGAGTTCGTGGGACGTCACTGAGCTGAACGTGTGCTAAACTCGGAGGTGCCGTGTGTTCGGTAGTTGGATCGGTCGGATCGTGAAGACGTATGACTACATCAACAGCGTTTTCATAATGCTTCCGCTTAAGGTCTACGAGGGTACGTGGACAACACTCTCCCCTCTCGTTGCTATGCATCACCATGATCTTGCGTGTGCGTAGGAAATTTTTGAAATTACTGCGTTCCCCAACAGTGGCATCCAAGCCAGGTTTATGCATAGATGTTATATGCACAAGTAGAACACAAGTGAGTTCTGGGCAATACTAGTCATACTGCTTACCAGCATGTCATACTTTAATTCAGCGGTATTGTTGGATGAAGCGGCCCGGACCGACATTACATGTACGCTTACGCGAGACTGGTTCTACCGACGTGCTTCGCACACAGGTGGTTAGTGGGTGTCTGTTTCTCTAACTTTAGTTAAATCGAGTGTGGCTACGCCCGGTCCTTGTTGAAGGTTAAAACAGCACATTTGACGAAAAATGGTTGTGGTTTTTGATGCGTAGGTAAGAACGGTTCTTGCTAAGCCCGTAGCAGCCACGTAAAACTTGCAACAACAAAGTAGAGGACATCTAACTTATTTTTGCAGGGCTTGTTGTGATGTGATATGGTCAAGACCTGATGAGATATAAGTTGTTGTATGAGATGATCATGTTTTGTTGAAGTAATCGGCAACTGGCAGAAGCCTTATGGTTGTCTCTTTATTGCATAAGATGCAAGCGCCAAATAATTGATTTACTTTATCGCTATGCGATAGCAATATTTGCAAGAGAAATAGTTGGCGAGATGACCATGTGATGACACGTTGATAGAGATCAAGATGATGGAGATCATGGTGTCATGCTGGTGATGATAGAGATCATGGCGGTACTTTGGAGATGGAGATCAAAGATACAAGATGATCATGGCCATATCATGTCACATATTTTGATTGCATGTGATGTTTATATTTTATGCATCTTATTTTGCTCAGTACAACGGTAG
Organism: Aegilops bicornis; assembly: GCA_021605145.1. Lineage (NCBI taxonomy): Eukaryota > Viridiplantae > Streptophyta > Magnoliopsida > Poales > Poaceae > Aegilops > Aegilops bicornis. The sequence continues at coordinate 760,006,937 of CM038671.1, read as the reverse complement.
CTTTATAAGATGATCCCCTATTAAAATTTCAAGGTATAAGTGTTCTCCCTGAGTATGCACCGTTGCGACAGTTCTTCGTGCTGACACACCACGTGATGATTGGGTGTGAGAAGCTCTACGTTCACATACAATGGGTGCAAGCTAGTTTTGCACACGCAGAATACTCGGGTTTAACTTGACGAGCCTAGCATATGCAGATATGGCCTCGGAACACTGGAGACCGAAATTTCGAGCGTGAATCATATAGTAGATATGATCAACATAGTGATGTTCACCATTGAAAAGCACTCCATCTCACGTGATGACCGGACATGGTTTAGTTGATTTGGATCACGTGATCATTTAGATGATTAGAGGGATGTCTATCTAAGTGGGAGTTCTTAAGTAATATGATTAATTGAACTTTAATTTATCATGAACTTAGTCCTGATAGTATTTGCATATCTATGTTGTAGATCAATAGCTTGCGATGTAGCTCCCCGTTTATTTTTGGTATGTTCCTAGAGAAACTAAGTTGAAAGATGATAGTAGCACTGATGCGGATTGGATCCGTGATCTGAGGATTATCCTCATTGTTGCACAGAAGAATTATGTCCTCGATGCACCGCTAGATGGCAAACCGATTGCAGGAGCAGATGCGGACGTTATGAACGTTTGGCAAGCTTGATATGATGACTACTTGATAGTTTCGTGCACCATACTTTACAGCTTAGAATCGGGGCTTCAAAGACGTATTGAACGCCACGGAGCATATGAGATGTTCCAAGAATTGAAATTAATATTTCAGACTCATACCCATGTCGAAAGGTATGAGACCTTTGACAAGTACTTTGCCTACAAGATGGAGGAGAATTGCTCAAACTAGTGAGCATGTGCTCAGAATGTCTGAGTACTACAATCACTTGAATCAAGTGGGAGTTAATCTTCCAGATAAGTAGTGATTGACAGAGTTCTCTAGTCACTATCACCAAGTTACTAGAACTTCGTGATGAACTATAATATGCAAGGGATAACGGAAACGATTCCCAAAAGCTCTTCGTGATGCTGAAATCGACGAAGGTAGAAATCAAGAAAAGCATCAAGTGTTGATGGTTGACAAGACCACTAGTTTCAAGAAAAGGGCAAAGGGAAGAAGGGGAACTTCAAGAAGAACGACAAGCAAGTTGCTGCTCAAGTGAAGAACCCCAATTCTGGACCTAAGCCTGAGACTGAGTGCTTCTACTGCAAAGGGGCTGGTCACAGGAAGCGGAACTGCCCCAAGTATTTGGTGGATAAGAAGGATGGCAAAGTGAACAAAGGTATATTTGATATACATGTTATTGATGTGTACTTTACTAGTGTTTATAGCAACCCCTCAGTATTTGATACTAGTTCAGTTACTAATATTAGTAACTCGAAACAGGAGTTGCAGAATGAACAGAGACCAGTTAAGGGTGAAGTGGTGATGTGTGTTGGAAGTGGTTCCAAGATTGATATGATCATCATCGCACACTCCCTATACTTTCGGGATTAGTGTTGAACCTAAATAGGTGTTATTTGGTGTTTGCATTGAGCATGAATATGATTTGATCATGTTTATTGCAATACGATTATTCATTTAAGTTAGAGAATAATTGTTGTTCTGTTTACATGAATAAAACCTTCTATGGTCATACACCCAATGAAAATGTTTTGTTGGATCTCGATCGTAGTGATACACATATTCATAATATTGAAGCAAAAAGATGCAAAGTTAATAATGATAGTGCAACTTATTTGTGGCACTGCCGTTTGGGTCATATTGGTGTAAAGCGCATGAAGAAATTCCATGCTGATGCGCTTTTGGAATCATTTGATTATGAATCACTTGATACTTGCGAACCATGCCTCATGGGCAAGATGACTAAAACTCCGTTCTCCGGAACAATGGAGTGAGCAACAGATTTGTTGGGAATCATACATACTGATGTATGTGGTCCGATGAATATTGAGGCTCGCGTCGGGTATCGTTATTTTCTGACCTTCACAGATGATTTGAGCAGATATGGGTATATCTACTTGATGATACATAAGTCTGAAACATTTGAAAAGTTAATGTAATTTCAGAGTGAAGTGGAAAATCATCGTAACAAGAAAATAAACTTTCTACGATCTGATCGTGGAGGAGACTATTTGAGTTACGAGTTTGGTCTTCATTTGAAACAATGCAGAATAGTTTCGCAACTCACGCCACCTGGAACACCACAGCATAATGGTGTGTCTGAACATCGTAACCGTACTTTATTAGATATGGTGCAATCTATGATGTCTCTTACAGATTTACCACTATCATTTTGGGGTTATGCATTAGAGCCAGTTGTTTTCACGTTAAATAGGGCACCATATAAATCCGTTGAGATGACACAATATGAACTATGGTTTGGCAAGAAACCAAAATTTCGTTTCTCAAAGTTTGGGGTTGCGATGCTTATGTGAAAAAGTTTCATCATGATAAGCTCAAACCCAAATCAGAGAAATGTTTCTTCATAGGATACCCAAAGGAGACAGTTGGCTACACCTTCTATCACAGATCCGAAGGCAAGACATTCGTTGCTAAGAATGGATCCTTTCTAGAGAAGGAGTTTCTCTCGAAAGAAGTGAGTGGGAGGAAAGTAGAACTTGATGAGGTAATTGTACCTGCTCCCGAATTGGAAAGTAGTTCATCACAGAAATCAGTTCCAGTGATTCCTACACCAATTAGTGAGGAACTTAATGATAGTGATCATGAAACTTCAGATCAAGTTACTACCGAACCTCGTAGGTCAACTAGAGTAAGATCCGCACCAGAGTGGTAAGGTAATCCTGTTCTGGAGGTCATGTTACTTGACCATGACGAACCTACGAACTATGAGGAAGCGATGATGAGCCCAGATTCCACAAAATGGCTTGAGGCCATGAAATCTGAGATGGGATCCATGTATGAGAACAAAGTGTGGAATTTGGTTGACTTGCCTGATGATCGGCAAGGCATAGAAAATAAATGGTTCTTCAAAAGGAAGACGGACGCTGATAGTAGTGTTACTATCTACAAAGCTCGAATTGTCGCAAAAAAAGTTTTCGACCAGTTGAAGGTGTTGACTACGATGAGATTTTCTCACTCTTAGCGATCCTTAAGTCTGTCCGAATCATGTTAGCAATTGTCACATTTGATGAAATTTGGCAAATGGATGTCAAAACTGCATTCCTTAATGGATTTCTTAAGGAAGAGTTGTATATGATACAACAAGAAGGTTTTGTCAATCCTAAAGGTGCTAACAAAGTGTGCAAGCTCCAGCGATCCATCTATGGACTGGTGTAAGCATCTCGGAGTTGGAATATATGCTTTGTTGGGGAACATAGTAGTTTCAAAAAAGATTCCTACGCACACGCAGGATCATGGTGATGCATAGCAACGAGAGGGGAGAGTGTTGTCCACGTACCCTCGTAGACCGAAAGCAGAAGCGTTATGACAACGCTGTTGATGTAGTCGTACGTCTTTACGATCCGACCGATCCAAGTACCAAACGCACGGAACCTCCGAGTTCAGCACACGTTCAGCTCGATGACGTCCCACGAACTCCGATCCAGCAGAGCTTCACAGGAGTGTTCCGTCAGCACGACGGTGTGATGACGGTGATGATGTTGCTACCGATGCAGGGCTTCGCGTAAGCACCGCTATGATATGACTCAGGTGGATTATGGTGGAGGGGGGCACCGCACACGGCTAAAAGATCAATGATCAACTTGTGTGTCTATGGGGTGCCCCCTAGCCACGTATAAAACGGAGTGGAGGAGGGGGAGGGCCGGCCCTCTACTATGGCGCGCTGTGACGCCCCTGATCCAATCATACACTAATCATGCACGTAAACATGTACGATCAAGAGCAGGGACTCACGGGAAGATATCACAACACAACTCTAAAAACATAAATAAGTCATACAAGCATCATAATACAAGCCAGGGGCCCTCGAGGGCTCGAATACAAGTGCTCGATCATAGACGAGTCAGCGGAAGCAACAATATCTGAGTACAGACATAAGTTTAACAAGATGCCATAAGATGGCTAGCACAAACTGGAATACAGATCGAAAGAGGCGCAGGCCTCCTGCACAGGATCCTCCTAACTACTCACAGTGGTCGCCGCCGGGCTGCACGTAGTAGTAGGCACCTCCGGTATAGTAGGATTCGTCGTCGACGGGGCATCTGGCTCCTGGGTTCCAGCATCTGGTTGCGACAACCAGAAAGAAATGGAAAGGGGGGGGGGAAGAGGGAGAAAAGCAACGTGAGTACTCATCCAAAGTACTCGCAAGCAAGGAGCTACACTACATATGCATGGGTATATGTGTAAAGGGCCATATCGATGGACTGAACTACAGAATGCCAGAATGAGAGGGGGATAGCTAACCCTGTCGGAGACTATGCTTCAGGCCACCTCCATCTTGCAGCATGTAGAAGAGGGTAGATGGTAAGTTCACCAAGTAGCATCGTATAGCATAATCCTACGCGGTGATCCTCTCCTTGTCGGCATGTGTGAGAGCGATCACCGGGTTGTATCTGGCACTTGGAAGGGTGTGTTTTATTAAGTATCCGGTTCTAGTTGTCATAAGGTCAAGGTACAACTCCAAGTCGTCCTGTTACCGAAGATCACGGTTATTCGAATAGATAAACTTCCCTGCAGGGGTGCACCACATAACCCAACAGGATGGATACCATTTGGCCGGACACACTTTCCTGGGTCATGCCCGGCCTCGGAAGATCAACACGTCGCAGCCCCACCTAGGCACAACAGAGAGGTCAGCACGCCAGTCTAAATCATATGGCGTAGGGGTCTGGGCCAATCGCCCATTGCACACCTGCACGTTGCGAACGCCACCGAAAGAAGACCTAGCCTAGCAGGCGTTCCAGTCCAATCCGGCGCGCCCCTCTCAGTTGCTGACGTCACGAAGGCTTCGGCTGATACCACGACGTCGAGTTCCCATAACTGTTCCCGCATAGTTGGTTACTGCGTATAGACCAAATGGCCAGACTCAGATCAAATACCAAGATCTCGTTAAGCGTGTTAAGTATCCACGAACGCTGACCAGGGCCAGGCCCACCTCTCTCCTAGGTGGTCTCAACCTGCCCTGTCGCTCCACCACATAGTAATAGTCGGGGGCCGTCGGGAACCTAGGCCCACCTCTACCGGGATGGAGCCACCTGCCCCTTCAGCCCCCATCTCCGAACAGTATCATAAGTAATGTAACAGTATAAAGTATATATCACATGCCCGTGACCTCCCGAAGTGATCACGACCCAGTAGTATAGCATGGTAGACGGACAAGAGTGTAGGGCCACTGATGGAATACTAGCATCCTATACTAAGCAGTTGGATAGAAGGTAAGGGTAACAACTGTAGCAACAATGACAAGCTATGCATCAGAATAGGATTAACCGAAAGCAGTAACATGCTACACTACTCTAATGCAAGCAGTATAGAGAAGGAATAGGCGATATCTGGTGATCAGGGGGGGAGGGGCTTGCCTGGAAGCTCAACCAAGAAAGAGGGGTCGTAATCACCGTAGTCGGTCGGGGCACCAGCAGCGGTGTCGGTCTCGTAGTCTACCGGAGAGAAGAGGGGGAAGAAACAATGAATACAATGCAAACAGATGCATACCGATGCATGACAAAGCAAACAGCGTTGTTAGGTGTGCCCTAACGCGGTAAGAGGTGATACCGGCGAAGGGGGGAAACATTCGGGAAAGTATCCCCGGTGTTTCGCGTTTTCGGACAGATGTACCGGAGGGGAAAAGTTGCGTGTTCGATATGCTAGGGGTGTGTGGCAGACGAACGGGCTGCGTATCCGGATTCGTCTCGTCGTTCTGAGCAACTTTAATGTAGAAAGTATTTTCATCTGAGCTACAGTTTATTTTATATGATTTTCTAAATTTTAAAATCATTTTTAGGATTAATTTAATTATTTTAATTCACATTATTCAGAACAGTGTTTGCTGATGTAATCATGACGTCAGTAGTCAACAGAGGTGTTGACTGGGCCAAACTGACGTGTGGGACCCACCTGTCATACTCGGATTAATTAACTAACAGTTAATTAGGTTAATTAGTGATTATATTAATCTAATACAGAATTAATTAAGTTAATTATTTATTTATTTATTTATTTATTTATTATTATTTTTAAACCTTTTTTTAAAGTTCAGGGGCTGGGCCCCACTTGTGATAGGGCCAAAGGCCTATTGGGTTTGGTCGCTCGGGTGCGGGTGTCACCCGAGCGAGCGTTGGCCGCTAGATGGGAACACGACGGGCGCGGGCGGGGCGTTGCCCGCCATGGCACTGGGTGAGGCTGTGGCCATGGCGGGGCTCACTGGCCGGCCACAACAGCGCGGCGAGGGAGCCTCGGCGGGCAGCGGCTGGAGGGTGAGGGAAGGCGCGGTTGCGCCGAGCAGCACGGTAGGAGAGGCTACGTCGAGGGCGCGGGTGCGTGCGGCGTGCACGTGGCGGAGCAAGGTGGCTAGGCAGCTGCAGCTCGAGGAGCAGCGCGTGGTCGAGGTGTGCAAGCGCGCTGGTGCGGACGGTGACCTCGTGGCGCTAGCGGGAGGAAGCGGGACCAGTGAGGGGCCAGCCGTGCTCGGCCGACGGGCGTGCGAGGCGCGGCGTTCGGGGCACGACTCGACGCGTGTATGGGGCGGTGTGCGCATGCGTGCTGTGGAGGTGGGTCACGGCAAGTGCGACCAAGGCGCGAGGGAGGGAAGAGGCTCACATTGAGCCTGTCGTTGTGCATTCGCGTGCTCGGGGAGGGCCTGAGGTAGACGGACGGCGATGATGAGGTCGGGGTCGTCCGGCGAGGCAACACCGGCGACGACGTCGGAACCGCGGCGTCGAGTGGCGCGGTGGCTTCGAGGGAGAGGGGACGGGGCCGCGAGGAGGACGTCGAGGATGGGGCTGCGAGGTCCGGCGACGGGAAGGGCGGCGGCGGCTGGGGAGTGACGGCATTGGGGGCAGCGGCGACCGGGCGTTGGCCCGATCTCGATCCCATTCGGGATGGGGAAAAGGGGATCGTGGGGAGTGGGGGTGCGAGTGGTGGAGTAGTGGGCTAGGGTTACCGTGGTGGGGGGTATAGGCAGGGGTGGCCTGGGTCGGCCTGGTCAGCTGTGGCCAACTGGGCCACTTGGCCCAGGGGAGAGGGGGTCTTTTATTTTTGTTATTTATTTCTTTTCTATTTTATTTTAAGTTCCCTTTTATTACAGTTTTGTAAAAATAAACACTAGTACCTAAATTTGTATTTATAAATATACAACTGCCACCTTAATTCTCAACCCAAAATAAAATAGTTTAATATTTTATAAAAATAAATAGGCATTTATTTAATTGTCTTAACATTTTATCAAAGTTTGGTTTCTCCACCATAATTACCTATGCATTATTTAGTTCACTCCAAACATTTTAGTTTTAATACTTGAATTTTTTTATTGTTTGCTTGCTTTTGAATTTGAATTTTAATCGGTTTCAAACTAACGCGAGATTGATAATAGTAATCGAAGTGATGTGGCATCATTAGTAGAGGGTTGCTATAGCTTAATTATCCGGGCGTCACAAATCTCCTCTACTACAAGAAATCTCGTCCCGAGATTTAATAGATGGAGTAAGGGGAAGAATAGGTTCCGAAATTCTAACGATTCTTCTTTTTCTTGGTTGCTCTTCTCGAAGAGGTCGATCCATTACATTGATGTCGTCATTTCTCTGCTTTAGGTCATCATGATGAAGTTGTCGTCCTTCCTTCATGATCTTCACCACACTTACGAAAGGGTAAGAGGTAACTCGAAGGAATGAAACTTTGCACGGTTTCTTATCTGGTAGATAACATTAGGGAAGGTGGCGAAAAGTTACTCTCGAATTGAAATTGAAGAAATTATCGAGAGCAGAGTAAGAAGGTGCAAAGTAGAACTTGCAAGCGCATAGGCAATCGTTCATTGCCTGATCAGAAGGTGAAAGGGGTTCAGAGCAACGAGAATAAGTATTGCGTCTGAACCAGAATAGATCACTAGGTAGGTGGCTCGTGAACTACATACGAAGTCAAGTGTGAGGAATAACTTTTGAAACCGGGGGTGTATAGCAGAGTCAGGTTTCGATCCTGTGGAACTGTGGGTTATGGGCCCACCATGTGGGTTAAAAGTAGGAAGGGCGGTGACGTCTTGTATGACCATGTAGGCAACACATGTCAGCGGATAGCCTGTCAGTTATGTCGTCAACAACGTCGGTACCAAGGGCGAGGGACGAAGAGAACCATCTTCCTTATCGTTGAACGAGGCGGACCAATAGGCAAATTTCTCGTCCATCGGTGGCTACCGGAATGTCCTCAACAATAGTAACAGGGTCTTACCGACAGAGTTGTACACTGAGGTGTTTGCACAAGCAAGAGAATATTACTGCTTAGATCATATAGATCACAAGAAAAGTTAAACCAACCAATGGAAAGGAAAATACGATTATCAGATTAAATAGAACAATGGAAAGGAAGTTGTTTAAACACATAATTCAGGGGTATATCCTTCCCAAGGACAAGCAGTGCATGATATCCATGCCAGGATAGAAAGTAGAAAACCATTTAGGTAAGGGGAGAGGAAGTTCATGACATTACCCAAACAACGGTGTTTGGATAATTTGATAAAGAAAATTTAGCATTGTGCTTTAGATGTTCTTATAGAAAATCGGAGTACCACATACATGCTTCGAGATAGCATTGAAATGGTTTTCAAGCAAAGGTCAGACTTTAGAAACACAAAGGATCCATCAGGAAAAATTTATAAAACAAGTCATTCAACTTCCTCATGGAAGAATGGTTATCCTTGCTAAAAACGAAATTGTAACACTAGGTCCTCCGGCCAGGTATGCTAGGCATGACATCACCTTACCGGGTCATATGAGGACCAATGCTATAACTCTAGAAAATATGTTCCAACAATCATATCTGACCGAGATTTAGATCTGTTTGGTGTCAGGATACCTTAGACTCATGATGCCTGACAAGAAAAGGTGCAACACAAATTGACGAGATGACAATGTAAGATTCTCGGGAAATGAACTATGAGAGCGAGTTCCGAAACAAGAGTTCATCATTAAATCAAGAAGAGGTGAGGAGGTGGCTGATTGACTTAGCGACAATTCATTGAGATTTTCAAAAGATGGATTTCCACACTTATGTGAACAAGGAGATAACTTTGTCAGATCAAATGATATAATGATGTATGCTTGAGGAAAACATACACAATTAAACATTGGTTGAAAGGTGCACCCGGAATATGGGCTTATGTAGCATGATCAATGTTAGAATGGTGATTCAATAGCCAATGGTCTAAGAATGAAATATCGACCATTAAATTCAAAGCAATAGGGTTGCTAGAATTTTCAAGTCGCACAGCATAGTTCAATTGTCGGTTTTCCGGTTAGAAACAACACGGGGACCAAGGAATGATCGGAGATGGCAGGAAGTATCACTTGTACCAAGAATGAATAAGAGGTGGTGAAATTCTCACGACATTATTGACATAAAAGATGGTAATACCCCAAGGTAAAGAAGAACAATTGTTGGATAGCATGGATCTCATGGTATAACACGAAACGCGAACAAGTTTGTGTTGAACGGAAGGTGAGGGAGTCCTGGATTAGGGGGTATCCGGACAGCCGGACTGTATACATCGTCCGGACTATGGGAGCGTGAAGATACAAGACTCAAGTCTTCGGCCCGTGTCCGGATGGGACTCTCCTTTGCGTGGAAGGCAAGCTTGCCGATCCGGATATTGTATTTCCTTCCTTGTAACCGACTACATGTAAACCCTAGCCCTCTCCGGTGTCTATATAAACCGAAGAGGTTGGTCCTTAGAAGGCCGATCACAATTACAATCATACCATCATAGGCTAGCTTCTAGGGTTTAGCCTCTACGATCTCATGGTAGATCTACTCTTGTACTACCCATATATTCAATATTAATCAAGCAGGAAGTAGGGTTTTACCTCCATCGAGAGGGCCCGAACCTGGGTAAACATCTGTGTCCCTTGCTTCCTGTTACCATCAGCCTAGACGCACAGATCGGGACCCCCTACCCGAGATCCGCCGGTTTTGACACCGACAGAAGGCAATAAAGTGGTCAATGATAATACAAATCATCGAGGGCAAGGATGGTATTTCTCTTCATGAATTCAATTGATATCCTGGAAGAGCTCAAAATGTTGATGATGATCACGACACAATTGTCGAGAGATTTCACGAAGAAGCAATCAACGAGCGACGACTTCAAGAAAAAGCAATGGTGAAGCGAAAGGTTATTGGAACCACTAGTACGACACAAACTTGGAATCAAGTTTGCTGTTTAAGGAGAATTGATATGACAAGGAAGATCGATGCAAGATTAGCTCATTGTTGAAAATTGTGCTCCGGGTAGAAGGACCAGGTATCACAGTTAAAATTTAGTACATTAATGGTATAGCCGATCAAGCTAGCAATGACTTGAAGGATTATTAAACTTGTAAGCAATGGGAATTACTTAGAGTTATTGAATCAGAGTGCGGAATCAATTCACTTATGGGTGTTCTCGAGTGACTGATAACTCAGAACCTGGGGGATCCGAGATCGGTAAGAAGCAATACTAGATGAAGACTCGCAGGAAGCAACACAGTTCTCGAGATACCAGAGGTTAATACTCGAGGAAGATCAAAAATAGAGGTTGCGGAGATGTATCGATCAACAAAAGACAAGTGCTTTAACTTGTCTGAGAAATGGAATCAAGGAGAAAATGTGGTCGGGACCACGATTGCAAATGATCAATACATAGATACCAGATGATTTCATATCAAGGAAATAGTTATTATTACAAGAAGCTTCTATGATAGGATCTACATCGTGTCCATGGGCATGAACACAAAGTCTAAGGTCGACTCCCACTTCTTTAATGCATAACCTTTCATTCATTTCTCGCCTTCAACAAAGTTGTGGTGTTGAAATTTTATCTGTCATAACACCAGTAGAGTATGACCTGTAGTAGTTTTCGGGTTCACACAGATTAGAAAAAAGGCATATGTCCAACCCATCGGGGCCTCTTAGGAACATATACCACAAACTTCAGGGGTAAATAGCTCAAGCTCGGAAGCAGAGCATGTTTGACCAAAGGAGAGGATACAAATTACCAAAGGCATTATGTATCAAGGAGGATTCACAAGGCAGTAAAATATGAAGGACACTGTCGAATAATAATCCAACAAAGGATCTGACGGTCCATAGCAGAGCTGATGTGAGCATCGACACACAATCAGATAAAGAAACAATGCAAAGGCATCTGATTATAGAACATCTGAATAATTCGATGCTTAGATAACAAAGGAATTATGATTTCCAAAATGAAGGATCAGAAGCAGATGCTCTGATTAAGAATGGATAAGTTGAACAATCTTAGGGGTACAATCAACGGCAATTTGATTGGTCGAGAACCAGCTCATGTTTAAAATGACATCTGAGCCGGAAGGATGAATTCTATGATCTGATTGAGGATTGCGAGCATTCGCAAAATAATGAATCAAGGGGATTGAAATGATAGTGACAAAGGATGTCAATGGAGATTGCTAGAAATATGGAATTAACCGTAGTACCAGAAGGCAAGCAATTCAGGAGCAATAGGCTCCTAAGGATTTACAGAAAACCGAATAGTATCCTGAAGAATTTAGTGAAACACAAAAACAACTACGAATGAAGAAGTCCTCGATAAGTGTGAGAATTTATGCGTCGGTGTAATCCTGTAGAAAAGAGCTGCAAGGCAGCAATCACGAAGGATTCTCGGAATAGCGGGAAGTAGTTCAGGGTATCTTGTAGTAACAAGAGTAATCGAGAATGAAGGTAAGGGTGGCAAGTATAAGTAGCTATCCATAGGGATGTCTCGGTGGTAGGGTTGCAAACCCGATGAGCACAAGTTCTCAGAAAAACATCGGAGAGTATCTTTGGAACCCTACGGTGCGCCAAGCAATCATTTGGAGTGACGGGACCTCCGGGAGAAAGTAATTACGAGAACCTAGAGTTAGAGTTAGCAAAATCATTTTAACCCGAATAGAAGAGAGATCAGAGTCCCAGAGTAAAGATCGAGGAGTAAAAGATCCCAATACCACCCAATGGCGACGTGGGCTTGTAAGCCACACAGCCATGTTAGTAAAAGTTTTTCAATGACTAGACTCAACTTCGGCCAAAGGAGCGTGGAAGGGGATTCCTACAGGCAGTCGGCTCTGATACCAACTTGTGATGCCCCCGATCCAATCGTACACTAATCATGCACGTAAACATGTACGATCAAGACCAGGGACTCATGGGAAGATATCACAACACAACTCTAAAAACATAAATAAGTCATACAAGCATCATAATACAAGCCAAGGGCCTCGAGGGCTCGAATACAAGTGCTCGATCATAGACGAGTCAGCGGAAGCAACAATATATGAGTACAGACATAAGTTAAACAAGATGCCATAGATGGCTAGCACAAACTGAGATAAAGATTGAAAGAGGCGCAAGCCTCCTGCCTGGGATCCTCCTAACTACTCCTGGTCGTCGTCAGCGGGCTGCACGTAGTAGTAGGCACCTCCGGTATAGTAGGAGTCATCGTCGACGGTGGCGTCTGGCTCCTGGGCTCCAACATCTGGTTGCGACAACCAGAAAGAAATGGATAGGGGGAAGGAGGGAGAAAAGCAACCGTGAGTACTCATCCAAAGTACTCGCGAGCAAGGAGCTACACTACATATGCATGGGTATATGTGTAAAGGGCCATATCGGTGGACTAAACTGCAGAATGCCAGAATAAGAGGGGGATAGCTAATCCTGTCGGAGACTACGCTTCAGGCCACCTCCATCTTGCATCATGTAGAAGAGGGTAGATGGTAAGTTCACCAAGTAGCATCGTATAGCATAATCCTACCCGGCGATCCTTTCCTTGTCGCCCAGTGTGAGCGATCACCGGGTCATATCTGGCACTTGGTAGGGTGTGTTTTATTAAGTATTCGGTTCTAGTTGTGATAAGGTGAAGGTACAACTCCAAGTCGTCCTGTCACCAAAGATCACGACTATTCGAATAGATAAACTTCCCTGCAGGGGTGCACCACATAACCCAACAAGCTCGATCCCATTTGGTCGGACACACTTTCCTGGGTCATGCTCGGCCTCAGAAGATCAACACGTCGCAGCCCCACCTAGGCACAACAGAGAGGTCAGCACGCCGGCGTGATGACCGAAAGCGGAAGCGTTATGAAAACGCGGTTGATGTAGTCGTACGTCTTCACAATCTGACCGATCTAAGTACCAAACGCACGACACCTCCGAGTTCAGCACACGTTCAGCTCGATGACGTCCCACGAACTCCGATCCAGCAGAGCTTCACAGGAGTGTTCCGTCAGCACGACGGCGTGATGACGGTGATGATGTTGCTACCGATGCAGCGCTTCGCGTAACCACCGCTACGATATGTCTCTGGTGGATTATGGTGGAGGGGGGCACTACACACGGCAAAAAGATCAATGATCAACTTGTGTGTCTATGGGGTGCCCCCTGGTGATACGTCTCCGTCGTATCTACTTTTCCAAACACTTTTGCCCTTGTTTTGGACTCTAACTTGTATGATTTGAATGGAACTAACCCGGACTGACGTTGTTTTCAGCAGAATTGCCATGATGTTGTTTTATGTGGAGAAAACAAAAGTTCTCGGAATGACCTGAAACTCCACGGAATATCTTAGAATAAATAATAAAAATCCTCACCAAAGATGAAGACCAGGGGGCCCACACCCAGTCCACGAGGGTGGGGACGCACCCCCCCCCCCTCTCCTAGGCGCGCCCCCTACCTCGTGGGCCCCCTGGTCACCTTCCGACGCCAACTCCAACTCTATATATTGGCTTTTGGGGAGAAAAAAATCAGAGAGAAGAAATCATCACATTTTACGATACGGAACCGCCGCCAAGCCCTAATCTCTCTCGGGAGGGCTGATCTGGAGTCCATTCGGGGCTCCGGAGAGGGGAATTCGTCGCCGTCGTCATCATCAACCATCCTCCATCACCAATTCATGATGCTCACCGCCGTGCGTGAGTAATTCCATCGTAGGCTTGCTGGACGGTGATGGGTTGGATGAGATTTATCATGTAATCGACTTAGTTTTGTTAGGGTTTGATCCCTAGTATCCACTATGTTCTGAGATTGATGTTGCTATGACTTTGCTATGCTTAATGCTTGTCACTAGGGCCTGAGTGCCATGATTTCAGATCTGACCCTATTATGTTTTCATGAATATATGTGAGTTCTTGATCCTATCTTGCATGTCTATAGCCACCTATTATGTGTTATGATCTAACAACCCCGAAGTGGCAATAATCGGGATACTTCTCGGTGATGACCATAGTTTGAGGAGTTCATGTATTCACTATGTGCTAATGCTTTGTTCCGGTTCTCTATTAAAAGGAGGCCTTAATATCCCTTAGTTTCCAATGGGACCCGCTGCCACGGGAGGGTAGGACAAAAGATGTCATGCAAGTTCTTTTCCATAAGCACGTATGACTATATTCGGAATACATGCCTACATTACATTGATGAATTGGAGCTAGTTCTGTGTCACCCTATGTTATGACTGTTACATGACGAACCGCATCCGGCATAATTATCCATCACTAAGCCGGTGCCTATGAGCTTTCCATATACTAGGTCTCGCTTATTTACTTTTCCGTTGCTACCATTACAATCACTACAATATACCAAAAACATTACTTTTGCTGTCTTTACTTTTGTTACCGTTACCACCACTATCATATTACTTTGCTACTAAACACTTTTCTGCAGATACTAAGTTTCCAGGTGTGGTTGAATTGACAACTCAGCTGCTAATACTTGAGAATATTCTTTGGCCCCCCTTGTGTCGAATCAATAAATTTGGGTTGAATACTCTACCCTCGAAAACTGTTGCGATCCCCTATACTTGTGGGTTATCAAGACCTTTTTCTGGCGTCGTTGCCGGGGAGCATAGCTCTATTCTTTGAGTCACTTGGGATTTATATCTGCTGGACACTATGAAGAACTTGAAAGACGCTAAGACAAAAATCTATCCCTCAACTACGAGGGGAGGTAAGGAACTGCCATCTAGCTCTGCACTTGATTCACCTTCTGTTATGAGTAAGCTAGCGACACCTAAACCTGCTTACGCTATTCGATCCGATATGTCGCATGTTATTGATGATGCCACTTCTGCTATGCATGATACTTATGATGAAACTACTTCTATGCTTGATACTACTGTGCCCCTTGGTGAATTTCTAGATGAACAAATTTCTAGGTCTAGGGAGAAAGAAATTATTGAATTTGAATACGATGATGAAAGTGATGATGAAGATATGCCTGCTATTCCTGAGGATTATCTTTTTTATATGGAATCTTCTGCAGCTATTTTTGCTTGTAAAGATAGATATAAACTTAAGAGGCTGCTAGTTAAATGGAGTAAAGAATCTCTTAGAGACAGAATGAAACCTTACCCTGCTTTTGCTACTTCACCTATTTGGGTTCCCGATAAGGATTATGAATTTTCTGTTGATCCAGATATAATTACCTTGGTCGAATCTGATCCTTTTTATGGCTATGAATCTGAAACTGTTGTGGCACATCTTACTAAGTTAAATGATATGGCCGCCCTGTTTACTAATGATGAGAGATCGCGCTACTTTTATATACTCAAAATATTTCCGTTCTCATTAAAGGGTGATGCTAAGATATGGTTTAATTCTCTTGATCCTGGTTGTGTGCGTAGTCCGCAGGATATGATTTATTACTTCTCTGCTAAATATTTCCCTGCTCATAAGAAACAAGCTGCTTTGAGGGAAATATACAACTTCGTGCAAATTAAAGAAGAGAGTCTCCCACAAGCTTGGGGGAGGCTTCTCAAGTTACTTAATGCCTTGCCTGATCATCCTCTTAAGAAACCTAAAATACTTGATATCTTTTATAATGGACTAACCGATGCTTCCAGAGATTACCGGATAGTTGTGCTGGTTCTCTTTTAGGGAAAGAACACCGGATGAAGCTGAAATTCTGTTGAATAATATGTTGACAAATGAAAATAATTGGGCACCTCTGAGCCAGCCCCGAGCCAGCTCTCGCCCCCAATTATCGAGCCTATTTCTAAACCAACTCCGAAGAAGAGAGGTGTTTTATTTCTCGATCCCAAGATATGCAAGAGGCAAAGAAATCTATGAAAGAAAAAGGTATTAAAGCTGAAGATGTTAAGAATTTACCTCCTATTGAAGAAATACATAGTCTTAATTTACCGCCTGTTGAAGAAGTATATGATCTCAATTCTTTATTCAATGAAGAACCTCCTGATCCTGATATCCCGACACAGGTAGTAAAGGTAAATTCTCTCTATAGATATGATAAAGCTGAAGTCCCTCCTACTAAAATTGCTACTCAGTGCTTGGATGAGTTTGATAACTTTATGTTTAAGCAAGACGACTTTAATGCTTATTTTGGTAGACAATTAAAATAGGATGCTTATATGATTAAACGCTTGGGTGATTATATGGCTAATATTAGAGGTGAACTTAAACTTGTTAGCAAACATGCTTCTATGGTTACCACTCAAGTAGAAAAAGTACTTAAAGCTCAGAAAGAAGTGCTTGATGAAATGAATAGTAAGAAAAATGATTGTGATGTTAGAGTGGCTATTAGAACTGGTAGAATGACTCAGGAACCTTTGTATCCTGAAGGCCACCCTAAGAGAATCGAGCAAGATTCTCAGATAAATAATATTGAATCACCTAGTTCTTCTAAAAGGAAGAAAAAGAAAAATGATAGGACTTTGCAAACTTTTAGTGAACCTATTGCTAAACCACCAGCAAATCCAAATGATATCTCTATGTCTGATGCTGAAACACAATCTGGTAATGAACATGAACCTAGTGAAAATGTTAATGATGATGCTCAACCTAGTAATGATAATGATGTAGAAGTTGAACCTGCTGTTGATCTTGATAACCCACAATCAAAGAATCAACGTTATGATAAAAGAGACTTCGTTGCTAGGAAACATGGTAAAGAAAGGGAACCATGGGTTCGTAAACCCATGCCTTTTCCTCCGAAACCATCCAAGAAAAGGATGATGAGGATTTTGAGCGCTTTGCTTTGAAATGATTAGACCCATCTTTTGTGTATGCGATTGGTGATATGCTCAAAATGAATCCTTATGATAAATATATGAAAGATATTGTTACAAATAAAAGAAAGATCTAGGAAGCTGAAATTTCCACCATGCTTGCTAATTATACTTTTAAGGGTGGAATATCAAAGAAACTTGGAGATCCAGGAGTACCTACTATACCATGCTCCATTAAGAGAAATTATGTTAAAACTGGTTTATGTGATCTTGGAGTCGGTGTTAGTGTTATGCCTCTCTCTTTATATCATAGACTTGACTTGAATTAGTTGACACCTACTGAAATATCTTTGCAAATGGCTGATAAATCAACTGCTATACCTGTCGGTATTTGTGAGGATGTGCCTATTGTAGTTGCAAACGTTACTATTTTAACGGACTTTGTTATTCTTGATATTCCCGAGGATGATAGTATGTCTATTATTCTTGGAAGACCTTTCCTTAACACTGCAGGGGCTGTTATTGATTGCAACAAAGGCAATGTCACTTTTCATGTTAATGGTAATGATCATACGGTACACTTTCCGAGTAAACAACCTCAAGTTCATAGTATCAACTCTATTGGACAAATTCAATCGATTATATTAGGAGGTTTTGAATTTCCTCTCCCAACTGTCAAGAAGAAATATGATATACTTATTATTGGGGATGTCCATATCCCCGTTGAGGTAACATAGTGTTATTCGAAATTTCTCCGGTTCCATGTTAATCAGAATGAGTTTGTTAACAAGACTTGATCAACCTTGTTAGTGGATTCCTTTTGATGAGCATGAGATGGATGAAACTAGAAGCACAACCTTCTGTACCCTCTTTATATTTTCTGTTGTTTAGTAGAAATAAAGTAAAATAGTATTTTCTGTCTGTCTCCTGACTTATCCGTGCAATATAAAAATATCCCGAAAATAAAAGTCCTCAGAATGCCATTAGTTGAATTTTGCGAGGTTTGCAAAATACCCTTTGAGGGCACCTTATATGAACCACACCGTAATGAAGTGGAAGCTTTTATTAACACTATCACTGTGGGAGAAACCAGGAAGGTTTCTGATGCAAGGATTACTAGCATACATTTTCCTGTTTTACACTACTTTGCCTTATTTGCTAGTCGTTGCTTGATTGGTCATGAACTGTGGAAACCTTAGTGTTCCTGATATTATCATTTTGTTCCATGGTTTATACCGCAAGAACACTGTTAGTATGGGCGGAATTATTGCTAGACGGTTAAGTTTGAACCGTACTAAAGGCCCCATCTTTGGAGGTATTTATGCTTCGCGCCTAGCTGCACATTTTGACATACCTATTAGGCATTTGGAGAAAGAAGAAACATCGTTGCCCAGTGCTTATTTAGATTATAAGAGTATGCTAGCGCATGACTTTCTTGTTAAGGGAAAGGAAGGGGAGCTTAAATATAAATTGTACTTTGATAAACATCACCCTGAGACTATTACTTTGTCTGCTCCCTCTTTGTTTAACTTGTCTGCAGGTCCTCACATCGTTCCGTGGGCGGCTGTTCAAGCCTATCGGAATCCTGCACCAGCCCCGGAACCGGAACCACAAGATGAGCCTCCATGACAGTCTGTTTATTCTTGGGATCCTGAGGGGGTTGCCAGCCAGTGGCAGTCAGAGTCCTCTTCATCACAGTATGATCCCAACTATTCTTCGTCACAGTATGACCCCAACTACACCTACGGGTATCCGCCAGGTTATCCCTGGCAATAGACCAACTTAGGCCAAAAGCCTAAGCTTGGGGGAGTACGTATTTCCCACCGACATTACATTTATGTTCACACACACTCATTGCTAGATGTCGGTGCTCATACTCTTTCATTGTAATATCCATGCTAGTTTATTTTCTTTTTCCTGCTTTCTTCTTGTGTGTTTAATAAACCTTAAGAAAAAAAAGAAAAAAAAATTAGTAGTAGTTTATTTTTCCTGCTGGAGTAATAATTAAAAATAAAACCCAAAAATATTTCCCGTTCTTCTTTTGCTTGTTGGGAGCTTTCCCGTGTAAATAGTTTTATTTCTTTTCTTTTCTTTGGGGGTCAGTAGGAGAAGACCATGATTAAATTGTTGAAGTGGCTCTTATATGCATCATTGTTGATTTAACCAAGAGCCCATATTGCTTTGTCTTCTCCTGTTTATTGAATGCTCGCAGATTCCAGCTTAGTCCAATGCACGTGCACTCTTATTATTATTCACACCGTTCGGTCGTGCAAGTGAAAGGCAATTATGATGATATATGATGGACTGACTGAGACGGGAAAAGCTGGTCTGAACTCGACCTATTTTGTTTTTGTAAATATGATGAGTTCATCCTTCTTGATTCAGCTTATTATGAATAAACATGTTTGCAATGACAATTAGAGATCATAGTTGCTTGTGCCATGCTTGATTAGCTATGAGTTATAATGGTTTACCTTGCATGCCAACATGTTATTAAAATGGTTGTGATGTGGTATGATGGGTTGGTATCCTCCTTTGAATGATTTAAGTGACTTGACTTGGCACATGTTCACGCATGTAGTTGAAACAAATCAACATAGCCTTCACGATATTTATCTTCATGGTGGATTATATCCTACTCATGCTTGTATTCAATGTTTATTAATTTTAATGCATGTTCATGACTGTTGTCGCTCTCTAGTTGGTCGCTTCCCAGTCAGCTAGCCTTCACTTGTACTAAGTGGGAATACTGCTTGTGCATCCAATCCCTTAAACCCCAAAGTTATCCCATATGAGTCCACTATACCTTCCTATATGCGGTATCTACCTACCATTCCAAGTAAATTTGTATGTGCCAAACTCTAAACCTTCAAATAAACATTCTGTTTTGCATGCTCGAGTAGCTCATATATCAACTAGGGCTGCCCTTATCTTCCGTGTTAGGCGGGTTATTCTCAAGAGGAGTGGACTCCGCTCCTCACTCACGAGAAAATGGCTGGTCACCGGGATGCCCAGTCCCATGCTTTATGCAAACTAAATCAAAATAATTGCGAACCAAACTCCCCCTGGGACCCGTTGAATGTTAGAGGCACTCGTTGTTTCGAGCAAGCCATGGATTGATGCTTGTGGAGGAGGGGGAGTATAAACTTTACCATTCTGTTTGGGAACCGCCTATAATTTGTTTAGCATGGAAGATATCGCCATCTCTTAGTTGTTATGTTGACAATGAAAGTATGCCGCTCAAAATATAATTTATCTCTATTTCAAAACCGAGCTCTGGCACCTCTACAAATCCCTGCTTCCCTCTGCGAAGGGCCTATCTATTTACTTTTATGTTGAGTCATCACCCTCTTATTAAAAAGCACTAGCTGGAGAGCACAGCTGTCATTTGCATTCATTAATGTTAATTTATATCAGTTATGACTATGATTGGATCTCTTTTACCATGAGTTACAATGTCTAGTCAGTCCTTGATCTTTGAAGGTGCTCTGCATTTATGTTTTGTGGTCTCAGAAAGGGCTAGCAAGATACCATCTTGTTATATCATATTATGATTGTTTTGAGAAAGTGTTGTCATCCGAGATTTATTATTGTGGCTTGCTAGCTGATTATGTTATTGATATGAGTAAACATGAGACCTAGGAGTTATTGCAAATGTGGTTAGTTATAATATTTGCTGAAAACCTAAATGCTGGCTTGACATAGGTACAACAACAAGAGCAAACAGAGTTTGTAAAAGTTTTTATTTTTCTCTTTCAGTTTGTCAACTGAATTGCTTGAGGACAAGCAAGGGTTTAAGCTTGGGGGAGTTGATACGTCTCCGTCGTATCTACTTTTCCAAACACTTTTGCCCTTGTTTCGGACTCTAACTTGTATGATTTGAATGGAACTAACCCGGACAGACGCTGTTTTCAGCAGAATTGCCATGATGATGTTTTATGTGCAGAAAACAAAAGTTCTCGGAATGACCTGAAACTCCACGGAATATCTTATAATAAATAATAAAAAATCCTCGCCAAAGATGAAGACCAGGGGCCCACACCCTGTCAACGAGGGTGGGGGGCGCCCTCCCTCCTAGGCGCGCCCCCTACCTCGTGGCCCCCCTGGACACCTTCCGACGCCAACTCCAACTCTATATATTTGCTTTCGGGGAGAAAAAAATCAGAGAGAAGAAATCATCGCGTTTTACGATACGGAGCCACCGCCAAGCCCTAATCTCTCTCGGGAGGGTTGATCTGGAGTCCGTTCGGGGCTCCAGAGAGGGGGATTCGTCGCCGTCATCATCATCAACCATCCTCCATCACCAATTTCATGATGCTCACCGCCGTGCGTGAGTAATTCCATCATAGGCTTGCTGGACGGTGATGGGTTGGATGAGATTTATCATGTAATCGAGTTAGTTTTGTTAGGGTTTGATCCCTAGTATCCACTATGTTCTGAGATTGATGTTGCTATGACTTTGCTATGCTTAATGCTTGTCACTAGGGCCCAAGGGCCATGATTTCAGATCTGAACCTATTATGTTTTCATGAATATATGTGAGTTCTTGATCCTATCTTGCAAGTCTATAGTCACCTATTATGTGTTATGATCCGACAACCCTGAAGTGACAATAATCGGGATACTTCTTGGTGATGACCATAGTTTGAGGAGTTCATGTATTCACTATGTGCTAATGCTTTGTTCCGGTTCTCTATTAAAAGGAGGCCTTAATATCCCTTAGTTTCCAATAGGACCCCGCTGCCACGGGACGGTAGGACAAAAGATGTCATTGAAGTTCTTTTCCATAAGCACATATGACTAAATTCGGAATACATGCCTACGTTACATTGATGAATTGGAGCTAGTTCTGTGTCACCCTGTGTTATGACTGTTACATGACGAACCACATCTGGCATAATTATCCATCACTGATCCGGTGCCTATGAGCTTTCCATATACTGGGTCTCGCTTATTTACTTTTCCGTTGCTACTATTACAATCACTAAAAAATACCAAAAACATTACTTTTGTTGTCTTTACTTCTGTTATCCTTACCACCACTATCATATTACTTTGCTACTAAACACTTTGTTGCAGATACTAAGTTTCCAGGTGTGGTTGAATTGACAACTCAGCTGCTAATACTTGAGAATATTCTATGGCTCCCCTTGTGTCGAATCAATAAATTTGGGTTGAATACTCTACCCTCAAAAACTGTTGCGATCCCCTATACTTGTGGGTTATCACCTGGCCACGTATATAACGGAGTGGAGGAGGGGGAGGGCCGGCCCTCTACTATGGCGCGTTGTGACGCCCCCGATCCAATTGTACACTAATCATGCATGTAAACATGTACGATCAAGACCAGGGACTCACGGGAAGATATCACAACACAACTCTAAAAACATAAATAAGTCATACAAGCATCATAATACAAGCCAGGGGCCCTCGAGGGCTCGAATACAAGTGCTCGATCATAGACGAGTCAGCGGAAGCAACAATATCTGAGTACAGACATAAGTTAAATAAGATGCCATAAGATGGCTAGCACAAACTGGGATACGGATCGAAAGAGGCGCATGCCTCCTGCCTGGGATCCTCCTAACTACTCCTGGTCGTCGTCAGCGGGCTGTGATACGTCTCCAACGTATCTATAATTTTTGATTGCTCCATGCTACTTTATCTATTGTTTTGGACTATAATGGGCTTTATTTTCCACTTTTATATTATTTTTGGGACTAACCTATTAACAGGAGGCCCAGCCTGTAATTGCTGTTTTTGCCTATTTCAAAGGTTTCGAAGAAACGGAATATCAAGCGGAGTCCAAATGGAATGAAACCTTCGGAAACGTGATCTTCTCACCAAACGTGATCCAGGAGACTTGGACCCTACTCCAAGGAGTGCCAGAGGCGGTCACGAGGGTGGGGGGCGCGCCCTCCCCCCTGGGCGCGCCCCCCTACCTCGTGGGCCCCCTGACGCTCCACCGACGTACTCGTTCCTCCCATATATACCTACGTACCCCCAACAGATTGGGGATGGAGCCAAAAACCTAATTCCACCGCCGTAACTTCGTGTACCCACGAGATCCCATCTTGGGGCCTGTTTCGAAGCTCCGCCGGAGGGGGCATCCACCATGGTGGGCTTCTACATCATCACCATAGCCCCTCCTATGAAGTGTGAGTAGTTTACTTCAGACCTTCGGGTCCATAGTTAGTAGCTAGATGGCTTCTTCTCTCTTTTTGGATCTCAATACAATGTTCTACCCCTCTCTCGTGGAGATCTATTCAATGTAAGCTTCTTTTTGCGGTGTGTTTGTTGAGACCGATGAATTGTGGGTTTATGATCCAGCTTATCTATGGAAAATATTTGATTCTTCTCTGAATTATTTTATGTATGATTAAGTTATCTTTGCAAGTCTCTTCGAATTATCCGTTTGGTTTGGCCAACTAGATTGGTAGTTCTTGCAATGGGAGAAGTGCTTAGCTTTGGGTTCAATCTTGCGGTGACCTTACCCAAAGGATGTAAAGGGTTGCAAGGCACGTATTGTATTGTTGCCATCGAGGATAACAAGATGGGGTATTTATCATATTGCATGAATTTATTCCTCTACATCATGTCATCTTGCTTAAGGCATTACTCTGTTTTTAACTTAATACTCTAGATGCATGTTGGATAGCGGTCGATGAGTGGAGTAATAGTAGTAGATGCAGAATCGTTTCGGTCTACTTGTCACGGACGTGATGCCTATATACATGATCATTGCCTGGATAACCTCATAACTATGCTCAATTCTGTCAATTGCTTAACAGTAATTTGTTCACCCACCGTAGAATACTTATGCTGTTGAGAGAAGCCACTAGTGAAACCTATGGCCGCGAGTCTATTCTCATCATATCAATCTCCATCACTTTATTTACTTGCTTTTGCTTTTACTTTTTTACTTTGCATCTTTATACCAAAAATACCAAAAATATTATCTCTATCAGATCTCACCCTCGTAAGTGACCGGTAAGGGATTGACAACCCCTAAGCGTTGGTTGCGAGTAGCTATCGTTTTGTGCAGGTACGAGGGACTTGCGCGTGGTCTCCTACTGGATTGATACCTTGGTTCTCAAAAACTGAGGGAAATACTTACACTACTGTGCTGCATCATCCTCTCCTCTTCGGGGAAATCCAACGCAAGCTCGAGACGTAGCAAGAAGAATTTCTGGCGCCGTTGCCGGGGAGGCTTACGCAAAAGTCAACATACCAAGTACCCATCACAATCCCTATCTCTCGCATTGCATTATTTGCCATTTGCCTCTCGTTTTCCTCTCCCCCACTTCACCTTTGCCGTTTTATTTTCCCTCTCTTTCCCAATCTCCTCCTCTTTTTTCGCTTGTCTCTTGTTTGCTTGTGTCTCCATGTGCCTTCTTTTTGCTTGCATCTTCGCTTGCTAAAAGTTTATGGATCCTCATCCGCTTGCTAATCTCTTTAAGAGATCCAATTATGTTGAACCTATTGCTAGTGAGTTGAGTGCACTATATTATCTTTATGAGGTTTTGCTTGAAACTCGTGAATCTGGAAATTGTGATGAAGCACTTTATGAAGCAATTCACGATAGATCTGTGAATAAAAAGCATGATTGCAATGATTTTACTATAAATTCTCTTGATGTCAATTGTGCTAATAATATGTTAACCCTAAGCTTAGGGATGCTAGTTTTGCTATGTCCTCTACTTGTTGCAATGATCATGATTGGGGTGATTCTTCTTATGATCTTGAAAATTTATTTAATCCCCATGATGAATATGAGATTGATAATAGTGTTTGCAATAATATTAAAAGTGGGTTTGTAAGAGTGTCAACTTTAGATCCCACATATTTGGATAATGTTCAATCTTATGAAGTTTCTGATAAAAGTGGGTTTGGAGAGGTCATGACTTTAGTTAATATTAATCCCACTTTTTCGGAAGAGTGTCAACTTTGCATGCATGTGGATCGTGTTTTAGAATATGTTATGTGATAGCTATTTTGTTGAATTTGCTTATGATCCTACATGTGACTATTATGAGAAAGGAAATTATAATTGTAGAAGTTTTCATGTTACTAAATTACCTCTCTTCATGTTGAGATTGCAATCATCTCTTTGTTCTTCCTTGCATATGCTAGTTTTTGCTTGCCTTGATAATTTGTTTGCTTACAAGATGCCTATGCATAGGAAGTATGTTAGACTTAAGTGTGCTTGTCACATGTTTTATGATGCTCTCTTAGTGCTTCAATTCTTGTCTTTCATGTGAGCATCATTGTAATCTCAATGCCTAGCTAAAAAGGCTTTAAAGAAAAGCGTTTGTTGGGAGGCAACCCAATTTTATTTTGTGGTTTTTGTTTTGGTTCTGGTTAGGAATAAATAATCCATCTAGCCTCTGTTTAGATGTGGTTTTATCTTTTATTTAGTGTTTGTGCCAAGTTGGACCTATTGGATCTTCTTGGATGAAAGTTATTTGATCTTGCTGTAATCTCCAGAATCTTTGTGCTCAGTGCCCGAATTGTTAAAAATCACCAGAACGTGATAAAATACTGATTCCAATTTCTGCTGATCAATAAAGAAATTTTCCAGGTCTTCCAATTTTGGTAGAGGTTTTTGGGTTCCATAAGTTTGCATTAGTTACAGATTACTACAGACTGTTCTGTTTTTGACAGATTCTGTTTTGCGTGTGTTGTTTGCTTATTTTGATGAAACTATGGTTAGTAAAATAGTTTATAACCCATAGAGGAGTTGGAATACAGTAGGTTTAACACCAATATAAATAAAGAATGAGTTCATTACAGTACCTTAAAGTAGTCTTTTGTTTTCTTTCTCTAACGGAGCTCACGAGATTTCTATTGAGTTTTGTGTTGTGAAGTTTTCAAGTTTTGGGTGAATTCTTTTGATGGATTATGGAACAAGGAGTGGCAAGAGCCTAAGCTTGGGGATGCCCATGACACCCCAAGATAATCCAAGGACACCAAAATTGAAAGCTCGGGATGCCCGGAAGGCATCCTCTTTAAATCCACTTCCATCGGTAATTTACTTGGAGCTATATTTTTATTCACCAACATGATATGTGTTTTGCTTGGAGCGTCTTGTATTATTTGAGTCTTTGCTTGTTAGTTTACCACAATCATCCTTGCTGTACACACCTTTTGAGAGAGCCATACATGATTTGGAATTTGATAGAATACTCTACGTGCTTCACTTATATCTTTTGAGCTTGATAATTTGCTCATAGTGCTTCACTTATATCTTTTTGAGCGTGATAATTTTTGCTCTAGTGCTTCACTTAGATCTTTTAGAGCACGGTGGTGGATTTGTTTTAAAGAAACTTGATCTCTCATGCTTCACTTAGATTATTTTGAGAGTCGTTAATAGCATGGTAATTTGCTTAATGTTAATATACTTGGTGTTCAAGATATGTGAAACTTTCTTTTGAGTGTGTTGAATACTAAGATAAGTTTGATGCTTGATAATTGTTTTGAGATATGGAGGTAATAATATCAAAGTCATGCTAGTTGAGTAGTTGTGAATTTGAGAAATACTTGTGTTGAAGTTTGTAAGTCCGGTAGCATGCACGTATGGTTAAAGTTGTGTGACAAATTTGAAGCATGAAGTGTACCTGGCTTGTGCATCCTTATGAGTGGCGGTCGGGGACGGCGATGGTCTTTTCCTACCAATCTATCCCCTATGAGCATGCGCGTAGTACTTTATTTTGATGACTTCTAAATTTTTGCAATAAGTATATGAGTTCTTTTGACTAATGTTGAGTCCATGGATTATACGCACTTTTACCTTTCCGCCATTGCTAGCCTCTTGATGCCGTGCATTGCCCTTTCTCACATTGAGAGTTGGCGCAAACTTCACGGTGCATCCAAACTCCGTGATACGATACGCTCTATCACACATAAATCTCCCTATATCTTCCTCAAAACAGCCACCATACCTACCTATTATGGCATTTCCATAGCCATTCCGAGAGATATTGCCATGAAACTTTCCACCGTTCCGTTCATCATTATTATGACATACATTAATTTTGTCATATTGCCATTGCATGATCATGTAGTTGACATCGTATTTTTGGCAAAGCCACCATGCATTATTTTTCATACATGTCACTCTTGATTCATTGCACCATCCTGGTACACCGCCGGAGGCATTCATATAGAGTCATACCTTGTTCTAGTTTCGAGTTGTAATCCTCATGTTGTAATCAATAGAAGTGTGATGATCATCATTATTAGAGCATTGCCCAAATTAAAAAAAAAGAGAAAGGCCAAAAACAAGGCCCAAAAAAAAGAAAAGAAAAGGGCAATGCTACTATCTCTTTTTCCACACTTGTGCTTCAAAGTAGCACCTCGTTCTTCATGTAGTGAGTCTCATATATTGTGCTTCAAAGCAGCACCATGTTCTTCATGTAGTGAGTCTCATATTTTGTGCTTCAAAGTAGCACCTCGTTCTTCATGTAGTGAGTCTCATATATTGTGGTTCAAAGTAGCACCATGTTTTTCATATAGTGAGTCTCATAAGTTGTCTTTTTCATACTAGTGGGAATTTTTCATTATAGAACTTGGCTTGTATATTCCTATGATGGGCTTCCTCAAATGCCCTAGGTCTTCATGGGCAAGCAAGTTGGATGCACACCCACTAGTTTTCTTTTGTTGAGCATTCATAGCTCTAGTGCATCCGTTGCATGGCAATCCCTATGTAACGCCCACGATGCGGCTATATCTCTCACGTGTCAAGGCACAACTTAGAGGCATAACCGCATTGTAGGTTTTGTTGCAAGAAGGGTCATCTTCACACAATCCCATGTAATGAACAAGAATGGGATAAAGAGTTGGCTTACAATCACCACTTCACACAATACATAAATTAAACATCCATCATTCAGAGTACAATCAAGGTCCGAGTACGGAACCAAAATAAAAGAAGACAACCCCAAATGCTAGATCCCCGATCGTCCCAACTGGGCTCCACTAATGATCATCAGGAAAAGAAACATAGTAACGGCCACGTTCCTCGTCGAACTCCCACTTGAGCTCGGTTGCGTCACCTGCACTGGCATCGTCGGCACCTGCAACTGTTTTGGTTGAATCTGTGAGTCACGGGGACTCAGCAATCTCACACCCGCGAGATCAAGACTATTTAAGCTTATAGGAAGGAAGGGGTAATGAGGTGGAGCTGCAGCAAGCACTAAGCATAATATGGTGGCTAACATACGCAAAAGAGAGCGAGAAGAGAGGAAAAGCACGGTCGTGAAACTAGAAGTGATCAAGAAGTGATCCTGAAACTACTTACGTTCATGCATAACTCAAACCGTGTTCACTTCCTGGACTCCGTCGAGAAGAGACCATCACGGCTACACACGCGGTTGATGCATTTTAATGAAGTCAAGTGTCAAGTACTCTACAACCGGACATTAACAAATTCCCATCTACCTCATAACCGCGGGCACGGCTTTCGAAAGATAATACCCTGCAGGGGTGTCCCAACTTAGCCCATTATAAGCTCTCACGGTCAACGAAGGATATTCCTTCTCCCGGGAAGACCCGATCAGTCTCGGAATCCCGGTTTACAAGACATTTCGACAATGGTAAAACAAGACCAGCAAAGCCGCCCAAATGTGCCGACAAATCCCGATAGGAGCTGCACATATCTTGTTCTCAGGGCACACCGGATGGGCAAGACGTCGGGTTGGCATAGACCCTGGATTGCCCAGGGGGCGCCAGACATCGCCCAGGTTGGGCCAACACTCGAAGGAGCACTGGTCCAGGGGGTTATAATAAAGATGACCCTCGGGCTCGCGAAAACCCGGGGGAAAAAGGCTTAGGTGGCAAATGGTAAAACCAAGGTTGGGCCTTGCTGGAGGAGTTTTATTCAAGGTGAACTGTCAAGGAGGTCCCATAAATCACCAACCGCGTAAGGAACGCAAAATCAAGGAACATAACACCGGTATGACAGAAACTAGGGCGGCAAGAGTGGAACAAAACACCAGGCATAAGGCCGAGCCTTCCACCCTTTACCAAGTATATAGATGCATTAATTAAATAAAAGGATATTGTGATATCCCAAAAAATTCATGTTCCAACATGGAACGAACTTCATCTTCACCTGCAACTAACAACGCTATAAGAGGGGCTGAGCAAAAGCGGTAACATAGCCAAACAACGGTTTGCTAGGAAAGGATGGTTAGAGGTTTTACATGGCAATATGGGAGGCATGATATAGCAAGTGGTAGGTATCGCAGCATAGCAAAAGAGCGAGCAACTAGCAAGCAAAGATAGAAGTGATTTCGAGGGTATGGTCATCTTGCCTGAGATCCCGCAAGGAAGAAGAACGAGTCCATGAAGAAGACAAACAAACGTAGTCG
The DNA here is from genome assembly GCA_021605145.1 of Aegilops bicornis. Taxonomy (NCBI): domain Eukaryota; kingdom Viridiplantae; phylum Streptophyta; class Magnoliopsida; order Poales; family Poaceae; genus Aegilops; species Aegilops bicornis. The sequence continues at coordinate 759,977,419 of CM038671.1, read as the reverse complement.
AACGAATCCTCACAAATCTGGAACGAAACCGAAGCTAACGAGAGAAGCATACCGGAAAGGAGGAAACAACATGGTAAACACACAACACATAGACATGGCATGATGCTCAACCAAGTATGATGCATGTCCGGTTTAAAGAGGCATGGCATGGCGAAGTGCAACAAACAATACTACAAGTTAAGTGGAGCTCAATATGCAACGAGTTGCATATTGATGAAACACCACATTCGAGTTATTTAGTTCGCTCTCGTTTGGGTATACAACAATATTAAATGTTGTTAAACATGGCAAGAGGTGAAACATAATGAAACTACCTATCTAGGCAAGTTTAAATGAGGCCGGAAGTAACAAACAACAATTCCGAAAATCCCCATGTCATTTAGCAATTTAATGCAAACACAATTTTTAACATTTTAATTGTTGTTATCATGATGTGGATGACATATGCAAGTTATATGCAATTTTATGAAAACGTTAACATAAGCATCTTATGAAGCATTTGTCACCATGGCGGAACGAAAGGGGTGCCACAGCAACAACAACAGAAATGGTGCCACGACACCATTCTGATGATCCAACAGCTCATTGAGATGCCGGTGCAAAAGAGCAAGTGTGCGGATGTGCGGAACATGCAAAATATGGTGGGGTGATCCCGGTTGCGGGTTCCCACAAGTCGGCAACATGGCAAACGAGGAGGAACATGCATGAAGCAAACGGGCGCGGTGCAAACACGAGCATCTCATACAACACATGCATTCGGTCCACGGTTGATCGTCTCGGGGTTATACCTTTGAAGCGTGCATTTTCGGAGCGGTTCGGGTTTGGTACAATGTAGAGGAAGTAGTCGTTCTCATGACGGTAGTGGAAGTAGTGGTACACGGCGGCGGCGGTACTTGTTCAGGGTCTTGGCGGGTCGTCGTTAGCCGTACATGTTCGTCGTGGTACACGGTTCAAAGTCATACATATCCCGTAGATGTTCAGGGTCGCCGTGAGGAACTTGCCGAAATCAGGGTCTCGGTCGTCGGTAGAGGTACTTGGTGAAATCCACGGGTGTCAGTAGTTGTACATGGCGAATCCACGCTCGGTGACTGTTGGACTTGGAGTCAATAGCAACAGGGGCGCGAAGCAGGGACTTGGCGGTCTTGGGGTCCCTCGATCGAGGAAATTGGCAACAACAAAAGGGGCAGCCAGGTCTTGAAGCCGAGGCCGACAGGGACAGCTTGAGGAGTCAACACGGTGGCAGGGGCATGAGGTCTGGACGACGTCGGAAGGCGCGATGGTGGTGGCGGGCCGGCTCGATCCGGATGGATCCGGGCGCGAAGGTGGCGGGGAGGCAATCGGCGAGACTGTAGGAGCTCCTGTGCATCACGAGGAGCACGTCTCCTAGTGGCTTGCGGGGCTGCAGGAGGGAGGCGCGGGGTCGCGAGGCCGAGGTAGGGACTCGGCAGCGGCGAACTTGGTGAAGCAGGGGAGGTCCGGGGCGCCGGGAACCACGGCGACGGAGAGGATTCTGCCGATAAGAGGTCGGGGATGGCGTGATGATGGGATCGTCGGAGCGGCGCAACAGCTCGGGGCTGATCCTGGCGTTGGAGGCCGGGACTTGGCCGGCAGCAGGGCGTCGCGGAGGAGTAGGAGAAGGGGAGGCGCTTGCCGGCAGGAGGGAGCAAGGCGCAGAGGCAAGAAGGCGCGGCGGCCGACATGGCCTCGACGAGGGGGTCGGGCACGAGGCTCTGCTCCTCTCTCTTTCTCTGTGGGAGGCAGCGCGAGGGAGGAGACGAGAGGGAGATGGGGATCGGGCGATGGGTGTGTGGCGGGGTAGGAGGAGAACGAAGGGAGAGATGGGGATTGAGCGATGGTCGGGCTAGGGTTACGTAGGAGTGTGGCAGCTGGGCCTTGGGCCATCTCGATGAAGAGGGGAAAGGCCAGGAGGAGTTGGGATGCGCTGATCTCTCTCCCCCCTTAATTCTTTCAAAATATTTTCTGAAAAACAGTAAATCGCAATGAAAGAAAGGAGAGAAAAGAAAGGGTTTAGTTGAAGGATTTGGGCAAGAGGTTAATTTCCCTGGACTCACAACACCGAGTTTGATCCCAGGAAAATAGAAGTGGGCATGATTGAAAGATTAAATTCAAACTCATTTGATTTAAATTCAAATGGTTTGAATAGGAAGTGAGGGTTGGGAAGGTAAAAAAAATGTTGAGAATTTTGGTGGGGCTTCGATAGATAAAGAAAGAATTATAGACAAGGTTAGAGAGTCAAAACATGAAGAAGAAAAGGCCAAGGTATTTAACATGCACGTGTGTTGTGGTAAATTCCAAACTAATGGAATATTTATAATAGCTCCATAAATATTAGGAGGATATGTTATAAAGAGAAATCACCATGTGAATTCCCTCGATTTAAATAGATCAAAAGATCTATGCAATTTATTTAGTTGAGGTTTTAAAAATTAAATGACATGTTGGCATGATGACATGATGCAATGCAAAAATAAAAGAGCAAGCACAAAAGAAACACACGGCCATAACAAAATAACTGGGCGGCATCTGGAGCGTTGGTCTTGGGGCGTCACACCCTACTCCTCATGTTGACATCAATTGATGGGCATCTCCATAGCCCGTTGATTATCCTCGTCAATGTGAGACTTTCTTTTTTTGTCTTCTCCACACAATCCCCATCATCATATTCTATTCCACCCATAGTGCTATATCCATGGCTCACGCTCATGTATTGCGTGAAGGTTGAAAAAGTTTGAGATTATTTAAGTATGAAACAATTGCTTGGCTTGTTATTGGGGCTATAGAAGTTGGGAACATCTTTGTGTGACGAAAATGAAGCATAGCCTAACTATATGATTTTGTAGGGATGAACTTTCTTTGGCCATGTTATTTTGAGATGACATAATTATTTTGATTAGTGTGCTTGAAGTATTATTATTTTTATGTCAATATGAACTTTTGTCTTGAATCTTTCGGATCTGAATATTCATATCACAATTAAGATGACTTACATTAAAATTATACCAAAGTATCACTCCGCATCAAAAATTCTCTTTTTATCATTTACCTAGTCGAGGACGAGCAGGAATTAAGCTTGGGGATGCCTGATACGTCTCCAACGTATCTATAATTTTTGATTGCTCCATGCTACTTTATCTATTGTTTTGGAATATAATGGGCTTTATTTTCCACTTTTATACTCCCTCCGTTCCTAGATATAGGGTGTATAGTTTTTGGCACGGAAATTAAAGAACGCACGTGGAGGGAAAATTTCACAAGTTTTGGGCAAGATTACACCTGACTAATTGACATGAGGAAATAGAGGAGCTTGCCCGATATAAGGAAATGTAAAGAAATCCCTAAAAAAATTATCCAAATGAGTGGTGCAATGCAATACACCTTATATTTCGGACTTTTTCTCAAAAATCTATACACCTTATATCAAGGAACGGAGGGAGTATTATTTTTGGGACTAACCTATTAACCGGAAGCCCGGCCCAGAATTGCTGTTTTTTTTTCCTATTTTAGTGTTTCAAAGAAACGGAATATCAAACGGAGTCCAAACGGAATGAAACCTTCGGAAACATGATCTTCTCACCGAACGTGATCCAGGAGACTTGGACCCTACTCCAAGGAGTGCCAGAGGCGGTCACGAGGGTGGGGGGGCGCGCCCTCCCCCATGGGCGCGCCCCCTACCTCGTGGGCCCCCTGACGCTCCACCGACGTACTCCTTCCTCCCATATATACCTACGTACCCCCAACAGATCGGGGATGGAGCCAAAAACCTAATTCCACCGCCATAACTTCCTGTACCCACGAGATCCCATCTTGGGGCCTTTTCCGGAGCTCCGCCGGAGGGGGCATCCACCATGGAGGGCTTCTACATAATCACCATAGCCCCTCCGATGAAGTGTGAGTAGTTTACTTCAGACCTTCGGGTCCATAGTTAGTAGCTAGATGGCTTCTTCTCTCTTTTTGGATCTCAATACAATGTTCTCCCCCTCTCTCGTGGAGATCTATTCGATGTAACCTTCTTTTTGCGGTGTGTTTGTTGAGACCGATGAATTGTGGGTTTATGATCCAGCATATATATGGAAAATATTTGATTCTTCTCTGAATTCTTTTATGTATGATTAAGTTATCTTTGCAAGTCTCTTCGAATTATCCGTTTGGTTTGGCCAACTACATTGGTAGTTCTTGCAACCGGAGAAGTGCTTAGCTTTGGGTTCAATCTTGCGGTGACCTTACCCAGTGACAGAAAGGGTTGCAAAGCACGTATTGTATTGTTGCCATCGAGGATAACAAGATGGGGTATTTATCATATAGCATGAATTTATTCCTCTACATCATGTCATCTTGCTTAAGGCGTTACTTCGCTTTTTAACTTAATACTCTAGATGCATGCTGGATAGCGGTCGATGAGTGGAGTAATAGTAGTAGATGCAGAATCGTTTCGGTCTACTTTTCACGGACGTGATGCCCATATACATGATCATTGCCTGGATAACCTCATAACTATGCTTAATTCTGTCAATTGCTCAACAGTAATTTGTTCACCCACCGTAGAATACTTATGCTCTTGAGAGAAGCCACTAGTGAAACCTATGGCCCCCGGGTCTATTCTCATCATATCAATCTCCATCACTTTATTTACTTGCTTTTGCTTTTACTTTTTTACTTTGCATCTTTATGCCAAAAATATTATCTCTATCAGATCTCACCCTCGTAAGTGACCGTGAAGGGATTGACAACCCCTAAGCTTTGGTTGCGAGTACCTATTGTTTTGTGCAGGTACGAGGGACTTACGCGTGGTCTCCTACTGGATTGATACCTTGGTTCTCAAAAACTGAGGGAAATACTTATGCTACTTTGCTGCATCATCCTCTCCTCTTTGGGGAAATCGAACGCAAGCTCGAGACGTAGCAGGCTGCACGTAGTAGTAGGCACCTCCGGTATAGTAGGAGTTGTCGTTGACAGCGGCATCTGGCTCTTGGGCTCCAGCATCTGGTTGCGACAACCAGAAAGAAATGTTAAGGGGGGGAAAGAGGGAGAAAAGCAACCATGAGTACTCATCCAAAGTACTCGCAAGCAAGGAGCTACACTATATATGCATGGGTATATGTGTAAAGGGCCATATCAATGGACTGAACTACAGAATGCCAGAATAAGAGGGGGATAGCTAATCCTGTCGGAGACTACGCTTCAGGCCACCTCCATCTTGCAACATGTAGAAGAGGGTAGATGGTAAGTTCCCCAAGTAGCATCGTATAGCATAATCCTACCCGGCGATCCTCTCCTTGTCGGCCTGTGTGAGAGCGATCACCGAGTTATATCTGGCACTTGGAAGGGTGTGTTTTATTAAGTATCCGGTTCTAGTTGTCATAAGGTCAAGGTACAACTCCAAGTCGTCCTATTACCGAAGATCACGGCTATTCGAATAGATAAACTTCCCTGCAGGGGTGCACCACATAACCCAACACGCTCGATCCCATTTGGCCGGACACACTTTCCTGGGTCATGCCCGGCCTCGGAAGATCAACACGTCGCAACCCCACCTAGGCACATCAGAGAGGTCAGCTCGCCGGTCCAAATCCTATGGCGCAGGTGTCTGGGCCCATCGCCCATTGCACACCTGCACATTGCAAACGCGGCCGGAAGCAGACCTAGCCTACCAGGCATTCCAATCCAATCCGGCGCGCGCCGCTCAATCACTGACGTCACGAAGGCTTTGGCTGATACCACGACGTCGAGTGCCCATAACTGTTCCCGCGTAGTTGGTTAGTGCGTATAGACCAAATGGCTAGACTCAGATCAAATACCAAGATCTCGTTAAGCGTGTTAAGTATCCGCGAACGCCGACCAGGGCCAGGCCCACCTCTCTCCTAGGTGGTCTCAACCTGCCCTGTCGCTCCGCCACAAAGTAACAGTCGGGGGCCGTCGGGAACCCATGCCCACCTCTACAGGGATGGAGCCACCTGCCCCTTCAGACTCCATCTCCGAGCAATATCATAAGTAATGTAACAGTATAAAGTATATATCATATGCCCATGATCACCTCCCGAAGTGATCACGGCCCAGTAGTATAGCATGGCAGACGGACAAGAGTGTAGGGCCACTGATGGAATACTAGCATCCTATACTAAGCAGTAAGATAGCAGGTAAGGGGAACAACTATAGCAACAATGACAAGTTATGCATCAGAATAGGATTAAGCGAAAACAGTAACATGCTACACTACTCTAATGCAAGCAGTATAGAGAAGGAATAGGCGATATCTGGTGATCAAGGGGGTCGTCAACACCGTAGTCGGTCGGGGCACCAGCAGCGGCGTCGGTCTCGTAGTCTACCAGAGAGAAGAGGGGGAAGAAACAATGAATACAATGCAAATAGATGCATACCGATGCATGACAAAGCAAACAACGGTGTTAGGTGTGCCCTAACGCGGTAAGAGGTGATACCGGCGAAGGGGGGAAACGTCCGGGAAAGTATCCCCGGTGTTTCGCGTTTTCGGACAGATGTACCGGAGGGGAAAAGTTAGGTGTATGATATGCTACGGGTGTGTGGCAGATGAACGGGCTGCGTATCCGGATTCATCTCGTTGTTCTGAGCAACTTTCATGTAGAAATTAACTTCATCTGAGCTACGGTTTATTTTATATGATTTTCTACAGTTTTAAAATCATTTTTAGGATTAATTTAATTATTTTAGTTCAACATTATCCAGAACAGTGTTTGCTGATGTCATCATGATGTCAGCATGACGTCAGCAGTCAACAAAGGTGTTGACTCGGTCAAACTAACGTGTGGGACCCACCTGTCATACTCAGATTAATTAACTAACAGTTAAATAGGTTAATTAGTGATTAGATTAATCTAATACAGAATTAATTAAGTTAATTATTATTATTATTTATTATTATTTTTAAACCTTTTTTTAAAAGTTCAGGGGCTTGGCCCCACTTGTCATAGGGCCAAAGGCCTATTGGGTTTGGGTGCTCGGGTGCGGGTGTCACCCGAGCGAGCATTGGGCGCTAGAGGGAAACCCGACGGGCGCGGGCGGGGCGTTGCCCGCCATGGCGCTGGGTGAGGCTATGGCCCTGGCGGGGCTCGCCGGCCGGCCACAATAGCGCGGCGAGGGAGCCTCGGCGGGCAGCGGCTGGAGGGTGAGGGGAGGCGCGTTTGCGCCGAGCAGCACGAAAGGAGAGGCCGCGTCGAGGGCGCGGGTGCGTGCGGCGTGCACGCGGCGGATCAAGGCGGCTAGGCAGCAGCAGCTCGAAGAGCAGTGCGTGGTCGAGGTGTGCAAGCGCGCCGGTGCAGACGGTGACCTCATGGCGCTAGCGGGAGGAAGCGGGAGCAGTGAGGGGCCAGCCGTGCTCGGCCGACGGGCGAGCGAGGCGCGGCTTTCGAGGCACGACTCGATGCGTGTATGGGGCGGTGTGCGCGTGCGTGCTGTGGACATGGGTCGCGGAAAGTGCGACCAAGGCGCAAGGGAGGGAAGAGGCTCACATCAAGCCTGTCGTTGTGCATTCGCGTGCTCGGGGAGGGCCTGAGGTAGAAGGAAGGCGATGATGAGGTCGGGGTCGTCCGGCGGGGCAACACCTGCGACGACGTCGGAACCGCGGCGTCGATTGGCGCGGTGGCTTCGAGGGAGAGGGGCCGAGGCCGCGAGGAGGACGTCAAGGATGGGGCTGCGAGGTCGGGCGACGGGAAGGGCCGGCGGCGGCGGCCGGGGAGTGACAGCGTTGGGGGCGGCGGCGACCGGGCGTTGGCCCGATCTCGATCCCGTTCGGGATGGGGAAAAGGGGATCGTGGGGAGTGCGGGTGTGATTGGTGGAGTAGTGGGCTAGGGTTACCGTGGTGGGGGGGGGGGGTATAGGCAGGGGTGGCCTGGGTCGGCCTGGTCAGCTGTGGCCAACTGGGCCACTTGGCCCAGGGGAGAGGGGGTCTTTTCTTTTTCTTTTTTAATTTCTTTTCTATTTTATTTTAAGTTCCCTTTATTACAGTTTTGTAAAAAATAAACACTAGCACCTAAATTTGTATTTATAAATATACTACTGCCACCTTAATTATCAACCCAAAATAAAATAGTTTAATATTTTATAAAATTCAATAGGCATTTATTTAATTGTCTTAACTAATGTTTTAATTATATTAGAGCATTTAAAAATATTATCAAAGTTTGGTTTCTCCACCATAATTACCTATGCATTATTTAGTTCACTCCGAACATTTTAGTTTTAATACTTGAAATTTTTTATTGTTTGCTTGATTTTGGATTTGAATTGGAATCGGTTTCAAACTAACGCGAGATTGACAATAGTAATCGAAGTGATGTGGCATCATTAGTAGAGGATTGTTGTAGCTTAATTATCCGGGCGTCACAAGCGCCCTGGGGAGTCCTACTCCCACCGGGAGTAGGATTCCCCCCCCCCCTTCCATGTAGTAGGAGTAGGAGAGAAGGAAAGGGAAAAGAGAAGAGAAGGAAGGAGGGGGCGCCGCCCCTTCCCCTAGTCAAATTCGGACTAGGCCTTGGGGGGCGCGCAGCCCCCCATCTCTCTTTCCCCTAAAGTCCAATAAGGCCCATATACTCCCCGGCGAATTCCCGTAACTCTCCGGTACTCCGAAAAATACCCGAATCACTCGGAACCTTTCCGATGTCCGAATATAGTCGTCAAATATATCGATCTTTACGTCTCGACCATTTCGAGACTCCTCGTCATGTCCCAGATCTCATCCGGGACTCCGAACTATCTTCGGTACATCAAAACACATACACTCATAATACAAATCATCACCGGACATTAAGCGTGCGGACCCTACGGGTTCGAGAACTATTTAGACATGACCGAGACAGGTCTCCGGTCAATAACCAATAGCGGAACCTGGATGCTCATATTGGCTCCTACAAATTCTACGAGGATCTTTATCGGTCAAACCACATAACAACATACGCTGTTCCCTTTGTCATCAGTATGTTACTTGCTCGAGATTCAATCGTCGGTATCTCAATACCTAGTTCAATCTTGTTACCGGCAAGTCTCTCTACTCGTTCCCTAATGCATCATCCCGCAACTAACTCATTTGTCACATTGCTTGCAAGGCTTATAGTGACGTGCATTACAGAGAGGGACCAGAGATACCCCTCTGACAATCAGAGTGACAAATCCTAATCTCGATCTAAGCCAACTCAACAAGTACCATCAGAGACACCTGTAGAGCACCTTTATAGTCACCCAGTTACGTTGTGACGTTTGGTAGCACACAAAGTGTTCCTCCAGTAATCGGGAGTTGCATAATATCATAGTCATAGGAACATGTATAAGTCATGAAGAAAGCAATAGCAACATACTAAACGATCAAGTGCTAAGCTAACTGTAACACCCCAAAAATTTTGCCAAGTTTTCAATATTAAATTTTTTGCCAAGGGTTTTAAAAATCTTTATTTCTGTTGATTTCAGAACTCTTCTTTTATTGTTAAGGAGTTTTGGATTTCTTCCCAAGTGGAGCTTTCCATAATACATTGGACTTCTTTGCCATCTCATTAAAACAATTTCTAAATAAATAGAATTGTTTATTAAATTATTTCACCTTGAGCTTTATTCATTGAAATGAACTATATTAAATTTCTGGAGCTCCTTTTGAACTACAACCTTTTGAGGGAATCTCTTAAAATTCCAACCAAACTTTGGAGATGTCATGTGAGGTCTCCAAATCACTTTTGTGCATTAAAATAATTATTTCTTGACATATTTTGAGTTTTACACCTGTTTTTCAAATCTGGTCCAGTGGACACTTTTACACTACAACCCATTCAAATATTTCCCTAGAACCTCCACCAAAATTTTGGGATGTCAGTAGTAGCATGCCATCCAACTTTATGCAAAAACATAGTGATGTTCTTTGGAAAATTTGAGTGCAACAGCCTCTTTTTCATTCTGGACCAGACTTGTGTTTTCTACTACAACTCTATTATTTCTTGCTCTAATGACCTTGTGTTTTCTCATGCTTATAGTCAACCTTGCAAAACCCCTAAGTCCAGGAGCATGCTCTTTTTGGAACACTTTTGGTCCATGAAATGATGCCACTCACTCCCTGCCCAGAACAGAAGTCTTGCAAAACATGCACTAGCAAGTTTCTCCTTTTTGCAAACTGACTTCACCACCCTCTCCTATACCCATAGAGACACTGATCTGGAGAGTTTGGCCACTCCAAGAGCTACCTAGGTGCCTTTGGCATTTTGTCAAACACCTGAAGTGCATGATCAGTTTTGACATGAGTTGTTGTTGGCATTGTGAACTTGGTCTCCTGACCAAACCACCTTGTCCCCTGAGCTTCACTCTATCAACAACCTAGCCTGGTTCCTTGCCAGCCTCACACAAGCCCTGTAGCAGGCCATGGCATTTTATCGAGCACCTTCGTGCGTGCTTGGGCGTGCCCAGGCGTGCGTTTAACATCCGAGATGCACCCGAGTCGCCACACACCTCGACTCAAAACCCGGCCCCAGCCAGCTCGCCGTGTCCCCTTGCACCGCCACGACACCCCGACCACCCCTGGCACCCCACCGCGCCACCGCTAGGATGGCCGTGGCGGCTAGCTGCTGGCCGCTAGCAGGCCCGACCATGGTCGGCGCCGCCAAAGCCACCCCGGCTCGCCACCTGCCCCTGTGGGCAGTGCGTGCTCATCCACAGCTTCGTCCCCTAGCGCTCGTCGCCGCCACGTCGCCCTAGCTACAGCATGGCGGTCCGCCGTCGTTCTTATCTCCGGCCGCCTCGGAACCGACCTCCATCGCCTATTTAAGGAAGCCCCGAGCGTCTCCGAGCCCTCAGGTAGCCTACGCCGTCTCACTAGCGCCCCCATAGCCACCAATTAGAGGGGAGCAGGTCTTCTTCAACCCCTCCGGTCAGTTCGGCCACCGCCGCCTCCCGACTCCGTTCGGCGCAAGCAGAGCTTCCCCTCCTCCAATCTCTTCACCAGAAACCCTCTCATCCTCCCCTGAACACTCCCCCCTAATCCATTTCGATCGAGAACCACCGCCGCCCCGAAACCACTTTTCCCCGAAGCTTTCCTCCGCCATGTGAGCTTCGCCACGACAGCTCACGCCGTCCCCGCCGACCAAGCGACTACCAGTAGGATCGCCCTTGACCCGCGGATCCATCCCCGCCCCCCAGAGGCCGCGAGGAGCCGCCGCTCGCCGGCGTTGGTCGCCGGAGTTCCGCCTCCGCTCGGGACAGAGGGAGAAGGAGGAGGGCGGACTAGTCAAACCTGACTAGTGGGCCACCTAGGACCCACTGTCAGTGACCACGCACGGTCCACGCGGAGTAAGTGGAAGCGTATTTCCAGATTACGCTCGGCGTAATGCGTAATTAATCGAACCGCTTTTTCTGCTTTTCTGCTTTATTTTTAAATCAGATTTGACCAGAACTTTGACTGACTATAACTTTTTAAATACAACTCCAAATGAATTGATTCTTTTTCCTACCTCTCTCAAATATTGTCTAGTTTATTTTAATATTTATTTGAAAAAATTTCAAAACAACTTTTGTGTCTTTTTTATTTTGTGTGTTAATTCATATATATTCCTTTAAATAGGATTTTTGAAGATTTCAAGATGTTTTGGATGCACCTTTCCTTCCCATGACTTGAAGGCAAGCATTCTGAACCCTGGTGAATTTCCTTGTGTGTTGCATAGCATAGTAGCAATACTACCCCGACACATACATGCGTCATTTTATGTGAGGATGTGATCCTATTCATGGGTGCATATTAATGAGTTTATACTAATGTAGTAGACATGATTTGTGATGGAAATCACCGTCATATGTCTTTCATGCATACCGGAAGGAAAGACGGGAAGGCCTCTGTCTTGGGTAGACACGGGCTTGCCCCTAGTCCTCCGTCGAGACGGTCGTGTCCAGTATGACATGAGGGGATGTCGCGTGATGTTTCCATCTGTTGTTTGAGATATATGCATTGTTATGCTAATCATGCAGGAAATACTACAACCTCCCCAGTCGACCGTAGATCGAGTCTTGTGCTAGTAACCCCCATACTTGCTTCGAACTACCACTCGTCTCTACACAAAGTAGGGTACGGTTCAGTAAGTTGTCAACCCTTTCCTAGCACACACCGTACAGAGAGGCCGTGGTGGGAGATATTGGAGGCATCCGGTAGTCATACCACCTGGTCCGGGAGCATGGGTGTTTTGGTTGTAGCCGAAAGGGGGTAGCTCCCAGGTTATGCTGTGTATAAATTTTGTGATCCCATGTTACGCCGAGGTTGTAGCCTCCCCACTTAGAGTTTTGCTTAACAGGTGTTGTGGGTGATTCCAGACACATGTGAGTTAAGCTGGTGTGTGCAAGTTAGGTGTGTTTTCAACAAAAAGACCGTAGACGGAATTAGTCTCGATGGACTAAAGAAATCCGTTACTCGTGGGTAAAGAGTACACCCTCTGCAGATATTAAACCTATTCGAATAGCCGTGTCAATGGTTAAGGACTACAGTTTGGGATGGGTCAAGTGTCGGTCTTAGTGTCGGTCTTCGGAGGTGAAACTGTTAAACCTGGAAGCACGATTGTGACTTGTGATATTTTATGATTACTATTTTGGATGTGGACTAACCCGTGATATTTTTCTGGTATTATTGAATATCCCTGGGATGGTTCTACCTCCTGGCTATTCATTGTGGCATTTCTTTTAAAGCCCTTTATGTGGTGTCGCTTAGACGCCCGATTGTGGCATCTCTTTTAAAGCCCTTTATGCGGTGTCGCTCAGATGCCCGACTGTGGCATTTCTTTTAAAGCCCTTTATGCGGTGTCGCTCAGACGCCCGATTGTGGCATTTCTTTTAAAGCCTTTATGCGGTGTCGCTCAGACGCCCGATTGTGGCATTTCTTTTAAAGCCCTTTATGCGGTGTCGCTCAGACGCCCGACTGTGGCATTTCTTTTAAAGCCCTTTATGCGGTGTCGCTCAGACGCCCGATTGTGGCATTTCTTTTAAAGCCTTTATGTGGTGTCGCTCAGACGCCCGATTGTGGCATTTCTTTTAAAGCCCTTTATGCCGTGTCGCTCAGACGCCCGATTGTGGCATTTCTTTTAAAGCCCTTTATGCGGTGTCGCTCAGACGCCCGACTGTGGCATTTCTTTTAAAGCCCTTTATGTGGTGTCGCTCAGACGCCCGATTGTGGCATTTCTTTTGTAGTCCTTTATGTTATTTACTTCATAATTTTTTTAATAATACCATATTACTGAACATTCGCTAATAACATGCTTGCACGTTTCAGAGTTTTATCTATCTTATGTGACTAGCGTCATACGCATAAAAACATCATTATTAATTTATGCCCGTGTTCATAATGTTTGCGAGTACATTCAAAGTACTCACTGGCTTGTCCCTGGCTATTGTCTTGGCCAGATTTCATGTTTGGAGAGGAGCGTTGCGGTGACTGTCCCAGAACCTAAGCAACGGTGATCTCAGCCACGCGAAGATAGGAGTTAACCTGGTCAGCTGTTCCCGTGGGAAATGGAGTCCCATAAACGAGGATATTTCATAAACCGCGTCCGCCATCAACCTTTAGAAACCATTTGTTGTACTCACAGGCCAGAATGGTCTTGTACTACACATATTGTATTTCTGCTTGGAATTTCTGTATCAAGCTACTGCCTCACCAGCTAACAGTAATCCTGGGGCTGATGAGCACAACGGCCATTTTCTGGGAATTGACACCCGGAGAACCGGTCGCCACAGACTTGGTATCAAGCCAGGCTGACCATTGGCTAATCCTATCTTAGCCAGGTCAATAAACTTAGGCTAATAACCCACCGAGCCATAACCAAGACCTCAGCCAAGCTTCTCGCACAAGATAGCCACCACGGTGACCCGACGCTTCTGCGATCGGTGCCCAACCTATCAACTAGCTCGTCAATCACCCACGGTGACCAGCACCAAAGCATGCCTCCTTCATAGCGTGCGAAGGAAGACTCTGTCCCCTTTTCTATAAAAAGGACGACTCGCCTCAACCCAGCCCAAAGACGCCGCTTATCCCAAAACCAAACCACAATGCCCGGTCCCGTAGTACACCATGAGACTACAAAGAACCAACCTTGGAGGTTTTGTGACCATACTCGCAAACCTCACCCGTCGTGCCTACGCGTTAGAAGAGCCACCCGAATATGTTGTGTACCAAGGACCCATTAGTGGCGAGAGCCGTCAATTCTGGGCCACTGTACATATCTACGGTAGGGGTCTGTCACCCGAGCGCCCCTACAGGTTCACCGGAAGAACTACTTCCTTTGAGCCGCAAGCCATCCAACTAGCTGCTCGAGAGGCTATAGTTCATCTCAGGCACCTGTCGCCCAGAGTTAACTGTCGCTCGTTCCACTACTACCCCAGGTGTGAAGGGTATGGTAGACCACCTCAAGTTGCCAACGGAGACCACGAGACAGACCCTGCATTACTGCATCTAGTGCGCTATGTAAGTGCACTGGAGGACCTATTCGATCAGATCACTATTCATCTGGTCGCAGCTCGTGGAGAGCTGGTTCGTCGAGCCCCAGCGAGGGAGGAGATCGAGCCCAATGCCAACAACCCCGTCGTGCTGTTTGGACAACCAATCGAGACCCTGAGGCCAGCCCCAGCCGTCAGCCAAGGTGCTTTGATGACCCCAGAAGTGCTTCGTCGCCTCCTGGGAGCACACACCAACGGGGTTGTGGTCAACAATCCCCGTGACGGTCATCATCACTACCCCGAGCCTACAGCCCCTCAGCCCTCGCCAGCAAATTCCGACGGTGAGAACCGTGGAGCAGCCTCGACGTCCACAAGGGACGCTCGCTTGGATGTGAACGAAGTAGACTGAGACACTCGAGTAGTGTCGAGTCCCGGTGTATCCTCGCTTTGTAATTATGTGATTTCTTAAATTAGCGCAGCCTGGCATCGTGCATCTGTTTTATATAGTAGCCTTGCATGGATGTATTAGCATGCAGTGTGATTTCTCCATCCTTGGCGCAGCCACCAAAACCACCCCGACAACATCCACAGTGATACGTCACTTTAGTAAGATGTGTGTACCTGTGTTTGACCCCGAGCTGAGCCGGCCGATTCTTTACCTCTTACCACGATAAATGACCCAGCCCCGGTGCTATAAAAAGGCCACCGAGTGACCTTGCCAAGCACCCTTCGCCTTGTGCACCATCTTCACAACCATTTCTTGCCATGCCGAGTCCTAGTATTTATCTGAGGACTCCAGATGCTACCCCAGGTAGTTTTGTCAAGATATTGTGGGATTTTACCCGCAGTACTATGGGCACAACCCAACCACCCCAGTACGAGCTATTCAAATCGAGGATCACCCCTTCCACCTCGAGATATTGGGCAGTCGTGCACATCCCGCCCGTAAACCCAAACCAAGACCCCAAAGAATTCTCCTTCGTGGGGAAATATATGCCAACCCGCAAGACATGGTCAGAGAAGCTGCTATGTATGAAGCGCTTGCTGCTTTCGATTCGCGGTACCCTACACCAGTGTAACGAGGGTATTATTATTTTCCGAGCCGTGCAGCACCCGGAGGAGTAACATCCTTTCCAGGTGGACGTATTGAGAGAGACCCAGTCTTGGCCAACCTCGTCCAATACGTCATCGCGCAAGAACGTTTGACTCAACATGTGATGGGTTATCTACAGAGCCTCGCGGATTTAAATCCTCAGATCGCCATCGCCAGATCACTGAGGCCCGACCAGGAGAGACGCATACATCGACTGGTCAATGCACTCCCTCTGATAGAAGAAGAGTGTATCCTAGTACCGGAAACGTTTTCTCAAGACCCCATCCAATTACCGTTTTCAATTTAGATGCACCACTGTATTTATTGTCGCAATTCTCATTTATGTGTTGTAACTTATGCTTAGTACCCCAAGTGTCGCAGCGAGTGAACCATTAGTTTAAGCAGCTCTGTCGCTTTTGGACTTTAATGTATTGATGTTTTTCCCTCGCGAGAAATCCTGGAGCGTGATTTCTTTTTCCTGAGTTGCCGCATCGTATGTTTTCTCACGACATAGATCATTTAGTTCACACAGCCCCAAGGCAGCAGACTCACCCCCACAATTACACGAACACATACACTGCTTGCAAAAAAAAAATTGCAACTGTGTTGCGTCTAACTAAGCACCTCCGGACAACAGTTATCACCCGGCACACCCCACCTACTCATCGTGGCCACCGCGACCGCGGAGAGCCAGCAACCGAGCAGCGGCATCGCGACGATCGTCGAGGATCATCGCGCACAGGAGCACCGAGAGCCCCAGCACCGCTGCCAACCCTCCGCACAGCAGGACCACGTACCAGTCCGGCGCCGCCTCCGCCATTAGCGCCTCGTCTCGAGCTCCGACAATCGGAAACGGAGGAGAAGAAGAGAGAAGGGGGGGCGAGGGCAGGTGTGAGGAAGAAGAGGAGAACTCCGTGGTCGTTTTATAAGCTCGAGCTCGGTGTACGGTGGGCGAGGTCCACCAGCGCCGTTCGTCGCCCGACCGCCGGTGTTCGGAGGCGACCATGAGCAAGGCCGACAGCAGCAGCCCGCGAGGTGAGTGCACGCTGCACCGGCAGCTAGCACGCCACGCACTACCGCGGTACAACCTAGGTGGCCTACGCGCTAGGCATCGCCGGTGGAGAAAGCGCGGGAGAGCGCGCGGGAGAGAGGAAGAAGAAGAAGCCGGAGGAAGGAGAAGAGGCTGACCGTGGGCCCGGGTCCACCAGTCAGCCAGAGAGAGCACTGTGTTCTCGGGTGCGACCAACGTATTTAAGGATTTAGGATTTATTCTAAATTTTTGTCCAGTGTAGAAATCGCTAGTTTTCCACACACCGCGCCAGTACCCCACACTGTAGTTTTACATCACTTATTGCTCTCACTGTGGCCGCTTTAGTTTTAATTCTTATTCGTTTAAATTTTAACTCTTTGCAAATCTCGAGGACGAGATTTTTCCTAAGGGGGGTAGTAGTTGTAACACCCCAAAAATTTTGCCAAGTTTTCAATATTAAAAATTTTGCCAAGGGTTTTAAAAATCTTTATTTCAGTTGATTTCAGAACTCTTCTTTTATTGTTAAGGAGTTTTGTATTTCTTCCCAAGTGGAGCTTTCCATAATACATTGGACTTCTTTGCCATCTCATTAAAACAATTTCTAAATAAATAGAATTGTTTGTTAAATTATTTCACCTTGAGCTTTATTCATTGAAATGAACTATATTAAATTTTTGGAGCTCCTTTTGAACTACAACCTTTTGAGGGAATCTCTTAAA
The DNA here is from genome assembly GCA_021605145.1 of Aegilops bicornis. NCBI lineage: Eukaryota > Viridiplantae > Streptophyta > Magnoliopsida > Poales > Poaceae > Aegilops > Aegilops bicornis. Next base: position 759,960,140 of record CM038671.1, on the reverse strand, counting down.
ATTCCAACCAAAATTTGGAGATGTCATGTGAGGTCTCCAAATCACTTTTGTGCATTAAAATAATTATTTCTTGACATATTTTGAGTTTTACACTTGTTTTTCAAATCTGGTCCAGTGGACACTTTTACACTACAACCCATTCAAATATTTCCCTAGAACCTCCACCAAAATTTTGGGATGTCAGTAGTAGCATGCCATCCAACTTTATGCAAAAACATAGTGATGTTCTTTGGAAAATTTGAGTGCAACAGCCTCTTTTTCATTCTGGACCAGACTTGTGTTTTCTACTACAACTCTATTATTTCTTGCTCTAATGACCTTGTGTTTTCTCATGCTTATAGTCAACCTTGCAAAACCCCTAAGTCCAGAGCATGCTCTTTTGGAACACTTTTGGTCCATGAAATGATGCCACTCACTCCCCGCCTGTAATGTAAGTCTTGCAAAACATGCACTAGCAAGTTTCTCCTTTTTGCAAACTGACTTCACCACCCTCTCCTATATCCATAGAGACACTGATCTGGAGAGTTTGGACACTCCAAGAGCTACCTAGGTGCCTTTGGCATTTTGTCAAACACCTGAAGTGCATGATCAGTTTTGACATGAGTTGTTGTTGGCATTGTGAACTTGGTCTCCTGACCAAACCACCTTGTCCCCTGAGCTTCACTCTATCAACAACCTAGCCTGGTTCCTTGCCAGCCTCACCCAAGCCCTGTAGCAGGCCATGGCATTTCATCGAGCACCTTTCGTGCGTGCTCTGGGCGCGCCCAGAGCGTGCGTTTGGCACCCGCATGCACCCGAGTCGCCGCGTCACACCCCGCACTCAAAACCCGGTCCCAGCCAGCTCGCCGTGTCCCCTTGCACCGCCACGACACCCCGACCACCCCTGGCACCCCACAGCGCCACCGCCAGGATGGCCGTGGCAGCTAGCTGCCGGCCGCTAGCAGGCCCGACCGTGGTCGGCGCCGCCAAAGCCACCCCGGCTCGCCACCTGCCCCTGTGAGCAGTGCGTGCTCATCCACAGCTTCGTCCCCCAGCGCTCGTCGCCGCCACGTCACCCTAGCTACAGCATGGTGGTCCGCCGTCGTTCTTATCTCCGGCCGCCTCGGAACCGACCTCCATCGCCTATTTAAGGAAGCCCCGAGCGTCTCCGAGCCCTCAGGTAGCCTCACGTCGTCTCACTAGCGCCCCCATAGCCACCAATTGGAGGGGAGCAGGTCTTCTTCAACCCCTCCGGTCAGTTCGGCCACCGCCGCCTCCCGACTCCGTTCGGCGCAACCAGAGCTTCCCCCTCTCCAATCTCTTCACCAGAAACCTCTCATCCTCCCCTGAACACTTCCCCCTACTCCATTTCGATCGAGAAGCACCGCCGCCCCGAAACCACTTTTCCCCGAAGCTTCCCTCCGCCGCGGAGCTCTCCGCCGACAGCTCACGCCGTCCCCGCCGACCCAGCGGCTACCAGTAGGATCGCCCTCGACCCGCGGATCCATCCCCGCCCCCCAGAGGCCGCGAGGAGCCGCCGCTTGCCGGCGTTGGTCGCCGGAGTTCCGCCTCGGCTCGGGACAGAGGGAGAAGGAGGAGGGCGGACTAGTCAAACCTGACTAGTGGGCCACCTAGGACCCACTGTCAGTGACCACGCGCGGTCCACGCGGAGTAAGTGGAAGCGTATTTCCAGATTACGCTTTCGACGTGTACGTAATTAATCGAACCGTTTTTCTGTTTTCTGTTTTATTTTTTAAATCAGATTTGACCAGAACTTTGACTGACTATAAATTTTTAAATACAACTCCAAATGAATTGATTCTTTTTCCTACCTCTCTCAAATATTGTCTAGTTTATTTTAATATTTATTTGAAAAAATTTCAAAACAACTTTTGTGCTGTTTTTATTTTGTGTGTTAATTCATATATATTCCTTTAAATAGGATTTTTGAAGATTTCAAGATGTTTTGGATGCACCTTTCCTTCCCATGACCTGAAGGCAAGCATTCTGAACCCTGGTGAATATCTTTGTGTGTTGCATAGCATGGTAGCAATACTAGCCCGACACATACATGCGTCATTTTATGTGAGGATGTGATCCTATTCATGCGTGCATATTAATGAGTTTATACTAATGTAGTAGACATGATTTGTGATGGAAATCACCGTCATACATCTTTCATGCATACCGGAAGGAAAGACGGGAAGGCCTCTGTCTTGGGTAGACACGGGCTTGCCCCTAGTCCTCCGTCGAGACGTTCGTGTCCATTATGACATGAGGGGATGTCGCGTGATGTTTCCATCTGTTGTTTGAGATATATGCATTGTTATGCTAATCATGCAGGAAATACTACAACCTCCTGAGTCGACCGTAGATCGAGTCTTGTGCCAGTAACCCCCATACTTGCTTCCGTACTACCACTGCCTCTACACCAAGTAGGGGTTCGGTTCAGTAAGTTGTCAACCCTTTCCTAGCACACACCGTACAGAGAGGCCGTGGTGGGAGATATTGGAGGCATCCGGTAGTCATACCACCGGGTCCGGGAGCATGGGTGTTTCGGTTGTAGCCGAAAGGGGGTAGCTCCCCAGTTTGCGCGCGGTATAAATTTTGTGATCCCATGTTACGTCGAGGTTGTAGCCTCCCCACTTAGAGTTTTGCTTAACAGGTGTTGTGGGTGATTCGGACACATGTGAGTTAAGCCGGTGTGTGCAAGTTAGGTGTGTTTTCAACAAAAAGACCGTAGACGGAATTAGTCTCGATGGACTAAAGAAATCCGTTACTCGTGGGTAAAGAGTACACCCTCTGCAGAGATTAAACCTATTCGAATAGCCGTGTCCATGATTAAGGATTACAGTTTGGGATGGGTCAAGTGTCGGTCTTAGTGTCGGTCTTCGGAGGTGAAACTGTTAAACCTGGAAGCACGATTGTGACTTGTGATAATTTATGATTACTATTTTGGATGTGGACTAACCCGTGATATTTTTCTGGTATTATTGAATATCCCTGGGATGGTTCTACCTCCTGGATATTCTTTGTGGCATTTCTTTTAAAGCCCTTTATGCAGTGCCGCTCAGACGCCCGATTGTGGCATCTCTTTTAAAGCCCTTTTTGTGGTGTCGCTCAGACGCCCGACTGTGGCATTTCTTTTAAAGCCCTTTATGCGGTGTCGCTCAGACGCCCGACTGTGGCATTTCTTTTAAAGCCCTTTATGCGGTGTCGCTCAGACGCCCGATTGTGGCATTTCTTTTAAAGCCTTTATGTGGTGTCGCTCAGACGGCCGACTGTGGCATTTCTTTTAAAGCCCTTTATGCAGTGTCGCTCAGACGCCCGACTGTGGCATTTCTTTTAAAGCCCTTTATGCGGTGTCGCTCGACGCCCGATTGTGGCATTTCTTTTAAAGCCTTTATGCGGTGTCGCTCAGACGCCCGATTGTGGCATTTCTTTTAAAGCCCTTTATGCGGTGTCGCTCAGACGCCCGATTGTGGCATTTCTTTTAGAGCCCTTTATGCAGTGTCGCTCAGACGCCCGACTGTGGCATTTCTTTTAAAGCCCTTTATGTGGTGTCGCTCAGACGCCCGATTGTGGCATTTCTTTTGAAGTCCTTTACGTTATTTACTTCATAATTTTTTTAATAATACCATATTACTGAACATTCGCTAATAACATGCTTGCACGTTTCAGAGTTTTATCTATCTTATGTGACTAGCTTCATACGCATAAAATATTTTCAGCACATCATTATTAATTTATGCCCGTGTTCATAATGTTTGCGAGTACATTCAAAGTACTTACTGGCTTGTCCCTGGCTATTGTCTTGGCCAGATTTCATGTTTGGAGAGGAGCGTATGCGGTGACTGTCCCGTAACCTAAGCAACGGTGATCTCAGCCACGCCAAGATAGGAGTTAACTCGGTCACTGTTCCCGTGGGAAATGGAGTCCCATAAACGAGGATATTTCATAAACCGCGTCCGCCATCAACCTTTAGAAACCATTTGTTGTACTCACAGGCCAGAATGGTCTTGTACTACACATATTGTATCTCTGCTTGGAATTTATGTATCAAGCTAGTGCCTCACCAGCTAACAGTAATCCTGGGGCTGATGAGCACAACGGTCATTTTCTAGGAATTGACACCCGGAGAACCGGTCGCCACACTAACGGAATGGGTCAAGTCAATCACATCATTATCTAATGATGTGATCCCGTTGATCAAATGACAACTCATGTCTATGGATAGAAAACTTAACCATCTTTGATCCAACGAGCTAGTCAAGTAGAGGCATACTAGTGACACTATGTTTGTCTATGTATTCACACATGTACTAAGTTTCCGGTTAATACAATTCTAGCATGAATAATAAACATTTATCATGAAATATGGAAATAAATAATAACTTTATTATTGCCTCTAGGGCATATTTCCTTCAGTCTCCCACTTGCACTAGATTCAATAATATAGTTCACATCGCCATGTGATTTAACACTCAAAGGGTTTACTAGAGTCAGTAATCTAGTTCACATAGCCATGTGATTAACACCCATAGAGTACTAAGGTGTGATCATGTTTTGCTTGTGAGAGAAGTTTAGTCAACGGTCTGCCAAATTCAGATCCATATGTATTTTGCAAATTTCTATGTCTACAATGCTCTGCATGGAGCTACTTTAGCTAATTGCTCCCACTTTCAATATGTATCCAGATTAAGATTTAGAGTCATCTGGATCAGTGCCAAAATTTGCATACCATAATCGAGAAACATATCCTTATTCTACTAAGGATAATTTTGACCGCTGTTCAGTGATCTACTCCTAGATCACTATTTTACTCCCTTACCAAACTAAATGTAAGGTATACAATAGATCCGGTACACAACATGGCATACTTTTATAGAACCTATGGCTGAGGCATAGGGAATGACTTTCATTCTCTTTCTATCTTTTGGCGTGGTCGGGTTTTGAGTCTTACTCAATTTCACACCTTGTAACACAGGCAAGAACTCTTTCTTTGACAATTCCATTTTGAACTACTTCAAAATCTTGTCAAGGTATGTACTCATTGAAAAAACTTATCAAGCGTCTTGATCTATCTCTATAGATTTTGATGCTGAATATTTAAGCAGCTTTACTGAGGTCTTTCTTTAAAAAAAACTTCTTTCAAACACTCCTTTATGCTTTCCAAAAAATTCTACATTATTTCTGATCAACAATATGTTATTCACATATGCTTATCAGAAATGTTGTAGTGCTCCTACTCACTTTCTTGTAAATACAGGCTTCATTGCAAGTCTGTATAAAACTATATGCTTTGATCAACTCATCAAAGCGTATATTCCAACTCCGAGATGCTTGCACCAATCCATAGATGGATCGCTGGAGCTTGCACATTCCGTTAGCACCTTTAGGATTGACAAAACCTTCTGGTTGCATCACATACAACTCTTCTTTAAGAAATCCATTAAGGAATACAGGTTTGATATCCATTTGCCAAATTTCATAAAATGCAGCAATTGCTAACATGATTTGGACAGAGTTTTAAGCATCGATACAAGTGAGAAAATCTCATCGTAGTCAACACCTTGAACTTGTCGAAAAAAAATTTGCGACAATTCGAGCTTGTAGATAGTAACACTAATATCAGCGTCTGTCTTCCTCTTGAATATCCATTTATTTTCTATTGCTTGCCGATCGTCGGGCAAGTCAACCAAAGTCCACACTTTGTTCTTCATACATGGATCCCATCTCAGATTTCATGGCCTCAAGTCATTTCGCGGAATCTGGGCTCATCATCGCTTCCTCATAGTTTGCAGGTTTGTCATGGTCAAGTAACATGACCTCCAGAACAGGATTACCATACCACTCTGGTGCTGATCTTACTCTGGTTGACCTACGTGGTTCGGTAGTAACTTGATCTGAAATTTCTTGATCAATATCATTAGCTTCCTCACTAATAGGTGTTGGTGTCACCGGAACCGGTTTCTGTGATGAACTACTTTCCAATAAGGGAGTAGGTACAGTTACCTCATCAAGCTCTACTTTCCTGCAACTCACTTCTTTTGAGAGAAACTTCTTCTCTAGAAAGGACCCATTCTTAGAAACGAATGTGTTACCTCCGGATCTGTGATAGAAGGTCTACCCAACTGTCTCCTTTGGGTATCCTATGAAGACACATTTCTCCTATTTGGGTTTGAGCTTATCAGGATGAAACTTTTTCACATAAGCATCGCAACCCCAAACTTTAAGAAACGACAACTTTCGTTTCTTGCCAAACCACAGTTCATATGGTGTCGTCTCAACGGATTTAGATGGTGCCCTATTTAACGTGAATGCAGCTGTCTCTAATGCATAACCCCAAAATGATAGTGGTAAATTGTTAACATACATCATAGATTGCACTATATCCAATAAAGTACGGTTATGACGTTCGGACACACCATTATGTTGTGGTGTTCCAGGTGGCATGAATTTGTGAAACTATTCTACATTTTTTTAATTGAAGACCAAACTCTTAACTCAAATATTTGTCTCTGCGATCAGATCGTAGAAACTTTATTTTCTTGTTACGATCATTTTCCACTTCACTCTGAAATTCTTTGAACTTTACAAATGTTTCAGACTTATTTTCATCAAGTAGATATACCCATATCTGCTCAAATCATCTGTGAATGTCAGAAAATAACGATCCTCGCCATGAGCCTCAACTCTCATCGGACCACATACATCAGTATGTATTATTTCCAACAAGTCAGTTGCTCGCTCCATTTTTCTGGAGAACGGAGTCTTTAGTCATCTTGCCCATAAGGCATGGTTCGCAAGCATCAAGTGATTCATAATCAAGTTATTCCAAAATCCCATCAGCATGGAGTTTCTTCATGCGCTTTATACCAATATGACCTAAACGGCACTGCCACAAATAAGTTGCACTATCATTATTAACTTTGCATCTTTTGGCTTCAATATTATGAATATGTGTATCACTACGATCGAGATCCAACAAACCATTTTCATTGGGTATATGACCATAGAAGGTTTTATTCATGTAAATAGAACAACAATTATTCTCTGACTTTAAAGGAATAACCGTATTGCAATAAACATGATCAAATCATATTCATGCTTAACGCAAACACCAAATAACATTTATTTAGGTTCAACACTAATCCTGAAAGTATAGGGAGTGTGCGATGATGATCATATCAATCTTGGAACCACTTTCAACACACATCGTCACTTCACCCTTAACTAGTCTCTGTTCATTCTGCAACTTTCGTGGTCAAACCGCCGCCTTCAAATTGCCATCGAGCCTTCAAATGCCGCAGTTACCTCCTCAGGCCGCCGCCGCAGTCTCCGCCATCTACCACGGTCCGGTGCCACTGAACCGGCCGTTCTATCATGGTCTGCGTCCGGCCGAGGCTCCGGATTGCTCCTACCTCCTCACTCGCCTGGCCGCCTGGCCGGGTCGCCGTCTCCACCTCCCGCTGGCCCGGGCCAGTTCTTGCCTGCTCCCAGCCTCCGCCGTCTGCCCTGCAACGGTGCTGCGCCGGCCTCCTGCGTCGGCCACCGGCTCCACCCATGCTCGGACGCGCCTGTCCGTCCGGCTCCGCCCGCGCCGGCTTCAAATCGCGGCCGCATCTGTTGAACCGGGGAGTGGCCCGAGTCGCTTCAACCCGCGGTTCCGTCAATGCCGCCGCTTAATGCCACCACACCATCTCCATGGCCTCGCCTACAAGCTGCCCCCGACGGCCGACGTCAATCGCTGCATCGCGCCGTGCCCGTATTCAAGCCGCCGTCTGCTGCGTCTCACCCGACTTCCGGTCCAAATCGCTGTTGCGCCTCGCCTCTCATCGGAGTCGACTCGGGTCAATATTGACCCGCCCGGATTCAACCATCACAGCTGAGCCGGCCTCGCCAATGCCTCGCCGGTTTACTCCCGCCGCGAGTCGCCATACAAACCGCCGCCGCCGCCGCAACTGATGATGGGAGTTAGGAGCACAACCCGCAACAGCACTGCTCGGGCCGCTGAACTCATCTACATCGTGTTGAGCCGCCCTTGTCGCCACCGGTCTTCGCTCCGAGCCCAGCTTGAGGCGCCGCCGGTTGAACCGCCGGTCCCGGCTGCGAAGCTGCTGTTGCCGGCCTAATCTGAACTCTCACTTCGAGCAGCTCTCCGCCGGTTACTCCGCTGCGGTCGACCACCTACCACATCCAGATTACGCTGAGTCGCCCTTGCCTCTGCTCCAATCACTCTGTCTCTGCTCTCGTGCTCGCGGTTCCGTCAATGCCGACCTCTCGTATCGCCGGGCCGTCCTTTGCTGGAAACCGTAGGGGCCGTGACCTGCCAACGCTCTTGCCGAGTCTCCGCCTGCAGGGCCTGCCAAGAATCCTCTATTGAGTGTCGAGCCGCCGTCCGCATAGTCTGTTCTGAGATAGTTCTGTTGACATTGGCAATTTGCAAAGACAAGTCAAACAAAGGGGCACCAAGTTTGCACCGATCTGGATATAAGTATTCAGATGATTACTGGATTGATTGGTGGTTGAATGAAATGCTTAACATCAGTGTTGAAGGATAACATCTGAGGGAGAGAGTTTTTCCCGTTACAAAACAACATTACCTGTTCATGATTCCCAGTCCAACAGCCAGCTTGGGTCGGGGGTTCCATAAAAAGAAAGATCCAGATGCGGACACTCGTGTGGGGACGCACCATGTATTTTGTGCTGTGATTGTCCAAGGTTGAAGCCATTAGAGGGGAAATTCAGAAGAAGACAAATTGCACGAGGACTTGAGAGGCACACCGTGTAAGGACAAGAGATGGTCAAATCGCCATTGGTATTAACCCGGCTTCAGTGCGATCACTATATCCAATGGCATCCACAAGTAAGTCAGGACAGTTGTTCACTGTCCATGAGAAACACGACGTGCACAAACTACGCCCGTGCTGCTCGATCTACATCAACATACGGCCGACTCGCCCATCCGTGCCGAATTACAATGATGGTGCCATCTCTTCCTGTCTGCACCGGATTTCAATGCCACGATCGATTTATCGGTTGTCCAGGTGAATCAGACGCTATCCCTCCTATACGCACATACTTTGTTTGAAGACAATTACTCTTGCCTATATCTTTTTATACAGGACAAGTGCTCACTATGAAAGTGATGCCCTACTACGGACGGCGCGCGCTAGCTGTTCTACACCGACATTTGTGCATATCACACTGATGAACCGGACCACAAACCGCCGCCCCCGCAGTACGGACTAAATCAACAATGTCACGGCCGACTCTCTTGTCCGTACTGGTGTATAACCCCGCGGTGGATATTAACTGGACTGACATATCAGGTGAAATGCATCCAGTATATTTTATATTGTTTTCTTTAAAAGAGCAATTACTTTGGCCTGCAAAGTTGTCTAATGCAGGACCCTAAACCACCATATTGGTGCAAATTTAAAGGCCGTCAAAAAATTTCCAGCTTAAAAAGAGGGATTCCGGTTTAAAATCCGACTCAAGGGGAAGATATCTCCCACAAAGCTTTGAAGCTCTCAAATCCGGTTCAAAATCCCGGTTCAAGAAGGATTTATCTCTTGCAAAAAGTTAAAGGGTGCCAAAGAGGACCTGCTGCCATGATGCGCGGTTTAGACATGGGTATCATGCCTTATTGGCTTATCATATTATTGATCACTTGGGGGCTTGGTCATGTTTGAACCATAGTCACACCTCTTGATCGGCGCAAATGCCACAATATCACTTGGGAGCTTGGTCGAACCCGGACCATAGCTACACCTCTTGATCGGCGTAATGCCAAAGCATCACTTGGGGACTTGTGGTCACGTCTGAACCATAGTCACGCCTCTTGATGGACCTAGTGCCACAGCATCACTTGGGGGCTTTGGTCGAACCCGAACCATCGCTGCACCTCTTGATCGGCGTAATGCCAATGCATCATTTGGGAACCTGGGTGACTTGAACCATAGCTACGCCCTTTTGGGGGCATGGTCTTGTCGGACCATGGTAATGCCACTTGATCGGCTCAAAGCCTCATTTGCAATGGTTTTATCTTTGCCTTTGCTTCTGTTTTTCTTTTGATAAAATATTTTTTTATTTGCGTTTTCAACCAACATTATTAAATCCGGTTCAACTGCTGCCATTCTGATTGACGGAACACGATTAAATCATAATCCGGAGACTATCAGCCGGTCTGGTTTCGACTATAAGTCGCCAAAGATATATTTGGATTGCGCCATTGGAATCATGCGCTCATAAATCATTGGATTATATTATTCAAATCTTCAAATAGCCAACATGGCTGGATTTCTGTTATGGTTATCAATAACCAGTATTATGGATAAGGTTTTCAAAGTCGCTTTAGCGCAATGGCTATCATATTGTCAATAGGATATGATTTATTCTACAATTGAAGGCATAGTCCCGAGTTGCTACAGGCTTACGACCCGGCACTTAGGGGCTACATTATTTAAATTGAGATTACATCAAATATGCAAGTCTCATGTCGCTTCAAGCATGCACCATGACACTTGGGGGCTAATGCAAAGTCATTTTTATTAGTCTTATTGAAGACCCGACTCATCACATCATAATGAGCTGGCCCTTGGGGGCTACCAATTGCTCCTATCAACAATTCAAGTTTTTATGAGCATCAGGAAATTACAAGTCCCAGGTTGCTGCAAGCATGACAACCCGGCACTTGGGGGCTACATATGCGGAATACTCAGTTCTGACTAGTGATTGAAGATGAACAAACTGGATTTCTTCAAGCTTGTGACATTCATATTGAAGCAAATCTTAAACTGTTACTACAAGATTTGAGGGATACAAGTGATGGGTATATAAGAGGTATATTTTCAAAAGATGATGCCAACAAACAGTTACGATCCGGTGCCATCAATATTTGTAAACCGGCCAAGTTCTACATTCTTAAACCGGCAAGTTTTATGTTCTTAAACCGGCTGAAGATCACATGAGTATTTCAAGGACCAATATTTTTGTTAAGCATTGGGAGCTGAATCAAAGGAGTTATTCTTCACAATATATTTTCTATGAGAAATCAATGTTAGTAAGTTGATTACGAAGCTGGCCTGTTAAACCGGATTTTCTAGAAGAAGGAAGTGACAAGGACTTAAGGATGATCAAGATCAGTTTAACATGGATAAATCCAAATTAAACTGGGGGCTAATATCGGGGATATACCCCGCGGAATGACCCGGCCGGAGTCGTAAACCGGCAAGGACTTGATAAACCGGCGGATGTTAAACCGGCAAACAATGTTAAACCGGCAGACAGTGTTAAACCGGTGAACAATGTTAAACCGGCAGACAATGTTAAACCGGCAGACAGTGTTAAACCGGCAGACAATGTTAAACCGGCTGACAATGTTAAACCGGCAGACGTTAAGAAGCCCAGGAAAGGAAGTCAAAATAGTTTAAGTTAAAGTCCGAGTTGGACTCTACATGCAACCCGCCTCTTCAGCATATATAAGGAGAGGTAGGGCTCCCCAAAGAGGGACAAGCTACAAGCAACAAGAAACAATCTCTAGGGCTAGACACAACTAGAGGAGAGCCGGTTTACGGCGACTCCCTCATGAGCATAATGAGACTTAGCCACAAACAGCATGTAGGGTTATTACCGGATGATGTTTCCCGGGGCCCGAAGCTGTCTAAACCCTTGTCTTGCATGTTGATCCGCCCTGCATCTCTCGATTCCGCTCAACCCCTCTCAAGCTACCACATAGATGCGTTGGCCTCGCGACTAAGTCCTGACACTAAGGACATCTGCCGTGACAAAACCACGACACTCCTTCCGAGTTACTAATCTTAGCAACTGAACTTGTATCAAATACTAAGGGGTTGCTATAAACACTAGTAAAGTACACATCAATAACATGTATATCAAATATACCTTTGTTCACTTTGCCATCCTTCTTATCCGCCAAATATCTAGGGGCAGTTCCACTTCCAGTGACCATTTCCTTTGCAGTAGAAGCACTCAGTTTCAGGCTTAGGTCCAGACTTGGGCTTCTTCACTTGAGCAAAAACTTGCTTGCCGTTCTTCTTGAAGTTCCCCTTTTTCTCTTTGCCCTTTTTTTGAAACTAGTGGTCTTGTCAACCATCAACACTTGATGCTTTTCTTGATTTCTGCCTTCGTTGATTTCAGCATCACGAATAGCTTGGGAATCGTTTCCGTTATCCCTTGCATATTATAGTTCATCATGAAGTTCAAGTAACTTGGTGATAGTGACTAGAGAACTATGTCAATCACTATCTTATCTGGAAGATTAACTCCCACTTGATTCAAGTGATTGTAGTACTCAGACATTGTGAGCACCTGCTCACTAGCTGAGCTATTCTCCTCCATCTTGTAGGCAAAGTACTTGTCAAAAGTCTCATACCTTTCGACATGGGCATGAGTCTGAAATACTAATTTCAACTCATGGAACATATCATATGCTCCGTGGTGTATCAAAAACGTCTTTGAAGCCCCAATTCTAAGCCGTAAAGCATGGTGCACTAAACTATCAAGTAGTCATCATATCGAGCTTGCCAAACGTTCATAACGTCTGCATTTGCTCCTGCAATCGGTCTGTCACCTAGCGGTGCATCAAGGACATAATTCTTCTGTGCAACAATGAGGATAATCCTCAGATCACAGATCCAATCCGCATCATTGCTACTAACATCTTTCAACTTAGTTTTCTCTAGGAACATATCAAAATAAAACAGGGGAGCTAAACGCGAGCTATTGATCTACAACATAGATATGCTAATACTACCAGGACTAAGTTCATGATAAATTAAAGTTCAATTAATCATATTACTTAAGAACACCCACTTAGATAGACATCTCTCTTATCATCTAAGTGATCACGTGATCCAAATCAACTAAACCATAACCGATCATCACGTGAAATGGAGTAGTTTTCAATGGTGAACATCACTATGTTGATCATATCTACTATATGATTCACGTTTGACCTTTTCGGGTCTCAAAGGTTCCGAGGCCATATTTGCATATGCTAGGCTCGTCAAGTTTAACCCGAGTATTCTGCGTGTGCAAAACTGTCTTACACCCGTTGTAGATGAACGCTGAGCTTATCACACTCGATCATCACGTGGTGTCTCGGCATGACGAACTTTGGCAACGGTGCATACTCAGGGAGAACACTTTTACCTTGAAATTTAGTGAGAGATCATCTTATAATGCTACCGTCAATCAAAGCAGAATAAGATGCTTAAAGGATAAACATCACATGTAATCAATATAAGTGATATGATATGGCCATCATCATCTTATGCCTTTGATCTCCATCTCCAAAGCACCGTCATGGTCACCATCGTCACCGGCGCGACACCTTGATCTCCATCGTAGCATCGTTGTTGTCTCGCCAACTATTGCTTCTACAACTATCGCTACCGCTTAGTGACAAAGTAAAGCAATTACAGGGCGATTGCATTGCATACAATAAAGCGACAACCATATGGCTCCTGCCAGTTGCCGATAACTCCGTTACAAAACTTGATCATCTCATACAATAAAATATAGCATCATGTCTTAACCATATCACATCACAACATGCCCTGCAAAAACAAGTTGGACGTCCTCTACTTTGTTGTTGCAAGTTTTACGTGGCTGCTACGGGCTGAGCAAGAACCGTTCTTACCTACGCATCAAAACCACAACGATATTTCATCAAGTTAGTGTTGTTTTAACCTTCTCAAGGACCGGGCGTAGCCACACTCGGTTCAACTAAAGTTGGAGAAACTGACACCCGCCAGCCACCTGTGTGCAAAGCACGTCGGTAGAACCAATCTTGCGTAAGCGTACGCGTAATGTCGGTCCGGGCCGCTTCATCCAACAATACCACCGAACCAAAGTATGACATGCCGGTAAGCAGTATGACTTGTATCGCCCACAACTCACTTGTGTTCTACTCATGGATATAACATCTACGCATAAACCTGGCTCGGATGCCACTGCTGGGGAACGTAGTAATTTCAAAAAAAATTCCTATGCACACGCAAGATCATGGTGATGCATAGCAACGAGAGGGGAGAGTGTTGTCCACGTACCCTCATAGACCGAAAGCGGAAGCGTTATGACAACGCGGTTGATGTAGTCGTACGTCTTCACGATCCGACCGATCCAAGTACAGAATGCACGGCACCTCCGAGTTCAGCACACGTTCAGCTCGATGACGTCCCACGAACTCCGATCCAGCAGAGCTTCACGGGAGAGTTCCGTCAGCACGACGGCATGATGACGGTGATAATGTTGCTACAGATGCATGGCTTCGCCTAAGCACCGCTACGATATGACCGAGGTGGATTATGGTGGAGGGGGGCACCGCACACGGCTAAAAGATCAATGATCAACTTGTGTGTCTATGGGGTGCCCCTGGCCACGTATATAAAGGAGCGGAGGAGGGGGAGGGCCGGCCCTCTACTATGGCGCACCCTGGGGAGTCCTACTCCCACCGGGTGTAGGATTCCCCCCCCCCTTCCACGTAGCAGGAGTAGGAGAGAAGGAAAGGGAAAAGAGAAAAGAAGGAAAGGAGGGGGCGCCTCCCCTCCCCCTAGTCAAATTCGGACTAGGCCTTGGGGGGCGTGCAGCCTCCCATCTCTCTTTTCCCTAAAGCCCAATAAGTCCCATATACTCCCCGTCGTATTCCCGTAACTCTCCAGTACTCCCAAAAATACCCGGATCACTCGGAACCTTTCTGATGTCCGAATATAGTCGTCCAATATATTCATCTTTACGTCTCGACCATTTCGAGACTCCTTGTCATGTCCCCAATCTCATCCGGGACTCTGAACTACCTTCGGTACATAAAAACACATAAACTCATAATACAAATCGTCACCGAGCGTTAAGCGTGCGGACCCGACGGGTTCAAGAACTATGTAGACATGACCGAGACACGTCTCCGGTCAATAACCAATAGCGGAACCTGGATGCTCATATTGGTTGCTACATATTCTACGAAGATCTTTATCGGTCAAACCGCATAACAACATACGGTTTTCCCTTTGTCATCGGCATGTTACTTGCCTGAGATTCAATCGTCGGTATCTCAATACCTAGTTCAATCTCGTTACCGGCAAGTCTCTTTACTCGTTCCCTAATGCATCATACCACAACTAACTCATTAGTCACATTGCTTGCAAGGCTTATAGTGACGTGCATTACCGAGAGGGCCTAGAGATACCTCCCCGACAATCGGAGTGACAAATCCTAATCTCGATCTAAGCCAACTCAACAAGTACCATCGGAGACACCTGTAGAGCACCTTTATAATCACCCGGTTACGTTGTGACATTTGGTAGCACACAAAGTGTTCCTCCGGTAATGTGGAGTTGCATAATCTCATAGTCATAGGAACATGTATAAGTCATGAAGAAAGCAATAGCAACATATACTAAACGATCAAGTGCTAAGCTAACAGAATGGGTCAAGTCAATCACATCATTCTCTAATGTTGTGATCCCGTTGATTAAATGACAACTCATGTCTATGGCTAGGAAGCTTAACCATCTTTGATCCAACGAGCTAGTCAAGTATTCACACATTTACTAAGTTTCCGGTTAATACAATTCTAGCATGAATAATAAACATTTTTATCATGAAATAAGGAAATAAATAAATAATAACTTTATTATTGCCTCGAGGTCATATTTCCTTCACGCTTTGATGAGTTGATCAAAGCATAGAGTTTTATACAGACTTGTGGTGAAGCATGTATTTACAAGAAAGTGAGTGGGAGCACTACATCCTTTCTGATAAGTATATGTGAGTGACATGTTGTTGATCGAAAATGATGTAGAATTTTTTGGAAAGCATAAAGGAGTGTTTGAAAGGAGTTTTTCAAAGAAAGACCTCGGTGAAGCTGCTTACATATTGAGCATCAAGATCTATAGAGATAGATCAGGACGCTTGATAAGTTTTTTCAATGAGTACATACCTTGACAAGATTTTGAAGTAGTTCAAAATGGAACAGTCAAAGAAGGAGTTCTTGCCTGTATTACAAGGTGTGAAGTTGAGTAAAGACTCAAAACCCGACCACGGCAGAAGATAGAGAGAGAATGAGAAGTCATTCCCTATGCCTCGACCATACGTTCTATAAAGTATGCCATGCTGTGTACCAGACCTATTGTATACCCTGCTCTGAGTTTGGCAAGGGAGTACAATAGTGATCTAGGAGTAGATCACCAGACATTGGTCAAAAATTATCCTTAGATGTCGTGGAATTGTCACGGCAGATGTCCTCGTGCAAGGACTTAGTCGTGGAGCCATCTCAACTAGGAAGCTTAAAGGGGTTAATCGGGACAAAGGACACGAGAGGTTTTATACTAGTTCGGCTCCTTGTGGTGAAGGAAAGCCTACGTCTAGTTGGGTTGGTATTGCTTGATGTTTCGATGACCAGGGAGCGAGATACGCTATGCCCGGCTCTCGATCAGTTGTTTCTTGCCCTAAACCGCCGGCGGTTTCACATCCCTAGTCTGGTATGACCTAGACTAGCTAGTCAGTTGTGCATCATGTTTAAATTTCATTTAATTCTGAAATGAGGATTTGTGAAACCCTCAGAATCATTTTAGAAATGACCCAAATAAAAAAATTGCTCCAAAAAGGTCCAAGAAAATGCTCATGTTTCTCTCTGAAAATATTGGACAGAGATAAAAATCAAACCAATATTTTTAATGAGCTCATAAGTATTTATTTTGGGAATTTGGATTAATCCAGTAATTATTTTGCTTTGAATATATATATGTTATATATATAATATATGTCCAATAATTATGCTAGTGGCTGAGGAGCTCTGGAATTATATAACTAGCTCCTACAAAAATTGGCATAAGAAGATAAAATGATTTAGCATTTTTGTTAAATCAAAACAAATGTCAGAAATAGAAAAGAAAACGAATGGGAAAACCTTACCAGGGCTTCTTACTTGGCGCCTCTGGCCGGCCCGTTCCTGTTCTGGCCCAGCCCACCAGGGGCATAGCCGTCTTCCTCCTCTTGCCAGTAGGCAGAGGGGAAGCGGTGCCCGACGCCGCGCGCGCCGGCACGCAGCTGCTTGCCTGGCCGCTCCAGGCCCTTCTCCTCACGCCAGACGACGCCACGCCCCCCCCCCCCCCGAACTAACTCACTCTCCCCAGTCCTCTCCCCTCCTCCCCCTCGCTCCCTCTCTCGCGGCCGAAATCGCCGTCGCCGCCGTCCACAGCAGCCGTGGCCTTGGCCACTGCCGCACCTCCCCGACACGCTCCCCAGCTCCGCCGCGACCCTCTCTACCTCCTCGTCGAGCCATGCACCTCCGAACGGCCTCCATCGTCGTCACCGTCGTCTCTTCACCGCCGGCCGCCGTGGATCCCCATCGCCGCCCCGTCGACCACAGCGCGTCCCCGAGCTCGCCGTCAAGCCCATCGAGATCGCTGTGAGCTGCTGCTCCTCCTCCCCCTCTCCGTTTCGCCCTCGCACACCGCATCAGATTCCGCCGCCCGACTCCGCCGCCGCCGCGCGCTTCTGCTCCGGCAAGCTCCGCCGTTCCCACGGCCTTCGAGCTGGCTGGATGCGTCTGCATCGGGCTACCGCCGGTGGCCTCCGTGTGCAAAACGTGGCCTCCAGGCTCACTCCGCGAACTTCCGCCGGAGCTCGAGGTCGCCGCCGTGAAACTCCGGCGGCCGACGTGGCGGCGTGATTAGCTGCTAACCTCACCGCTTATTTAACCCCCGACATCGACCCATGGGCCCCAGCGCCACTAATCCTATAATCGGGATAATCTAACCCTGTTTAACCCGTGTCACTGACGTAGGCCCCACACGTCAGGTTTGACCAGTCAGCGTTGTTGACTTGCTGACGCAAGCATGACGCAATGCTGACGCAGTTATTCATTTTCTGGTATTAAATTAAATCAGGAAATTCCAGAAAATGTTTCAAACTTCAAAAAATCATAGAAATTCAACCGTAACTCAGATTGAAACAATTTATATATGAAAAGTTATCAGAAAAATGCAATCTTTCCATCTGTACCAGTTTCATGCATGAAAAACCAACCTAAACCTGCTGAATAGGTGAAAACATATAAATGGCAGTTATAAGGGCTTAGTTTGGAGATGCATTTGAATCTTTGGTTCAAATCGACTCCATCCAGATAACAACTAGTTGCATTAGCTCAAACAGTATCACATCTACATGCCATGTTCATGCATCATATTGTTGCATATGCTTGTGTATTGATTGTCGACACCGTTCCTTCTCGATAGGTCCTGCTCCGGAGACCGTTCCAGTACTGTGCGTGAAGCGGTGCCCCTGTTGATCTACCGGGCAAGCAAACCCCTTGTTCATTCCGATACAATCCTACTCTCTCGCTCCTGCTCTCATTTATTGCATTAGGACAACAACGATTCAATTGCTACTTTGTGCTGCGGTAGTTGAACCCATTCCTCTGCATGACCTGTCATTGCCACAGTAAATAGTTGAAACCCACTAGCATGTGTAGGAGTTGATTGAGCCATGTTGCATGCTATGCCTGCTATTGCTTAGAGTTGTGTCAGGTCTGATTCATTGGGAATGAATTGGAGTGCAGTGCTCTTGTTCTGATGTTGAGAGTGAAGTGTGTGAACATGATTTGGTAAAGGTAGCGGTGAGAGGCCATGTAGGAGTACATGGTGGGTTGTCTCACTGGAACCGTCCTTAAGCACTGAGTTCTATGTATGTTGTCCAATGACTCGATACTACCACACATTGGGCTCCGGGCGCTCCAAGACCTCTCGACTTATTAACCAACTTGATATCTGTCCAGGAGTTGCAACTAGTTTCTGGTGTTTGTAGGTAGTGCTATTTTTCTACCAAGTGGCACCCGACGGGTGGGCTTGGGACATACTAGGCACACGTGGCCTGGTGTACCGAGTGGCACCCGGATGGTGGGCTCAGGAACCCTGCACACATCGTTTGGGGCCGTGAGCGAAACCCCGGCCGGTTCTCCTTGCGGATGGAACCCGAATAGGCGATAAACCTGGACTAGAGTCTTGTGTGGTTAGTCAGGTCGTGGCCGACACCCTCGCCAGGCTTCCGCTTGAAGGTTGCCGAGTTACATGACGTGTACATGGCGGTAAGTGGCGAGAGCGTGTGTGAAGAAGTACACCCCTGCAGGGTTAACATGATCTATTCGAATAGCCGGGTCCGCAGTTATGGACTGCTTGGATGCTTACATGGTACATAGACAACTTGAAGTGGATACTCTAAAATGCTCAAGACAAGTGTGAGTGCTATGAATGGTTTTCCCGTAGGGAGACGGGGATGAATCCATAGTAGTGTATTGTGTGGTGATTAGTGGACTCGTGTACGTTGTCTCACCTCAAGAAGTTCTGGTAGTCGTAGAACAGGATAGCCACAGTCAAAGTCGGCTTGTCGCAAGTAAACCCCACACTACCTCCTTGATACAAATGCATGTATGATAGGATCTGATGTAAGTCTTCCTGAGTACCTTTGTACTCATGTTGCTTTATTTATGTTTTTGCAGCGGAGACTACAATCTTACTAGTGGTTCCGCTTGGACTTCGACGAGTAGCTTGTTACCTCAGCTACGATTTTGTACCCTTGGGAGGGTCTTGTAGATAGTCAGGCTTCTCAGCCTTTTTCTTTTGTAGTTGTCTGTACTCAGACATGTAATGCTTCCGCTTGTTGCTTGTACGCTCTGAATGATGGGTCATGTGACCCCTGTTTGTATTTAATGCTATGTGGCTCTTCTGAGCCTTTATCTATATGAGTTTGCGTTATGTTGTGATGCCATGTTGTACAGCACATACTTGCAGGTTATGCATACGTGTAACGTGTATTGCTATGTGTGGGATCCGACAACCTAGTTGTCTATCCTTGGTAGCCTCTCTTATGGGGAAATGTAGTCTAGTGCTTCCACCAAGCCATAGTAGTCCGCTACAGCCCGGTTTACCAGAGTCCTGCTAGCCCAGCACTACTGCTCCAGAACAATTGACTGGCCGGCATGTGAATCACTTCGTTCCCGTGTCTGTCCCTTTGGGGAAATGTCACGCGGTGACATCCAGAGTCCTGCCTAGCCTGCTACAGCCCGGTTTACCGGAGTCCTGTTAGCCCAGTGCTACATCCCGGATTCACACGCTGCTGACCGACATGCTCGATGTTGATTCATGTATGCCTGTCCCCATAGGTTAGTGCCACTTTGGGTTCACGACTAGTCATGTCAGCCCGGGTTCCCTGTCATACGGATGCTAGCGACACTATCATATACGTGAGCCAAAAGGCACAAACGGTCCCGGGCCATGGTAAGGCGACACCCGTGGGAATACCGTGCGTGAGGCCGCAAAGTGATATGATGTGTTACATGCTAGATCGGTGTGACTTAGGATCGGGGTCCCGACAGGCGGGTCGACCCCTTATTTGCACGGGTTGACGCCCTGCGGCTTACAGAGTCCCGGCCGACTTATAAACAATGTCCGGCTCGGTGACTAGTTAAATCTACCTTATGATACAAGTCATGCCATTGTGGCGGTTTACTACAACGGGTATTGAGTCGCCCGTGGGCCTTAGGCCCTCTATTGAACCGCCATCTTCACGCTTGGTCTTGGGCTTCTTTCTGGTGAGTCTCTTTGCATAACCCGGCCCCTCCTGGGCGGCTTACACAAATAGCTATATCCCCAACATTAGGCCCCAGATTGATTTGAACCTGTTCATGTCAATCTTAAAATACCTTAAGAAGTAAATCTTCAGTCTTCCGGCTGTGCAAAAGGTTTCTTTTAACTCGCCATGACATCATCTTTTGGATTCCTGATAACCCGCCGTGACGTCATCCTTACATAAATTGATTCTTTATTTCCTCATATCCTCCAACGGATCTTTGCCTTCACTGACTGCTCCGAAAACTGAGGTGTCGGGGCCGCTGGATAATAACTTCTATCTCCTCGTTTCTCGCGCCGTCTCAGCTATCCTTTCCTTATAAATAGGGCGACCTAGGTCTTCCATTCTTCCCTCTGTCAGTCGTCTTCCTCCTCTTGCTTCCTCTCGAGCTCCGCCGCCGCCGCCGTCGAGCCCCTCGTCTTCACCGACTCAGGCCGCTGCATCGACCTGACTCTGACCAGAAATCGACGGCGAACCTCCGCAGCTCATCCACATCCCTGAGTTCCTCTCCTTCCCTTTCTGAGATCTGCATTGGAGCTTTGTTGAGTTCGTCGGCGTTCATCGCCACCTGATGCAAACCCTCGCTAGTTTTCACCTCCAATGCCCTGTTTAGATCGTAAAAAACAACATAGAACTGCTGCGGTAATTGTTTGTGTTTATCTTGCATAAAGACAGATCTCATTTCCCTCGTTTGGAAACCCTCTTCGAGTGTATGAAGTTCTCTGCCCTGTTTTTAGGTCTAGAAAATTTTCTTTTCAGAGCAATAATTTGATCCAGAATAATTACTGACATCTGTGAAACTTGTTTGTTCCACACTTAGCCAAAAAATGCCTCTGCTGAATCTGTTTGGCTGCGGTAGCCCATATGGCCGGCTTAATAAAATGTCATTGATTGTTAGTCTCACTTGCCTCTGGCGTCTTATGAAACTTTAACCACCTCTGTCACCCGTGGAGATTTAAATGTCATGCTATAGTTATCCAGATATCATTAGGCCCCTTCTTAAGCCGCCATCTTAAATAGATTCAGAAATGCTCTCTTCCGGGTTAATGTTAAACCGGAAATTTTTCTTTTGTCATAAGCTTCAATCTTCACAATGTCACGCAAGGCACCCAAATCACTACAGGAATCAGCTACTTTGTCGTCTGCCATGGCGGACGGCAAAGGCATGAATGGCGGACGGCAAAATCCTTTGCCGTCAGCCGCGGACGGCAACAGGCTCCGGCAAAGTAGGCTACGGTAAACAGCTACTTTGCCGTCCGCTTCCTGGCGGCCGACGGCAAGGTTCTTTGCCGTCCGCGACGGACGGCAAAGAGAGCGGACGGCAATAATTGCGCCGTCGATCCGTTAAGTGTCTAACGGCAGGCCTTTGCCGTCCGCCCGTGACGGCAAAATTTCTAGTGTCTTTGCCGTCGCCATCGATGGCAAAGTGCGTGTTCTTTGCCGTACGCCATCGATGGCAAAGTGCAGGTTCTTTGCCGTTACGCCACCGATGGCAAAGTGCAGGTTCTTTGCCGTCGCCATCGATGGCAACCCGACCAAATGGGTCAGCTTCCAGGAAGCACAGCTAGATGCCACGTGTCTTCTTTGCCGTCCGTGGAAGACGGCAAAGAGCGCTGTCATGCCGGTGGCGACAAAGAAAGAGCCCGTGCATATTGGCTCTTTTATCTGTTTTTATTAAATCCAACAATTTTCATCACAAATATATATGACATATATAGATATATTTCAAAAGGCCATTACAGAGCAAACATATAAGATATCCAACACATAACTTCATCATCCAACCATATATATTACATGCATAGTTCCATCATACATAACAAGTTCAACATAGAGGCATCCAACCATATATATTACAATAGTTTCATCCAACGATACATGCATAGTTCAACGATACAAAAGAAACAGAGAAAGGGATAAGGAGCACTCCATCTATGCAAGCTTTTAAGTCAAGTGAATGAAATCTGCAAAATGAAAAATAAGAAAGTTAGAACAAGAAGAGTAGAACAAGAAGAAGACTAGAACAAGAAGAGTAGAACAAGAAGAAGACTAGAACAAGAAGAGTATGCCATTTATGAGCTAACTTACGTGAAATGGATCATATATGAGCTAACTAAGTTGAAATGGGTCGCTTATGAGCTAGCTAAGGTGAAATGGATCATTTATGAGCTAACTAAGTTGAAATGGGTCGTTTATGAGCTAGCTAAGGTGAAATGGATCATTTATGAGCTAACTTAGTTGAAATGGATCATTTATGAGCTAATTTAGTTGAAATGGATCTTTTATGAGCTAACTTAGTTGAAATGGATCGTTTTTTAGCTAACTTAGGTGAAATGGATCATTTATGAGCTAATTTAGTTGAAATGGATCTTTTTGAGCTAACTTAGGTGAAATGGATCATTTAAGAGCTAATTTAGGTGAAATGGATCGTTTTTAGCTAACTTGGTGAAATGGATCATTTAAGAGCTAATTTAGGTGAAATGGGTCATTTTGAGCTAACTTGGATGAACTGGATCATTTATAAGCTAACCTAGGTAAAATGGGTCATTTTAGAGCTAACTTAGGTAAAATGGATCGCCTATGAGCTAACTAAGCTAATTATGCAATTTTTGACATAAGTAAGCTAAGTCTGAGATCGCTTTTAGAGCTAACTTAGGTAAAATGGATGGTTTTGGAGGTCAGTAAGCTTATTAAGTCATTTTGGAGGAGAAGAAGCTAAGTCTAGGTCATTATGGTAAGCATTGGAGGAAATAAAGCTAAGTCTAGGTCTTTATGCATGTGTTAAGCAAAACACTAGATAAACTTACCAAGATCCGGGAGGTGTAGGAGGCGGGGTGGCTCGTGTCGGTAGTCTGGAGAAGGATCGATGCGATGCTTATGCGGAGTTACGCTGCACCAAAGATCATTTCCAATGTCTTGTTAGCATGATGACACTCAAATGTTAAGACTAGCAAGTAATGTCCATTCAAATAAAACTCATCGTGGTCCCAGGAGCAATCACTGGCATCGGCGGAGTGGTCTGACCTGTCTTCTCGCACACAGACTGCACATTTGGTTTTGACGACTCAGTCATACTAGTTAGTAATGAGACAAACACTACATGAATGTTTTGGCTAATCTGCAGAAGAAACTTACCACAAGGAGCTCGTACATGGCCCTTGCCTGCATGTCATTCCGTGCCCTCTCCTCCTCCATCATCTTTGTCGTCCTCTCCTCCAACTCCCGCTTACTCTCCGCCGCCTCACTTGAAGTTTCTCCGTTCTATCTCTCTCACTCTGTATAGCAGCCTGCAACACCACTCACATGACCATTTGTAATCATTGATGGAAGCGCACACAATGTAATGGAGAAAGATAGCGAGTATGTATCACTAACCTTGATGGCGAGTTGCACCTTGGCCGTTCACGAGGCCTTATCTCAGAGCGGAGCTCTTGGCGCGCCTTGATCTCCGAGAGAGTGCTAGGACAACGGATAAGTCCATCTCCAATGGCTATGGAGCCATGGGACCTCCCGCCACCAGATATCATCAACAGCTCTGGATCAATGGGACCACAGGCTGGGGTTAAAGTCCTCCCTTTCCTCGCCTTCCCTCATCTCTATATCTCACGAGCTTGTTGTGGGAGGAGATGTTGGTGAAGTTGTTTGCATCATCGAGGTCGACCGAGAGAAAGCCTTGACTTTCTTGAAAGAGGCGGTGTGGGCCATGGCATACAGGTCGTACACCTCCGGCACCTTATCCGCCTTATTGTAGCGTGCACGAAAGAGAGAAACAATGAAAATTAGTAATTAAAGGGCTCAAGCTAGCATGATGAATGAATTGCATGAATCATGAAGCAAACCACATACCCAGTTGTGCCCGAACTGATATAAGTTGGAGCTGCCTTGATGGTGTGGCACACCTTCCATTTGGGCACGTTTGTCCTTGGCCTCGTTGTGGAGGGCTAGCCATTGTTTTGAGCACCACTCATCGACCAACACCTCCCAACAATCCATCCGATCCGCACACCATCTCGGAGGCGCCTAAGTTAGCAAATAGAAACTTGAGCGCGACGGCTAAGAATTACTAAATGAAGGAACTTAAGTAGAGAAGGCCTTAAGAATTACCTTCATGTACTGCTCCTTACTCAGGAACTTATCGCGGCACGCCCGGCTTGGTCTTCTTGATACCACGCAAGGCGTAGTAGTCTCGAACAGCCTGCACTCGAGCCTCGTGCGTAAGTTACGGAGTAGGCGCTTCTGAGCGTTCTCGATAACATGTGCCGCGTCCTCCTCGTATCCCTCCTCACACACTGTAGAATGTCCGCAATCAAATGAGACAATATTGATTAGTACAATTAATAACTAGCTAGTTGAAGATTTTAAATGTGTAAAGGAGAAATTACGAACTTTCTCGATCACCATATACGCCTCCTCGTCGCATACACGACACCGCCGATAATCTCATCCGGCGGGGCGAGCAGCCACGTAGTGCTCCCAGCTCAATCCAAGCTCGAAGCCGACCCTCACCGTGCAACGTGACAAACCCGGGAAGTTTTGCGGCAAAGAACTCCAAGGACGGAGTTGGGCGGCGGACACTATGATGGTGGTCCCAACCTCTGCAGCATGACAAGGCCAACGCATTAGTTATTTGAAAAACGTGAATGCACAAGGTACAAAAATATTAAATGCACTTACGCACCTCTCCCCATCAGGGAAAATCAACCACCTCTGCTTTCATGGTCACCGCACGCAGACGGGAGCCGTGTAGCACCACGCCGGTAGACGGTGCCCCCTCCTCCTCAAGATCGGTCGGCTCCCGCCATCATCGGCATGGCCACTCGGCTCCTCGGGCTGATCCGGCCAGTACCCCATCCGGACGTGTGCTCCTCCGGGGTCACGTGGGCGAACTCGAGGCCCAAGACCCGTGGACCGGAGGCTCGTGGACTGGAGTCCGTGTAGCCTCCTCCTCGGACGAGTCCACCCTAGCGATCACGTGCTCGGGTGAAACAGGCTGGGGTGGCGGCGAGGAAGGCGCCCGTGTGATCACCCTACCTCCTCTCCCACGACCACGTGCCCTACCTCCTCTCTTCCTACCTCGTCCCTGCTGGGCACCATGGTCGATGAAGAAGGGCCCGGCGGTGTGGCCATCTTGTCCCAAAGAACGTCGGCGGAGAGTTGCGTGTGTTATGGAAGACCTCAGACCACGCTCCCGACCAGCGCCCACCATCTTTCAACACCTGCCATGACAAACAGTAAACAAAATTATTACAACATAAAAAAAGACCGACATGAATAATAATATGTGTATCACTTAAGTGTATCATCATCAAGTACAACATAAAAAAATGTAATACCTGACACTACTAATAATCTCGATCAGTATCATCAATAAATGCATAATCATCATCATCACTATAATCAATGACGGGCTCATAGGGTTCATTGGCATCAACATGTGCAAGGCCACCTTAGCGTGTCGGTCAAGCATTGACAGGTCATCCGCAGTGATAACCTCTTCTTGTTCCGGCTCTTCTTGTTCCTCCTCCGGGGTGATGTCGGATTCATTGTCATTTGTCTACTTCAATGTTTTGGGGTGAAGTATAGCGGTTCTTGAAACGCTTTTGGAAAGACGTGTCTCTTGGAAGAATTCTCCTTCATATGTATGCAGGTTAATGTGAGGTTCATAATCCTCTTCCATTGGGGGTGAAAGTCTAGCACGTGGCGTCACTTAATAAAAGACATCCCTAGGTTTCAGTTTTGGATTAGTTTGGCAGGCCCTCGGTAGATAGATTACTTGGGTGGCGTTTTGTGCCATTATATAGACATCTGGAACATCTAAATGAGTGCTTTGGTTGATTTCAACTAGCCCTACATGTTCATGAGTCCTTCTAGTCTCCTTCGCTGAAACCAATAACATTTGAAGACTACGACATTCGGTGGGTTTTCACCATAGAACAGAAGTTCATAAATTGCTTCAACTCTCCCAT
This sequence comes from Aegilops bicornis, assembly GCA_021605145.1. Lineage (NCBI taxonomy): Eukaryota > Viridiplantae > Streptophyta > Magnoliopsida > Poales > Poaceae > Aegilops > Aegilops bicornis. Next base: position 759,933,540 of record CM038671.1, on the reverse strand, counting down.
AATACTCGGTACCTCCTTCACCGATAGCAGATACACAACAATTTGTTGACTTTCGGTCGGCTATAGATAGCTCTTTGCCATAGGTACGAAAGCGATACCCGTTGATGTCGTACTTGTCAAATGAACGTACCTTATAGTCAAAACCATTAGCGACTTGTCTCAATTCGGCGTCCATAGACTCTGAATTAGCCTACAAGTTTAATATGAAAGGATTGTTGCATTATGCACAAATTAGCGAATGAAATGAAATTGTCTAATAGAAATTACCGTTTGTTTGAACCAAGAGATGAAACCGGGATAGCCACCTCCTTGCTTTGCGAGAAGCTCATACTCTTCGACGGAATCCTTTTGGATCTCCGCTCCATACGAGAATATGGTGACGTATCGACTGTATGATATATCCAGGAATAAGAGTAGTTCAAAGGAAATAGAAGTTGCGAAACAATGTACCGAGAACTTACTCGATGTACGGCCGCACTTCTATCAGGTTGTTGAAGATATACAACGAAATGGTCCGCCATTCTTTGTTATTCAAAGATACTTTGGATGTGAAACACTAGGCGAGATTCCCTTTGAATAGGCTGAGGTTGGATCCACCCTTTTAGGCTCGTCAACATTGTACCGAGGCTTGGATTATGCAAATGACGATTTTTGGCTTCGTGAGTGCGCTATTACGAAGTTTGCCGCCTCCTCTGTGATGAATGCCTCAGCCATCGATGCTTCAATTCTACGTTTATTTTTACATTTTTGTCGAGCGTCTTACGCATTCTCTCGGTTAGGTAGCACCAACGATTTTGCACGCCCCGATCTTGCCTCGGTCGGGAGATGCAAAATCAAATGCTGCATTGGATTAAAGAAGCCGGTGGAAAGATCTTCTCTAACTTGCAGATCAACTCCGGCGCCAACTCTTCCATTTCTTCTAGCACGCCAGCGATAGTTCTTTCGCACAAAGAACACGGAAGAAATAGCTGAGTTCTGCCGATACTAGCCATTCATCCTCGGGGATGAAGCCACGCATAACATCACCGCATTACCCGCTCAATCCATATGTGCCAATCATGACTCTTGAGACCAAATATCTTGAGTTTATCAAGATTCGCTCCCTCTTTAGATTCGCTGCATACCCATCGGGAACATCAACTGCTGTTGCACCCACAAGAGAATTTCCCTCATAGCTGGCCTTCCAAGATTGAACCATGCCTTTGGCTTCGTCGATTCTGCTTTCCTTCGGTTCTTTCTTGTTTTGTAACGGCCTATCACATAGCACCTCCAGATCAACTCTAGCCTTAGTATTATCCTTTGACTTCCCATCTATGCCGAACAATGTACCAAAAAGTGCCTCGGCGATACTCTTCTCAGTGTGCATCACATCGATGTTGTGTGGGCAAAGGAGGTCTATGAAGTAAGGCAGATCCCATAAGCATGTTTTGTGAGTCCACGCGTGCTTAGTATTATACCCCTTGAAGTACCACGGGCGTTGTGGATCCGGCTCGAGAGCGTTTAACCGATCCAGTGCATTGGCTGTCAATGCAGGTGGTGCGTAGTTTTTGACAACTCTACCCCTGATGAAGTTCTTCTTGTCTTTCCCGAACTTATGGCAAGGATCCAGGAACTGTCTATGCATGTCGAAGCAAGAAAACTTGCGACCCGCCTGAAGCCAACGAAACTCAAGAGCTCCCTTGCATGTGGGGCACGGGAACCTTCCATGCACACACCAGCCAACGAATAGCGCATACGCCGGCAAGTCATGCGTCGAGTACATGTACCAGACACGCATTATGAAGTTCCGTTTGCTAAAGGCGTCGTATGTCTTGAACCCATTATCCCAGGCTTCTTGCAATTCGTCCTTAAGCGGCTGCATGTACACATTCATATTTTTGCCCGGATAGTTGGGTCCTGGAATTATCAACGTCAGGAAAATATTCTTTCTTTGCATAATCTGTCCGGGGGGGAGATTGAGTGGAAAGACAAATACGGGCCAACAACTGTATTGGGCTGCCGTCATACCAAACACACTGAACCCATCCGTGCTGATGCCGACTCAAGGATGCCTCGGATCTGCCGCTTTGTCAGCATGTAATTCATCAAACTTTTTCCACGCAACACCATCCGATGTGTGTACCATCATCAGATTCCCATCTGCATCTAGTTCGGTTCTTTTGCCTTTTTTGTGCCATGTCATCTGTCCGCCGTCTCTTCGACCATGAAAAGGCGTTGAAGTCTTGGTACGATTGGCATATACCGAAGAACACTAACGGGATTTTGGTCTCGTGTCTTCTCACCCATACCGTTGTCTACCACAATATACCGGAAGACTTGCAAATGGGAGAATAGTTCAAGTCCGCATAGTCAAGCCTAAATAAGGCACATCCTTTCTCACAGGCATGTATCTTCTCATAGGGCATCTTGATTACGGAGGATTTTGTCCGACCGGTACAGGTTTGCGTGCATTACATGGCCTTTGGGTAGAAAGCGCCCAACATCTTTGTCATAACTGCGTCATAGCATTCTCTGCCCAAGTTGAACTGAGCCTTCAGAGCCATTACTTGTGAGATGGCATCCAACTGACAAAGCTCAGTGTGCTCATGGAGCGGACGTTTCGAAGACTCCAACATTTCATTGAAGGCCTTTGTAGATTCCTCCATCTCCTCGTCCGAATCCCGAGCATCATCATAGCCTTGCACCATGTTTTCCATCCCGGTACCATCCTCGTCGGTGCGACGACGATCCACCTCAGCTCGGTCATGTTGGGCAGACTCACCATGAAATGTCCACACCATATAATCGGGCGTAAAACCACTCTTCTGCAGTGTTTGCCCATTTCAGCCTCTATCTTCTTTTCCCAATTGCCAGACCGGAAACAGGGCACCAGGTTTTCTTTTGGCCATTTGCAAATGCGGCTTGCACAAACCCCTTAGTTTTTGTGAACCATTCAGCGCTCCATTTGTTCGACTAGTGTGACGGTATACATCCAAGCACGGTCACTCATCTTGACTTTCAGAGCTCTGGACACAAAACAATTATATTTTTAATTCACCATGTATATAGTCATCAGTTGATCTACTTTGTCAATTTTATTACGTCCATGCAACCTACACTCTAATAGGTAATGATAGGTCCTAATCCCACCCATGTATGTGTAGATTGGGTTCATTTTCCCATGCTATGCTCCGGATCCGTTAAAATTTCGGCAGCACCTCACCGTTCTCTCGATACACGCCTCTCGCAATAAAATGTAGAGGATGTGTACCCGGAGAACAACAGGGGAGGTAATCGAAAATATATGCGTCGGATCCGGAGCAAAGCATATGGGAAAACGAACCCAATCTACACATACTGGGCTGTCCATGGATAGCGTTGGACAATTCGAAGAATCAAGGTTATAAATATGCAAATGCATGCATATTTATAACTATGACGCTTCGAACGGGAGACACATATTGGTTACGCATACCGATGATTCAAGACACATATATAGCTAGATATCAAGTTTCATCGGAATAGATCAAATAATTAATGGGGAGGAGGAGTTGTCATTTGTGCTCACCCACGAGCGAAGAAGCGAGCTAAATCAAACGCACGGCCAGGTCGTCGAACACCAAACCTCGCAGCGATGAAACAACTGCGCAATTAAAACTACACGATCAACACAATTATATATGATGTTTTTCATAACAAAATCGAAAAATAAATGACCTAACTAATAATTCACAAATATATGACCCCGTCGGCCTATGGAAGGCCAAAGAACACCTTTTCGGGAGGTGTCGGTGGTCGGGTGTCTGTCGGTGTCGGGGTGCCGTGGTCGGGTAGGGGTGCTGTTTGGTCCTGGGGTCGGGGTGTCGTGTCGATGTCGGGGTAGTGCCGTGTCGGTGTCGGGGTGTTGTTTCGGGGTCGGGGTGTGGTGTCGGGTCGTGGTGTCGAGTCGGGCTCGGGTCGGGGTGTTGGGTCAGCTCGGTGGGTCGGGTGTCGGGTGGGGTGTCGGGTCAGCCTTTGGGGGTCGGGGTGTCGGGTCAGGTCAGGGTCGGGGTCGGGGTGTCGGGTCGGGTCGGGTCGGGTCTGGGTGTCGGGTCGGGTGTCGGGTCGGGTCGGGGTCTCGGGGTCGGGGTGTCGTGTCGGGTGCCGGGTGCAGGTACCGTGTCGGGTCGGGGTCGGGGTCGGGGTCGGGGTGTCGGGGTCGGGGTCGGGGTCGGGGTGTCTGCTTCTTCTTCTTCCTTTTCCTTTTCTTCCTTTTTTTCCTTTTCTTCTTCTTCCTCCTTTTCCTTTTCTTCCTTTTTTTCCTTCTTCTTCTTCTTCTTCTTCTTCTTCTTCTTCTTCTTCTTCTTCTTCTTCTTCTTCTTCTTCCTCCTTTCCTTTTATCTCTTCTTCTTCTCCTCCCCTCCTCTCTTTTCTTCTTCTTCTTCCTCTTCTTTTTTCTTCTCCTCCTCCTCTTCTTCTTCTTCTCCTGATCTCCTCTTTTTCTCTTTTTCTTCTTTCCTAAAACTAAACTAAACCTAAACCTAAAACTTAAAAAACAGAAAAAGAAAAAAACTAAATCTAAACCTAATACTAAACAAAAACCTAAAACTAAACATAAACCTAAAACTAAACATAATCCTAAAACTAAAAAAACAGAAAAAAGGAAAAAAAAGGCAGAAGAGACTCACCTGCAGCGAGGGTGGAGGAGGGGGCGGCGGCCTGGGCGGCGGAGGAGGGGGCGGGCGGCGGAGGCGGGCGCCGGTCTGCCGGGCAGCGGGCGCTGGAGGTGCCGGGCTGGGCGAGGCGTGGCGCCAGACGGCAGGGCGGCGGGAAGCGGGAGGCGCCGGGTGGCGGGCGGGTGGTGGGCGACGGGGGCGCTAGGGCGGCGGCGGCGGGTGGTGCGAAGGGGCTGGCGAGAGGTGGGAGAGAAAGAGAGAGAGGGGGGGGGCGCCCGTTAACGCATGGGGCCTCCCTCTTTGCCGTCCGCCCCCCTTTGTCGTCCGCCTTCTTGCTCTTTGCCGTCCGCTAGCGGACGGCAAAGAGGGCCCCCGTTAGGTTTTTTTTGCAACGCGTCAGTGGGGCCCCTCCCTCTTTGCCGTCCGCTAGCCGACGGCAACGAATCTTGTTGTCATGAGCGGACGGCAAAGAATCGCTGATGGTAACCTTGGTCTTTGCCATCAGCCAGTTCTTTGCCGTCCGCTTTTTGGGTAGCTGATGGCAAAGAGCTTATTTGCCGTCCGCTAGCAGACGGCAAAGAGCTGGCAGATGGCAAAGTAGCTGATTCCAGTAGTTGGTTCAAATCCACCGTTACAGAGAGCTCCTTAGCTGGGTTTGTGAAATCCGGCCATCTGCCCCAAAAGGAGATCATGTCTTATCATGCTCCTAACCCATCAGAGGAGAAACCTCAACCCAAGGAAGGGGAGGTAATCGTGTTTACGGATCATATGAACCGGGGATTTGCTCCACCCGGGTCAAAATTCTTCAGAGATGTTTTGAATTTCTTTGACCTCAGACCTCAAGACATCGGGCCCAACTCCGTGTCAAATCTCCGCAACTTCCAAGTGTTCTTCGAAGTGTACCTTGGAGAAGAGCCAAATCTGACTTTGTTCAGAGAGCTGTTTTATTTGAACCGGCAAAATTAACGTGCCAATGGGCCCAGTCTGGAACTCGGTGGTATCTCAATCCAGCGGCGAAGAGACTGCCTTTTCCCTTATGTAGAACTCCCAAGACATCCGAAGGAGTGGAACTAGACATGGTTTTACTGCCAGGATACCTCTCCGGCTGGTGAGAACCCGCTGCCCGGCTTTCGCGCTTTGCGCTTGGAGTCCAACCACCCACTGGCTGACAAATTATCTCCTTCTGAACGTATTCCACTTGCCCCCACCATAAAGAAGATTAAGGCTCTTTTGGGCAATGGTTCGGACGACATTGATTTAGTCCGGACCTGGATTACCTGGCGGGTGATTCCGTTAAGCCGCCGACCCGGCTTAATGTGTACTTACTTAGGGGAAAAGGATGACCCGCTGCGTCACAGCCCTGACGATTTACCAGATGACACGGTCGCAGCTATGATCCAGTCACTGTTGAAAGAGGGAACTGTGGTGAATAACACCTTCAGCTTACTCCCTTCTCGCAAGAACAACCTGCTCCGGCTGTAAGTTCCTTAACCTTACAAATTATACCTTTATAAGTTTTTAAACCTTGCTGTACTCATAATTCCTCCGCTGCTTTACTCACGGGCCGATGATGCTCGGAAGGTCAAATATGACCATGAGGCTGCCAAGCAAGCTGTATGCTAAGAGAGCCAAAAGAAAAAATACCAAGACAGGGACTTCAAGGAAAAGAAGACCAAGCGCCTCCGATTTACTGAAGCTGGATGACACCTCTGAAGATGAAGAAGAGGTAACCTTTAAACATTCCTGACTCCCTTGTCATAATCTTACTGATATTAAATCTTTTCAGGAGGATACGGGAAACAGCCAAGCTCCTGGCGAAGAGGTAACTATAATCTCCTCCGACTCAGAGCCTTTGCCAAAGCACAAAATCCGACGGGTGACCCGGAAAGTAAGATTTTCACATCCTCTAGCTTATCAAGATCCTCAATTTCTTTTGAAGCAACAATAGCTTGAAAACCGGAGGAATCTTGACCAGCAAGGATGCATAACTCTCTTCCGGCTTACCCGACGTAAGCAGGAAGCGCCGGACTGAGGTCATCTCCGATTTATGTTCTGTTTATCCTTTGGCGGGTTTAATTCGTTAACCTCTCAATTCATCTGACTCCAATTATCAGGATACCTCTCCTTCCTCCGGCGAGTCTATGGAATCCAATATGCCGGCCTTCAAGACTGCCCCTGGGTAATATACCTTTGTTATCCTTAAGCTTTACCTTACTCATATTTTTATACTCACCCTTCTGCTTTTGTCCACAACAGGTGTGAAGCCCAAGAAGAGGGCAAAAAGAATAAGCCATCTGAAGACACGTAGCAATCGAGCCGAACTCGAACCGCTCGCCGGATGCTTCCACTCATCAACCGCCGCCTGAACCGGCATATGAAATTCAGGGCCATCTTCTGACCCGCCTGCCGAAGATACTTTCAACAACTCCGATAACCCGGAAATTCCTAGCCCGGTCAAGACGACTGACCCGGAAGTTGAAATTTTGAAAAGCCAGTTTGTTGAACCGGGGCGGCCTACTGTCCTTGCCAAATGTTCTGCCAAGGAAGAACTTGTCGAACGCCGAAAGGCCAAGCAGGACATCGCTGATTATACTCACTTAAGCATTGGTGATATAGTCTCGGGCTATCTGAATCAAGTGCATAACAGCCGCGACCTGGAAATTGACATGGTAAAATAGATACAGCACAAATCTAAGGTATGACTCATACTATTTTCCTGAATCTTACTTACTGTACCAGCCCCCAAGTCTACTGCTTATGAATAAATATGCTGTAGACTTAGAAATCTGGTTACTGTTAGTTTATCCAGCTTAGAAGAGAATATATTTAACCCGGGTATAGCATAATAACTTTAAACATGCGATACACATTAGCCCCTAAGTGTCAAATATCTTTACTTGTAAAATGCTTGGGACTTAATATGCATAACCCAACATGATAAATTAAAAAATTCTTCAGCATACATTAGCCCCCAAGTGTCAAGTATCTTTACTTTTAAAATGCTTGGAACTTAACGATATCTTACCATAACCTTAATGATAACCCGGCATCAACGCAGGCCTCCACAAGTCAATTTGAGTCGGAGATTGCTGACCTGAAGAGCCGCCTGGCAGCCCAAGAACTCGAAATTCAAAAGGCCGACTCCAAATTTGCATTCAGCATCTCTGAACAAGAGAAGTTGAAAAAGAATTTCGATGCAGAGAAGAAAATATGGGCTGATGAAAAGGCCTCACTAGTGACCCGGGCCGAGACAGCAGAAGCATCACTTGCCGAAGCAACCGTCGAGCTGTCCGGCTTAAAGCGCCAGATATCTCAAATGGTCTCAGCATTCTTCTGTAAGTTACTATATCTAATCTTGAATATCACAACAGTCCCTTTGATGACTATTTCAATTGTTATCTCTGGCTCACCCTATATGTATAAACGCAGGCCCCAGGAGCACAAACCTCAAGCAGAATATGCTGACCAAGCTTAAGGCGGTGTACACTCTAGTGGAACAGCTATACATCGGGTCACAACGTGCTTCGGCCATTGTGGCTTTATTAAATGATGCTCCCTATCTTCTGCAGGATGTGCTGAAGCGGCTTGCCATGCTACCCCAAAGGATTCAAGAGCTAAGGTGGGCTTCTGCCAGAACCGGGGCCATAGCTGCCTTAAGTCGGGCCAAGGCGTTACTTCCAGAGTTAGACCTGGCAGATGTTGCTCTTGGATACCCCAGCTTGAAGGAAGACGGCTCTGTATTCGATGAATCAGACTTTACCGCTTGTGTGAGAGTCGTACGTCCTGTGGCTACCATTATTGGAAATGATATTGATCTTACCAAGTATCAACCGGGTTATGATAGCGAGAACCGGAGGATTCCAACTCCTCACTATGATGACGTCAACCTGATCCCTCCAACTCGTAAGCATACCTTTGCTCCTGAAGTTGAACCAGCCGGTTTAATAGATGATGAAGCTGAATTTGAAGCCTTAAGCGGCATTGACTGGACCTCGTCAACCTTCCAGGACAAAGCATCAGACGGAGAAGTGGAGAAGGATAACCCAGAACCTTCAAGCCCACCAAAGGAGTAACTCGCCTGGCGCTTTGATTTTGAAAAACAATGCTTCATTATTCAGACTCGGGGAGTCTTGTAATAGGGTAAAAAAAACCTCTTAACTTTGTCATGCCATCGCGCATGTTTGTGACGTTTAATATTGTCGTAAGACGCCATCGTTATATACTTCCGTCTTACGTCTGAACCTTCTTGCTTTATCCTGTGTATAAAACAAAACTAGAATGCCCTTGGCGACTGATCGCATCCGGGGTCACATAAAGTATTGATAACCCGGAGTATGAACAAAAAACACCATAAAAACTGGTTTATGATTATAACCACAATAACATACTTGCTATCGCATTCGGTATATACTTCACCGCTTATGCAACCCGTAAGCGAGAGAGTTAATTGAACTCCTGAAAGTCAGCACATACAATGTTTACCTGGCCCTTAATAATACTTTACAGAGTATAATGAATAATAAACTTAATTTTCAAAGGCTTCTGATTCGAATAGGATCAGTAAACCGTTCCAAAGGGGTTAAGCTAAGATTCGAATACGATCATAAAGCCCCCAGTGGCTTTGGCGATGCAGATCAAGTGGGTATCGACAGCTATGTTACCTATGTTTGAACAGGAAGCCCCCAAGGGACCAGAAGAATTGTTTAATGACACTGATTTGAATACGATCCAGGTCAGACCCAAAGAGGTTAAGCTATGATTCAAATATGACCAAGAAGCCCCCAAGTGGGTTTGGCAGTATGCCGATCAAGTGGGTATCGACTGCTATGTTCTCTTTGGTTCGAATACGACCTATGTTTGAACAGGAAGCCCCCAAGTGACCATGGCTAGATTCAGATATGATCATAAGCCGGACCAAAGGGAAAGCCAGATTCAGATATGATCCGCTCTCTGTTGGTTGTTTCCACCACTTGTGAAAGAAGACATATAAACCTTCGAGGGTGAAAAAAGAGGTCATGCTTTATTGCTTTATATAATATATACATTGCTAAAAAAGAAAAAACTAAAACATATATATATATATATATATATATATATATATATATATATCCTGAGAGCCGGTGGCTCAATTATAGTAAGGCTGAAGATGAGCTATGTTCCACGGCCGGCGGGTCTCCTCCTCCGACTTACGTGAGTCTTTGTGCTCTCGAACATCGATAAGATAGTATGACCCGTTGTTCAAGTTTTTACTGACCACAAAAGGTCCTTCCCAAGGAGGGGATATCTTGTGCATATCGATCGATCTGGATGAGCGAGCACTAAATCGCCTTCTGAAAGGCCTCGCTTCTAACCCGGCGGGCTGTGATATCGGCGCAGGTCTTGCTGGTAAATCGCCGAGCGGGCTATTGCCAAGTCTCGCTCTTCATCCAACAAGTCAAGTGCATCCTGACGAGTTTTTTCATTATCAGCCTCAACGTAAGCCGCCACTCGGGGTGAGTCATGTCGGATGTCACTTGGCAGAACTGCCTCTGCTCCGTACACCAAGAAGAAAGGTTTATAACCTGTGGATCTGTTAGGCATTGTGTTGATGCTCCATAGCACAGAAGGTAACTCCTCCACCCAACAACCCGGAGTTCACTGTAAGGGAACCAAGAGCCGGGGTTTGATACCCTTCAAGATCTCTTGATTAGCTCTCTCTGCTTGACCATTAGATTGAGGGTGAGCAACACCAAACATCAAGCTTTATATGTTCTCGTTGACAGAACTCTTCCATGGCACCCTTGGAAAGATTGGTACCATTATCAGTTATAATGCTGTGTGGAAAGCCAAAACGAAAGATCACCTTTTTCATGAACTGAACCGCCGTGGCTGCATCACACTTACTGACCGGCTCTACTTCAACCCACTTGGTAAATTTATCCACGGCCACCAACAGGTGTGTCTTCTTATCCTTAGACCTTTTGAAAGGTCCAACCATGTCAAGCCCTGCATCGCAAACGGCCAAGTAATCAGAATCATCCTCAATTCTTGAGCCGGCACATGAACTCGACGTGAGAATTTTTGACATCCGTCACATTTACTGACCAGATCCTCCGCATCAGCATGAGCCGTCAGCCAATACAAACCATGAAGAAAAGACTTGGCCACCAGAGATTTTGAGCCGGCATGATGACCACAATCTCCTTCATGGATCTCGCGAAGTATCTACGACCCTCCGTAGGCGATACGTTAACGCTGAAATGCCCCAAAGGACGCCAAGGGTGATGCAACTCGCCATGAACAATTGTCATAGATTTGGACCGCTCGATGATTTGTCTTGCCAAGGTCTCATCCTCGTGCAACTCTCCCCGGGTCATATAAGCCAAATACGGGATGGTCCAATCTGGGATAACATGAAGAGCTGCCACCAGCTGTGTCTCCGGGTCTGGCACTGCTAGTTCTTCCTCTGTAGGCACTTTGACAGAAGGGTTATGCAAAACATCAAGAAAGGTATTAGGCGGCACCGGCTTACGCTGAGACCCCAGCCGGCTTAAAGCATCAGCCGCCTCATTCTTCCTCCGATCAATGTGCTCTACTTGATAAACCCTGAAGTACCCAGCCACCGCATCAACTTCACGGCAATAAGCCGCCATAAGGGGATCCTTGGAGTCCCACGTGCCTGACACCTGTTGAGCGACGAGGTCTGAATCGCCCAAGCACCTTACCCGGCTCAAATTCATCTCTTTGGCCATTCGGAGACCATGGAGTAAAGCCTCATACTCAGCTGCATTGTTAGTACAGGGAAACATAAGCCGGAGCACATAGCGAAATTTGTCCCCTCGGGGGGAAGTTAAAACGACTCCAGCCCCCGAGCCTTCCAACTGCCTGGACCCATCGAAGTGAATAGTCCAATATGTGTTATCTGGCTTCTCCTCAGGTGCCTGCAACTCCGTCCAATCATTGATAAAATCCACCAAGGCTTGAGACTTGATAGCTATACGTGGCATATACTTCAAACCATGAGGCCCAAGCTCAATGGCCCACTTGGCGACTCGTCCCGTGGCTTCCCTGTTCTGGATGATGTCTCCCAAGGGGGCAGAACTTACCACAGTTATAGGATGACCTTGGAAGTACTGCTTCAGCTTCCGGCTTGCCATGAACACCCCATAAACAAGTTTCTGTCAATGTAGATACCTTTGCTTGGACTCTATGAGCACCTCACTGATGTAATAGACCGGCCGTTGAACCGGATGCTCCTTGCCAGCCTCCTTACGCTCCACCACGATGGCAACACTAACAGCTCGTGAGTTAGCAGCCACATACAACAGTAACGGCTCTTTATCAATGGGAGCCGCAAGAACCGGCGGCTCAGACAATTGTCTCTTTAAATGTTCAAAGGCAGCATCAGCAACCTCACCTGCATAAAAGTGTCTGTTTTCTTCATCATCTGATACAGTGGTAGAGCCTTCTCACCTAACCGGCTTATGAATCGGCTTAAAGCAGCGATGCGATCCGCCAGTCGCTGAACATCATTGATGCATGCCAGTTTAGCCAGAGAGGTAATCGCCTTGATCTTCAACGGGTTAGCTTCAATGCCCCTGTTCGAGACCAGGAATCCCAAAAGTTTGCCTGCAGGTACACCAAATACACACTGTCCGGGTTAAGCATCATCTTATAGACCCGGAGATTATCAAAGGTTTCCTTCAAATCAGATATCAAGGTTTCTTTCTCTCTAGATTTCACCACAATGTCATCTACATAAGCATGAACATTGCGCCCAATCTGATTGTGGAGACAATTCTGTACACACCGCTGATAAGTCGCATGGGCACTCTTGAGCCCAAATGGCATAGACACATAGCAGAAGGCTCCAAAAGGAGTAATAAAAGCCATTTTCTCCTGGTCCTTAACTGCCATTTTGATCTGATGATATCCAGAGTAAGCGTCCAAAAAGCTCAAACGCTCGCAACCCGCCATAGCATCAATGATTTGATCAATACGGGGTAGAGCAAAGGGATCAGCCGGACAAGCTTTATTTAAGTCCGTGTAATCCACACACATCCGCCAAGTGCCATTTTTCTTGAGCACAAGCACCGGGTTAGCCAATCACTCCGGGTGAAAAACTTCCATGATGAACCCAGCCGCTAAGAGCCGAGCGACCTCTTCCTCGATAGCTTTCCGTCTTTCCTTATGGAATCGTCAAAGAAATTGCCTGACCGGCCTATACTTCGGATCAATATTAAGAGTGTGCTCAGCGAGTTCTCTCGGGACACCCGGCATGTTAGAAGGTTTCCATGCAAAGATGTCCCGGTTCTCACGGATGAACTCGATGAGCGCGCCTTCCTATTTGGGATCCAAATTGGTACTGATGCTGAACTGCTTGGAAGAGTCACCTGGAGTGAAGTCAACAAGCTTTGTTTCAGCAGCCGACTTAAATTTCAATGCCGGGTCATGCTCTGTAGTTGGCTTCTTTAAAGAGGTCATATCCGCCGGGTCAACGTTATTTTGATAAAATTTTAGCTCCTCTTCTGCACAAACAGACTCAGCATAAGCCGCATCGCCTTCTTCACATTCCAAGGCTACCTTTCGACTCCCATGCATGGTGAAGGTGCCCTTGTAACCCGGCATCTTGAGCTGTAGATAAACATAACACGGTCGCGCCATAAACTTGGCATAAGCCGGCCGTCCGAACAGAGCATGATATGGACTCCTGAATTTGACTACCTCAAACGTCAATTTCTCAGCCCTGGAATCATATTCATCTCCAAAGGCTACCTCCAGCTCAATCTTGCCAACTGGGTACACCGACTTACCAGGCACCACTCTATGAAAGACAGTGTTGGATGTCCTTAAATCCTTGTCAGTTAGACCCATACGACGAAAGGTTTCATAATAGAGAATGTTGATACTACTACCTCCGTCCATGAGTACCTTAGTAAATTTATATCCACCAACTTGAGGCGCCACCTCCAAAGCCAATCGACCGGATTATCAACCCGGGCGGGTGATCTTCCTGCTCCATATGATGGGTTGTTACGACCACCTCAAATAACGGGAACTGGCTCAACAGAATTTACAGCCCTCTTGTGGACCTTGATCACGCTTGCACAAATTAGTGGTAAACACATGATACCGCCCACCGCTTAACCGCTTCGGTGGCACCGATAACTGACCATCGCTGCTGTCCCCCTTGGCCAAAGTTCTTTGTTGACTATAGCCGCCTTTGACTTCCCTAAAAGCCGGAACTTGAACCGCCGCCCGGGCCATGAAAACCACCGGCCCCTGAGCTGTCTCCTGATCCATGATTGCCATCAAACATGTTGGAATTCTTGAAAGCCTTCATGATCGCGCAATCTTTCCATAAGTGGGTGGCGGGTCATTCCCGAGTACCGTGTCTCGGGCAAGGCTCATTGAGAAGCTGCTCAAGAGACGGGCCCGAGCTGCCAGATCGAGGGGCGGTCTCCCCTTACGTTTCTGGTTGTTACCTTGTGCATTGGCATTGGCCACAAACTCCGGGTTACCCTCCGCCTTACGCTTGTTGCCTCCTTGACTTGCCGGGTTATGCTGCTGGCCCTTTCCATTGCCATTCTTCTTTCCCTTCCCTGCCTTTTCCTCATCACACGCGGGATCCTTGGTACTATCAGAATCGGCGTATTTGACTAAGGCCGCCATCAGCGTACCCATATCGTTGCAATCACGCTTAAGGCGTCCCAGCTTCTGCCTCAGCGGCTCAAAGCGACAATTCTTCTCCAACATAAGTACCAAGAAGCCGGCATCCATCTTATCGATGAGTGTATTATTTCCTTGACCCGGCGCACCCAATGAGTTGTGGATTCACCTTCCTCCTGCTTACAATTGGTCAAGTCCACAATTGACATAGACTGCTTGCAAGTGTCTTTGAAGTTCTGGATAAACCGGGCGCTTAGCTCTGCCCATGAGCTAATAGAATTAGGCGGCAAACCCTTTAACCGAGACCGGGCCATTCCATCTAACATCATAGTGAAGTACTTGGCCATCGCTGCGTCGCTGACCTCCAATAGCTCCATGGCCATCTCATAACTTTCGATATATGCCCCGGGCTGTAAGTCGGCCGTGTAATTCGGCACCTTTCGAGGTCCCTTCAAATCCTTGGGTAGACGTACATCCCGCAGAGCCGGCACCAAACAAGGGACACCACCGATTCTAGTGGCCACTCCTGCTCCAACAGAAGTCGTCGGATACTCTGGGAGACCTTCATATGTCGCCTGCTGAGTTGCTAGCTGAGCCGCCCGCTCGTCCTCCTGACGTATTCGGTCTTGCACCGGGTTATAGCCACCGGGCTGGTTACGGCGCTGGGCATTGCTTGATAAAGCTTCTGACTCCATGTGCCTGCTGTAACTCGGACTCCGGTTTTGACGAGGTGCTAGCCAAGGCGGAGGGGTTGAATGAATCCTATCCCTACTGTAAGAATAGGTCTCTTGCTGCGCCAAGGCCGTTTGAATTAGATCTCTGACCCTCCGGGTCTCCACCGCTGTCGGGTCATCACCATCCACTGGAAGAGCCGCCAAACGTGCCGACGCTGCTATCAAGTTCTCCATGGGGTTGGAGAAGTGACCTGGTGGTATTGGTATGTATCGGGTGTAGCAACCCGACCCGAATGGGTCAAGTCTCTGTGCTTAAGTGTCATCCCTAGATTGGTATGCTGACACACACAGTACTCGAGAATTTATAACAGAGGTAAATCACATGTATAAAGTAACGTAAATACTATTACCTCAACCCAAAATATAGCGGAAGCAACAAGGTTGTGGATTCCCATCAACACCAACGGCAAAGTTGAGTGTAGAAATCATAACCCTAACGTATCACTTACTCGTCGTCTGAAAAGTCTGCAACATGAAACGTTGCAGCCCGAAAACGGGTCAGCACATGGAATATGCTGGCAATGTAACACATAGAGAGTAATGGAAGAAAAAGCCTATACTACATGCATATATGGCTGGTGGAAAGCTCTATGGTTACAGTTTTGCGTAAAGCCAAATTTTCCCTACTGCAAAGGAATAAATTTATTTAACTATCATGGTGGTTGTTAAACATTGAGAACGGTTGACAGTATCCTCAATCCCAATTAAAAGTACTCATTAAACCCAAACAAATTATATTAAGTAACGTGATGAGATCAACATGATAATCCAAGAACTAGATACTCATGATGTCCATAACCGAGGACACGGCTAATCATAATTAGTTTATACACTCTGCAGAGGTTTGCGCACTTTTCCCCACAAGACTCGATCGCCTCCGTTGGTTTCTCGCACTACATGGTGTTTGAGAGACGGATGACCGAGACATAGTCTTTCAGAAGCGCTAGCACCTTACATGTGGGTAGACCGTACCAACCTACAACCCCTACATCTGCTAGTCTACCCGTAAGAGTTCGCACAACTTAGTCAACTAAGACAGAGCCCATAATTGCTTGTGGCTGCACACAGAAGTTTCTAGTTTGAATAATCTCATGATCCCTTTGAGCCTGGGTGGCGGACCGTAGGATGATCACACGGTATATCCCCGGGATCTCCTAGGACAACATGGTATATCCCAGTGTCCGGGCAAGTCCACTGGTATATCCCCAGGGTGCCCCTAGTAATCCACCCAGATGTGTATTTAAGTTGCCACCTTAAGTTGAGCCATTAAAGAACAATCTCACATCTGTCATGGATTTCACTCATACCCAAACCACATCTACGAGCATAGCATAGAAATATAAGTAACGCGTAGAAGTAACTCCCAAGGGTTTGATAGTAACAGGGCAATAGGTTCCTACCTCAACTACTTCCCATAACCCACAATTTAAATAGATCCTAATCATGCAAGTGTTTGAGGATAGATCTAATGCATAAAAACTGGGTATGAGAAAAGTATGATCAAAGTGTTACTTTCCTGCAATGTTTACGAAGACGATTCGCACTCAAAACTCTTGATAGATCTACTTGTCACACTCCAGTTAATCTATCGTAAGCAATCAATAGTAACCACACATAAGCAATCACTCAAAAGATCGGGAAGAACGAAGAAAACGATTCAAAAAACATCAAACCAAGCAAATAACTCTTGCAACATAAAACAATTTCTAACAGTACCAAAATTATGTGAATTTGTCCTTATTATAAAGTTTAGGTCAAGAGCTTCGATTTGCAAAAAGATTCAATTAAATCAGAGTTACGAATCTCAAGTTATGATCAAACGAAGTTTGAATTCAAATCTGATCTAATTCAAATTTTAAAATTTCAAAAACATGTTTGAGTTGGATTACTGGATAGAGGGGATCATAACGAAGAAGTGGGCGTTGGTTTCGTTGTATTTGGACTAACGAGTAAAAAGTTACGGTCGTTTGAAAAACAGGGACTAATCTATAAAAGAAATATTCACGGATGGGTCCCTGGCTGAAATCTATAATAAAAAGAAAAATCTACCGAGCGAACGCTCGCTAACAGAACCTAACGAACGAAAATCGTTCGCTACCGAACCTAACTAATGAACGTTCGCTATTTAGCAGAAAACGGTTTAAAAAAACAAACTCGATCTGGTCCATTGGATCCAGATCTAACGGTGGGGGAGGAGTAGGGAGTTACCGCGGCGGCGGAAGTCGCCGGCGACGAGGGAGACGGCGGCGGCGGCTCGGGTCCGGCCGGGGCAGTGGCTCCGGTCGTCGAGGAGGGCAACGGAGAGGTCGGGGAGAGGCGGCGCGGCAAGACGAGGAGGATGGCGGCGTCGGTGGTGTGTGCGGGGACGGGACGGAGCGAGGCAGTGGCTATGGATCTCGGCGGCGGCGGGCGGCTTGTGCACGGGCAAGGCCAGAGAGGAGAGAGAGAGGGTCCGGGCGCGGCTTTATAGGAGGGAGGGACCCAGTGGGCGTGGGGAAGGGGCACGAGGCTGAGTCCGGCCGGACTCCGGCTGGCGGCGGCGATGCTCGGGACTCTGTCCCGAGCTCGGGGACGAGCACGGAGGTGGGCTGGGCCTGCGGCCTGGCTCAGGTGCTGGACCGGCCCAGTCGGCGAGGGGAAGGTTTTTTTTAATAAACATTTCCCAGACAAATGAAATAATAAAAACAAATTAAATGAAAATATTATATGGGCATATAATATATCAAAATTTCAGAAAAAGATTTTCTACAAATGGACATTATTCTAGAGTCAAATAAAATACACACAAATTCAAATAATTCAAACAGTGCTAATGCCCTAATAAAATCCACCGAAAATCATTTTAAAAATACCAAAATGACTTCAAATTAATTTCTCTCCAATTTTCTGATGTAGGGAATCATGTTACCCTATTTTCCATATATTTTATTTTTGGAGAAAAATAATTTGAATAAAACTCAAATAACTCCAAATTGAAAATAAATTCAAAAGAATTTTGAATTTAATTCTTTGAAACTCCCAACTCATATTTCATATGTTTTGAAGAAGTCATTTTATCTTCGCTCGTGGAAATCATTGAGTTGCATAGAGTTTCAGAATTGGAAATATTTTCGAAATGAAATTCAAATATTTTCAACACCCATTGTCATTTAAATAAATGGAAGAATTCATGTCATCTTCTCTCTAGGGTTTTGTGATGAAAAGAATTTGAATTCCCGAAGATCATAAAAGCGAAATGAAAGTTTGGGAAAGTCCTTTTATTCCCTCTCATTTAACTTTCAAAAAGTTTCAAATTCACTCACTTTCAGTCAATCAATCAAACAATCAATCAAATCTATCTATTTAATATAACATTCCAAAATTTAGAATTTTGGGATGTTACAAACTACCACCCTTAAAATGGATCTCGTCCTCGAGATTCGGAGAGGCTAGAAAGAAATAGGTTAGGGTTTGGGGGTCTTCTCAAAATCCATCGATCATCATAGGGGGTCTGGGGTGCTACCACCCTTAGAGACATGGTTACGGTTCCATCAAAACTCATATACTCCATCCTTATTACTGACAGTGTCGG
This sequence comes from Aegilops bicornis, assembly GCA_021605145.1. Taxonomy (NCBI): domain Eukaryota; kingdom Viridiplantae; phylum Streptophyta; class Magnoliopsida; order Poales; family Poaceae; genus Aegilops; species Aegilops bicornis. The sequence continues at coordinate 759,914,953 of CM038671.1, read as the reverse complement.
TCTTCTCAGTCTTCTCAGATCGTAAGGATAATTCCTTCTCTAGGCTCTCTTCCGGTAGTGGCATAACCTTTTCCTCAATACTTTTGTCCTTTCATCTTGGTAAGGTTATTCCGAGACTGGGTCTTCTTAGCTGACGGGTCTGGCGCCAATACTAATCAGATATCGATATCTCATGGTGGTCAACAATTTATGGTTTGTCCTGCAGGAAATGGGTCTGGGTTGAACCTCACCGTATAACCTACGGTTGGCAACAACTGCCGTGTACAAGGGAAAAAATACCTATACCACTCTAAGGTTTAAACAAGGTTTTGATCGTCGTCTCTCTACTATAGGTAAGTCACTCAGATTTACCATCCCATATAGCAAAGCAAATAATAAGAGTAAGTCGGTATGGTGATCAATCCATCCCGCACCCAAATCATTACCTTGTACATGGTTTAGCGAATCTCGCATTCTAACACTCGGTCATTCTCACAAGCATTGCAGAATTTCTCTTGTCGACGAACCAAGTTCGGATAAATCCATTGATTCTGCAAGCCAAACAAACATCTATCGTTCCTTAACAACTCTCAGGTTTTGCGTAAACTCCTATAGGATCGTCTGTCGATAAAATCATAACTTCTTCCAGGGTTTTTCCTTCAGAAAGAGTGTGCTTGCTTCTTGGCAGGTCCTGGGGCCTGTGGGTTATGGCCCATCTCATCACTTGTAGTCCTTGAACTTATCCTCAGGCTTCTGATCATTATTCCAACATACAACTTCCTGGCATACTTAAATTCCATCCAATTGTATTGTCTTTCTTCCTTCTATTTGTACCAAACTAAGACGTGATTACTCAGACTCATCATGGAATTTCCATTGATCCATATTTCCATCATCATACCTCCTTTATATCCAATAGTAATTCATCTCTTCATCCTCGTGGGATATCCCACATACCGAGATAAAACTTATACTTATGAAGTCCATACTCCACTTTGTGGAACATCATTATCCTTTCGAGGTCAAGCGTCCTTACAGGGAATATTGGCCATCTCTACATGGCACTTCTTCAATCGGGAAACGTGAAACACATCATGAACTCCTGACAGTCCTTCAGGTGACTCCAACTTGTTGGCCACTTCTCCCATACGCTCCAAAACTCGGTATGGTCCTACAAATCTCGGGGCTAACTTTCCCTTAACTCCAAATTGTTTAACTCCTCGCAGAGGAGACACACGAAGGCATGCTCTTTCTCCGATTTCATAGACTAACTCCTTGCGTTTTTTTGAGTCTGCATAACTATTCTGCCTGGACTGAGCTACCTTCAGTCTATCTCGAATCAACTTAACATTCTCTTCTGACTCCTTGATCACATTTGGTCCAAACAACTGACAGTCTCCAACTTCATCCCACATCAACGGTGTCTGGCTCCTTCTCCCATACAAAGCTTAAAAAGGGGCCATCTTCAAACTGACTTGGTAGCTATTGTTGTATGAGAACTCCGCGTAAGGTAGATTATCATCCCCACCGGATCCATAATCTAGCACTCAAGTTCTCAACATGTCCTCCAGAATCTGATTTACTCTCTCAGTCTGTCCATCTGTCTGCGGATGAAAGGCTGTACTGAACTCTAGCCTAGTACCCAAAGTCTGGTGCAGCTGATTCCAAAACTTTGAGGTAAACTGTGTTCCTCACGATAGTCCTCTAACTCCATGCGCATATACGATCCTTGTCAATTATATCTTGGGCAACTTACGCACTTGTATAGGAGGTTTTCACCGGGATAAAGTGAGCCACTTTGGTCAAGTTTAATCAACTACTACCCAGATAGAATCATGTCCCGTTCGAGTTCTGGGAAATCCGGTAATGAAATCCATGCCAAGCTTATCCCACTTCCATTTGGGTATCGGCATAGGCTGTAGTAATCTTGCTGGCTTCTGATGCTCTGCTTTTACTCTCTGACATACATCACATACAGCTACATACTCGGCAATATGTTTCTTCATACCAGTCCACCAGAAACACTCCTTCAAATCCAAATACATCTTGGTGTTTCCAGGGCGCATCGAGTATGGTGAGTCATGAGCCTCCTGAAGTATTAACTTCCTGATCTTTGCATTATTAGGCACATATACACTATCCTCAAACCATAAGGTGTCGTGCTCATCCTTACGAAAACCTTTGGCCTTTCCTTTGCTCATCCTCTCTTTTACCTCAGCAATCTCTTTGTCATCTTTCTGAGCTTCACGGATCTTTCCCAACAATGTAGACTGAACTTCCATTGCTGCCACAAAACCTTTGGGAATAATCTCCAACTGAAGTTCCCTGAGATCCTCGGCTAACTCCTTTGAAAATCCTCCGATTATGAGGGTATTCGTCCTTGTTTTCTTTATGGTTGTGTCCTATTTCTCCACAAAGCTTGTATGCACAAGGTTTCTTCATATCCTTTCCATAAGGCTTCAACTTCTGGGGCACAAGCCGAGACTTTGGCAAAGTCAACTTAAATTCCTTCCAAGTGGTTATTCCTTGCCATCCGTTGATGGTTTGGTACAACCTCCACCAAGTAGCAGAACCTCTTTCAAAGCATTGAAGAGCTTGTTGGGCCATATCCTTTCCGGCTATAGGGTTATTCTCCATGTGATCCTCCATGTTCTAAATCCATCGGTCCGTCTCCAATTGACTCATCGGTCCAGAAAATACAAGCTCATCTCCTTTCATCCTCTATGGGGTCCATGGGTTTTGGGGTGGGATAAGAGAGATCGAGAGGGATGCACAAAAAGCAAACAAAAGTTTAGAAAAGACAGGTTTTATTGTGGCTGTCGGAAAAACATCAAACAAATGACAGCTCACAATCGTCGCATCTAACGCAGGTATATAACAGGGTTTGGGCTTCTAATGGTCAATAAATCTTCAAATTCATCAAACTCCTCAAGTCTTGGTCATGTCTCCGATGGCTTCTTCTGATCATGCTTGTCCTTCTAAAATTCTTTTGCTAGATCATCTCTGTTGTCGCAAAGTCTCTCGTGGCGTCCTTAAATATTTCTGGAGTTACGTTCCAACTTCTGGATTTCATCAACCTCGACATGAACGATGATCCTACTGTCCTTCAGTCCTGACGAGTCTTTGATGTCTCAAGGTTTAGCTCCTCCGGCTTGTCTACTTTCCAATTCTTCCATGCATATGCATGCTTAACTCAGCACGGTGACAATAGCATAAGCGGGCGATAACCTCATGGATAGCGTGTTTCTGCTCTTGTCATTTCCATGAGCTATCTCTCCATAGTTGATATCCCCTGCCTTAGGGTTTTTCCTTGACAGAGCTTTGAATTTCTAACTCTCCATGCTCCGGTCTTTCTCCAATACACCTTGATCTCGGGTATTGATAACTTCCATGGTCCGTAAAATTCCATAAGCATAACCTTCCTAGGTCATAAGATCTGGGAATTCTTCAGAGCCTTCAAAATCTCCTAGTCTTCGGAGTCTTCAACAATTGTAGTTTCCATTTACACGGTAAAATCCTCTTCATTCCAAATGGTCTTAGTTGTCTGATATCTTATCTCCTTGGAGTGGTCTCATCGGTCGAATCTTCAAATGGTCAAAAGGGGAAAGGGTATGGTCTCTATAAAAGGGAATATTTGAACAAGCTCAGAAGAGAAGAGAGGTAAAATATCTTTTGAAAATGAAGTTGTAGAGAAAAATCTTTCCTATGGGCTTGTCAGTTTCTAGGGTCACGTCCTACAGTCAACATGTGCTCTGATACCATCTTGTAGCGACCCGACCCGAAAGGGTCAAGTCTTCGTGCTTAAGTGTCATCCTCGGATCGGTATCTTTGACACACACAGTACTCGAGGATTTATAACAGAGGTAAATCACATGTATAAAGTAACGTAAATACTATTACCTCAATCCAAATATATAGCGGAAGCAACAAGGTTGTGGATTCCCATCAACACCAACGGCAAGGTTGAGTGTATAAATCGTAACCCTAATGCATCACTTACTCGTCATCTGAAAAGTCTGCAACATGAAACGTTGCAGCCCGAAAACGGGTCAGCACATGGAATATGCTGGCAATGTAACACATAGAGAGTAATGGAAGAATAAGCCTATACTACATGCATATATGGCTGGTGGAAAGCTCTATGGTTACAGTTTTGCGTAAAGCCAATTTTTCCCTACTGCAAAGGAATAAATTTATTTAACTATCATGGTGGTTGTTAAACATTGAGAATGGTTGACAGCATCCTCAATCCCAATTAAAAGTACTCGTTAAACCCAAACAAATTATATTAAGTAATGTGATGAGATCAACATGATAATCCAAGAACTAGATACTCAAGATGTCCATAACCAGGGACACGGCTAATCATGATTAGTTTATACACTCTGCAGAGGTTTGCGCACTTTTCCCCACAAGACTCGATCGCCTCCGTTGGTTTCTCGCACTACAGGGTGTTTGAGAGACGGATGACCGAGACATAGTCTTTCAGAAGCGCTAGCACCTTACATGTGGGTAGACCGTACCAACCTACAACCCCTACATCTGCTAGTCTACCCGTAAGAGTTCGCACAACTTAGTCAACTATGCCAGAGCCCATAATGGCTTGTGGCTGCACACGGAAGTATCTAGTTTGAATAATCTCATGATCCCTTTGAGCCTGGGTGGCGGACCGTAGGATGATCACACGGTATATCCCCGGGATCTCCTAGGACAACACTGGTATATCCTCAGGTGTCCGGGCAAGTCCACTGGTATATCCCCAGGGTGCCCCTAGTAATCCACCCAGATGTGTATTTAAGTTGCCACCTTAAGTTGAGCCATTAAATAACAATCTCACATCATCATGGATTTCACTCATACCCAAACCACGTCTCACGAGCATAGCATAGAAATATAAGTAACGCCAGAGAAGTAACTCCCAAGGGTTTGATAGTAACAGCGCAATAGGTTCCTACCTCAACTACTTCCCATAACCCACAATTTAAATAGATCCTAATCATGCAAGTGTTTGAGGATAGATCTAATGCATAAAAACTGGGTATGAGAAAAGTATGATCAAAGTGTTACTTGCCTGCAATGTTGACGAAGATGATTCGCACTCAAAACTCTTGATAGATCTACTTGTCACACTCCGGTCAATCTATCGTAAGCAATCAATAGTAACCACACATAAGCAATCACTCAAAAGATCGGGAAGAACGAAGAAAACGATTCAGAAAACATCAAACCAAGCAAATAACTCTTGCAACATAAAACAATTTCTAACAGTACCAAAATTATGTGAATTTGGCCTTATTAGAAAGTTTAGGTCAAGAGCTTCGATTTGCAAAAAGATTCAATTAAATCGGAGTTACGAATCTCAAGTTATGATCAAACGAAGTTTGAATTCAAATCTGATCTAATTCAAATTTTAAAATTTCAAAAACATGTTTGAGTTGGATTACTGAATAGAGGGGATCATAACGAAGAAGTGGGCGTTGGTTTCGTTGTATTTGGACTAACGAGTAAAAAGTTATGGTCGTTTGAAAAACAGGGACTAATCTGTAAAAGAAATATTCACGGATGGGTCCCTGGCCGAAATCTATAATAAAAAGAAAAATCTATCGAGCGAATGCTCGCTAACAGAACCTAACGAACGAAAATCATTCGCTACCGAACCTAACTAATGAACGTTCGCTATTTAGCAGAAAACGGTTTAAAAAACAGACTCGATCTGGTCCATTGGATCCAGATCTAATGGTGGGGGAGGAGTGGGGAGTTACCGCGGCGGCGGAAGTCGCCGGCGACGAGGGAGACGGCGGTGGCTCGGGTCCCGGGGCAGCGGCTCCGTCACGAGGAGGGCAACGGAGAGGTCGGGGAGAGGCGGCGCGACGAGATGAGGAGGATGGCGGCGTCGGTGGTGTCCGCGGGGACGGGACGGAGCGAGGCGGCGGCGGCGGCTTGCGGCACGGGCGTCAGCGCGAGAGGAGAGAGAGAGGGGTCCGGGGCGCGGCTTTATAGGAGGGGAGGGGACCCGCAGTGGCGTGGGGAAGGGGGCACGGAGGCGCGGAGTCGTGGGACTCCGGTGGCGGCGATGCTCGGGACTCATCGAGCTCGAGACAGCCGAGGTGGGCTGGGCCTGCGGCTGGCTCAGTCTTGGCCGGCCAGTAGCGAGGAAGGTTTTTTAAATAAAAATTTTCAGACAAATGAAATAACAAAAACAAATTAAATGAAAATATTATATGGGCATATAATATATCAAAATTTTCAAAAAAAGATTTTCTACAACATGGACATTATTCTATAGTCAAATAAAATACACACAAATTCAAATAATTCAAACAATGCTACTGCCCTAATAAAATCCACTGAAAATCATTTTAAAAATACCAAAATGACTTCAAATTAATTTCTCTCCAATTTTCTGATGTAGGGAATCATGTTACCCTATTTTCCATATATTTTATTTTTGGAGAAAAATAATTTGAATAAAACTCAAATAACTCCAAATTGGAAAATAAATTCAAAAGAATTTTGAATTTAATTCTTTGAAACTCCCAACTCATATTTCATATGTTTTGAAGAAGTCATTTTATCTTCGCTCGTGAAAATCATTGAGTTGCATAGAGTTCCAGAATTGGAAATATTTTCCAAATGAAATTCAAATATTTTCAACACCCATTGTCATTTAAATAAATGAAGAAGTCATGTCATCTTCTCTCCAGGGTTTTGTGATGAAAAGAATTTGAATTCCCGAAGATCATAAAAGCAAAATGAAAGTTTGGGAAAGTCCTTTTTTTCCCTCTCATTTAACTTTCAAAAAGTTTCAAATTCACTCACTTTCAGTCAATCAATCAAATCTATCTATTTAATGTAACATCCCAAAATCTTTCAGTTAATCAATCAAATCTATCTATTTAGTATAACATTCCAAAATTTAGAATTTTGGGATGTTACATCGGGGTGGGGCCATACTACCGTGAGGAGGTGCCATCTCTCGGGCTGAACCGGTCCTCCAGCTCCGGGTGTCATAAACTGATCGGCTTCGGGCGGGTTGCTTGGACCAGCACCGGGTGTAGTGAAAAGATTCCGAGGATCGTAAACCGGAGGCAAACGGGACTGGGTTTTCTGATGTCTCCTCCTCATGACCTCATTGGATGCGTTCAGACTCATATTAAGCTAGAAAGCCTCTGACTGGAGTCACTACGCCCGTGCGTCCAAAGCCGCCCGCTCCGTAGCTAACCTGGTGTCCTCAGCTACCAAGGCCTCCTTGGCCTGGGCTATCTCCTCATGCACCTTTGCCACCTACGCGTTATGCTCATCTTGATTTGCAGGAATAACCATGGCGGTTAACAGGGCTGTCAACTTATCCATAAGATCCATCAGCACCTGAGCCGGCGGGTGCACTGGGCCTCCTGCCACGGCCGCTCCTGACCCGGACGTTATTGCTGTTGCAGCCGTCGAGTTTTGACCGGGTTGAGTACCAGCCATGAAGACTCCTGCCCAGCTTGGCGGCTCATAGAGGTCCGGAGTACTAGAGTCGTCAGAACAGCCCCCAAGCATGCCCTCTTGGATTTGATATAAAGAATCTGTTGAACCGGCGGACGAATCATCATCCGAGGGGACGACCGTCTCGCCACCATCTTTAGCTCCTTCAGGAAGTTTTTCTCCATGGACACAGCCCACGAAGGCACGCTTCATGACGGGTTGAGCTCGGGCGGGTCTCGCACACTGAGCCGTCTCGACGAGGTCGTTGCAGTTGTCCGGCTCAGGGCCCGGCTCACCAATCCAACCGATGAAGACGTGGATTCCGCCAAAGGGGACCCGGTACCCGTACTCAATTGAGTCGGCGTCGGGGCCCCAGCCTTCGTTGTCAATGTAGATCTTGTCGCGACGACTCTTGGTCATCCGGCCCACTGCGTATCCCTTGAGCCCTTCGAAGCTGCCCTTCAAGAACTCAAATCCACCGTGCGCTGGCCCCACGGTGGGCGCCAACCGTTGTGGAATTGTCACGGCAGATGTCCTCGTGCAAGGACTTAGTCGTGGAGCCATCGCAACTAGGAAGCTTAAAGGGGTTAATCGGGACAAAGGACACGAGAGGTTTTATACTAGTTCGGCTCCTTGTGGTGAAGGAAGGCCTACGTCTAGTTGGGTTGGTATTGCTTGATGTTTCGATGACCAGGGAGAGAGATACGCTATGCCCGGCTCTCGATCAGTTGTTTCTTTCCCTAAACCGCCGGCGGGTCGCCCCCTTATATACACGGGTTGATGCCCTGCGGCTTACAGAGTCCTGGCCGGCTTATAAAAAATGTCCGGCTCGGTGACTAGTTAAATCTACCTTATGATACAAGTCATGCCATTGTGGCGGTTTACTACAATGGGTATTGAGTCGCCCGTGGGCCTTAGGCCCTCTATTGAACCGCCATCTTCACGCTTGGTCTTGGGCTTCTTTCTGGTGAGTCTCTTTGCGTAACCCGTCCCCTCCTGGGCGGCTTACACAAATAGTTATATCCCCAACATTAAAGGACTAAGGAAATATTTCTCGGTTATGGAGGTGATAAGGAGTTCGTCGTAACGGGTTACATCAATGCAAGCTTTGAAACTGGTCTGGATGACTCTAAGTCTCAATTTGGATACATATTGAAAGTGGGAGCAATTAGCTAGAGTAGCTCTATGCAGAGTATTGTAGACATAGAAATTTTCAAAAAACATACGGATCTGAATGTTGCAGACCCATTTACTAAACATATCTCACAAGCAAAACATGATCACACCTTAGTACTCTTTGGGTGTTAGTCACATGGTGATGTGAACTAGATTACCGACTCTAGTAAACCTTTTGGGTATTGGTCACATAGCGATGTGAACTATGGGTGTTAATCACATGATGATGTGAACTATTGGTGTTGAATCACATGGCGATGTGATCTAGATTATTGACTCTTGTGCAAGTGGTAGACTGAAGGAAATATGCCCTAGAGCCAATAATAAAGTTATTATTTATTTCCTTATATAGTGATAAATGTTTATTATTCATCATAGAATTGTATTAACCGGAAACTTAGTACATGTGTGAATACATAGACAAATAGAGTGTCCCCAGTATGCCTCTACTTGACTAGCTTGTTAATCAAAGATGGCTAAGTTTCCTAGCCATAGACATGTGTTGTCATTTGATGAACGGGATCACATCATTAGTGGAATGATGTGATGGACAAGACCCATTCGTTAGCTTAGCATGATGATCGTTTTAGTTTCATTGCTACTGCTTTCTTCATGACTTATACATGTTCCTCACACTATGAGATTATGCAACTACCGAATACCGGAGGAACACCTTGTGTGCTATCAAATGTCACAACGTAACTGGTTGATTATAAAGATGCTCTATAGGTGTCTCCGAAAGTGTTTGTTGGGTTGGCATAGATCAAGATTAGGATTGTCACTCCGTGTACCGGAGAGGTATCTCTGGGCCCTCGCGGTAATGCACATCACTATAAGCCTTGCAAGCAATGTGACTAATGAGTGAGTTGCGCGATGATGCATTACGGAACGAGTAAAGAGACTTGCTGGTAACGAGATTGAACTAGGTATGATGATACCGATGATCGAATCTCGGGCAAGTAACATACCGATGACAAAGGGAACAATGTATGTTGTTATGCGGTTTGACCGATAAAGATCTTCGTAGAATATGTAGGAGCCAATATGAGCATCTAGGTTCCGCTATTGTTTATTGACTGGAGATGTGTCTCGGTCATGTCTACATAGTTCTCGAACCCGTAGGGTCCGCACGCTTAACGTTTGGTGATGATCGGTATTATGAGTTTATGTGTTTTGATGTACCGAAGGTAGTTCGGAGTCCCAGAGGAGATCGGGGACATGACGAGGAGTCTCGAAATGGTCGCGACGTAAAGATCGATATATTGGACGACTATATTCGGACATCAAAAATGTTCCAAGTGATTCGGGTATTTTTCGGAGTACCAAAGAGTTACGGGAATTCGTATTGGGCCTTAATGGGCCATACCAGAAAGGAGAGAAAGGCCTCAAAGGGTGGCCGCACCCCTCCCCATGGTCTGGTCCGAATTGGACTAGGGAGGGGGCGCCCCCTTCCTTCCTTCTTCTTTTCCCTTCCCTTTTTCCTATTCCATGTGGGAGGTGGAATCCTACTAGGACTAGGGAGTCCTAGTAGGACATCACACTTGGCCGCGCCCTATGAGCGCCGGCCTCCTCCTCCCTCCACTCTTTATATAGATGGCCAGGGGGCACCCCATAGACACACAAGTTGATGATTGATCTCTTAGCCGTGTGCGGTGCCCCCCTCCACCATAATCCACCTCGGTCATATCGTTGCAGTGCTTAGGTGAAGCCCTGCGCCGGTAGCTTCATCATCACTGCCATCACACTGTCGTACTGACGGAACTCTCCGGCGCAGCTCTGCTGGATCGTGAGTTCATGGGACGTCACCGAGCTGAACGTGTGCTGAACTCGGAGGTGCCGTGTTTTCGGTACTTGGACCGGTCGGATCGTGAAGACGTATGACTACATAAACCGCGTTGTCATACCGCTTCCGCTTACGGTCTACGAGGGTATGTGGACAACACTCTCCCCTCTCGTTGCTGTGCATCACCATGATCTTGCGTGTGCGTAGGAATTTTTTTGAAATTACTACATTCCCCAACAGGTGCCGTTGTCCGTGATGATGCCGTACGGCATGCCGTAGCGCACTGCGATGTCCTTGACGAATCGAATGGCCGCTGGCCTGTCCAGCTTCTTTATCAGCCTTTCTTCGATCCACTTGGTAAACTTGTCCACCGCCACCAGCAAATGCGTCATGCCGCCTCGAGCGGTCTTGAAGGGCCCTACCATGTCGAGTCCCTAAACCGCGAAGTGCCAGGCGATCGGGATGGTCCGGTGTGCCGACGCCGGCTGGTGGCTGCGCTTGCTGAAGCACTGGCACCCCTCGTACTTGAGGACGAGCGACTATGCGTCTCCGAGGGCAGTAGGCCAGTAGAAACCATGGTGGAACGCCTTGGCCACCGGGGATCACGAGGCGGCGTGGTGCCCGCACTCGCTCTGGTGTATGTCGAGGAGGATCTCAATGCCCATGTCTTGCTCGATGCAGAGTTGGAACACGCCGGTGGAGCTGCGCTTGACGAGCTCGTTGTTGATGATGCTGTAGGCGGATGCTCGGTGCTGTACTTGCTGAGCTTCGGTCTCGTCCATAGGGAGGACTCCGTTTTCCAGGAACTCCGAGATGGGCAGGGCCCAGGATGGCACCGTCACTACGACGAAGACGGCCACTATTTCGGGCTCCGGGGTGGCAGCCCCCGAGCCGGGTTGAGCAGCCCCCGGGTTGGGTTCGGCAGTCCCCGGGCCGGACTCGGCAGTCCTCGGGCCAGGTTGAGGCGAGGCCGGGTCGGCTGGAGCAGTCCTCGGGCCGGGTTGGGGCGCGGCCGGGTCGGCTGGAACGTGGATGGACTCAGAGTCCGGAGACGGCTTGACAGATAGCTTGTGCAGATGCTCGTGGGAGACGCCGGACGGAATGGACTGCTGGGACGAGGCGATCTTGGCGAGCGTGTCGGCCGCCACATTCTCTGCGCGCGGGACGTGGAGGAACTCGCAGCCCGCGAAGAATCCGGATAGCTTTTGGACGAGGAAGGGGTAGCTTGCCATGTTGGAGTCGTGGGCGTCCCACTCGCCGGAGCACTGCTGCACCACTAGGTCCGAGTCGCCAAAGCACAGGATGCGCCGGATGCCATGTTCCTTGGCGAGCCGGAGGCCGTGCACAAGGGCTTCATACTCGGCGACGTTGTTGGAGGCGGTGAAGTGGATGTGCAGTGCGTACTTCACCCGGTCGCCCTTGGGAGAGGACAACACGATGTCGGCCCCCAGGCCGAGTCGCATCTTCGAGCCGTCGAAGTGCATGCGCCAGTGCGTCGACTCCGATGGCGGCGGCAGGTACTGGTTCTCGGTCCAGTCGACGAGGAAGTCGGCCAAAGCTTGGGATTTGATCATAGTGCGGGGCTCGTAAAGGATGGTGTGGCCGGCTAGCTCGAGCGCCCACTTGGCGACCCGGCCAGATACATCTCGGCACCAGATGATCTCGCCGAGAGGAGCCATGCTGACCACGGTGATGACATGCTCTTGGAAGTACTACTTCAACTTCTTGGCGGTGAAGTACAAACCGTAACTCATCTTCTGGTAGTGCGGGTAGTTCTTCTTCGAGGCGGAGAGCACCTCGCTTAGGTAGTAGACGGGGTGTTGGACGGCTTGGACCTTGTCCTTCTCTGGTCGCTCGGCCACCATCACCATGCTGACCGACCGCGAGGTTGCAGCGATATAGAGCAACAGCGGCTCCTTCTCGGGCGGTGCGGCCAGGACTGGTGCGGTAGAGAGCATGCGTTTGAGATCCCTAAAAGCCTCATCCATCTGGTCGTTCAAATCAAACAGCGTCGTCTTCTTCATCAGTTGATACAAGGGCAGGGCCCTCTCGCCCAACCGGCTGAGAAACCGGCTGATCGAGGCCAAGCAGCAGGTGAATTTCTGGACATCCTGCAACCGACCCGGCTTGCGCATGCGCTCGATGGCCTTGATATTCTCCGGGTTCGCCTCAATGTCGCGCCCCGAGACGAGGAAGCCGAGTACCTTTTTGGCCGGGACACCGAAAACACATTTTTCCCGGTTCAGCTTGACCTTGTACTCGCGCAGGTTGGTGCTACCTCTTGAGCACTGCGTTGGTTTTCCCTTGAAGAGGAAAGGGTGATGCAGTAAAGTAGCGTAAGTATTTCCCTCAGTTTTTGAGAACCAAGGTATCAATCCAGTAGGAGATCACGCACGAGTCCCTCACACCTACACACACAAATAAGAACCTCGCAACCAACGCGATAAAGGGATAGTCAATCCCTCAATGGTCACTTACGAGAGTGAGATCTGATAGATATGATAAGATAATATTTTTGGTTTTTTTATGATAAAGATGCAAAAGTAAAATAAAAGGCAATAAAAATAACTAAGTGTTGGAAGATTAATATGATGGAAAGTAGACCCGGGGGCCATAGGTTTCACTAGTGGATTCTCTCAAGAGCATAAGTATTACGGTGGGTGAACAAATTACTGTTGAGCAATTGATAGAATTGAGCATAGTTATGAGAATATCTAGGTATGATCGAGAATATCTAGGTATGATCATGTATATAGGCATCACGTCCGCGACAACTAGACCGAAACGATTCTGCATCTACTACTATTACTCCACACATCGACCGCTATCCAACATGCATCTAGAGTATTAAGTTCATAAGAACAGAGTAATGCTTTAAGTAAGATGACTTGACGTAGAGGGATAAACTCATGCAATATGATATAAACCCCATCTTTTTATCCTCGATGGAAACAATACAATACGTGCCTTGCTGCCCCTGCTGTCACTGGGAAAGGACATCGCAATATTGAACCCAAAGCTAGGCACTTCTCCCATTGCAAGAAAGATCAATCTAGTAGGCCTAACCAAATTGGTAATTCGAAGAGACTTGCAAAGATAACCAATCATACATAAAAGAATTCAGAGGAGATTCAAATATTTTTCATAGATAAACTTGATCATAAACCTACAATTCATCGGTCTCAACAAACACACCGCAAAAGAAGATTACATAGAATAGATCTCCACAAGAATCGTGGAGAACTTTGTATTGAGATCCAAAGAGAGAGAAGAAGCCATCTAGCTAATAACTATGGACCCGAAGGTCTGAGGTAAACTACTCACACATCATCGGAGAGGCTATGGTGTTGATGTAGAAGCCCTCCGTGATCAATGCCCCCTCCGACGGAGCGCCGTAAAAGGCCCCAAGATGGGATCTCACGGGTACAGAAGGTTGCGGTGGTGGAATTAGGTTTTTGGCTTTGTATCTGATAGTTTGGGGGTACATAGGTATATATAGGAGAAAAGTACGTCGGTGGAGCAACATGGGCCCCACGAGGGTGGAGGGCGCGCCCCCCTGCCTCGTGCTCTCCTGGTTGATTTATTGACGTATACTCCAAGTCCTCTGGATCACGTTCGTTCCGAAAATCACGTTCCCGAAGGTTTCATTCCGTTTGGACTCGTTTGATATTCTTTTTCGGGAAACACTGAAATAGGCAAAAAAAACAGCAATTCGGGCTGGGCCTCCGGTTAATAGGCTATTCCCAAAAATAATATAAAGGTGTATAATAAAGCCCGTTAATCATCCAAAACAGAATATAATATAGCATGGAACAATAAAAAATTATAGATATGTTGGAGACGTATAAAGCATCCCCAAGTTTAATTCCTGCTCGTCCTTGAGTAGGTAAATGATAAAAATAGAATTTTTGATGTGGAATGCTAGCATAATTTTCAATGTAATTCTCTTAATTGTGGTATGAATATTCAGCTCCGAAAGATTCAAGATAAAAGTTTAATATTGACATAAAAATAATAATAATTCAAGCATAGTAACCAAGCAATTATGTCTTCTCAAAATAACATGGCCAAAGAAAGTTATCCCTACAAAATCATATAGTCTGGCTATGCTCTATCTTCACCACACAAAGTATTTAAATCATGCACAACCCCGATGACAAGCCAAGCAATTGTTTCATACTTTTGGTGTCCTCAACCTTTTTCAATCTTCACGCAATACATGAGCGTGAGCCATGGACATAGCACTATATGTGGAATAGAATGGTGGTTGTGGAGAAGATAAAAAAGGAGAAGACAGTCTCACATCAACTAGGTGTATCAAAAGGATATGGAGATGCCCATCAATAGATATCAATGTGAGTGAGTAGGGATTGCCATGCAACGGATGCACTAGAGCTATAAATATATGAAAGCTCAACAAAAGAAACTAAGTGGGTGTGCATCCAACTCGCTTGCTCACGAAGACCTAGGGCATTTTGAGGAAGCCCATCATTGGAATATACAAGCCAAGTTCTATAATGAAAAATTCCCACTAGTATATAAAAGTGATATCATAGGAGACTCTTTATCATGAAGATCATGGTGCTACTTTGAAGCACAAGTGTGGTAAAAGGATAGTAACATTGTCGCTTCACTCTTTTTCTCTCATTTTTTTACTTGGGCCTTTTCTTTTTTTATGGCCCCCTTTTTTATTTTATTTTATTTTTCGTCCGGAGTCTCATCCCGACTTGTGGGGGAATCATAGTCTCCATCATCCTTTCCTCACTTGGGACAATGCTCTAATAATGATGATCATCACACTTTTATTTACTTACAACTCAATACTTAGAACAAAAATATGACTCTAGGTGAATGCCTCCGGCGGAGTACCGGGATATGCAATGGATCAAGAGTGACATGTATGAAAGAATTATGAACGGTGGCTTTGCCACAAATACGATGTCAACTACATGATCATGCAAAGCAATATGACAATGATGGAGCGTGTCATAGTAAATGGAATGGTGGTAAGTTGCATGGCAATATATCTCGGAATGGCTATGGAAATGCCATAATAGGTAGGTATGGTGGCTGTTTTGAGGAAGATATATGGTGGGTGTATGATACCGGCGAAAAGTGCACGGTATTAGAGAGGCTAGCAATGGTGGAAGGAAGAGAGTGCGTATAATCCATGGACTCAACATTAGTCATAAAGAACTCATATACTTACTGAAAAATCTACAAGTTATCAAAGCAAAGAATTACGCACATGCTCCTAGGGGGATAGATTGGTAGGAAAATACCATCGCTCATCCCCGACCGCCACTCATAAGGAAGACAATCAATAAATAAATCATGCTTCGACTTCATCACATAACGGTTCACCATACGTGCATGCTACGAGAATCACAAACTTTAACACAGGTATTCCTCAAATCCACAACTACTCAACTAGCATGACTCTAATATCACCATCTTCATATCTCAAAACAATTATCAAGCATCAAACTTCTAATAGTATTCAACACACTCATAAGGAAAATTTTACTAGTCCTGGATGCCTATTACTTTAGGACTAATTTTTTCAATTTAAGAAAATTACCATGCTGTTTTGTAGGACTCTCAAAATAATATAAGTGAAGCATGAGAGAACAATAGATTCTGTAAAACAAATCCACCACCGTGCTCTAAAAGATATAAGTGAAGCACTAGAGCAAAAACTATATAGCTCAAAAAGTATAAGTGAAGCACATAGAGTATTCTAATAAATTCCGAATCATGTGTGTCTCTCTCAAAAGGTGTGTACAGCAAGGATGATTGTGGTAAACTAAAAAAAGAAAAGACTCAAATCATACAAGACGCTCCAAGCAAAACACTTATCATGTGGTGAATAAAAATATAGCTCCAAGTAAAGTTACCGATGGAAGTAGACGAAAGAGGGGATGCCTTCCGGGGCATCCCCAAGCTTTAACTTTTGGTGTCCTTAGATTATCTTGGGGTGCCATGGTAATCCCCAAGCTTAGGCTCTTTCCACTCCTTGTTCCATAATCCATCAAATCTTTTACCCAAAACTTGAAAACTTCACAACACAAAACTTAACAGAAAATCTCGTGAGCTCCGTTAGCAAAAGAAAACAAAACACCACTTCTAGGTACTGTAATGAAATCATTCTTTATTTATATTGGTGTTAAACCTACTGTATTACAACTTCTCTATGGTTTATAAACTATTTTATTAGCCATAGATTCATCAAAATAAGCAAAGAACACACGAAAAACAGAATCTGTCAAAAACAGAACAGTCTGTAGTAATCTGTAACTAACGCAAACTTCTGGAACTCAAAAAATCTACCAAAATAGGAAGACCTATAAAATTTGTTTATTGATCAGCAGCAATTGGAATCAGTATTTTATCCTGTTCTGGTGATTTGTAACAATTGTTTTCGTGAACAGAAAGTTTCTGGAATTTTCAGCAAGATCAAAAAACTATCATCCAAGAAGATCCTATAGGTTTAACTTGGCACAAACACTAATTAAAACATAAAACAAGTATCACCGGAGTCTAGATCAAATATTAATTCCTAAACAGAAGTAAAAACCAAAAACTAAAATAAAATTGGGTTGTCTCCCAACAAGCGCTATCGTTTAACGCCCCTAGCTAGGCATAAAAGCAAGGATAGATCTAGGTATTGCCATCTTTGGTAGGCAATCTTTGGTAGGCAATCCATAAGTGGCTCTCATAATATATTCATATGGTAATTTAATTTTATTTCTAGGTAAGTGTTCCATGCCTTTCCTTAACGGAAATTGGAATCTAATATTCCCTTCCTTCATATCAATAAGTGCACCAATCGTTGTAAGGAAAGGTCTACCAAAAATAATAGGACATGAAGGATTGCAATATATAACAAGAACAATAAAATCTACAGGAACACAATTCCTTGCAACAATAAGAACATTATTAATTCTTCCCATAGGTTTTTTAATAGTGGAATCCGCAAGGTGTAAGTTTAAAGAGCAATCATCAAATTCGCGGAAACCTAACAAATCACACAAAGGTTTTGGAATCGTGGAAAAACTAGCACCCAAATCACACAAAGCATAGCATTCATGATCTTTAATTTTAATTTTAATAGTAGGTTCCCACTCATCATAAAGTTTTCTAGGGATAGAAACTTCCAACTCAAGTTTTTCTTCATAAGATTGCATCAAAGCATCGACGATATGTTTAGTAAAAGCTTTATTTTGGTTATAAGCATGAGGAGAATTTAGCATGGATTGCAACAAGGAAATACAATCTATCAAAGAGAAATTATCATAGTTAAATTCCTTGAAATCCAAAATAGTGGGTTCATTAATATCTAGAGTTTTGATCTCTTCAATCTCACTTTTACCAATTTTTGCATCAAGATCTAAGGATTACGAATTTTTGGAACGCCTTCTAGGTAAAGGTGGCTCATATTCAGTCCCATCATTATCAAGATTCATATTGCAAAACAAAGATTTAATAGGAGACACATCAATAACTTTTAGATCTTCATCTTTATTTTCATAGAAACTATAAGAACACGCTTTCACAAAGCAATCTTTCTTAGCACGCATCCTAGCGGTTCTTTCTTTGCACTCATCAATGGAAATTCTCATGGCTTTGAGAGACTCATGGATATCATGCTTAGGTGGAATATATCTAGGTTTCAAAGAATCAACATCAAGAGAAATTCTATCAACGTTCCTAGCCAATTCATCAACCTTGAGCAATTTTTCTTCAAGCAAAGCAATGAAATTCTTTTGTGAATTCATAAACTCCTTAACACTAGTCTCAAATTCAGAGAGCATCTTATTAAAATTTCCATAAGAGTTGTTGTAGGAATTACCATAATTATTAGAGGAATTACTAGGGTACGGCCTAGGATTAAAGTTTCCTCTATACCAGAAAAATTCACATCCATAGATTCGTTGTTATTCTAAATCAAAGTAGACAAAGGCATATCATTAGGATCAGAAAAAACACTTTTAGTAGCAAATAATTTCATAAGTTCATCCATATTTCCACTCAAAACATTAATTTCTTCTATCGAATACACGTTTTATTAGTAGATCTTTCGGTGTGCTATTAAGAGTAATTAACCATAATATTATGTAGGAGTTTAGTAGCTTCTCCTAAAGTGATTTCCATAAAAGTGCCTCCCGCGGCCGAATCTAAAAGGTTTCTAGAAGCAAAATTTAACCCGGCATAAATTTTTTTTATAATCATCCAAAGATTCAAACCATGTGTAGGGAAATTACGTATCATTAATTTCATCCTCTCCCAAGCTTCTGCAAAATCTTCATGATCAAATTGCTTAAAATTCATAATATCATTTCTAAGAGAGATGATTTTAGCGGGAGGAAAATACTTAGAGATAAAAGCATCTTTGCACTTATTCCATGAATCAATACTAATTTTAGGCAAAGACGAAAACCAAACTTTAGCACGATCTCTAAGCGAAAAAGGAAATAGCTTCAATTTAACAATATCATTGTCCACATCTTTCTTCTTTTGCATATCACACAAATCAACGTAGCTATTTAGATGGGTAGCGACATCTTCACTAAGAAGGCCGGTGAATTGATCTTTCATGACAAGATTCAACAAAGCAGCATTAATTTCACAAGATTCAGCATCTGTAAGAAAATCATTGTTGTTGGTATTGACAAAGTCACACAATTTAGTATTATCTTGAGCCATCATGACAAGCAAGCAATCCAACACATGAGCAAACAAGACGCAAGCGAAAAAGAGGCGAACGGAAAAGAGAGGGCGAATAAAACGGCAAGGGTGAAGTGGGGGATAGGAAAACGAGAGGCAAATGGAAAATAATGTAATGCAAGGGATAAGAGTTTGTGATGGGTACTTGGTATGTCTTGACTTGACTTGACTTGACTTGGCGCAAATCTCCCCGGCAACGGCGCCAGAAATCCTTCTTGCTACCTCTTGAGCACTGCGTTGGTTTTCCCTTGAAGAGGAAAGGGTGATGCAGTAAAGTAGCGTAAGTATTTCCCTCAGTTTTTGAGAACCAAGGTATCAATCCAGTAGGAGATCACGCACGAGTCCCTCACACCTACACAAACAAATAAGAACCTCGCAACCAACGCGATAAAGGGGTAGTCAATCCCTCAACGGTCACTTACGAGAGTGAGATCTGATAGATATGATAAGATAATATTTTTGGTATTTTTATGATAAAGATGCAAAAGTAATAAAAGGCAATAAAATAACTAAGTGTTGGAAGAATAATATGATGGAAAGTAGACCCGGGGGCCATAGGTTTCACTAGTGGCTTCTCTCAAGAGCATAAGTATTACGGTGGGTGAACAAATTACTGTTGAGCAATTGATAGAATTGAGCATAGTTATCCGAATATCTAGGTATGATCATGTATATATGCATCACGTCCGCGACAAGTAGACTGAAACGATTCTGCATCTACTACTATTACTCCACACATCGACCGCTATCCAACATGCATCTAGAGTATTAAGTTCATAAGAACAGAGTAATGCTTTAAGTAAGATGACATGATGTAGAGGGATAAACTCATGCAATATGATATAAACCCCATCTTTTTATTCTCGATGGCAACAATACAATACGTGCCTTGCTTCCCCTGTTGTCACTGGGAAAGGACACCGTAAGATTGAACCCAAAGCTAAGCACTTCTCCCATTGAAAGAAAGATCAATCTAGTAGGCCAAACCAAACTGATAATTCGAAGAGACTTGCGAAGATAACCAATCATGCATAAATGAATTCAGAGGAGATTCAAATATTGTTCATAGATAAACTTGATCATAAACCCACAATTCATCGATCTCAACAAACACACCGCAAAAGAAGATTACATCGAATAGATCTCCACAAGAATCGTGGAGAACTTTGTATTGAGATCCAAAGAGAGAGAACAAGCCATCTAGCTAATAACTATGGACCCGAAGGTCTGAGGTAAACTACTCACACATCATCGGAGAGGCTATGGTGTTGATGTAGAAGCCCTCTGTGATCAATGCCCCCTCCGGCGGAGCACCGGAAAAGGCCCCAAGATGGGATCTCACGGGTACAGAAGGTTGCGGCGGTGGAATTAGGTTTTTGGCTCAGTATCTAATAGTTTGGGGCTACGTAGGTACATATAGGAGGAAGAAGTACGTCGGTGGAGCAACATGGGCCCCATGAGGGTGGAGGGCGCGCCCAGGAGGGTAGGTGCGCCCCCTGCCTCCTGCTCTCCTGGTTGATTTCTTGACGTAGACTCCAAGTCCTCTGGATCACGTTCGTTCCGAAAATCACGTTCCCAAAGGTTTCATTCCGTTTGGACTCCGTTTGATATTCTTTTTCTGCGAAACACTGAAATAGACAAAAAACAGCAATTCGGGATGGGCCTCCGGTTAATAGGTTAGTCCCAAAAATAATATATAAGTGTATAATAAAGCCCGTTAATCATCCCAAACAGACACTACTAGGGAAAAGCCTAGCAGCGTTGAGTTTTGGGTGTATCGATGGCGCGGGTGCCGCGCCATCGTCTGGCATACAACTAACTTGTAGCGATGGCGGCGTGTTGACACGCTACTGCTATACATGGTTAGTTGTAGCGTGCGTTGCAAACAGCGCTATTGCTAATTAGCTGTAGCAGGTCTTATACCCCTTGCTACTGCTATTACTTTCAAAAACAAAAAAAATCTCGATCCCGTGCGTGTTGTCAATGGCAGCAATGGTAAGATCTAGCGATGATTGGCGTTGCCGGAGGCATGAACGGACAGCGGAAGACCACATCCAGCAGTGGCTGTTGGAGAGGTCCCGTTTCTATGGCAGAGCCAGGCCGCGGCGTGGGGCTCCTCTTCCCGACCATGCCAGATAGCTCCGGGTCATCCATGATGATGACCTGCACGGGCATGGACATGGGGGAGGGTGAGTCAAACCAGAGGGAGAGAGAGAAAAGGAAAACCGAGGGAGAGAGGAAGGTGATGTAGGGAGCAGCGGAGCTAGTCATCTGTGGCGAGGTGCTCCGGTGTGGTGGCGCGGGGCGGGGGCCTCCTAGACGTCGGTGGAAGACCGACGAGCTCCTAGACGCCCGGTGGCCTTGGGCGTGACCTCTTCGGCGCCATGGAGGAGGATAGGTGCATGGGCAAGAGGTCCATGTGAGAGCGTATGGAAAGTGAGAGGAGAGAGTGGTGGAAGAGAGGAGGGATTTGGGGGAGGAGATGGGGATTCAGCCGAGGATATGGCGACTTCACCTACCTCGTACCTAGTAGTAGCGAGGGCTATAAAACCGCGCTACTACTATCAACTTAGTAGTAGCGCGGGTTTATACCCCTCGCTACTACTATGGCATGTGTCGGGGGGCACGGTAGAGACCGCTTAGCAGTAGCGAGGGTTAAAAACCCGTGCTACTACTATCAACTTAGTAGTAGCGAGGGTTAAAAACCCGCGCTACTGCTAATTAGCAGTAGCGTTTCTTTTTGTGCCGCGCTGCTGCTAAGATTCTATGTATAAGGTTTTCCCTAGTAGTGAGAATATAATATAGCATGGAACAATAAAAAATTATAGATACGTTGGAGACGTATCAGTTGGCGAAAGTCTCCTTCAAATCGTCGAGGAGCGTGAGGTGCTGCTTGGTCTTCACCACGATGTCGTCCACGTAAACGTGGATACTGCGGCCGAGTTGCGGTAGCAAGCATTTCTGCATGCAGCACTGGAAAGTGGCGCTGGTGTTCTTCAGGCCGAACGACATGGTGATGTAGCAATACGCCCCGAAGGGCGTGATGAAGGACGTCTTCAGGGCGTCAGCGGGGTTCAGCTTGATCTGATGAT
Organism: Aegilops bicornis; assembly: GCA_021605145.1. Classification (NCBI taxonomy): domain Eukaryota; kingdom Viridiplantae; phylum Streptophyta; class Magnoliopsida; order Poales; family Poaceae; genus Aegilops; species Aegilops bicornis. The sequence goes on along the minus strand of CM038671.1, from coordinate 759,892,729 downwards.
AGCCGGAGTAAGCATCCAGGAAGGACAGGAGCCCACACCCTGCGGTGGAGTCGATGACTTGGTCGATCCGCGGGAGGGCGAACGGGTCTTTGGGGCAGGCCTTGGTCAGGTTGGTGTAGTCGATACACATGCGCCAGGTCTTGTTCTTCTTCAGGACGAGGACTGGGTTGGCCAGCTACTTGGTGTGAAAAATTTCCATGATGAAGCCGTCCGCCAAAAGCTTGGCGACCTCTTCACCGATGGTCCTTCTCTTCTCTTCGGAAAAGCGTCGTAGGGGTTGACGGACAGGCTTGGCGTCCTTGCGGACGTGGAGTTTGTGCTCGACCTACTTCCTCGGGATACCCGGCATGTCCTTTGGGGTCGATGCAAAGATATCCCAATTCTCACGGAGGAAGTCGACGAGCTCGCCTTCCTATTTGCTATCGAGGCGGGCACCCACGACAACGTAATTGCTGCAGCTGGGGTCTTCCGGGTTCAGCTTCACCTTCTTGGTTTCCTTGGAGGGCTTGAACGCGGCCTCGTCGGCCGGCTCCTCAGCCGGGACCTGCGCGGCCGACGCCTCCTGGGCCAAGGCGATGATCCAGTCGAGTTGGCGCCGCTCCTCGGCTATGACCAACGACTCCGCTAGCTTGGCGCCGTCTCGGGCGCAGTCCAGGGACTTGCGGTAGTCGCCGGTGACGGTGATGAGGCCCTTTGGACCCGGCAGCTTCATCTTTAGGTAGGCGTAGTGGGGGACCGCCATGAACTTGGTGAGCGCTGGCCGGCCCAGCAGCGCGTGGTACGCGCTAGATAGGTCCACCACCTCGAACCAGATTGGCTCGCGTCAGAAGTGGTTGTTGTCGCCGAACAGGACGTCGAGCCGGATCCGACCGATCGGAGAGCAGGAGAGGCCGGGAACGATGCCGTGGAAGATCGTCCGGGTTGGCTCCAGGTCTTTGGCCTCGAGGCCGAGCTTTGTCAGGGTGTCGCGATAGAGGATGTTGATGCTGCTGCCGCCGTCGACGAGAACCTGGGAGAACTTGCACAAGCGCCGGGGTGCAACGATAGTAGGGTCAAGGACGAGGCCATAACCACCAGGGTTCGGCGTGACGGCCGGGTGGTCCTCCCGGGTCCAGGTGAGGGAGTCCTGGACTAAGGGGTCCTCGGGCATCCGGCCTGTTATTCATTGGGCCGAACTGATGGGCTGTGAGGATATGAAGGCCAAAGACCATACCCGTGTCCGGATTGGACTCTCCTTGGTGTGGAAGGCAAGCTAGGCGACCGACTATGAAGATTCCCTCTTATGTAACCGACTCCATGTAACCCTAGATCTCTCCGGTGCCTATATAAACCGGAGAGCATAGTCCGAATAGGAGAGATACTCATTACCATATTCACATAGGCTAGACTTCTAGGGTTTAGCCACTACGATCTCATGGTAGATCAACTCTTGTAATACTCATATTCATCAAGATCAATCAAGCAGGAAGTAGGGTATTACCTCCATAGAGAGGGCCCGAACCTTGGTAAACATCGTGTCCCCCGTCTCCTCTTACCATCGATCCTAGACGCATAGTTCGGGACCCCCTACCCGAGATCCGCCGGTTTTGACACTGACATTGGTGCTTTCATTGAGAGTTCCACTGTGCCGTCGTCGAAAGGTTTGATGGCCCCTTCAATTATCAATAATGATGCTGTACAAGGAAGAACCTTCCTCCCCGGAGAGATTTTTGTGTTCGGCGGCTTCGTACTGCGGGCCAACTCGCTTGGCCATCTGGAGCAGATCGATAGCTACGCCCCTGGCCACCAGGTTAGATTTGGAGGCTTGAACTACGTTGCGGACACCCGCGGAGACTCGATCTTCAATGGGTTTGAAACCGCGGCGATCGCTCCCCCTCTCCTCGATGAACATGACTTGAATCTATCATCGGATTACATCCAGGAGATGGATCCTATTGCTGCAACGGCCCCAGAACCAAAGCAGATTGTGCCCTCCGAGGTCACAAAGTCTGCGGCGTTGGAGCCGCACACGGACTCGACATCCTGCAATGTTTGCGTCAATGGAACTCCGGACTCGTCTCCGGCTATACGTTTCGGACCAGGCACGCCTGCGGACACCGAGTTGCATCGGTTATCAATTTTTTTAATTTAGCGCCGCAGACATATTCCAGCATTCACCTTTGGGTGACGTGCTAAACTCTTTAAAGAACTTGTCCTTAGAGAATGACTCACAGCCGAACTATATTCGGTTCGAGCTAGAGGCGGACGACGAGGAATTTTGCTTCCCACCCGCCACCCACTTCATAGCCACCGTCGATGACTTAACCGACGTGCTTGACTATGGCTCCGAGGACATCGGCGATATGGACGACGATGCCGACAAGGAGCAAGGCCAAGACCCGCCATTTACTGGACGCTGGACGGCCACCTCTTCGTACGACATGCACATGGATGATACACCCAAAGGGTCTGGCGACGACAAAGAAGAGCCAGACGCGAATAAACCCTCTGAGACGCAGTCCAAGCGCCGGCGCCCCAAACGCCGCTCTAAGCCTCGTCGCTCAAAAGATAGAAACACTGGCACCGGAGAAAATAGCACTCCAGGCGACGCCGAAAACAACGAAGACCCTGTCGAAGCTACATCCGAACAGGAGGAACATGACAACAGGCAAGACAACCCTGATAAACAGGCCATAGAAGATGACTCAGAGGACGATAGTTACCTTCCAACCTCCGAGGAGGAGACAAGCCTCAGCAACAACGATTTCATCATGCCCGAGGATCCTCTGGAGCAGGAGCGCTTCAAGCTACAACTCATAGCCACCACAGGGAGACTGAAAAAGAAACAGCAGCAGCTTCAAGCCAAACAAGATCTGCTCGTCGACAGATGGACTGATGTCCTGACAGCTGAAGAATACGGCCTCAAGCACCCAGCCAAGAGCTACCCAATACGCAGACTGCTACCTCAGTTCGATGAGGAGGCACTAGATCCCATACCTCCCTCGCATAATGCGGACCGACTACCACGTGGTCGGGATAGAGCGGCGGACCGGCCACCCCGCGGTCGGGATAAAACGGCAACCCAGGCCGAACAGTAGCCGGCCCCCTGCCTCGCGAAAACAGGGACAGACCAGCTCGGGACCATACGTACGACCTTCGGCAGACCCTGGACAGTAGAGCTGGACATACAAGATCGATCTACGGATCGAGAGGACGTGCCTCGAGGCACGATGACAGCTACCTATTCTGACGTGACAAACCTAACCACGCCCGGGCCGAATGTCGTAGATGGACTCCATCAGAGCTACGCCGCGATGCGGCCCGGTACAGAGGTGCCGCACACCCTCTCTGCTTCACGGGCAATCTTGGATCACGAATTCGCCGAGGGGTTCAAGCCCGTCAATATCGAATCATACGACGGCACAACCGATCCCGCAATATGGATCGAGGATTTCATTCTCCATATCCATATGGCTCGAGGAGATGACCTCCACGCCATTAAATAACTCCCACTAAAGCTCAAAAGGCCAGCTCGGCACTAGCTTAACAGCCTGCCTGAAAATTCTATCGGCAGCTGGGAGGACTTGGAAGAAGATTTCCTGGACAACTTCCAAGGAACCTATGTCCGGCCACCAGACGCCATGACTTAAGCCACATAGTGCAACAACCTGGGGAATCAGCCAGAAAATTCTTGACTAGGTTCCTAACCAAAAAGAAGCAGATCGTTGACTATCCGGATGCCGAGGCCTTAGCAGCCTTCAAACACAAAGATCCGTGATTTAATGGCTAGCACGCCACCTCGGCCAAGAAAAGCCGAAGTCCATGGCATCCCTCACGGCACTCATGACCCGCTTTTGCGCGGGAGAGGACAGTTGGATGGCTCATAATAACAACACAGCCAGTGAGACAGGCCCCTCTGAGGCCAAGCATAGCACTTGCAAGCTCCGGCGCAACAGACACGAACACCGAAGCAACGACAACAACACCGATGACACCACAGTCAGCGCCGGATTCACTGGCTCCAAGTCCGGCCAACGGAAGAAGCCCTACAAATGAAACAATGAAGGACCTTCCATCCTGGACTGCATACTCAACCGTCCATGCCAGATACACGGCACCCCGGATAAGCAAGCCAATCATACCAACAGGGATTGTTGGGTTTTCAAGCAGGCTGGCAAGTTAAATGCCGAAAACAAGGAAAAGGGATCACAAAGTGAGGACGAGGAAGAAGAGCCCCGGCAGCCGAACACTGGGGGGCAGAAGAAATTCCCCCCTCAAGTCAAAACGGTGAGCATGATATACGCTACACACATCCCCAAAAGGGAGCGTAAGCGAGCACTTAGGGACGTCTACACGGTAGAGCCAGTCGCCCCAAAGTTCAATTCGTGATCGTCGTTCCCGATCACCTTCGATCTTTGAGACCACCCAACTAGTATCCGCCATGGCGGTTCAGCTGCACTAGTCCTTGACCCAATTATTGACGGGTTTCACCTAACACGAGTCCTGATGGACGGTGGTAGCAGCCTCAACCTGCTCTATCAAGACACAGTGCGGAAGATGGGCATTGACCCCTCACGAATCAAACCAACAATGACTACCTTCAACGGAGTCATACCACGCGTAGAGGCCCGCTGTACAGGCTCAATCACGCTGGAAGTGGTCTTCGGTTCTCCGGACAACTTCCGAAGCGAGGAGTTAATCTTCGACATCATCCCCTTCCGCAGCGGCTACCACACACTGCTCGGACGAACAGCGTTTTCTAGATCCAACGCAGTGCCACACTACGCTTATCTCAAGCTCAAGACGCCCGGTCCACGCGGCGTCATAACAGACAATGGCAATACGGAACACTCCCTCCGAACAGAGGACCACATCGCCGCCCTAGCAGCACAGGTATAGAGCGGCCTTCTCAAGTAGCACAATAGTGCGGCTACCGAGCCCCTGGACATCGTCAAAAAGTTCCGGACTACACTGCTGCAAGACAGCATGGCTCGTCAAGAGCAATTTGGCCTCTGTCCCAGTCCCGATGAAGTAGTGGCATTCGCACCACGTGTACATAATTACGCACTCAAAATCCCATGGACATCGACGGAGGCAGAAACTAACCCGGGATCTACAGTTCGGCTAGACCGATCCCGGACACACATATTTTCACCTTTTTCTTTCTGTTCCAGGTTCCTTTTCCCACGGGCCTGCTGACCAGTCCCTTTGAACATCAGCATACAAAGGATGCAAGCAGCATAGGTGCGTAGAGTAACCTCTATATGTCTTCTTGACTGTATTTATATTTATTTTCCAGGACGCGCACGCTGCGCCCTCCTGATTCCGGCATGTTAAATAGCCCGGAGGCTTATCGCACTATTTGTACAAGACATGCCTTGACGTACCCACCCAGTTATAATGAAAATGGTTTGCGGCCCAGTTTCTGTGGTTTTTGCCTCTTACTTCATTTTATTCCGATCTGCTTATCGGCTGCATCGGTACCCTTTGGTACGTCTCATATTCGCCAGGGGCTACTTATCGCCCCACAATACTACAACAAAGACCAAACACTTCTTATATATAAGTTCGGCACCCCGAATTTAGCATTATATGCATTGGCTCCGAATCATGTCTTTCGTTAATAGTTGGGTTTCCCGGCTCCTGTGCTTGCTACCCTATGTTCCGCTCTATCGGCTAGGGTAGTAAAGGGAGAACTACAGCGATTGTGCCCTGGCTTTGACCAGATGAGCACCTCAGTAGAGAAAGCTGAAAACTGATTATCATGATATGGCGAGAGCCGGTCAGCTGTTCGAGAGTTACAAAATCGTTGGAGATTTTTTCGCGTCATGCGAAGGATCGGCACTTCCCGATCAAGATGCGGATAGCACCCCGGCTCGGACCAGGGGCTGCGCACTTGCTTGATTATAAAACTTCTATGGCTAAGTGAGGGCGTTTAAGTCGTATAGTCTGATTGTCTTGTTCGCTGCGCTGAAAAACTCCTCCAAAGGACTATATAATTGGATCAAGATTGTTTAGATCCCATCCCGAACACCTCCGTACTACCAACGCGAGGGCAGAAGCCGACGACTGGCTAACCCTCAGATTACAAATAATACGGCCGCACAGGAGGAAACAATTAAAGCATAACAAAATTACACTACAGGTTTTGTTTCCATAATACAATGCAAGGGCAACATGAATATATTTATTCAAATGCAATGTCATGCGAACATTGAGCTGCCACAAGTCGAGACCCTTCTGTGACATCCGCAAAATATCTCTCGGGTGTGCGGTGCTCCTTGCCCTCCGGCGGCCCACTAGCAACTTCAACGGCGTTCATCTTCGCCCACCACATCTTGCAACGAGCGAAGGCCATACGGGCACCTTCAATACAGGCAGAGCGCTTGACGACGTCCAGCCGCGGACAGGCTTCCACTAGCCGCCTCACGAGTCCGAAGTAGTTGTCGGGCATAGGTTCGGCTTGCCATAGCCGGATTATCAAATCCTTCATGGCTAGTTCGGCCACCCTGTGCAGCTCCACCAGCTGCTTCAGCTGATCGGTGAAGGACAAGGGATGCTCTGGCGTCGCATACTACGACCATAATAGCTTCTCCATAGAACCTCCTCCTTCGGCTCGGTAGAACTCCGCAGCGTCTGATACGCTGCATGGTAGATCTGCAAAAGCCCCTGGGGAACTTCGAACCCGGGTTAGTAAAAGGTATTGCTTCTCTGCATATTTGCTTTTCATCTTCAATGCCTTACCCGCCGTGATCTTCCTGGCCTCCTGGATCTCCCGGAGGGCGGCCTGGGCCTCATTCCATGCGGTCTCCGCGCCCTGACGAGCCTTGGTGAGTTCGGCCTCTTGAGTCGATGCATCATTCTCCAGGGTTTCACATTTTTTCGCTGCATCTTGGAGTTCCTGCTGGACTTCTTTGACCCGGGCCTTGAGCTTCTTACGAGCGGCCTGCTGCTGGACAACTTTCTCCTCAGCCTCGCCCAAGGCCTTCTTGAGGGCCTCGACCTCGGTCACGGCTCCTGCACATATTACGACATTACAGTCAATACACAGCGCCTATGCTTTCTGATCACACAGCAAGACGTTACTCACCTTGCTTCTCCTGGAGCCGCATTGTAACCTCGCCGAGCTCGTTCTTGGTCCGCTCCAGCCTCTGCTTCAATTCAGAGACTTCGGCAGCATGCGAGGTTGCGGCCAATAGCGGCGCCTGCTTATACATACAGATTACGTTAGTCTCCTACAATGGAGGATTGATCCTCTGTCCGGTTCTTCTCGCCGAACACCGGACAGTGTCTCAGCAGCTACTGATTACTTGGGGTTTTTCTTTTTCTATGTCACTTACCTCGAAACCTGTCAACAGGTTGCTGCAGGCTTCGTTCAGTCCACTTTTGGCGGACAGAACCTTCTCGATCACCGCGCCCATAAGGACACGGTGCTCGTCCATAACGGAGGCACCTCGTAGCGCCTCCATCAGGTTATCCGGCGTCCCTGGATGGACAGGGACCACCGGCGGAGGCGGTGCACCCCCTCCTTCAAAGGGGGCTGCTCGCTCGACTCCAGGGCCATATTGGTTTCCGGAGTCGTATTCGGTTGAGGGCCAAACAGGATGCGGCAATCTTCGCCAGTCACCATGGGGATCGTCTCCCCCATGTGTCCGGTAGTGGAGGCTTCGCCTCGTGGCGCCTCCTGGACAGCATCCTGGGCTCCTCCCCGGTTCGGAGCGGCCCTCCGGGACAACACTTCGGTGTCATCCCTGGCCCCGGGGGAATAAGCAGGTGGTCGCGACATGCTCGCCATCTTTGACGGAGCCAACGAACCTCCAGACAAGGATCGTTGGAGTAGGTCGCGGGCCGGACTGCAATAGGTGCAGTTAACTATGTCAAGATAATGGAGAAAAAGGACCGAATGCGCGCATGAGCGAGCCATGTCACTTATGATGCGGCCGGGGGCTTGGTGCGGGGCGTCGTTCCGGACTGCTGTCAACGTCCCATGTGGTGTTGACCGCTGGGACACCCTTCCCCTTCTTGGGCGCTTCCGCCTCCAGATGCGCCAAAGCCGCCTTCTTCTTTTTCCTCTCCTCAGGGGGAGGATTGTTCTCTTCCTCCTCCTCCTCCTCCTCCTCGTCATCGTCCTCAGGGATGGAGGAATGAGCTGCGTCGTCTTCGGACGTCACGTCTGAAGTGCCCTTGCGACGGAGGCCACTCTTGGCCCCATTTGCCTTCTTCTTGGCCTTCTTCTCCGACGCCTTATATGGCGCCGGCACCAGCATATTTGCTAAACATGGGATGGCTGGTTCTTCAGGCAGCGGAGCCGGACACTGGATCCGCTTCGCCCTCTCCATCCAGTCTTGAAAGAGCAATAATAAAAGCTCAGATATCATCCTCGAAACAATTAAGTTAGGGGCACATAAAAAATGACATACCTCGCTGGCGGGGTGTTTACAATCCTGACCACGGTCTGAATCCGTGGCCGGTGGTTTCTCATTGCCCTTGAAGAGAAACTTCCATGCACCTTCGTGTGTAGTCTCGGAGAGCCTCACCAGGGTCCGATGCTTCTTCGGATTGAACTCCCACAGCGGGCGGCTTCGGCATTGGCACGGAAGGATCCGGCAAACCAACATCACCTGGATAACATCAACGAGCTTGACGTTCTTGGTTACCATGCTCTAAACACGCGTTTGCAGCGCTATCAGCTCGTCAGGAGAACACCAGTCCACACTCTTCTCGACCCAGGAGGTGAGTCGCATAGAAGCGCCCGAGCTGAATTCGGCAGTTGTGGCCCAGGTGGTGCTGCGTGGTTCTGTGATGTAGAACCACTGCTTCTGCCACTCCTTTACCGTATCCACAAAAGTGACCTTGGGCCAAGAGACGTTGGACAGCTTGCTCACCATGGCTCCTCCGCACTCCGCGTGCTGGCCATCTACCACCTTTGGCTTCATGTTGAAGACTTTGAGCCACATCCCGAAGTGGGGTTGTATGTGGAGGAATGCCTCACACACGATGATAAACGACGAGATGTTGAGGAAGGAATTTGGGGACAGATCATGGAAATCTATCCCGTAATAATACATCAGCCCACGGACGAAAGGGTGGAGTGGAAACCCCAGCCCGCGGAAGAAATGGGGGATGAATACTACCCTCTCGGTGGGCTTCGGCGTAGGGACGACTTGTCCCTCGGCCGGCAGACGGTGTTCGATCTTCTTCGCCAAATACCTGGCCGCCCGAAGGTCAGTAATGTCCTCCTCCTTGACGGAGGAGACCATCCACTTGCCCTGACCACCGGATCCGGACATGGTTGCTTGAGTGGAAAGGAGATGAGAACTTGGGCGCTGGAGCTCGAGATTGGGAAGGTGGAGACAGCGAGAAAGCGTGAGAAGAGGAAGAGGGAATCCTTATCTCCTTATAAGGGCAGCAAATATTAAACGCCTCCTCATTCGCCTATTCCCAAGGGCTGTGTAAACGTCACGGTTGGGTTACTCATGCCCGCATTGATGAGAATCCCGCAATAAGCGGACACGATCTCTGCTTTAACAAGACGTGCCAATAGCGACCGCGTCTTGAAACTTGGAATGGCAGAAGAAAAACGGTTCGAAATTATGATCGGGCAGACGTGATGTCATGTTGTAAAAAGCTGTCATTGAATAGAACTCGTGTAAAATATATATATATTCTCTCTGCGGTTGAGTATGGTGTGTGTAACAGGTCCGGATACAATCATCGCGTCTGAAGACTATCTTGGAGTTCGGAAGAAGGGAACCCGCCTTGCAATGCCGAAGACAATCTGCGCGCCGGACTCCTCGTCATTGAAGCCAGGTTCAGGGGCTACTGAGGGAGTCCTGGACTAAGGGGTCCTCGGATGTCCGGCATGTTATTCATTGGCCCGGACTGATGGGCTGTGAGGATATGAAGGCCGAAGACCATAGCCGTGTCCGGATTGGACTCTCCTTGGCGTGCAAGGCAAGCTAGGCGACCGACTATGAAGATTCCATCTTATGTAACCGACTCCATGTAACCCTAGATCTCTCCGGTGCCTATATAAACCGGAGAGCATAGTCCGGATAGGAGAGATACTCATTACCATATTCACATAGGCTAGACTTCTAGGGTTTAGCCACTACGATCTCGTGGTAGATCAACTCTAGTAATACTCATATTCATCAAGATCAATCATGCAGGAAGTAGGGTATTACCTCCATAGAGAGGGCCCGAACCTGGGTAAACATTGTGTCCCCCGTCTCCTGTTACCATCGATCCTAGACGCACAGTTCGGGACCCCCTACCCGAGATCCGCCGGTTTTGACACCGACACCAGGTGACCGGGCGCTCCGACCAATGCATGTATTCCGTCTTGGCCGGAATGACAGTGTTCACCTCCTACCGAAGGAGGCGCTCGCTGCGCTTGTCAACGCCGAGGCTGGTAAAGACGACGTAGATCGCGTTCGGGGCTGGGTAGGGGTCGTCGCGCATCGCGTCACTGGCTGGCGGCGATGGTGGAGGCGGAGGCGCCTGCCCTGCTCCCGGAGTCGGAGCCAGAGGAGGCGGGATGTCGCCCCTCGCGATGCGCTTGGTGATGGCGCACTGTCGGATCATGTGCGTGGACGGCCTCACGCCACTGTGGTGCTTGCAGGGAGCGTCGAGCATCTCCTCGAAGCTCATGGCGGGCTGCCATGTCGTCTTGACGGTGTTCCGGCGTTTGGCGGCCGGGTCGGCCGCGGGCGCCTGCTCGCGGCCACAACGAGCCGGTTATCATAGCACTGGGCCAGCTGATCGGCCTTGTGCTTGTTGTTCTGCTGGGTCTGCTGCTGCCGGCTTCCTTCACCGGCCGGCTTCGGAGGGGGAACCGGCTTCGCTTTGCCAGCTTCATCCAACGCCACCTGGATCTTCATGGCGGAGTCGGCATTGTCATGCTTGTCCGCCGTCACCATGAGCGCGGCCATGGTGGACGGCTCGGAGCGCAAGAGCTTGTGCTTGAGGAGGGTGCCATCCCGGCATCCATTGATGAAGTACTGGATTACCTGGACTTCGTGGACGCCCTCACAGCTGTTCCGGAGCTCGGTCCAGCGTGCGAGGTACTCGCGGCCGGTTTCCGCCGGCCCCTGGACGCACATGGCGAGTTGGCTGGGGCGGCCGGGTCGCTTGTAGGTGCCGGTGAAGTTGTGCATGAAGGCTTGCTCAAAGTTGACCGACGCGTTGATGCTGCCAGCCGGCAGACTGTTCAACCAGGTGCGAGCCGACCCCTGGAGCATGAGGAGCGCATAGCGCACGGGGAGGCAGTGGTTACCACCGGTGATGCCAATGGCGGTGGTGTAGTCGGTGAGCTAGTCCTCCGGCTTCATGGTGTCGTTATACTTGGGGGTGTCGCGGGGGAGCGTGAGCCCTTTGGTGAAGGTCTCACCCTGGATGCGTGAGCCCTTTGGTGAAGGGCTCACCCTGGATGCGTGGCCCCAAGCACGCTAGTCCGACGGGGCCGGTCTCTTCCAGCTCCTGGGAGAGGGTGAGTCGGTCGAGGCGGTGACGGGCGTCGGTGTCGTCGATGGCACGCGGGCCCAGCCGGTCGGTGACCGCGCCGCGGGGGGCCGGGTCACCTCCAGTCAGACGTCGGCTAGGTTGGAGCTGAGGGTCGAGGCGGCGTCGGACCTCAGAGGCCGTCTCGTCACCCAGGACACCGACAGTCGTTGGAGTGGGCTTGCGCCGAGTCCGGGCGCGACCAGAGTGTGCCTCGCCGGGTGGCGAGGATGTTGTGTGCTGGTTATCGCCGGGTCCAGTGACGCGGACGGAGCCGGATCCGACCGGTCTGACGAGCTGGTTGAGGTGGTCCTGCTGCGCGTTGGCCACATCGAGGAGGTCGTTCACCCTCTTGAGGGGTCCTGCAGTTCTTCGCCCGCGAGCTGGTCCAGGCCGACCGCGGCCGCCTGGGCAGCGGGCATGTTCTTCACAGGAGTCTCATAGACGGGAGGGAGAGCGCCGAAAGCACGCCCGATCGTGCCGCCCCGGGCCTGCACGTCGGCGACCCGGCTTGGCTCGGGCGCGTCCGGCGTGAAGCCGTAGGCAGCGTTGCGCTCCAGCTGAGCGGAGTCGAGGCAGCGCTGCATGGCGGCGAGCGTCTCGGTGACGTCCAGCAGGCGCTGGCGATCCTCGTTGAGACGAGTCCGGGCTTCGGCGATGTTGGAGGCGTCGATGTCGGTGCCGATGGGAACTCGGAGGCTCTGCATCATGGTGCACAGCGGGTTGGGCGAGCCGGCCCTGTCAGCTGTGGCCTTAGCTTCGGCGGCCTTCCTTGCCGCGCTCAACGAGGAGGACGCGCCAGTGTCGGTGACGAAAACCTCCATGCAGAGGTCCATCGCTCTGGCGGGAGCGCCGTCGTTGATGGAGAGCGGGGAGTCGGAAAAGCTAAGTACCTAGCTGGGGTACTCGTCGGTCGTAAGCGCATCGGAGATGCGTAGCATGGCGAAGGAGGCGGCGAGTGTGTCGATGACGTCGTTGAAGAAAATATGCCCAAGAGGCAATAATAAAGTTGTTGTTTATATTTCCTTATATCATGATAAATGTTTATTATTCATGCTATAATTGTATTAACCGGAAACTTAGTACATGTGTGAATACATACACAAACAGAGTGTCACTAGTATGCCTCTACTTGACTAGCTCGTTGAATCAAAGATGGTTAAGTTTCCTAGCAATAGACATGAGTTGTCATTTGATATACGGGATCATATCATTAGAGAATGATGTGATTGACTTGACCCATTCCGTTAGCTTAGCATTCGATCGTTTAGTATATTGCTATTGCTTTCTTCATGACTTATACATGTTCCAATGACTATGAGATTATGCAACTCCCGAATACCGGAGGAACACTTTGTGTGCTACCAAACGTCACAACGTAACTGGGTGATTACTAAGGTGCTCTACAGGTGACTCCGATGGTACTTGTTGAGTTGGCATAGATCGAGATTAGGATTTGTCACTCCGATTGTCGGAGAGGTATCTCTGGGCCCTCTCGGTAATGCACATCACTATAAGCCATGCAAGCAATGTGACTAATGAGTTAGTTGCGGGATGATGCATTACGGAATGAGTAAAGAGACTTTTCGGTAATGAGATTGAACTAGGTATTGAGATACCGACAATCGAATCTCGGGCAAGTAACATACCGATGACAAAGATGTCCCGGTTCTCACGGATGAACTCGATGAGCGCGCCTTCCTATTTGGGATCCAAATTGGTAGTGATGCTGAACTGCTTGGAAGAATCGCCTGGAGTGAAGTCAACAAGCTTTGTTTCAGCAGCCGACTTAAATTTCAATGTTGGGTCATGCTCTGTAGTTGGCTTCTTTAAAGAGGTCATATCTGCCGGGTCAACGTTATTTTGATAAAATTTTAGCTCCTCTTCTGCACAAACAGACTCAGCATAAGCCGCATCGCCTTCTTCACATTCCAAGGCTACCTTTCAACTCCCATGCACGGTGATGGTGCCCTTGTAACCCGGCATCTTGAGCTGTAGATAAACATAACACGGTCGCGCCATAAACTTGGCATAAGCCGGCCGTCCGAACAGAGCATGATATGGACTCCTGATTTTGACTACCTCAAACGTCAATTTCTCAGCCCTGGAATCATATTCATCTCCAAAGGCTACCTCCAGCTCAATCTTGCCAACTGGGTACGCCGACTTACCAGGCACCACTCCATGAAAGACAGTGTTGGACGTCCTTAAATCCTTGTCAGTTAGACCCATACGACGAAAGGTCTCATAATAGAGAATGTTGATACTACTACCTCCGTCCATGAGTACCTTAGTAAATTTATATCCACCAACTTGAGGCGCCACCACCAAAGCCAACTGACCCGGATTATCAACCCGGGGCGGGTGATCTTCCCTGCTCCATATGATGGGCTGTTCTGACCACCTCAAATAACGGGGAACTGCTGGCTCAACAGAATTTACAGCCCTCTTGTGGACCTTCTGATCACGCTTGCACAAATTAGTGGTAAACACATGATACCGTCCACCGTTTAACTGCTTCGGGTGGCTCTGATAACCTGCCTGCTGCTGCTGCTGTCCCCCTTGGCCAGGTTGCTGTTGACTATAGCCGCCTTGACTTCCCTAAAAGCCGGAACTTGAACCGCTGCCCGGGCCATGAAAACCACCGGCCCCCGAGCCGCCTCCTGATCCATGATTGCCATCAAACATGTTGGAATTCTTGAAAGCCTTCATGAACGCAGTGGGTGGCGGGTCGTTCCCGAGTACCATGTCTCGGGCAAGGCTCATTGAGAAGTTGCTCAAGAGATGGGCCCGAGCCGCCAGATCGAGGGGGCGGTCTCCCCTTACGTTTCTGGTTGTTACCTTGTGCATTGGCATTGGCCACAAACTCCGGGTTACCCTCCGCCTTACGCTTGTTGCCTCCTTGACTTGCCGGGTTATGCTGCTGGCCCTTTCCATTGCCGTTCTTCTTTCCCTTCCCTGCCTTTTCCTCATCAGACGCGGGATCCTTGGTACTATCAGAATCGGCGTATTTGACTAAGGCCGCCATCAGCGTACCCATATCGTTGCAATCACGCTTAAGGCGTCCCAGCTTCTGCCTCAGCGGCTCAAAGCGACAATTCTTCTCCAACATAAGTACCGCAGAGCCGGCATCCATCTTATCAGATGAGTGTATTATTTCCTTGACCCGGCGCACCCAATGAGTTGTGGATTCACCTTCCTCCTGCTTACAATTGGTCAAGTCCACAATTGACATAGACTGCTTGCAAGTGTCTTTGAAGTTCGGATAAACCGGGCCTTTAGCTACGCCCATGAGCTAATGGAATTAGGCGGCAAACCCTTTAACCAATACCGGGCCGTTCCATCTAACATCATAGTGAAGTACTTGGCCATCGCTGCGTCGCTGACCTCCAATAGCTCCATGGCCATCTCATAACTTTCGATCCATGCCCCGGGCTGTAAGTCGGCCGTGTAATTCGGCACCTTTCGAGGTCCCTTGAAATCCTTGGGCAGACGTACATCCCGCAGAGCCGACACCAAACAAGGGACACCACCGGTTCTAGTGGCCACTCCTGCTCCAACAGAAGTCGTCGGATACTCTGGGAGACCTTCATATGCCGCCTGCTGACCTGCTAGCTGAGCCGCCCGCTCGTCCTCCTGACGTATTCGGTCTTGCACCAGGTTATAGCCACCGGGTTGGTTACGGCGCTGGGCGTTGCTTGAAAAAGCTTCTGACTCCATGTGCCTGCTGTAACTCGGACTCCGGTTTTGACGAGGTGCTAGCCAAGGCGGAGGGGTTGAATGAATCCTATCCCTGCTGTAAGAATAGGTCTCTTGCTGCGCCAAGGCCGTTTGAATAAGATCTCTGAACCTCCGGGTCTCCACCGCTGTCGGGTCATCACCATCCACTGGAAGAGCCGCCAAACGTGTCGACGCTGCTATCAAGTTCTCCATGGGGTTGGAGAAGTGACCTGGTGGTATTGGTATGTAGCGGGGCGGGGCCATACTACCGTGAGGAGGTGCCATCTCTCGGGGCTGAACCGGTCCTCCAGCTCTGGGTGTCATAAACTGATCGCCTTCGGGCGGGTTGCTAGGACCAGCACCGGGTGTAGTGAAAAGATTTCGAGGATCATAAACCGGAGGCAAATGAGACTGGGTTTTCTGATGTCTCCTCCTCATGACCTCATTGGATGCGTTCAGAGTCATATTAAGCTGGAAAGCCTCTGACTAGAGTCGCTGCGCCCGTGCGTCCAAAGCCGCCCGCTCCGTAGCTAACGTGGTGTCCTTAGCTGCCAAGCCTTCCTTGGCCCGGGCTATCTCCTCATGCACCTTTGCCACCTCCGCGTTATGCTCATCTTGATTTGCAGGAATAACCATGGCGGTTAACAGGGCTGTCAACTTATCCATAAGATCCATCAAGACTGAGCCGGCGGGTGCACTGGGCCTCTGCTTGACCGCTCGACAAGGACGTTATTGCTGTTGCAGCCGTTGAGTTTTGACCGGGTTGAGTACCAGCCATGAAGACTCCTGCCCAGCTTGGCGGCTCATAGAGGTCCGAAGTACTAGAGCCGTCAGAACAGCCCCCAAGCATGCCCTCCTGGATTTGATATAAAGAATCTGTTGAACCGGCGGACGAATCATCATCCGAGGGGACGGCCGTCTCTCCACCATCTTTAGCTCCTTAAGGAAGTTTTTCTCCGTGGACACAGCCCACGAAGGCACGCTTCATGACGGGTTGAGCTCGGGCGGGTCTCGCACACTGAGCCGTCTCGATGACGTCGGTGCAGTTGTCCGGCTCAGGGACCGGCTCACCAATCCGACCGATGAAGACGTGGATTCCGCCAAAGGGGACCCGGTACCCGTACTCAATTGAGTCGGCGTCGGGGCCCCAGCCTTCGTTGTCAATGTAGATCTTGCCGCTGACGACTCTTGGTCATCCGCCCATCGCGTATCCCTTTGAGCCCTTGAAGCTGCCCTTCAAGAACTCAAATCCACCGTCTGGCCGCCCCACGGTGGGCGCCAACTGTCGTGGAATTGTCACGGCAGATGTCCTCGTGCAAGGACTTGGTCGTGGAGCCATCGCAACTAGGAAGCTTAAAGGGGTTAATCGGGACAAAGGAGACGAGAGGTTTTATACTAGTTCGGCTCCTTGTGGTGAAGGAAAGCCTACGTCTATTTGGGTTGGTATTGCTTGATGTTTCGATGACCATGGAGCGAGATACGCTATGCCCGACTCTCGATCAGTTGTTTCTTGCCCTAAACCGCCGGCGGGTCGCCCCCTTATTTACACGGGTTGACGCCCTGCGGCTTACAGAGTCCCGGCCAGCTTATAAACAATGTCCGGCTCGGTGACTAGCTAAATCTACCTTATGATACAAGTCATGCCATTGTGGCGGTTTACTACAATGGGTATTGAGTCGCCCGTGGGCCTTAGGCCCTCTATTGAACCGCCATCTTCACCCTTGGTCTTGGGCTTCTTTCTGGTGAGTCTCTTTGCGTAACCCGGCCCCTCCTGGGCGGCTTACACAAATAGATATATATCCCCAACATTAGAGGACTAAGGAAATATTTCTCGGTTATGGAGGTGATAAAGAGTTCGTCGTAACGGGTTACATCAATGCAAGCTTTGAAACTGGTCCGGATGACTCTAAGTCTCAATCTGGATACATATTGAAAGTGGGAGCAATTAGCTAGAGTAGCTCTGTGCAGAGTATTGTAGACATAGAAATTTGCAAAAAACATACGGATCTGAATGTTGCAGACCCATTTACTAAACATATCTCACAAGCAAAACATGATCACACCTTAGTACTCTTTGGGTGTTAGTCACATGGTGATGTGAACTAGATTACTGACTCTAGTAAACCTTTTGGGTATTGGTCACATAGCGATGTGAACTATGGGTGTTAATCACATGATGATGTGAACTATTGGTGTTGAATCACATGGCGATGTGATCTAGATTATTGACTCTAGTGCAAGTGGTAGACTGAAGGAAATATGCCCTAGAGCCAATAATAAAGTTATTATTTATTTCCTTATATCATGATAAATGTTTATTATTCATCATAGAATTGTATTAACCGGAAACTTAGTACATGTGTGAATACATAGACAAATAGAGTGTCCCCAGTATGCCTCTACTTGACTAGCTTGTTAATCAAAGATGGCTAAGTTTCCTAGCCATAGACATGTGTTGTCATTTGATGAACGGGATCACATCATTAGGAGAATGATGTGATGGACAAGACCCATTCGTTAGCTTAGCATGATGATCATTTTAGTTTCATTGCTACTGCTTTCTTCAGGACTTATACATGTTCCTCAGACTATGAGATTATGCAACTCCCGAATACCGGAGGAACACCTTGTGTGCTATCAAACGTCACAATGTAACTGGTTGATTATAAAGATGCTCTATAGGTGTCTCCGAAGGTGTTTGTTGGGTTGGCATAGATCAAGATTAGGATTGTCACTCTGTGTACCGAAGAGGTATCTTTGGGCCCTCTCGGTAATGCACATCACTATAAGCCTTGCAAGCAATGTGACTAATGAGTGAGTTGCGCGATGATGCATTACAGAACGAGTAAAGAGACTTGCCGGTAACGAGATTGAACTAGGTACGATGATACCGACGATCGAATCTCGGGCAAGTAACATACCGATGACAAAGGGAACAATGTATGTTGTTATGCGGTTTGACCGATAAAGATCTTCGTAGAATATGTAGGAGCCAATATGAGTATCTAGGTTCCGCTATTGTTTATTGACTGGAGATGTGTCTCGGTCATGTCTACATAGTTCTCGAACCCGTAGGGTCCGCACGCTTAACGTTCGGTTTTGATCGGTATTATGAGTTTATGTGTTTTGATGTACCGAAGGTAGTTAGGAGTCCCAGATGAGATCGGGGACATGACGAGGAGTCTCGAAATGGTCGAGACGTAAAGATCGATATATTGGACGACTATATTCGGACATCGAAAATATTCCAAGTGATTCGGGTATTTTTCGGAGTACCAGAGAGTTACGGGAATTCGTATTGGGCCTTAATGGGCCATACGAGAAAGGAGAGAAAGGCCTCAAAGGGTGGCCGCACCCCTCCCCATGGACTGGTCCGAATTGGACTAGGGAGGGGGGCGCCCCCTTCCTTCCTTCTCCTTTTCCCTTCCCTTTTTCCTATTCCATGTGGGAGGTGGAATCCTACTAGGACTAGGGAGTCCTAGTAGGACTTCACACTTAGCCGCGCCCTATGAGGGCCGGCCTCCTCCTCCCTCCACTCTTTATATAGATGGCCAGGGGGCACCCCATAGACACACAAGTTGATGATTGATCTCTTAGCCGTGTGCGGTGCCCCCCTCCACCATAATCCACCTCGGTCATATCGTTGCAGTGCTTAGGTGAAGGCCTGCGCCGGTAGCTTCATCATCACTGCCATCACAATGTCGTACTGACGGAACTCTCCGGCGAAGCTCTGCTGGATCATGAGTTCGTGGGACGTCACCGAGCTGAACGTGTGCTGAACTCGGAGGTGCCGTGTTTTCGGTACTTGGACCGGTCGGATCGTGAAGACGTATGACTACATCAACCGCGTTATCATAACGCTTCCGCTTACGGTCTATGAGGGTACGTGGACAACCATCTCCCCTCTCGTTGTTGTGCATCACCATGATCTTGCGTGTGCGTAGGAATTTTTTTGAAATTACTACATTCCCCAACAGGTGCCGTTGTCCGTGATGATGCTGTACGGCATGCCGTAGCGCACCGCGATGTCCTTGACGAATCGAATGGCCGTTGGCCCGTCCAGCTTCTTTATCGGCCTTGCTTCGATCCACTTGGTAAACTTGTCCACCGCCACCAGCAAATGCGTCATGCCGCCTCGAGCGGTCTTGAAGGGCCCTACCATGTCGAGTCCCTAAACCGCGAAGGGTCAGGCGATCGGGATGGTCCGGTGTGCCGACGCCGGCTGGTGGCTGCGCTTGCTGAAGCACTGGCACCCCTCGTACTTGAGGACGAGCGACTATGCGTCTTCGAGGGCAGTGGGCCAGTAGAAACCATGGTGGAACGCCTTGGTCACCGGGGATCGCGAGGCGGCGTGGTGCCCGCACTCACTCTGGTGTATGTCGAGGAGGATCTCAATGCCCATGTCTTGCTCGACTCAGCGTTGGAACACACCGGTGGAGCTGCGCTTGACGAGCTCGTTGTTGATGATGCTGTAGGCGGATGCTCGGCGCTGTACTTGCTGAGCTTCGGTCTCGTCCATAGGGAGGACCCCGTTTTCCAGGAACTCCGAGATGGGCAGGGCCCAGGATGGCACCGTCACTACGACAAAGACGGCCACTATCGGTCTCCGGGGTGGCAGCCCCCGAGCCGGGTTGAGCAGCCCCCGGGTTGGGTTCGGCAGTCCCCGGGCCGGGCTCGGCAGTCCCCGGGCCGGGCTCGGCAGTCCCCGGGCCGGGTTGAGGCGAGGCCGGGTCGGCTGGAGCAGTCCTCGGGCCGGGTTGGGGCGCGGCCGGGTCGGCTGGAACGTGGATGGACTCGGAGTCCGGAGACGGCTTGACAGACGGCTTGTGCAGATGCTCGTGGGAGGTCCACACATTTGTAGATGAACCAATGACCTCCTCCTTTCCAAATCAGGCATATTCAAATACACAGTTTACGGAACCTTCTCCATTTATAGGTTGGAGGCAGCACCGCTGCAAATCATATAATTTGCTTACGACCCAAATGCATCTGAACTATAGCGATTACTAAAAGGTTAGGCACAAGTTACCATATTTCATTGTAAATAATGTACTGGACAAACACATGGCTGCAGTCTCTGAAAAGGCCAGCACCAGCAAACATTGATGCCTCTAGTGAAATTTGTGAGTAGTGGACAGAAAAATGAAAGTCAATTTAGTATATTCCATTCGAATGCTAAGAAATGGAAGTTAAATATATAAACCAATTAAAGAAGAGGACAATAACAAACATTTCATACATTTTTCGGCAGGAATAGACCTAACAAATATTAACTTATATATGTCAGAAAGTACTGAAGTAAAAAACCCTCTCCATCCGAACCACTTCATTGCAACATTAAAATGAGACAGACTCCCTAGCCAAATTTGTAGCTGTAATACATAGTTCAGAGGTTGAATGATATCCCCAGTAGTAAATTGACCTATAGCAGGTGCTACAGACAACCATCTTTACTGTAACAACACGATCATATTCCTAAGAAACTATCATCTGCATTGGTTCTTTGTCAGGTTTAGGATATCCATTCCCCACATGGAAATGCAACCCAACATAATATCCTTTACGCTTACGGTTAATATGAAAGATTGAGTAAAATGAAGTATCAACACTTCAACAGAAACAGGATCAGTACAAAATTGTTAATCCACTTACCTGCAATCCATCTTCAGAGATCACTCAAAACAATGGTCGTAACTTCTATGTATTAATTACTCGATTCTTCCATTTTGTAAGATTATTTGTGAAAGTATTATATGTACTCAATAGAAAAATACTCATGAAAGTACACTGTTCCAAAAATGGAACAATAAATTTGGCACGAACTTGATAGTCCGAAGCTGAACTCATACCGTCAGGCCATATATGCATTTTGTTAAGGAATGGTCTGAATCGTAACTACCCTGCCTAAAAAGGAAACTCACACAATCAGGATCATTATACACTAAGAGGAAGGACTAAAGGAAAAATGCAGTCAAATTAAAATATTAACATTCAAAGCTCAATCAGTACCAAGAAAAGGGGTCGGCAAAAGATGTACAGCTGAACTGAACTGAATGTTGTTGGGGCTAAATGGCACGAACACATCCATTTAACTATTGCACTACTTCAAGTTGAAAACTGAAGGATGGCTCATTAGCTAATTGATGCAGGAAACTACTATCACAATATATTGAAAATCATCATCAGGTTCCATCTGTATTATTCATTGGACTACACAAAATGTGAAATATGGTCTTGTCTACTGGGATTCTAACCATTGTGTGGGAATATCACCAGACTTACATAATAAATATCACCAGACTTACATTACACACATAATAAATATTACCAGATACCCAAAGAAAATCACGTGTGGACTTTTTTGAAAAGGAATTACTTGTTCAAGAAATTAATTTGCTTATTGAGTGACAATGTACCCAAATGGGAAGCAATCTAACACATAAAAGTAGTAGTACCAGCAGGATCAAGATGTTTACAAAGTGGATTTGAATAAGCATTATACTTGTTCCTTATTCCTATAGCATAATTGGATGAGAAGCAGAGGGACTGAAGTCGACAACACCACAACAGTAAGTGGGGAAATCACTAACAAACCAAATCCATTGGAATACAAACAAAAGCTGGGCAAATCACCAGGTCAGGAGCAGGAAAAAAAGCGCTGAAGTAGTAAATAGGAACGAAACAACAAAACTGATGATGGAAACTACTCCTTAAGTGAATCTAAGGCGAGGGCCCAAACTCACAAAATATATGCCAGAAAGGAAATGGTAATAGGAGAGCAATAAAGGCAAATGAATGACCAAAAATAGCTACACCCTCCCCCAAGGGCAAGGAATATGATAACCTTTGAAGGAACATCAGGTTGAAATATGTATAAAGAAATGGTGCTACTGAATTAGGGTAGAAAAGATAAAAATATATATAACAAAAAAGAGATATCAGATATATTGAAGAAGCCAAATCATCAAAGAGGGAGCACAATTCCGGAGTGCTCACTGCTGTACAGTTAATTATTGATTCTTATTTTAACGGCTTAACCAGATAGGAGCACCCGTATTTGATCAACAGCATATCTAAACCCCCTAAGTATTCACAAGAATCCTAAGAAAGAACACACACATGCTAGCATGACATATTAGTAGCAGATCATTTCTTGATGTAATTTCAAAAAGTGTCATATATGAAGCACCATTTTCCAACCTCAGTACACCCGTACCAACAATTGGTAGAAGCAACAAGCATGCACAAGTGTTGTTCAATACAAAATAGGTGCAAGCATATCTAACAACAACAACCTAACAGGAGCATGCATAGAGATATATCAAAGGGAAACAAACTATCATGCATATCGAAACAATATAGAATGGCGAAACTTGGAGATGTACCTGTCAGCCCGCAAGACTATTTTGCACATCAAAATAATATAGTAAATTTCCAAATATGCAAAATGAGACGAAAGGAGAAGGAACACAACATGAGCTCATCTCATTTAAAGCATTTTGATTCAACAAAAGAAATTTCCCTTTAAATACTTGTTACCAACTTCCACATATGCTCTTCAAAATGATACCTACTACTCCTTTTGGTCGGAGAGGCGAGAGAGGAGCATCCTCATCGCGATGCCGATAACGCACATACCAGGTTAGGAGATGGATGGGTGCATGAGTCTGGATTGTTCTCTAGATGTGCATGGGTTTGGGTTTTACATTTGGGACGGTTCACTTGCAAGGTAGCCCCACAAGCCAGTAGGGGTAGCTTAGGTCATTTTCACAAACACTTCTAGGGGTTTCTTTAGTCAACTCGCTAAAAGGAATGGTCAACTTACAGACATCTAATATAGTGATAATTGTGATGTATTGTCAAAGGTAAATTAAAATGTCAAATTTAAGAGTGACATGAGGAAAACTTTCAAAAACTAGAGTGACAGAAACAAAAAAAAGTGCCCCTCAACCCCGAGGCACTAAGCCTACAATTCATGGGAGATTAAGTTGTTGGTACCATGAAGAGGGTTATGCAGTAAAAGGGCTTTCGCCCCGCTTTAAAGATAAAGCATGAACCGCAAGTACATGTCGAACAATTCATGGTGGTGAGAAAGCCCTCAAGAAAGCATAACATAGGAACGGTCGACAACAAACATTAGAACGACAACACCGCGCAAAAATAGGAGGACCTAAAGACTAGACCCACAACACGACTGATGACACCTGAGTTCCCGCAAAGCGTTGCCGTAGCCACGTCTGACGAAATGGACAAAGGTCTGAAGGAAATATGCCCTAGAGGCAATAATAAAGTTATTATTCATTTCCTTATTTCATGATAAATGTTTATTATTCATGCTAGAATTGTATTAACCGGAAACATGATACATGTGTGAATACATAAACAAACATATAGTCACTAGTATGCCTCTACTTGACTAGCTCATTAATCAAAGATGGTTATGTTTCCTAACCATAGACATGTGTTGTCATTTGATTAATGGGATCACATCGTTAGGAGAATGATGTGATTGACATGACCCATTCCGTTAGCCTAACACTTGATCGTTTAGTACATTGCTATTTCTTTCTTCATGACTTATACATGTTCCTGTAACTATGAGATTATGCAACTCCCGTTTACCGGAGGAACACTTTGGGTGCTACCAAATGTCACAACGTAACTGGGTGATTATAAAGGAGTACTACAGGTGTCTACATGTTGGGTTGGCGTATTTCGAGATTAGGTTTTGTCACTCCTATTGTCGGAGAGGTATCTCTGGGCCCTCTCGGTAATGCACATCACATAAGCCTTGCAAGCATTGCAACTAATAAGTTAGTTGCGAGATGATGTAGTACGGAACGAGTAAAGAGACTTGCCAATGCTTGAGATTGAACTAGGTATTGGATACCGACGATCGAATCTCGGGCAAGTAACATACCGATGACAAAGGGAACAACGTATGTTGTTATGCGGTTTGACCGATAAAGATCTTCGTAGAATATGTAGAAGCCAATATGGGCATCCAGGTTCCGCTATTGGTTATTGACCAAGAATAGTTCTAGGTCATGTCTACATAGTTCTCGAACCCGTAGGGTCCGCACGCTAAGGTTTCGGCGATGCTTATATTATGAGTTTATGAGTTTTGATGTACCGAAGGAGTTCGGAGTCCCGGATGAGATCGGGGACATGACGAGGAGTCTCGAAATGGTCGAGACGTAAAGATCGATATATTGGACGACTATATTCGGAGTTTGGAAAGGTTCCGAGTGATTCGGGTATTTTTCGAGTACCGGAGAGTTACGGAATTCGCCGGGAGTATATGGGCCTTCTTGGGCCATACGGGAATAGAGGAGAGAGGCCAAAGGGAGGAGGCCTGCGCCCCCTCTGGTCCGAATTGGACAAGGGCGCAGCCCCTTTCCTTCTCCCTCTCCCCTCTTTCCCCTTCTCCTACTCCAACAAGGGAGGTGGAATCCTACTAGGACTAGGGAGTCCTAGTAGGACTCCACACCTGGCGCGCCCCCTCCTAGGGCCGGCCTCCTCCCCCCTTGCTCCTTTATATACGGGGGCAGGGGATACCCCATAACACACAAGTTGATCTACGGATCGTTCCTTAGCCGTGTGCGGTGCCCCCCTCCACCATATTCCACCTCGGTCATATCGTCGCGGAGCTTAGGCGAAGCCCTGCGCCGGTAGAGCATCATCATCGTCACCACGCCGTCGTGCTGACGGAACTCATCCCCGACACTTTGCTGGATCGGAGTCCGGGATCGTCATCGAGCTGAATGTGTGCTGAACTCGGAGGTGCCGTACGTTCGGTACTTGGATCGGTCGGATCGTGAAGACGTACGACTACATCAACCGCGTTGTCATAACGCTTCCGCTTACGGTCTACGAGGGTACGTGGACATACACTCTCACCTCGTTGCTATGTCATCACCATGATCTTGCGTGAGCGTAGGAAATTTTTTGAAATTACTACGTTCCCCAACAGTGGCATCCGAGCCAGGTTTTATGCGTTGATGTTATATGCACGAGTAGAACACAAGTGAGTTGTGGGCGATACAAGTCATACTGCTTACCAGCATGTCATACTTTGGTTCGACGGTATTGTTGGATGAAGCGGCCGGAACCGACATTACGCCAGACGCTTTACGCGAGAGACTGGTTTCATCGCTGCGAGCACTCGTTGCTTAAAGGTGACTGGCGGGTGTCTGTCTCTCTCACTTTAGTTGAACCGAGTGTGGCTACGCCCGGTCCTTGCGAAGGTTAAAACAGCACCAACTTGACAAACTATCGTTGTGGTTTTGATGCGTAGGTAAGAACGGTTATTGCTCAGCCCGTAGCAGCCACGTAAAACTTGCAACAACAAAGTAGAGGACGTCTAACTTGTTTTTGCAGGGCATGTTGTGATGTGATATGGTCAAGACGTGATGCTATATTTTATTGTATGAGATGATCATGTTTTGTAACCGAGTTATCGGCAACTGGCAGGAGCCATATGGTTGTCGCTTTATTGTATGAAATGAAAACGCCATGTAATTGCTTTACTTTGTCACTAAGCGGTAGCGATAGTCGTAGAAGCAATAGTTGGCAAGATGACAATGATGCTACGATGGAGATCAAGGTGTCGCGCCGGTGACGATGGTGATCACGAAGGTGCTTCGGAGATGGAGATCACAAGCACAAGATGATGATGGTCATATCATATCACTTATATTGATTGCATGTGATGTTTATCCTTTATGCATCTTATCTTGCTTTGATTGACGATAGCATTTTAAGATGATCTCTCACTAAAATTATCAAGACGTGTTCTCCACGAGTATGCACCGTTGCCAAAGTTCGTCGTGCCCAGACACCACGTGATGATCGGGTGTGATAAGCTCTACGTCCATCTACAACGGGTGTAAGCCAGTTTTGCACACGCGGAATACTCAGGTTAAACTTGACGAGCCTAGCATATGCAGATATGGCCTCGGAACACAGAGACCGAAAGGTCGAGCGTGAATCATATAGTAGATATGATCAACATAGTGATGTTCACCATTGAAAACTACTCCATCTCACGTGATGATCGGTTATGGTTTAGTTGATTTGGATCACGTGATCACTTAGACGACTAGAGAGATATCTGTCTAAGTGGGAGTTCTTAAGTAATATGATTAATTGAACTTAAATTTATCATGAACTTAGTCCTGGTAGTATTTTGCAAATTATGTTGTAGATCAATAGCTCGATCGCGTTGTTGCTTCCCTATGTTTTTGCTTCCCTATGTTTTTATATGTGTTCCTAGAGAAAATTGTATTGAAAAATGTTAGTAGCAATGATGCGGATAGGATCCGTGATCTAAGGTTTATCCTCATTGCTGCACAGAAGAATTATGTCCTTAATGCACCGCTAGGTAGGACCTATTGCAGGCGAGATGCGAGGCGTTATGAGCGTTTGGCTAGCTCAATGTGATGACTACTTGATAGTTTAGTGCACCATACTTAACGGCTTAGAATCGGGACTTCAAAGGCGTTTTGAGCGTCATGGACCATATGAGATGTTCCAGGAATTGAAGTTAATATTTCAAATACCCGAGTTGAGAGATATGAAGTCTCCAACAAGTTCTATAGCTAAAATATGGAGGAGAATCGCTCAACTAGTGAGCATGTGCTCAGATAGTCTGGGTACTACAATCGCTTGAATCAAGTGGGAGTTAATCTTCCAGATAAAATAGTGATTGACAGAATTCTCTAGTCACCATCACCAAGTTAGTAGAACTTTGTGATGAACTATAATATGCAAGGGATGACGAAAGTAATTCCCAAGATCTTCGTGATGCTGAAATCGACGAAGGTAGAAATCAAGAAAAACAACAAGTGTTGATGGTTATAAAGACCACTAGTTTCAAGAAAAGGGCAAAGGGAAAGAAAGGGGAACTTCAAGTAGAATGACAAGCAAGTTGTCACTCCCACGAAGAAACCCAAAGCTGAACCAAAGCCTGAAACTGAGTGCTTACACTGCATAGGAAATGGTCATCGAAGCGGAAATACCCCAAATATTTGGTGGATAAGAAGGATGGCAAAGTGAACAAGGGTATATTTGATATACAGGTTATTGATGTGTGCTTTACTAGTGTTTATAGTAGCCCTAAGTATTTGATACTTGTTAGGTTGCTAAGATTAGTAACTTCAAAGCAGGAGTTCTGAATAAGCAGAGACTAGTTGAAGGGAAGTGACGATGAGTGTTAGAAGTGGTTCCAAGATTGATATGATCATCATCGCACACTCCCTATACTATCGGGATTAGTGTTTATAGTAGCCCACGAGTATTTGATACTTGTTCGGTTGCTAAGATTAGTAACTCGAAACAGGAGTTCTGAATAAGCAGAAACTAGTTGAAGGGGAAGTGACGATGAGTGTTGGAAGTAGTTCGAGGATTGATATGATCATCATCGCACACTCCCTATACTATCGGGATTAGTGTTGAACCTAAATAAATGTTATTTGGCGTTATGCGTTGAGCATGAATATGATTTGATCATGTTTATTGCAATACGGTTATTCATGTAAGTTAGAGAATAATTATTGTTCTGTTTACATGAATAAAACCTTCTATGGTCATACACCCAATGAAAATGGTTTGTTGGATCTCGATCGTGTGATGCACATATTCATAATATTGAAACCAAAAGATGTAAAGTTAATATTGATAGTGCAACTTATTTGTGGCAATCGCAGTTTAGGTCATATTGGTGTAAAGCGCATGAAGAAACTCCATATTGATGGGCTTTTGGAATCACTTGATTATGAATCATTTGATGCTTGCGAACCGTGCCTTTTTGGCAAGATGACTAAAACTCCGTTCTCGGAACAATGGAGCGAGCTCTTGACTTGTTGGAAATAATACATACCGATGTATGCGATCCAATGAGTGTTGATGCTCGTGGCAAGTATCATTGTCTTCTGACCTTCACAGATGATTTGAGCAGATATGCGTATATCTTCTTGATGAAACATAAGTCTGAAATAGTTGAAAAGTTCAAAGAATTTCAGAGTGAAGTAGAAAATCATCGTAACAAGAAAATAAAGTTTCTGCGATCCGATCGTGGAGATGAATATTTGAGTTACGAGTTTGGTCTTCAATTAAAACAAAGTGGAATAGTTTCACAGCTCACGCCACCGAACACCACAACGTTATGGTGTGTCCGAACGTCGTAACCGTACTTTATTTTGATATGGTGCGATCAATGATGACTCTTACCGATTTACCAATATTGTTTTGGGGTTATGCATTAGAGACAGCTGCATTCACGTTTAATAGGGCAACATCTAAATCCGTTGAGATGACACCATATGAACTATGGTTTAACAGTAAACCTAAGCTGTCGTTTCTTAAAAGTTTGGAGTTGTGATGCCTATGTGAAAAAGTTTTCACCTGATAAGCTCGAACCCAAATCGGAGAAGTGCGTCTTCATAGAATATAGAATACCCAAAGATAACTATTGGGTACACCTTCTATCACAGATCCGAAGGCACGTTTTTCGTTGCTAAGATGGATCCTTTCTAGAGAAGAAGTTTCTCTCGAAAGAAGTGAGTGGGAGGAAAGTAGAACTTGATGAGGTAATTGTACCTTCTCCCTTATTGGAAAGTAGTTCATCACATAAATCAGTTCCAAAGTGATTCCTACACCAATTAGTGAGGAAGTTAATGATGATGATCGAAACTTCAGATCAAGTTGCTACCAAACCTCGTAGGTCTTCCAGAGTAAAATCCGCACAGTGAGTGGTACGGTAATCGTGTTCTGGAAATCATGATTACTAGACCATGATGAACCTACGGACTATGAGGAAGCGATGATGAGCCCAGATTCCGCGAAATGGCTTGAGGCCATGAAATCTGAGATAGGATCCATGTATGAGAACAAAGTATGGACTTTGATTGACTTGCTCGATGATCAGCAAGCCATGTTAAATAAATGGATCTTCAAGAGGAAGACGGACACTGGTAGTAGTGTTACTATCTACAAAGCTCGACTTGTTGCAAAAGGTGTTCGACAAGTTCAAGGTGTTGACTACAATGAGATTTTCTCAACTGTAGCGATGCTTAAGTCTGTCCGAATCATGTTAGCAATTGCCACATTTTATGAAATCTGGCAAATGGATGTCAAAACTACATTCTTTAATGGATTTATTAAAGAATAGTTGTATATGATGCAACCAGAAGTTTTTGTCAATCCTAAAGGAGCTAACAAAATGTGCAAGCTCCAGCGATCCATCAATGGACTGGTGCAAGCATCTCGGAGTTGGAATATACTCTTTGATGAGTTGATCAAAGCATGTGGTTTTATACAGACTTTTGGAGAAAGCCTGTATTTACAAGAAAGTGAGTGGGAGCACTACAGCATTTCTGATAAGTATATGTGAATGACATATTGTTGATCGGAAATAATGTAGAATTATTCTTCAAAGCATAAAGGAGTGTTTGAAAGGAGTTTTTCAAAGAAAGACCTCGGTGAAGCTGCTTACATATTGAGCATCAAGATCTATAGAGATAGATCAAGACGCTTGATAAGTTTTTCAATGAATACATACCTTGACAAGATTTTGAAGTAGTTGAAAATGGAACAGTCAAAGAAAGAGTTCTTGCCTGTGTTACAAGGTGTGAGATTGAGTAAGACTCAAAACCCGACCACGGCAAAAGATAGAAAGAGAATGAAAGTCATTCCCTATGCATCAGTCATAGGTTCTATAAAGTATGCCATGCTGAGTACCAGATCTATTGTATACCCTACACTGATTTTGGCAAGGGAGTACAATAGTGATCTAGGAGTAGATCACTGGACATTGGTCAAGAACATCCTTAGTGAGGACTAAGGAAATATTTCTCGATTATGGAGGTGATAAAAGAGCCCGTCAGAAAGAGTTACATCGATGCAAGCTTTTTACACTGATCCAAATGAATCTAAGTCTCAATCTGGATACATATTGAAAGTGGGAGCAATTAGCTAGAGTAGCTCCGCAAGAGCATTGTAGACATAGAATATTTGCAAAATACATATGGCTCTGAATGTGACAGACCCGTTGACTAAGCTTCTCTCACGAGCAAAACATGATCATACCTTAGTACTCCTTGGGTGTTAATCACATAGCGATTGTGAACTAGATTATTGACTCTAGTAAACCCTTTGGGTGTTGGTCACATGACGATGTGAACTATGGGTGTTAATCACATACAGATGTGAATATTAGTGTTGAATCACATGATGATGTGAACTAGATTATTGACTAGTGCAAGTGGGAGACTGAAGGAAATATGCCCTAGAGGCAATAATAAAGTTATTATTCATTTCCTTATTTCATGATAAATGTTTATTATTCATGCTAGAATTGTATTAACCGGAAACATGATACATGTGTGAATACATAGACAAACATATAGTCACTAGTATGCCTCTACTTGACTAGCTCATTAATCAAAGATGGTTATGTTTCCTAACCATAGACATGTGTTGTCATTTGATTAATGGGATCACATCGTTAGGAGAATGATGTGATTGACATGACCCATTCCGTTAGCCTAGCACTTGATCGTGTAGTACATTGCTATTGCTTTCTTCATGACTTATACATGTTCACGTAACTATGAGATTATGCAACTCCGTTTATCGGAGGAACACTTTGGGTGCTACCAAATGTCACAACGTAATCGGGTGATTATAAAGGAGTACTACAGGTGTCTCCAGAGGTACATGTTGGGTTGGCGTATTTCGAGATTAGGTTTTGTCACTCCGATTGTCGGAGAGGTATCTCTGGGCCCTCTCGGTAATGCACATCACATAAGCCTTGCAAGCATTGCAACTAATAAGTTAGTTGTGAGATGATGTATTACGTAACGAGTAAAGAGACTTGCCAAGAACGAGATTGAACTAGGTATTGGATACCGACGATCAAATCTCGGGCAAGTAACATACCGATGACAAAGGGAACAACGTATGTTGTTATGCGGTTTGACCGATAAAGATCTTCGTAGAATATGTAGGAGCCAATATGGGCATCCAGGTTCCGCTATTGGTTATTGACCAAGAATAGTTCTAGCTCATGTCTACATAGTTCTCGAACCCGTAGGGTCCGCACGCTTAAGGTTTCGATGACAGTTATATTATGAGTTTATGAGTTTTGATGTACCGAAGGAGTTCAGAGTCCCGGATGAGATCGGGGACATGACGAGGAGTCTCGAAATGGTCGAGACGTAAAGATCAATATATTGGACGACTATATTCGGAGTTCGGAAAGGTTCCGACTGATTCGGGTATTTTTCGGAGTACCGGAGAGTTACGGGAATTCGCTGGGGAGTATATGGGCCTTATTGGGCCATACGGGAATAGAGGAGAGAGGCCAAAAGGGAGGAGGCATGCGCCCCCCCTCTGGTCCGAATTGGACAAGGGGCGCAGACCCCCTTTCCTTCTCCCTCGCTGGGGAGTATATGGGCCTTATTGGGCCATACGGGAATAGAGGAGAGAGGCCAAAAGGGAGGAGGCATGCGCCCCCCCTCTGGTCCGAATTGGACAAGGGGCGCAGACCCCCTTTCCTTCTCCCTCTCCCCCTCTTTCCCCTTCTCCTACTCCAACAAGGGAGGTGGAATCCTACTAGGACTAGGGAGTCCTAGTAGGACTCCACACCGGCGCGCCTCCTAGGGCCGGCCTCCTCCCCTTGCTCCTTTATATCACAGGCAAGGGGGCACCCCATAACACACAAGTTGATCTACGGATCGTTCCTTAGCCGTGTGCGGTGCCCCTCCACCATATTCCACCTCGGTCATATCGTCATGAGCTTAGGCGAAGCCCTCGCGCCAAGAGAGCATCATCATCGTCCTGCCACGTCGTCTTGTGGAACTCATCCCCGACACTTTCTTTGGATCGAGTCCGGGATCGTCATCGAGCTGAACGTGTGCTTTGAACTCGGAGGTGCCAGACGTTCGGTACTTGGATCGGTCGGATCGTGAAGACGTACGACTACATCAACCGCGTTGTCATAACGCTTCCGCTTACGGTCTACGAGGGTACGTGGACATACACTCTCCCCTCGTTGCTATGTCATCACCATGATCTTGCGTGAGCGTAGGAAATTTTTTGAAATTACTACGTTCCCCAACAAGGTCTTCATCTGGAACCATGACAGGGGGATCAAATCCGCGACAACATCCTCAAGAGGAGAGCGGCACTCATGGGCATGGTCTTCGTCAGCGCCAAGTGCAGAGCTTTCGCTCGGTTGTTTTCCCATGCCATAAAGGAACATCATCACAGTCAACCGTTGCGACAAAGTTGGGACCTCCAGAACTTGACACAGGCCCTTTGCTGCCACAACAGAGAAGCAACCGGGGCCACCCACTGCGACACATCTCGTCATCCACACGACCAAGAAGAACAACCACCATTGCCGCCCGGAGAGCCAACCGAGTAGCCCGCCACCCGAGGTAGCTGCCCCAGCATCCCACTCCGAACCTCTCACTAATGCTGCAACACACGAATGCCAATGACCAGAGGGAAGGCATAGACCTCCCCACCTACCCTCAGGGTCCCACCACTCGGTCGACTGAAGGGGATTATAGCACAACAACAGCGCCGTCATGGCAGCCAGCGAGCAAGCATTGGACGACATGCGGGAAAATCTTCCGTGGAAGGAAGGGAAAGCCCCACCCTTGCACTCGGGCTCGCACCCTCATCCACCCGCCAATAGCACCTCCGGAAGGAGCAACAGTCAGCGTCCCATCGAGTCTACCTCCTCCAGATCTTAATGGGGAGCCTCCTAGGAACTGTCACATCTGGTCGCCAGGCATCCTCAACAGCGTCAACCGCAACCACCTTTGAGCCCCCACGCAAGCGCCAGCCCCCACCGTAACCCATCAAGATCATCCATGCATATCGCAATGAACCAACGACCCGCGTGTCTGTAGAGAGAAAGCGGAGACCCGACAGCCACCGGCCACCATGTGGCCATGAATGAGCAGGACCACCACCGTCACTTGCCACTGCCGCCCAAGGCATAGCATAAACCACCAGCCTGCGCCGCCAGACACCACTGGACGTCAGATCCGAGCGAAGCCTAGGTCGCCATCGCGGCCGCAACCCGCACGCCCCCGCCTAGAGACCATTGGTTCCTCCGAAGCCACCAAACGTCGTTGTTGGGAGGGGCCATCATCATGCCGTCGTGACCCACCAAATCGTAACACCCCGGCCCGAGTTGGATCACACACACGAAGAGGCTAGAAGGCCGTCGTCGCTGGCGCCGGCCAGGCTTCTCTCGGTCGTGCCCTCTGGCGGCAGCATGAGAGGAGGAGGGGCGGGAGGGGAAGGCACCCAGTGGCGGCTAGGGTTCCATCCCCATCGCCTACGAGGGCGACGCGGGAGGGAGGGTACACCCATGAAGTGGTTATTCTTAGTCGAAACCCCTAATTTCTACTCTATCATATTTACTTTACCATTTGTGCTAGAGTCAACAGCGATTTCAAATTTGTGGCTCCCGCAAATTAACAGTTGGAATGAAAAGAAGGGAAGAAAAGAACTCCCGTACGCCTACCACTCTCACTTCAGCTTCCTCCTCTCCCAGCCAACTGGCACCTCTTCTAAAAAAACCACTACCTGGCACCTCCCACCGCCCCCACTCCCTTCCACGTTCCGCCTGGACGAATCCCGGCGCCGCCGCCTGCGGCGCGCCCCTGCTCCCCGCCGCTCCATCCATCTTCTACCCCCGGCGGCGCCCCCACTCCCCACCTTCGGTCCCTGATCCACGCCGCACCTCCGCGCCTTGTTCTCCTCCTGCTCACCGAGCCTAGGAACTTCACTTTATTCCCCGCCTCCTCCTTGCACAATTACTTGTTTTCCTTATCATGAATTTTGTTCTGTGTCATCTTTGCTTTAGTTGCTTACATTTAATTGCGGAACTTCAACATGGAGATCTGTTTCACTGCAAACACTGTATCCAACTGAATGTTGTGAAACATATTCAGCATTGTTATGTTGTTTTACTCAAGTGTCAATTATTTTCGGTGGATAGTTTATTTGCGGCAAGTAGTGTTGTTGCAGAACTCCGAAGCTGGCATAGGGGTAGAGGAGTGAGTGGTTATGGGTGTGGAAGGTTTATTGGATCCTCTGGATCAACTTTAGGAGTGTTTAGCTAGCAAACAATTCATCTTCCAAATTTATTGCTATCATTAAATTATATAGCAAAGGGCAAATCTACTAAAAGATCTGTTGATAACAGCATTTGAGTGTGTGTCTGGCTTGGGGAGGCCCAAAGGACAAATCTCCATAAGCAGGGCATCGAAGCTCATGCAACTTGACCACTGAATAAACATTGTCAATTCGTGAGTTATTTACCCAAAACCACCACACTTCGGGATAAGGTAACAATTTGATACCACATATGAGGCAGGGCACAAAGAACCACCCAATTTGCACCTAACGACTAACACGGAGCACTGATGGTCTCGTTTACTCGCGAAAACAGAGAAACTGACAGGTCGGGCCCATTGGTCACGCCCACGTGGCATGCCTACATGGAAAATTTGCTGAGGTGGCCAAGGCCCCACCCGTCGGCCTCTCATCTGTTCCACTCTCCTTCACTCTCTTTCTCCCCCAAATTCTCTCTTTCTTTGCCCCATGGCCATGTGGTCGTCGGCCAGGTCCTTCGCCGACGAGCTGTAGGAGGGAGCACGAGGTTCTCGCTGTGCTTGTCCCACTGCCTCCCCCTGCTTTGGCAGATGCGGTGTCGTGCCGCTCCGTCGAGAGGTGCTAGTCACTTGGCCAGATGCAGACATGGGAGGGAGCTGCGGTGTGTTGCGCCGGCGAGCTGTAGGAGGGAGCTCGCCGGAGTGGCTGGTCTGGCTGCCAGAGGTGGCGCTCGACAGCGGCGAGGTGCGCGGGCACGACTATAGGCGTGCGTGCGTGCGGCTGAGGTTAGCCATGGCTGACGGCCTCGGGCATGAGCGGGACCTCCGGCTGCCGAATCTCGCCGGAGTTGTGCGGGGCGCGTCTAGATGCGTGTGTGCTCGCGGCGGCTAGGTGTGCGGGCAACAACAGGCCGAGGCGGCCAGGGGCTAGCTCGAACAGGGGCTCGGCTGCCATGGAGCACTCGGCTCGCACGGGCGCACATGGCTCGGGCATCCACGCCGATGGGAGCAGCATCGGCCTTTGAGGACTCACGGCGCCTGCCCCCCTGCCCCCACCATGGTGCTCGCCGCTGAATCGCCGGTGCCTCTAGTCGCTTGAGTCCGGCCGCCCACAAGCTGCTCGATGTAATGCCCCATAGAAATACAGGTAGGAAGAAGATGATCATCTAGTCACTGACATGTGGGGTCCGCATCTCATTTGCCATGGTTCTGGGTAAATAGCTCTCAATTTCTTCGTTCACTTGTCAGGCCGAGGGCGTCGTTGGGAGGAGCTCCGTGGAGTATGACTGGTGGCAGCATCTCAGAAGAAGGGTGCGGACCAGACAACACTTTGGGCCGGAGGCGGCGGCTTTTCTCCGGTCCGGGACAAAGCTATTGTAGGAGGAACTTGCCTATCAAAGGTTTGAAGGATGATCTTGTCATGATGTGAAATGGCTCTTTGAGCACCTTCAGGGTGATATACTTGGTGGAAAAAAGTGATGACCTCAAAGAGGACGAAACCCCTGGTTCCGCTGATGCATCTCGTTGCCAGGCTGTGATGGAACAAAATGTTGATAGGTTCTTCAGGTTGCAACTCAGGAAGGAGACCCTGTTATTTCTATTACCAAAGCCAGTAAGGAATGTGCAGATGCTACTGGACACGTTAGTCAGGATGCTGTACTTGATTGCAAAGAAGTTAGCCAGACAACTCTTACTGCTGCTACAGAAGTTAGTGATGTTCCTCGAGTTAATGTGGCAACAGCTGATAAAATTTCTCCAAGTGACAGTAATGTAGTGAAGGGCTACCTGAATCCTGGCAATATATCAACTACCGTAAAGGGTGACCCTGACAGAGGTTAAGAGGTATATGGTCAAACTACCATGCAACATTCTCTCCATAGGTGATGGTTTGCAGGCATTGCATGATGATAAAGAGTTGCCTAAGAACGGGACCCCATTGCAAGAAATAGATTCTAAAACCAATATGAACTTGGACAAGAAAGAGGACAGTCCTGACAGCGCTTCTCCTGATATGAAAAACTAAATTTAGACAGGAGCTCGGGTAACGAATCGAGAGAGGATGTGATGGAAAGTAAGCAAGTTGATCCCAATGTCAGATCTGATGATCTTGGAGGAAAGACTGCAGTTACCTCAGACCATGAGGAGGTAAAAGAGGTGGCCTCTTTGATACTGTTGCCAAGGATTCCTCTGTGCAAACAAAGGATATTGTTTCTTAAGAGAAGCCGGTAACTCTTATATTAGAAAAGGAAACCTGAAGGTTTGCCTTTATCTCCCTATGCATACAGTGTTGTACCATTTCCTGTATACCTTTCCTATGTGAATATCTTGAGCATTTTTATTTTCTTCACTGTGTGCATTCATGCTTTCTGTGATTGTCCAGTGTAGAGTTCATTGTATGCCTTGCTTGTTCGTTGTCTTTGTGGACTTTTGTCTTTTGGTAAATCGTGCATGAAACAACTGTACCTCATGATCCTGCTCTTGTATGGTTTTGGGGATAGGAAAAAATGTTTTGCAGTCCTTTAGTAAGATTTGTGGCCTTTTGTTTCACATTCTACGTCAACCAAGTAAATCTGACAACAATTTATCAATGGTTTAAACAGAGAAATCATGTTGTGCTTTTGTTCTGTTAAATGCAGACCAAGAAGTTGTTGCAGATGGAATGCCAGCGTGGTGTGGATACTCTCAAAATTCCTAAGCGACAAACATCCAAACTAAGTAGCTCTGATCCTCTAAAACATTCTGTTTTGGCAGGTCTGATTCAACAGCAAGCGGAGATTCTCACAAAGTGCGGATAGGTGAGCTTTCACCCTTTTTGTTAGAAAAGTAAAATGCACCATTGCACTGCACATCATATCTACTCCCTCTGTTCACAATTGTAGGATGTTTTGGATATTTCAATATGGGCTACTTAAGGAGTGGAATGAGTGAACAAACACACCAAAATGCGTCTGTATGCATCTGAATCAGAAAAAGCGTTAAAACTTCTTAGAATTTGGAGCAGAGGGAGTAACTTTTTCCCTTGTGTATTCATATTTCAGTGCCACTTCCTCGGAAGCCTGCAGCAGAAGTGGCGGAACCGGAGGCCTTCGTGTTCGGCCATAGAGAAGACATCTGATACCAAGAGAATACATCTGTCCTTAATTCACAGTGTTTCGCAGCAACACAATGATCACAGTTAACAGTTGGTACAGTAAATCTGTAGTTCCGGGACGCACCGCCTACAGAGTCCAGAACAGAGGAACTATAAAGGGCGACCTGACCGATTCGGCTGTTTGCCTAGCCGTAGGTTCCCGCCTTCCCAACTGCCGTTTTCCAACCGCCAGTACCAATCTTGCCTACCTAGCTTCGTATGGAGCCTGCCGGGCTCGCCGCCGGCGATCTTGGCGAGCCGGCCGGGCGTGACGGCGACGGGGAGCCCCAGAGCGAAGCGATTGTCGAGGGTGGTGCTGTCAGGCGCGGCACGGGCGTGCGCGCCAGCGGCGCCGGCGAGATGACCAACAGGAACGCGCCTGGTCATGACGCCAAGACCTCCGATACGGAGGAGATGTCGGGCGCCATCAACGCCGGCAAGACGAGCAAGGCGGAGGCGCCCCGCCATGGCGCCAAGGCCGGCGATACGGAGATGTCGGGCGCCATCAACGCCCGCAAGACGAGCAAGGCGGAGGCGCCCCGCCATGACGCCAAGACCTCCGATACGGAGGAGATGTCGGGCGCCATCGACGCCCGCAAGACGAGCAAGGCGGAGGCGCCCCGCCATGACGCCAAGACCTCCGATACGGAGGAGATGTCGGGCGCCATCAACGCCGGCAAGACGAGCAAGGCGGAGGCGCCCCGCCATGACGCCAAGACCTCCGATACGGAGGAGATGTCGGGCGCCATCAACGCCGGCAAGACGAGCAAGGCGGAGGCGCCCCGCCATGACGCGGAGAAGGAGCTGCCGCGCGCCAGCGAAGCAGGCAAGACGAGCAATGCTGTCGCGCCCGGCCACTACATCAAGGCGGGACGAGCAATGCTGCCGCGCGCCAGCGAAGCAGGCGGGACGAGCAAAGCGATCGCGCTCGGCCAGGACTTCAAGGTTGCCAATGCGGAGGAGATGCCGCGCGCGGCTACGGATGTTTGCTCCGTTTGGAGGGAGACTTGGGAGGAGAGCTTGCAGAGTATCAGCGGCTTCTTGGATCTCCCAGGTACCATGACCATTGCTATAGACACAGAGTATGCAACCAAGTGCTTGCTTAGATTGGAACAGCCACAGAACGGTGACGAGTGGTACAGCCAGCTGCAGGCTACTGCAGGGACTGCGGATTTGGTACAGGTCGGGTTCGCGGTGACGTTTGCCGACGCCGACGCGGAGAAGATAGAACTAATCAGGGTATGGGAGTTCAATATATTCCTTGACTCCAAATCAAACCAGTATAATCCGAGCACTCTGCTGTTTTTGGAGAAGAAGTGCGGGCATGACCTTGAAAAGCACAGGCAGTATGGTATTATGCCAACTGACTTCTTCCAGTGGGTCTATGAGCTCCGAAGCATATTTGCAAGGCGATCTGTGACTGTTGTCACGTACCAGGGAGATGCCGACGTCGCACTTCTAATCTACCAAGGTGCTCCAATGCCTGCAAGGCGGCTCGACTTTCTTCTGGATATCAGCAACACATTTCCTGCCTTGGTCGACACAAGAGTTCTTGCCATGCTTTGGGCATCAGATTTCTGTGGGAAGTTAGATAACCTTGCTGACATGTTGGGCCTCTCTAGAAGTGGAACAAGACACCATGCAGGGTCAGATGCGGCGCTGACCCTCAGGTGCTACTTTCCAATGCGAAGGTTGCTAGGAGATCACAAGGTGCTCAGGGGAGTACTTTGCGGCTTGTTTCAAAGCGAACCATCAGTGTGCACTGCAAGACTAGCCTGGGATCCTTCAATCAGCATTTTGCATGTCTGGGGTAAAAACTTTGATGAGGTTGCCAGCCAATTTGGAAGGTTGATCGAGAACAACTTCACTGTCATTACTCTCAAAGTCCTGTTTGACCCGCCTCTTCGAAAGGGTCCGTTCAATCGTGATCCTCAGATCTGCTATTCAAACATGCAACTAAGGCTTGATGAAAAGATAAGATGCACTATTGCTATGGTCTTCGCCACTGGCCAAGGACAAGTGGCGAATTCGACATCCTTTGTGTTTCTCTGCTTTTCCGGCGGGGAGTATATTCAGCCAGTGCAGTTTGCTAGGATGTTGCATGAGCAAGGAGTGCTAAGCAACCCATACCTGACTTGGGTTACCTTCCTAGGGGCGGAATCCATCGCTTTCATATATGACATGGTTTATCATAGTTTCCAATTCTGGATTCCCACCATGTTCATTGACTACAAGGCAAGCCGAAGGAGGATGTTTCCTGCAATGTACGATGTGGGACTCGTAGCTTCAGCTGGCGGCTCACCGAGTCTGCACCAAATTGCAGCAAGTTTGAGGATTGAGCATGCAGTGGAAGTTGGCATTGGCTGGGATGCGGTTTTGACCTTCAGATGTTTTCTTCGTCTGCTGATGGACGGCCGTGTCTCTTTCAAGGTTGCTGGTAATCTGCTTGCAAGTTGTTGCAGCCGTTCAATGTGTTTGAGGTAGCGCAGCCGCTTGGTCCTGATGATCGTAGCTGCTACAGGGTTGATAAAATGTCCTGCTTGTTGCGACACTAATGTACAAGTATTGCCCATTGTCATGTTGTTGAATCAAACAAGAATACGCGTCTTAATCGCTTGTCAGATTTTTTTTTCAGTACAAATCACATAGCATATACAGTGCCTCTGCTACATATACTATTAGCTCTCTCTATGCTGTTATCAACTACAGAGTGACACCAGTTTTTATCCCTGATGTTTGGAAACTTGTTGTCCCACCCACCCCCCAGGATTCACATCTTCTTATGGTTGGTGGCTTATATAACAAAATTATGACTAGGGACAACCTTCTGAAAAGGAATGTGCAAAAACCATTATATTCTGTTTTCTGCTCTGAACATGGGAGTGTTTGCGTTCGTTTTGTGATTGTGTGATTGCTTTGCAGGTTTGGAAAGAGATTGACTCTTTCTTTAACATGCATGTTGGATCTTCCATTTCATCTTTTTCCTCCTTTTGGGGAGCTGGGAAAAGATTAGATGCCCTAAACACAATAGTTGCTGCTGCTCTCTGGGTTTTGTGGAAACTAGGAACAGTCAAAAAGTGGCGGTTGCTCTTCACGGATCACATGTTGGATAAGATAGACATGTTCTGCCTCCACCTCCAACAACCTCTGAGAGAACCATTGGGGATTGGGTCGGAGTAATCGACCACTTTGATGGACCACGACCTCTCAAGATGCTGATCCGGGAGAACACCGTTGATGTGCAGAGCCCTGTCTTGGTCCTGGAGGCACTCGAGTCACCAACTCACCAATGGCTCTCTGAGCGTGAAGAGAAGCTGATCTGTTGTTACATTCGAAAGTTTTCTGTTTATGATTTGTTCCTGCTGTAATAAAATTAGCTTGAGACTCCTTTTTGTTCTAAATCGGTGCTGCCCTAATGGAGCGCTTTTGTTTTTAGTTTTGTTGTTCTTATGTAAAACCAAACCTGACGTTTTGTAGGCTTCTTTCTGAGAAGTGGAGCCGGGGAGCTCCTCCTTGTTGATGTAAAACAAAAACATCAGTTTAACGTCCTGGTTGCCGCGGCACGAATGTACAAGTATTGCTCATTGTCATACTGTTTCATATGTTGATACTGATTGTGTTGTTGGGTTTTCGCCCCGTAGCAAGTGTCTCGCCCCTTTCCCATCCCCTCTAATATTCTAAATCTGGACTGTGTATTTTCGTTATTCAGTTAACGGAAAGGGGTTATGTCCTGTTCAAAAAAAAGTATTGCTTATTATCATACTGTTGAATGAAAGAAGCATACACTTCTAATTCGATTGTCAGATGTTTTTTCAGTACACATCACGTAGCATATAAGTTTTTCCTTTTGAGGGAAAGTCATCTTATATTAGTGGGTCAAAAAGTGATACATCATTCACTATTACATCAACTAGAAAATCAGGATGTTCATCCTCAAGATGGCAATGGGGAAGAAACCCGCCGGGTTTTGTTTGCCCAAACCCGTCCCCGCGAGAAAACCGTAAGCCCGTCAACGTGCACGGGGCTAGTTTTTTTCGGGCTTACGGTTTAGTTTTTCTCCTAACGTGCACGGGACGAGTTTAGGAGAAAAACTAGCCCCGCGAGAAACCCGCCGGGCTAGTTTGCCCAAACCCGCCGGGTTTTCTGAACTCCCGGGGAACCCATCCTCGCGAACAGTCAACAAAAACATAGCGGGATGAGATCGAGCGGCGACGGAGGAGGAAAAGCTTTAGGTTTAGGTTTAGGTGGTGTGCTGCCGTGTGCGGTAGTGACTTGAGGAGCGAGTAGTGACTGGGAGAGGGGTTTACCGAGTGAGGGGTGTGGAGGACCGGAGCTCAGTGATATTTGGGGCTGGGGGCTGGGGTGCTCGTGTATGGATCAGTGGATGGGTAAAAATTGGTGGATCAGTGGATGCCCTACATTTTTTGATGGGTATATGACGGGTTTCGGGTTTGGTTATTGCTGAAATGGATTTGAACCCGTGAAACATGCCGGGTTTTATAATGTGCCTAGCAGCAGCAGCCATGCGGGGTTAGAACGACGCCCATCCTCGTTCCCTAATAGGGTAAAAACCTGCGGGGACGAGGGTTTCGGGGCCCATTGCCATGTTGAGTTCATCATGCCAAGTAATAGTACTAGAACCTTCTGCTTTGCTAGCTAACACATCCGCGGCCATATTGGCTTCCCTAGGACAAGGACTAAATTCAATATGAGACTCCCTGTTGATCTAAAAACATCATGTTTTTTTATCATAAATAACTTTTACGACATCCTGGCCTGTAATTCGGTGACGCTTTTTGGCCTCACTAGGCATGTCCATATTCTAGGATGATTTGTAGTGTCACGGAAAATGTTTTGGCGTCACAGAAAATGTTTGGCGGGTTAGAAAAGGGATTAAAGAAATGGCATGTTGGTGTTTGATGCGTCTGCAACGTATCTATGATTGTTTTTGACTATGTACTTAATTTATTATTCATGCCATATTTACATGAGTTTTATATGGTTTTGGTGCACTTTTATATTAGTTTCATGGACTCTCATATTAATCTAGTGCCCAGTGCTAGTTGTTATTTTCTACTTGTTTCTGGTTTTCTAGAAAATCCATACCAAACAAAGTCTAAATATGACAAAACCTTTTGACGATTTATTTGGAACATAAGAGACTCCTGAAGCTTCATGGGAGGACCAAAAGATCCACAGAGTTGGCAACCTATTAATCTAGTGCCCACTGCCCTTTTCTGTTTTGTCTATTTCTTTGTTTTCTAGAAAAACCATATCAAACGAAGTCCCAACACGATGAAATTTTACGGTTATTGTTTCTAGACTAGAAGAGACCCTAAAAGGTTTGGGATGAGGCCAGAAGACACACGAGGGAGGCACAAGCTCAGGAGGAGCGGTTGCTCCGTTTGACCTAATCCCAACGCTATAAATTCCTTAAAATCCAGAAACCACAGAGCGAGACCCGAGACAATTATTTCGCCGTCACAAGCCTCTATTCTTCCACGATCCCATTTGGAGGCCTTTTTCGATACTTTG
The DNA here is from genome assembly GCA_021605145.1 of Aegilops bicornis. Lineage (NCBI taxonomy): Eukaryota > Viridiplantae > Streptophyta > Magnoliopsida > Poales > Poaceae > Aegilops > Aegilops bicornis. The sequence goes on along the minus strand of CM038671.1, from coordinate 759,849,727 downwards.
TCGGAGGGGGGAACCATTGGGGCACTGCTAGGGAAAACCCTATAGGTAGACCAATAACAATGGGGGGGGGGGGGAGGGTAAGTGGCCCCCGCTACTGTTAAGTAGTAGTAGCGCGGGTCGGAATCCAGCGCTATATTTAGAGTGTAGTAGTAGTAGTAGCGCGGGTGGATATGACACACGCTGCTGATAAGTGGACCCAATGGTACCCACAGGGTCGAGCCATTGTAGCAGCATCGGGTATAATACCCGCTCTACAACTAACAAGTTAGCTGTAGCGCTGGATTTGCACCCACCCTGCCACTATTTATACACGGGCCAACTGATGGGCCCCTCTTAACAGTAGCATGGGTTGGCATACCTGCGCTACAGGTAATGGTCTTAGCTGTAGCGCGATCGTTGTGCCCCGCGCTACTACTAAGCTCACATATCCCCTACCCGCCCGTTTGTTTGCTCATCACTCTCACTATCACTGTCTCTGTCGCTGTCCTCTCCTTGCCGCCGCCGCCCCCCACTCCTCCTCCACTGAGGTAGCCCTCCCTCGCCATCCTCTCTCCTCCGTCGTCCTCCTCCCACCTGCCTTCTCTCTCCTCCCGCTGCCCTCCTCCCACCTGCTTCCTCTCTCCTCCCGCCGCCCTCCTCCTCCTTCCTCTCTTCCTCCTCCTCCTCTATCCTCCCACCACCCACCGCGCTCCTCCCCTCTCCTCCCGCCGCCCTCCTCCCACCCGCCTACTCTATCTTCCCGTCGCCCGCCTCCTCTGTCCTCCCTCCTTCTTACTTTGAATATGTTTTATGAATATAGTTAGTACATGTAGATTTTTTAATAGGTTTTTTTGAATAGAGTAGAATGTAGGCTATATGAGAAATTTTTTAGCTATCAAATTTAGTAATAGAAATTTTTAGTAAAAAAATTTAGGTATAGAAATTTTTATTAAAATAAGTTAGTAATAGAATTTTTTAGGTATAGAAATGTATTGGAATGCTATATGAGAAATTTTTAGATATCAAATTTAGTAATAGAAATTTTTAGTAAAATATTCAGGCATAGAAATTTTTTGATATCAAATTTAGTAATAGAATATTTTTAGTAAAAAAATTAGGTATATAAATTTTTAGTAATAGAAAATTTTAGTAAAAAATAGTAATAGATTTTTTCCAATATAGAAATGTATTGGAATGCTATATGAGAAATTTTTAGCTACCAAATTTAGCAACATAAATTTTTAGTAGAAACCTTTAGGTATAGGAATTTTTATTACAATTTTTTTCAACATAGAAATGTATTGGACAATTTAATTATTTTTATGTCATTTTCACTTTATCATCAAAGAATGCTATATGAGAATATTGATGATCCAAAATTTTCACTCGGTGGAATATGCAGGTTCCTAGTGTCGCATCTCCTTGGAGTGATTGTCTTCAGAGCTTCCTCTACTTCCTCATCAGCCGATCACTACTAGGAAAACCCCATATAGAAAAACCGCGCTACTAGTACAACATAGTAGTAGCGCGGGCATAAAAAACATGTGCTGCTACTAATTTTTTTCCACCTTACCCCCTCAGCAGACATTAATAATAGCGTGGGGTTAAAACCTGCGCTACTACTATATGGATACGCGTCCTGCTATGCTACCAACCGTCTCCCGCTCCACTCCCACTCCATCCACCCCCGAAGCAGATCTAGATCCGGTCCCCATCCACCGGCGGCCTTCCACCCCCCTTGCTCCCTTTCTCTCTCGCCCGTCACCATTAGCGTCGCCGCTCCCCAAACGCAACCCTAACCCTAGCCCCGCCGCCTCACCGCTCGAGCCCGCCCGCGCCGATCGACCCCTAGCAGCCGGCGGCCGACCCCGTCGCCGCCGAGCCGGAGGAGGAGGACCAGGAGGAGGAGGAGACGGAGGCGGCCGACGCGAAGCAGGAGGCGGCGGAGGACACGCTGCTCGACCGCGCGCAGGCCCTGATCTCCCGCGTCGTCAAGCAGGAGAGCAACCCCAACCCACGCCTCGTCCACACCCTCGCCACTATCTGCGATGACTAGGAGGCCAGGTAGTCTGTCACCCGTCCCCTTCCCCCTCCCTCTCCTCTCGTCTTGCTTCCGCCGAGCGGTGGGTAATTCGAGTCCGGCCGGCCGAGCGGTGGGTAAGCCTGGCCGTAGTTCGCAGCTAGGCAGCGAGAAGAGGATTAGCATCACCCACCATGTGGCTGGAGATGAAGGCGTGGGCCTCCATGGTCGACGACCTGCTGAAGAGCGCGTCGTCGCCGGTGACGAACCTGCCCCTTGCGCCGCTTCAGCCCCACCACGATGGCTGTTGGCGGCCTCCTCGCCGTCGGCACCGTCGGCTACTTCATGTTCATGGGCAAGGACGACAGGAAGAGGGACAGGCACAATGAGCGCCTGGCTCACCGCACCTGAAGCCGCCATCATCGCCTCCCTCGCCGGAGGCGTGAGGGAGGCGAACGCCATCTAGCTTAGCATACTAGCCACCGCCGCATAGTAATAAAATCCTGAAAATTGACGCACATGAAAGTAGAGAGCACAGAAGGTTTTGTAGATAATACTGAAAATTCAGGAAAAATGCCAGATTCAGGTAGTGTAGAGCATCCTGAAAATTCAGAAATTTCAGATAACTTAGAAGATTCAAAAGAGGACTGGGCATGTGATTCAGAGACTGGTCCAACTTGGTATGACAGTGATTATGCAATGGATGAAGATGATGATTTGTACGACAAGAATGTAGATGATGTTGTGCATGATGCATTGTATGAGAAGGGGAAGCAAATAGGAGCTGAGTACAGACATGTTCCAGGCACAGATGATGTCACTGAAGATGATTTACAGCTCCCAGAAGAGGAAGATTTGGAGAAAATGCACAAGAGTGACTCTGACGATGAGGAGTACAAGAAGAAGAAAAAGAAAGAGAAACCCATATACAAGTTCAAAACATTTCACCCATTTGTTGATATGGAAAATCCTCAATTCAAACTAGGAATGGTCTTTGATTCAGTTGAGCTAGTAAGGAAAGAGTATCACATTATGCAATGAAGAATAGAGTGTAAATCAAGAAAAAGAGAAACAACAAACAGAGGTTTGAGGCAATATGTTCAGAGGGATGCCCTTGGAAACTGGTGGTTGTTGCAGATAACAGGACACCGTCCTTTCTTGTGAAGACATTCATTGGAGAGCACAACTGTGAGAAGGTCTGGGATGCGAAAGAACTGACAGCCCCCTTTCTGGCAAAGAATTATGTAGAGAAGTTCAGAGACAATGACAAGATGTCATTGTCTACATTTGGAAGGAAAGTGAGGAAGAAATATAACATGGAAGTAAGCAGGCACAAACTTGGGAGAGCAAGGAAAGCAACATTGGAAGTGGTGCATGGGGATGAGGTGAAACAATATACACTTCTCTGGAAATATGCATAGGAATTGAGAACTAGCAACCCAGGATCTTCTTTCTATCTGAACCTGGAGCATGGATTGTTTAGCACATGTTACTTTAGGCCTGAGACTATGGTGTCTTCCTGTTACTCAGTGCAGACATATCTATGTGCTTATGGAGTTCAGGTGTATCCAACTAGAGACAAAGATGAGTGGGCTCCAGTTAATGTTGTACCTATATTGCCACCACACTATGAGAAAAGAGCTGGGAGGAGGAGGAAGAACAGAAGGCAACAACCAGAGGAGAGTGAGGATGGCACTAAACTCAGTAGGCATGGAGCTATTATGCATTGTGGGTATTGCAAAGCAGCTGGCAATAACAGGAGTGGATGCTCACAACTGAAAGCTACTGTACTAAGAGAAGTTGTCGAGGAGGAGGAGGAACAGGTACAAAATGAGCAATCACCTGCAGAGCAACCTAGTGAGAGGACATAGCAACCTAGTGAGAGGAGCACAACTATAGATGAACCTACTAACCCACAACCTAGAGCACAAAGTTCCAGGGGTAGGAAGAGAAAGCCAACTAACAAAATGAGGGAACAGGTAGAAGAAATGATGGAAAAGGCAAAAAAGAAGAAGTCCAAAATGGTTGTTGATGCCAATGGAGATGTTGACTACCCAGCGATCCTAACTGTGAGTACGGTATTCTTTACTTGAAACTGTAAAGAAAAACAAGTTACAATACCTGACAATCTATATTTGTTTCTTAGCACATCCAGCAGAGAAATCTGAAGCACAATTGGACCCAACACAACAAAAAGATAGCATGGTGCACATTTTGTCACATGAGGTATTTAAAATATATTTTTGTTTTTTCTTTCAGTTTTACTGCAATTTCATTACCTGATGACTGTATGCAGGGACCTGCAATAGGAGTTCCTGTTTCTAGGGTGCACCAAATCCCAGAAGAAAATGCCTTTATAGCACAGCACGGAGCCAACTTACCTGCTGCCACATTTGTTGCCCAACCAGCACAAGGCACCCATCAAGGCATAGGAAGAGGAGCAAGAGGTTCTGGAACAGCAGGCAGAGGTAGAGGTGCTGCACCAGCATGTAGAGGCAGAGGAGCAAGAGGTGTTGCACCAACAGGCAGATGAGGAAGAGGTGTTGCACCAGCAGCCAGAGGAGGAAGAGGTGCTTCTGCAAGAACATCAAGGGGAACTTCAACAAGAGCAAGGGGTCTGGGAAGAACAAAGAAAACAAAAAAAACAAGGGGAATGGAGTGGCTCCTGTTTGGTGAAGGATCAAGCAGAAATGCTCCAGTAGATGAACAAGAGCAAACAGAATTCCAATCTACACAAGGAGCACCAGCAGATGAAGAGTGAAATGCTTTTATTTAGTTATGTTGCAGAACTATGGTCCCTAAGACTGCAACATCTTTTGTGATGGCCATTTGGTACAAAACTGAAACTTGTTAGCCCTATGTAATGGTATGTTGGTATGTTGCTACAAAATTCTATTCAGTAAGCTAGGTGCTGAGATCCTGTTGGAATCTTCCCACACTTCTTTTTTGCAGTGAATTTGCTACAGTGTAGTTATGAACGTATAAACAGACAAAGTTTAGCCCATTTTCATAACACAACATGCAATAGGACACTAATTCTTAACATATAGATCTCTTACAATAACAAGTTCAGAACATAACACACACTTTCACTGACAAATGGTACAGCTCGTACAACAGAAAACTGATTCTTAACACTTTCACATAGCACACACTTCTTCGCGCTTAAGCTTTACCATATGGTCCAGGTCCAGTACCATCTATCTTGCCGTGCCAGGTTGTGAAAGTGTGCTTGCAGCTGAGATCGGCGTCTTCGCCGAGGAGTAACTCGCCAGGCAACCCTTCGGTTAGCAATGGGCCACGGTCGATGACCTCCTTGACATGCATGGTCACTGGAAAATCAATGGTGTCACGATCAGTTGGAGAGTTCAGGCACGGTAGTGAATGAGCATTCTCGTCATTGGAGCGTCCACGGTTGCAGAGGAGGAGCCGGAATAGAGACAGTGAGCACCTTCGGAACGACACTTGGGTTGCGTAGCCAAGCCGTGCAAGGCAGCACCCACTTGTCAGTAGCCGGGAGCATGTCGATGAGCTCACCGTCAACACCGGCGAGCACCAGGTTGACGGTATCCGGGTCCCAGGCCTCTTCCGGGAGCCCCTCCAAGCTCAGCGTCGTCTTGTACTCCAGGTTCGACGACCTAACACGCGACAAACTTGACCAACGTTGAAAACTAATTCTGCTGCCGCCGCAACGCACCTGCTCTGGCGCGAGCACCACATGAGTGCAATCCTCCAGCGAGTCAAACCGCACGAAAAAGTAGAATGGTGGGCTGGTCACCTCCACCTTCATGGCCGTCGGTCGGATGGCACAATGAGACGCCATCGCAGCGGCGAGTGCCTCCGGCGTCACCACGCGCCGCGACTGTCCAATGACGGTGGCATACAACGCTCTCCCGTGGAATGCCTGCTCTAGCGCCGCCATGCCAGCAGTGCGAGCAATCCCATGACCGGCCCCCGCAGGGCCTCGTTGGAACGACAGCGCCGCCACTACCTCCAGTGACGACGGTGCGACTACACAGTGCCACACTCTCCTCGCTCACGCCGGCGCTTGCCACACTGCCTGCCACACTGCGACGGCGGCGTGGCTACTGCCGACGGGAGAGCTACCTCTGCTCCACACAGGAGGGACGCCGCCACAACTCTCGGTCTCGCTGCCATCAACGCCGCCACCCATGTCGCCGGCTAGGGATTTGGTTTTTGATTTGGGTACTAAGGTTCTTATTCTGGATCGAGAAGGGGAACGGCAAAAGGGCATGTTTTATAAAATATCATTTTTGCATTATGACCCTCGTAATAAACCACCAGGGGCTTTTGTGCATAGGAACAGAGAAAACCGGGCGTCTGGCCGGTCCAGATGGGCAACGTGACCTAGATGCACCCGCAATGCAAGTTCTGTGATGGGTTTTTCCGGTTTGCAAGTACTGTGACTTAGGTGCACCCGAATGACAAGTTCTCTGACCGCGAGTGCCTTTTACTCTCTGTTTTTGGATAATGTTGGCCAACTAATGCATATTTCAGGTACTTGCAGATATTAATATTCATCAAGTTTATCAATGCTTTTGGAACTGATATGGTCATACTGTGACATTTCTTTTAATGATTTGAGCAGTATTCTCCGATATCCTGGATGTCCATGCATAACAATCTAAATCTTCTACTCCTTTAACCTCATACCAGGTTGAGCAATCAATGGACAACAAGCAAACAATCAGACCAGTCATACGAGTCGTTGCACTGTTAGTGTGCTTCCTCGATATCAAGTTCGTAACAATCCTGCCAAGCCTAGTTGACAGTACCTAAACTAGCATAGAACACAGCAGGGTAACAAAAAATTGCAATCCTGTTTTGCCAAACAATCAGGTGCTGCAAAAGTTGTATTTTCAAGTACCGTCCTGATCGATAACCAGTGCCATCAGCACCGCAGAGAGGGCCGTGAAAACTTGGGTGCCGGATTGCCATGACTCGTGAGAGCCGTAATGATGAGCGTCGCCAAACTATAGCTAGCAAGGGACGAACTCACAGGAGTCAATAATAAGCACATAAACAGTATGTGCATGCACATGAGGGGTGCAAATTCAAAAAATTTAACCCCCCGGTTTCACCTAAATGACCTCCAAAGTATCGAGTTGGTACACACCTGGGCAGAATTGCAGCATGTATCCTCAGAGGAAAAACACATATGCATTGTGCAGCTTCACCAATAATAAAAATATGCAGATGGCATCTGAAAGAAAAGTAGGTGGCTACGACTTGGGTACATCAAATCTCCCAAAATCCGAAACCAGCTCCCCCAAATCTTCAATAGTGATCCCAACAAATAACAAGTAATCTTCCGCTTCAAAAGAAAAAAACTGGGACTTCTCCGACTGGGATCTTGTTCAATGTTGCATAGAACAATGCATGCTTTCCTGCGGACACCCTGCTAATAATTTCCAAAGGTTACGTGTTGCGTCATTGATCTTGTTCAGCTAGTGCATGTGGACGTCTTCGAGATCAGACACATCGATGCCGTGTATCTCAGCGAGTGCCACCTTGAATTGCCTCTCTTGCTCTTCATAGCTCAACCTGAACGAATCGAGTTCGTAGCTGCTCCAGTGTCCGAGGCCGCACAAGATCCCATTGTATTCCATCATCCGCTCCGTGAAGTTGGGCTCCCTCATTAGCGCGAGGAAGCTGCGGAGGAGGTCGTCAAGTGATGTGGCAGCCTTGGCGGCTGCAAACAATGGAGGCTCCTCCCCACCCAGAGTTCGCCACTCTGCCAGAAATCTGAGGTCATAGAGATACGGGAGGTTACCCCGGATTAGACGGATGAGCCCGTAACGGCCGTGATTATGTTTGGGATAGATCTGAAGAGGGTTCCATAAGCAGTCCACCAAGTGGGCGATATCCTCAGCGCCGTCCGAGGTCACCCAGGTGACATCGGTTATCATGACGGCGCGGCAGGCCCTGAGAGCATTGCCGAAGCGGGCGCGGTCGACGCGCCCTACGCAGGGCTCCACACCTAGTTTCAACATAAATCGCTCCTCCTTGGCCGACGGCACGCCCAGGTGGAACCGCCAGACGCGGGCGAGGTCGCCGTCACGGTTAACCAGCGCCAGGGCGATCTGCAGAAACCGCACGCCTCGGACCCTATTGGAGATGTGCTCGCAGTTGGCGTCCATGTTGCGGTGGTACGGCATGAGGCCAGTAATGTGGTAGACGCCATCGGCGTCGGCCGTGAGTTCGCGGGTGCAGGCTGGGACGGGGCGGGGAGGGATGTCGTAGGACGTGGCCACCACGGCGATGGGGAAGTCCCGGAACATGTCCGACATGCGAGCCAGCTCTGCCTCCTGGTTATGCGCCCAGACCTCCACCACTCGCGCCTTGCCCATGGCCCTGCCCATGCCTGCGGCGGCTTCAGCATGCGGCGGCGGCGTCGGCGTCGGCCGATGCGACATACTCCTAGCTAGGCCTGATCGATCGATCGATACTATAATATTGGATGAGACGAGGAGGAAGACGTCCCCTCGAGGCCTCGATCGCGAGGATTTTATACAGGATACGGGAGTCGTCTTGTGTTGTGGATCGGAAACCGTTTGTTGCCGAGAAATAAACTGGGACTTCTCCGACTGGGATCCGACGTCTGATCCGTGCAGCCTCCGCTGGCTCTGAGTGGGCTAGCGATTGATTTCTAAACGGGCCGCGGGCATGAGTGGCTCGCGATTTATTTTTTTCTTTCTAAACAGGACGTACGTATGAGTCGCTAGCGATTCTTTTTTCTTTCTAAACGGGCCGCATGCAGACTAAGCTACCGGGCATGGGAAAAAAGCCAAGGTAAAAGGCAAAAAAAAGCCTGGGTCACAGAATTTCGATCGAGACGAACGCTTCAAATGGGTCTCAAACACCTGGCCTGATCGCGACACCCCTCAAATCCACCTCAAATATGGGGCAGATATGGGGACGACTGGGCGCGCGTCGGACCCAACAGGCCGACCCCACAGCAAATTGCACCAAATCGACCTGCCAGATCCATTTGCTCTCTCCTCTCTTCTTCCTCCTCCTCGACGTTAGTCTTGCCGCTCCGCCGACGTGCACGCCCCGCATCCGTTCCTAGCCTCTGCGCCAGCACCTCCGGCATAGCAGTCGTCTCTCCCATCCTTGCCGCCGGGGTCATGTTCGCCGGCCCGAACCCCACCGCCGTACATCCGACAACTCTCTGACTCCGCCTTGCGCTCTATGTGTTGGATACATTGTCTGGCCGGATTTTTTTGTTTTTTCAAGGAAAATGATGAATGCCGATGCTTCTTACGACGAGGAGTATGGACCGACGGAGCTTCATCAAATGATGAATTCCAGTTGCCGCCACGCAGGAGCAGATTCTACGGCATTTGCTCGGCATGGCAGTGGGCGAAGGAAGATCGAGGTCGTGCTGGTGCGGCTAGGCGACGTAGGGCGACGAGGTGGCGATGCTTGGGGGGCGTCTAGCGGTAGGGCTCACTGGTGCACGCAGCAGGAGCGATGGCCCAGCTCATCGCGAGATGTGCGCGGCAGGGACGAGCATGGCATTTCCTTGTTCTTTTAGAAAAATTTAAGGCGTTTCCTTGTGTTTGGAAGACAAATCAAGGCACCTTCCTTTTTTTTTGTGAGACAAATTAAATAGTTTTCTTGTTTTTTTAAGACAAACTAGCAAAAAGGGTCCGTGAGTTGTAACGGGAGAGAAAATTGACGTATTCATGAAAACATCCATCAACGCGACATGCTAGCATCGGACAGTGCAAGGCAGTGAGACACACACCGAGATGTAGAAGAAATGTATATCATCAGTGCATTTACCACAAAGCGAGCCTTGGTATTGATAGTGTGGAAACTTACTTCTACAGAATATTAAAATCTACACTTAGTTAGCTTTATAAATTCACGGGTACAATTTACAGCAATGCCGATTGACCTCACAAAGATATGCGTCTGGCTTTACATCAACGTCGGTCCTCCTTGCAGTGTTTATGTGGTCGGCTTTGCAACGTCGCTTCGGACTTGAAATACCATCGAACGTCGTCCTTCTGGCCTTGCAACACGATGATTTGACTTTTTCAATAAAAAGAATAGCGGCCGGTATCTTGGCGTGCTTCCGCTAGATTCATAGGGAGGTATTTTTTTTTTTGATTTCAATGCATGCGTGCCTCCTACAATCCCGCTTAATTGCCCTTCTCTATTGATGCATGCGTAATTAGCCAGACCCATGCAAACTTTGTAAATGCGTCATCCCTCAATGCTTCTATAAAAAAGGGGGGTTGGTCATGTCCTTCTAGGGGTTTTGTGAAACTTATCGTTGACATTTCTTTTGATCACGACCTACTTAGGGGCACGATGGGGGCGGTTTTGAGAGATGAAAAAGGTAGGTTTATCACGGGAAGGAACGGGGAGATTGACTATTGCTCAGATGTGTTGATGGCGGAAGCCTCAGCTCTTAAATTTGGTATAACATTGGCGCAAAGGGCGGGATGTAATCGCCTTGTTATTAACTCGGACAACCTGGAGGTGATTGATACCATGAAGAACGGAGGACAGTCGGCGGGTGCGGCGGCGGCAATCTTCGACGATTGTTTTCATTATGCTTGTGACTTCGTTGCTACTAGATTCGAACACTGTAACAGAGAAGCAAATAAAGTAGCTCATGAGCTTGCGAGTTTAGCTAGATTTTCGTTGATTTCTGATTGGTTTGAGGAACCTGTAAATGAAATTGTAATGACGCTCACAAACGATGTATTTTTTATCTCTAATGAATAAAGTTTTCGTTTATCTCAAAAAAAGCCAGACCAATGCAATGCATTGAGTTCTGCTTTCTTCTCTCATCTATGATGAAATAAATCCCTCTTGATTACCAGCCATGTAAAGCTCGGGCCTCCTTCACTTTCTTCTCTTTGATGTGCCAATCATCCAAAACTGCAGCACATAACTTGGTAGTAGTTTTTTGGCGTACAAACGTGGGCAGTTATTTTCTTTGCCGCGTATCCGGTTTCCGACGGCCAATGCTTGAGACGTATACATCCCTGCAATCCAATGCCAGATCATCCTTCGCCTTGGCGTCGTTTGTATCAGCTTGAGGAAGGCGTCCGTGGCGATTGATATAATGATATTGTCTCGCTCGCTTTCGTGAATTTGAGCAAATCTTTCTTTTTTTTTTTGAAAACTTGAGCCGCTCCAGCCAGCCAACAATTTCATCTGCTCCGAACGTCGCTGTGGCATGATGCGACCGAGCGCGAGCCCACTGTGTCCCCTGCCGTCCACTTCGCTACCGCACACCAGAGTCGTTGTTGGTCAACTTTTCCTTTCCACCTCAAGCGCCTGGCACATTACCACCTCATCTTCCTCTTTCCACACTGCTACCATGCACGACCAAACCCCCCATGCTTTTCTCCTCATCGTCATCTCGGTGATCATCATGATGGGCACTGGCGACGCACTGCATGCTCCACAACGTGGCCAATGGAGAAGGAGATGACCACCAGATTACTCCCATTATCGCTATGACCGAGCATGGCACGGAGAAACCGCTCCCTCACACGTAGGCAATGGCTACAAGCCGACGAATACGACGACACTGGCGGAGCCACCTTGAAGACGTACCTGTAAGTTTTTTCTTGCAATCTCACATGTCTACTTATCCTGGTTTTCCATGGCAATCTCGCTAGACTTTATGTTTAGCAATCCTGGTCGTGCGTACCACTGCCATATCGACGGGCCCGTGTTGCCGCCGATCGTCCGGAGACCAACTGGATCACGTATGCTGCTATCTCTCCACACTCTCATAGCTGTAACCCGCCTGTTGCTGCCTTGCCCTGCTCTCCGCTCCATTGAGTTGTGGTCATGGAGAAGTGCATATGCATCGTTGGTGGAGAAAGTTGGAGGAGGAATTGATCCCAGGAGGAGGAGGTGGCCTTCGTCGGCAACAAGACATCGACGTGGGGGATGTCTCTTGCTGGGCAGAAACAGACATCAAGCGATAGTATGATGTTCTAGTCCTCATCATGTCGCTACCGGCAGAATCCCCTCGAGGGCCACAGCCGCTTCGACCTCGAATGTTCGAACAGCCGTATAACCGACACGCTCCATCGAGATACAGTCAATGGAAAAGAAAGCACGTCGTTCCAATCGTTCCCTAACCATGATGGCCAGCGCGTGGGTGTTCCGGGCGGTTCAGCCGAGGCCGCCATCAGCCTCTCTCGATCTGCGAGACGGCTTCGGCCGAGGCTACCATCGCCTCCTTCACGTACGCCTCGTTCTATTCCTCCTCCTCTTTTCTCGATCTGCCAGGCAGCGGCAGTGATGCGCTTTGCAAAGATTGGTTCTGGACCGATGATTTATATAGTACTACCTCCGTTCCATAATATAAGAGCGTTTTGGACACTATGCTAGTGTCAAAAACGCTTTCATATTACGAAACGGAGGGAGTAGTCCTTACAATAAAATTAGACGGGTAGCAGGCTGGTTCGATGGCGCTAGACAGGCTGGGCTTTTGTGGGCTGATCCGATTGGTCTGATCGATCAGGCTAAGCAACCAAGAAAGAATGTAGCGGTCAATCGAGTCGATAATATTGCAGAGACAAAATTTAGTATCACCTTGAATATGTTTAAATTCAAACTGAAAATGTAAAATCATGAGAAGAAGCGTATTTTGTGACGGTGAACCCAAGAAGTCAATCAGTGCTTTATTATTACTAACAAAAAGCCCGTGCGTTGCAACGGAAGACATAAATATTTCATAGTTCAATACCAATTATGTGTGACATTTCTGTTAACCTGTAGAACGCTAGAAATTATAGGATAATGATCCCTACAAATAACAATGCACCAGGAGAAACAAAATCACCTTTTTTTAAGAAGTAAAAAACCTTGATGTCGTCTTTGATTCGTAGGATTTTTAAAACATAGGAATAGAAAAAAAATAAGGGTCTCTTTGATTCAAAGAATTTTCATAGAATCTTTGAAGGATTAGAATCCTTAGGAATTTTTCCTACGTTGGTCATTTGATTCGTAGGATTGAATCCTCTAGGATTTTTTCCCAAGAATTCATTTGTACTACATTTCACAGGAATTTTAACATCCACTCCAACCTCTTGGAAGAAATCCTTTGTTTTTCCCGTGGCACAATCAAACAAACTCAAATCCTATAGGGATCCAATGGACATGCCATTCCAATCCTACGCTTTCCTGTTCCTATGTTTTTGCAATCCTATGAATCAAAGAGGCCCTAAAGGATTAGAGTGGCATGCCCACTTGAATCCCATAGGATTAGCATAGAGTGCTTGATGCCATAGGAAAAACAAAGGAAGTGAAAAAAAAGGTTGGAGTGGATGCTAGACTTCCAATGAAATCTAGTACGCATGGTTCCATAGGAAAATTTCCAGGGCCGTCGGCATAGCCCTGACTAGCCGTCGGGACAGGCCTATGCCGATGGCCCCCGTCGGCATAGGGCCGTCGGCAACATATCCGTCGGTGTAGCCAGGATGAACGTCGGCATAGAACGGCCGTCGACATAGACCCTATCCCGACGGTGGCCGTACATCTATGCCGACGGCACTGGCCGTCGGCAAAGCCATCGCCTTACGGCGGCTGCCGTCAATCGCCGAAACAACGGCGGCTCGCCACGTGGCACCTCTATGCCGACGGCACGGCCGTCGGCTTAGTTTAGAACTATGCCGACGGCCTGGCTTTCGGCATAGAGGTGCAACGTGGCGAGCCGCCGTTGCTCCTGGGTGCTTGCCTATGCCGACGGCCCGGCCGTCGGCTTAGTGTAGAATGATGCCGACGGCTAGGCCGTCGGCATAGACGTCTGCGATATTAAACGGGCACTCTGAGGCGAGAACTAAGCCGACGGCGGGCCGTCGGCATAGACGGCCACGTGTCGCCCATCGGGAGCTTCACGCCAGCCTATGCCGGCTGAGCCGCAAGCATAGTTTCTGTCCAGATTTTTTTTCTTTTTCCTGTTTCTTTTCAGCTCAATTCATTTGAATATACACAACATATATAAGAAGCAGCATCACGTAACAGTAAGGAGCAGCATAGCACAACAATATATGCATAAGCATCATCACAGTCATAAGCATAAGCACAATCATAAGGCATAAGCACAATCATAAGGCATAAGCATATAGAGAAGCACACAAGTCATCTAAAGGATCATCACCACACAAAAGTCATCTAAAAAAATATAAGCATAAGCACACAAGTCCCCGAATGGCTTAAGCGCCAGGACGTCGAGCACCGCGGAGGTCGTCACCGCCAAGAGCGCCGAAGCTCAGGTCGTCAGTGCTTCCGCCAGCGCTACCGCCTGTTGGGGAACGTAGTAATTTCAAAAAATTTCCTACGCACACGCAAGGATCATGGTGATGGCATAGCAACGAGAGGGGAGAGTATTGTCCACGTACCCTCGTAGACCGTAAGCGGAAGCGTTATCACAACGCGGTTGATGTAGTCGCACGTCTTCACGATCCGACCGATCCAAGTACCGAACGTACGGCACCTCCGAGTTCAGCACACGTTCAGCTCGATGACGATCCCCAGACTCCGATCCAGCAAAGTGTCGGGGATGAGTTCCGTCGACCTGACGGCGTGGTGGCGATGATGATGCTCTACGGCGCAGGCTTCGCCTAAACTCCGCGATGATATGACCGAGGTGGAATATGGTGGAGGGGGCACCGCACACGGCTAGGGAACGATCGGTAGTTCAACTGGTGTGTCCATGGGGTGCCCCCGCCTCGTGATATAAAGGAGCAAGGGGGAGGAGGCCGGCCCTAGGAGGCGCGCCAAGTGTGGAGTCCTACTAGGACTCCCTAGTCCTAGTAGGATTCCACCTCCCTTGTTGGAGTAGGAGAAGGGAAAGAGGGGAGAGGAATAAGGAAAGGGGCTGCGCCTTGTCCAGTCGGACGGAGGGGGCGCAGGCCTCCTTCCTTTTGGCATCTCTCCTCTATTCCCGTATGGCCCAATAAGGCCCATATACTCCCCGGCGAATTCCCGTAACTCTCCGGTACTCCAAAAAATACCCGAATCACTCGGAACCTTTCCGAACTCCGAATATATCGATCTTTACGTCTCGACCATTTCGAGACTCCTCGTCATGTCCCCGATCTCATCCGGGACTCCGAACTCCTTCGGTACATCAAAACTCATAAACTCATAATATAACTGTCATCGAAACGTTAAGCGTGCGGACCCTACGGGTTCGAGAACTATGTAGACATGACCTAGAACTATTCTCGGTCAATAACCAATAGCGGAACCTGGATGCCCATATTGGTTCCTACATATTCTTCGAAGATCTTTATCGGTCAAACCGCATAACGACATACGTTGTTCCCTTTGTCATCGGTATGTTACTTGCCCGAGATTCGATCGTCGGTATCCAATACCTAGTTCAATCTCGTTACCAGCAAGTCTCTTTACTCATTCCGTAATACATCATCTCACAACTAACTTATTAGTTGTAGTGCTTGCAAGGCTTATGTGATGTGTATTACCGAGAAGGCCTAGAGATACCTCTCCGACAATCGGAGTGACAAAACCTAATCTCGAAATACGCCAACCCAACATGTACCTTTGGAGACACCTGTAGTACTCCTTTATAATCACCCGATTACGTTGTGACGTTTGGTAGCACCAAAGTGTTCCTCCGGTAAACGGGAGTTGCATAATCTCATAGTTACAGGGAACATGTATAGGTCATGAAGAAAGCAATAGCAATATACTAAACGATCAAGTGCTAAGCTAACGGAATGGGTCATGTCAATCACATCAATCTCCTAATGATGTGATCCCATTAATCAAATAACAACACATGTCTATGGTTAGGAAACATAACCATCTTTGATTAATGAGCTAGTCAAGTAGAGGCATACTAGTGACTGTATGTTTGTCTATGTATTCACACATGTATTATGTTTCCGGTTAATACAATTCTAGCATGAATAATAAACATTTATCATGATATGAGGAAATAAATAATAACTTTATTATTGCCTCTAGGGCATATTTCCTTCAGTCTCCCACTTGCACTAGAGTCAATAATCTAGATTACACAAGAATGATTCTAACACCCATGGAGTCTTGGTGCTGATCATGTTTTGCTCGTGGAAGAGGCTTAGTCAACGGTCTGCAATATTCAGATCCGTATGTATCTTGCAAATCTCTATGTCTCCCACTTGGACTTGGTCCCGAATGGAATTGAAGCGTCTCTTGATATGCTTGGTCCTCTTGTGAAATCTGGATTCTTTTGCCAAGGCAATTGCACCAAAGATTGTCACAGAAGATCTTCATTGGTCCCGATGCACTAGGTATGACACCTAGATTGGAAATGAACTCTTTCATCCAGACTCCTTCATTTTCTCGCTTCAAGCAGCTATGTACTCCGCTTCACATGTAGATCCCGCCACGACGCTTTGTTTAGAACTGCACCAACCGACAGCTCCACCGTTTAATAAAAACACGTATCCGGTTTGCGATTTAGAATCGTCCGGATCGGTCAAAGCTTGCATCGACATAACCATTTACGACTAGCTCTTTGTCACCTCCATATACGAGAAACATATCCTTAGTCCTTTTCGTATTTCGGATGTTCTTGACGCTGTCGATGATCCACTCCTGGATTACTTTGGTACCTTCCTGCCAAGCTTATTGCTAAACATATGTTAGGTCTGGTACACAGCATTGCATACATGATAGAGCCTATGGCTGAAGCATAGGGAACATCTTTTATTTTCTCTCTATCTTCTGCTGTGGTCGGGCATTGAGTCTGACTCAATTTCACACCTTGTAACACAGGCAAAAATCCTTTCTTTGCCTGATCCATTTTGAACTTTTTCAAAACTTTGTCAAGGTATGTGCTTTGTGAAAGTCCAATTAAGCGTCTTGATCTATCTCTATAGATCTTGATGCCCAATATGTAAGCAGCTTCACCGAGGTCTTTCATTGAAAAACTTTTATTCAAGTATCCTTTTATGCTATCCAGAAATTCTATATCATCTCCAATCAATAATATGTCGTCCACATATAATATCAGAAATGCTTCTGAGCTCCCACTCACTTTCTTGTAAATACTGAGGCTTCTCCAAAGTGCAGATAAAACCATATGCTTTGATCACACTATCAAAGCGTTTATTCCAACTCCGAGAGGCTTGCACTGACCATAAATTGATCATTTGGAGCTTGCACACTTTGTTAGCACCTTTTGGATCAACAAAACCTTCTGGTTGCATCATATACAACTCCTCTTCTAGAAATCCATTCAAGAATGCAGTTTTACATCCATTTGCCAAATTTCATAATCATAAAATGCAGCAATTGCTAACATGATTCGGACAGACTTAAGCATCGCTACGGGTGAGAAAGTCTCATCGTAGTCAACCCCTTGAACTTGTCGAAAACCTTTCGCAACAAGTCGAGCTTTATAGACAGTTACATTACCATCAGCGTCAGTCTTCTTCTTAAAGATCATCGGGCAAGTCAACCAAAGTCCATACTTTGTTCTCATACATGGATCCCATCTCAGATTTCATGGCTTCCAGCCATTTTGCGGAATCTGGGCTCACCATCGCTTCTTCATAGTTTGTAGGTTCGCCATGGTCAAGTAACATGACTTCGAATAGGATTACCGTACCACTCAGTGCGGATCTTACTGGTTGACCTCTGAAGTTCAAGAGAAACTTGATCTGAAGTTTCATGATCAATATCATTAGTTTCCTCACTAATTGATGTAGTTGTCACAGGAACCGCTTTCTTATGATGAACTACTTTCCAATAAGGGAGCAGACATGATTATCTCATCAAGTTCTACTTTCCTCCCACTCACTTCTTTCGAGAGAAACTCTTTTTCTAGAAAGGATCCGAATTTAGCAACAAAAATCTTGCCTTCAGATCTGTGATAGAAGGTGTACCCAACAGTCTCCTTTGGGTATCCTATGAAGACACATTTCTCGATTTGGGTTCGAGCTTATCTGGTTGAAGTTTCTTCACATAAGCATCGCAGCCCCAAACTTTAAGAAAGCGACAACTTTGGTTTCTTGCCAAACCACAGTTCATGAGGTGTCGTCTCAACGGATTTTGATGGTGCCCTATTTAACGTGAATGCGGCCGTCTCTAAAGCATAACCCCAAAACGATAGCGGTAAATCAGTAAGAGACATCATAGATCGCACCATATCTAGTAAAGTACGATTACGACGTTCGGACACACCATTTCATTGTGGTGTTCCGGTGGCGTGAGTTGCGAAACTATTCCGCATTGCTTCAAATGTAACCAAACTCATAACTCAAATATTCTCCTCCATGATCAGATCGTAGAAACTTTATTTTCTTGTTACGATGATTTTCCACTTCACTCTGAAATTCTTTGAACTTTTCAAATGTTTCAGATTTGTGTTTCATTAAGTAGATATACCCATGTCCGCTCTAATCATATGTGAAGGTGAGAAAATAACGATACCCGCCACGTGCCTCAACATTCATTGGACCACAAACATCAGTATGTATGATTTCCAACAAATCAGTTGCTCGCTCCATAGTTCCGGAGAACGGCGTTTTAGTCATCTTGCCCATGAGGCACGGTTCGCAAGTACCAAGTGATTCATAATCAAGTGATTCCAAAAGCCCATCAGTATGGAGTTTCTTCATGCTTTTACTCGATATGACCCAAGCGGCGGTGCCACAAATAAGTTGCATTATCATTATCAACTCGCATCTTTTGGTTTCAACACTATGAATATGTGTATTACTACTATCGAGATTCAATAAAAATAGACCACTCTTCAAGGGTGCATGACCATAAAAGATATTATTCATATAAATAGAACAACCATTATTCTCTGACTTAAATGAATAACCGTCTCGCATCAAACAAGATCCAGATATAATGTTCATGCTTAACGCTGGCACCAAATAACAATTATTTAGGTCTAAAACTAATCCCGATGGTAGATGTAGAGGTAGCGTGCCGATCGCGATCACATCGACTTTGGAACCATTTCCCACGCGCATCGTCACCTCGTCCTTAGCCAATCTTCACTTAATCCGTAGTTCCTGTTTCGAGTTGCAAATATTAGCAATGTAACCAGTATCAAATACCTGTGTACTCATCATGAGTGTTAGTAAGGTACACATCAATAACATGTATATCACATATACCTTTGTTCACCTTGCCATCCTTCTTATCCGCCAAATACTTGGGGCAGTTCCGCTTCCAAGGTGTCGATGCTTGCAAGAGAAACACTCAGTTTCAGGCTTAGGTCCAGACTTGGGTTTCTTCTCTTGAGCAGCAACTTGTTTGCTGTTCTTCTTGAAGTTCCCTTCTTCTTCCCTTTGCCCTTTTCTTGAAACTGGTGGTCTTGTTAACCATCAACACTTGATGCTCCTTTTTGATTTCTACCTCCACGGCTTTTAGCATTGCGAAGAGCTCGGGAATAGACTTGTCCATCCCTTGCATATTATAATTCATCACGAAGCTCTTGTAGCTTGATGGCAGTGATTGAAGAATTCTGTCAATGACACTATCATCAGGAAGATTAACTCCTAGTTGAATCAAGTGATTATTATACCCAGACATTTTGAGTATGTGTTCACTGACATAACTATTTTCCTCCATCTTGCAGCTATAGAACTTATTGGAGACTTCATATCTCTCAATCCGGGCATTTGCTTGAAATATTAACTTCAACTCCTGGAACATCTCATATGCTCCATGACGTTCAAAACGTCGTTGAAGACCCGGTTCTAAGCCGTAAAGCATGGCACACCGAACTATCGAGTAGTCATCAGCTTTGCTCTGCCAGACGTTCTTAACGTCGTCCAACATCAAAGGCAGGCTGGCACCCAGCGGTGCTTCCAGACGTAATTCTTCCGTGCAGCAATGAGGATAATCCTCAAAGTTACGGACCCAGTCCGTGTAATTGCTACCATCATCTTTCTTCTTTGCTTTCTAAAGGAACGCATTAAAATTAAACAGAAAAACAGCACAAGCCATCTATCTACAGTAAACATAGACAAGCAAAATACTATCAGGTACTAAGTTCATGATAAATTTAAGTTCAATTAATCATATTACTATAGAACTCCCACTTAGATAGACATCCCTCTAATCTTCTAAGTGATTACGTGATCCATATTAACTACACCATGTCCGATCGTCACGTGAGATGGAGTAGTTTCAACGGTGAACATCAATATGTTGATCATATCTACTATATGATTCACGCCGACCTTTCGGTCTCCGTGTTCCGAGACCATATACATTATATGCTAGGCTCGTCAAGTTTAACTCGAGTATTCGGCGTGCGCAACTGTTTTGCACCCGTTGTATTTGAACGTAGAGCCTATCACACCCGATCATCACGTGGTGTCTCAAAGACGAAGAACTTTCGCAACGGTGCATACTCGGGAGAACACTTCTTGATAATTTTAGTGAGAGATCATCTTATAATGCTACCGCCAATCAAAGCAAGATAAGATGCATAAAGGATAAACATCACATGCAATCAATATAAGTGATATGATATGGCCATCATCATCTTGTGCTTGTGATCTCCATCTCGAAGCACCGTCATGATCACCATCGCCACCGCGCGACACCTTGATCTCCATTGTAGCATCGTTGTCGCCTCGCCAACTATTGCTTCTACGACTATCGCTACTGCTTAGTGATAAAGTAAAGCAATTACATAGCGTTGCATTTCATACAATAAAGCGACAACCATATGGCTCCTGCGATTGCCGATAACTTGGTTACAAAACATGATCATCTCATACAATAAAATATAGCCTCACGTCTTGACCATATCACATCACAACATGCCCTGCAAAAACAAGTTAGACGTCCTCTACTTTGTTGTTGCAAGTTTTACGTGGCTGCTACGGGTTGAGCAAGAACCGTTCTTACCTACGCATCAAAACCACAACGATAGTTTGTCAAGTTGGTGCTGTTTTAACCTTCGCAAGGACTGGGCGTAGCCACACTCGGTTCAACTAAAGTGAGAGAGACAGACACCCGCCGTCACCTTTAAGCAACGAGTGCTCAAGCGGTGAAACCAGTCTCGCGTAAGCGTCACGTAATGTCGGTCCGGCCGCTTCATCTCACAATACCGCCGAACCAAAGTATGACATGTTGGTAAGCAGTATGACTTATATCGCCCACAACTCACTTGTGTTCTACTCGTGCATATGACATCAACGCATAAAACCAGGCTCGGATGCCACTGTTGGGGAACGTAGTAATTTCAAAAAAATTCCTACGCACACGCAAGGATCATGGTGATGGCATAGCAACGAGAGGGGAGAGTATTGTCCACGTACCCTCGTAGACCGTAAGCGGAAGCGTTATCACAACGCGGTTGATGTCGTCGTACGTCTTCACGATCCGACCGATCCAAGTACCGAACGTACGGCACCTCCGAGTTCAGCACACGTTCAGCTCGATGACGATCCCCTGACTCCGGTCCAGCAAAGTGTCGGGGATGAGTTCCACAAGAAGACGGCGTGGTGGCGATGATGATGCTCTACGGTAGCGAGGGCTTCGCCTAAACTCCGCGATGATATGACCGAGGTGGAATATGGTGGAGGGGGGCACCGCACACGGCTAAGGAACGATCCGTAGATCAACTTGTGTGTCATGGGGTGCCCCCTGCCCCTGTATATAAAGGAGCAAGGGGGGAGGAGGCCGGCCCTAGGAGGGGGCGCGCCAAGTGTGGAGTCCTACTAGGACTCCCTAGTCCTAGTAGGATTCCACCTCCCTTGTTGGAGTAGGAGAAGGGGAAAGAGGGGGAGGAATAAGGAAAAGGGGCTGCGCCTTGTCCAATCGGACCAGAGGGGGGCGAGGCCTCCTTCCTTTGGCATCTCTCCTCTATTCCCGTATGGCCCAATAAGGCCCATATACTCCCGCGAATTCCCGTAACTCTACGGTACTCCAAAAATACCCGAATCACTCGGAACCTTTCCGAACTCCGAATATAGTCGTCCAATATATCGATCTTTACGTCTCGACCATTTCGAGACTCCTCGTCATGTCCCCGATCTCATCCGGGACTCCGAACTCCTTCGGTACATCAAAACTCATAAACTCATAATATAACTGTCATCGAAACGTTAAGCGTGCGGACCCTACGGGTTCGAGAACTATGTAGACATGACCTAGAACTATTCTCGATCAATAACCAATAGCGGATCAATAACCAATAGCGGAACCTGGATGCCCATATTGGTTCCTACATATTCTTCGAAGATCTTTATCGGTCAAACCGCATAACGACATACGTTGTTCCCTTTGTCATCGGTATGTTACTTGCCCGAGATTCGATCGTCGGTATCCAATACCTAGTTCAATCTCGTTACCGGCAAGTCTCTTTACTCGTTCTGTAATACATCATCTCACAACTAACTTATTAGTTGTAGTGCTTGCAAGGCTTATGTGATGTGTATTACCGAGAAGGCCTAGAGATACCTCTCCGACAATCGGAGTGACAAAACCTAATCTCGAAATACGCCAACCCACTGTACCTTTGGAGACACCTGTAGTACTCCTTTATAATCACCCAGTTACGTTGTGACGTTTGGTAGCACCCAAAGTGTTCCTCCGGTAAACGGGAGTTGCATAATCTCATAGTTATAGGAACACGTATTGGTCATGAAGAAAGCAATAGCAATATACTAAACGGAATGGGTCATGTCAATCACATCATTCTCCTAATGATGTGATCCCATTAATCAAATAACAACACATGTCTATGGTTAGGAAACATAACCATCTTTGATTAATGAGCTAGTCAAGTAGAGGCATACTAGTGACTGTATGTTTGTCTATGTATTCACACATGTATTATGTTTCCGGTTAATACAATTCTAGCATGAATAATAAACATTTATCATGATATGAGGAAATAAATAATAACTTTATTATTGCCTCTAGGGCATATTTCCTTCACCGCCAAGACCGCCTCCACCTCCGCCTCCGCCTCCGTGGATCGGAGTGGTCGGGCTCCGTGTCTCCGAAGTGCTGCGAAGACCACCGCCAACGGTAGATCCACCTGTTCCCTGGATGTTGAAAAGACATATTAATGGGATATATGACTGTGTTGAAAGGCATGACATGCTTTGGGTGAATAGATTGGGGATGAACTAACCGGCGAGGGGCCAGCGTTCTGTGCCACAAACTCCTCAAAGGTCAGCAAAGACTGGTTGTCTTTGGAGGGCATTGTCTTTGGCTGCAATCGAGAACACCGCCGCCGCCATTTCCTGAAAAGCCTGCTCCAGTGGCGATCCCTCTGCACTTGGTGTTCATGAAGCCTCGATGCCACGCCATGGTCTCTGGCGTGTGTACTCAGTAGGCCTACGGTATGACATGATGGAACTCATAAAACTACTAGATGCGGAAAATAAAGTGAGCAATGAAGATAAGAGGGAAAATACTTACAGATTGTTGCTCCTGAAAGAGGGACTGTGAACTGGACACTGGCTGGCTCGTGCGCTGGCTCAGGCTCGGGTCGATCCGACGAAGCTGTGTGTAGGAGATAGTCGGAGTGACCATAGCATCGAGAACCGCCTCCCGACCGTGCTCCTTGGGCCCCATGCTCACCACCGCCCTGTTGTCCAAATCCGCCTCAATGAGGTCAGCTGTGTCAGGATGTAACTTCAGATACGCTGCGGAGTAGGCCTCCTTCCTCCACGCGGTTTGCCGTAGTACTTGGGCTCGCCAGGCTTGGGGTCCTTCCGCGTATGGGCGATCTCCCACGCCTGCATGTGTGAGAGCGGCCGCCAGTTCTCCTCCTGCACCACCAAACAGATGTTAGTCATACACAAGAAAGTGATGGTAAATAGAAGAAGAAGAATGTTTAATGGGGTTAGTCATACATTAACCGCCTTGTGGAGATAGTGGTTTCGGTTTCCACGAGCATGTACTCCCTCATTCCCTCGGTTAGCCTTATTTTTGATTCTCATAGCCGCCTGTGCTCCAGCCCCATCACACCAAAGATCCACCAATGCCGCCAGGACTCGTCTTTTCCATAACACCAATTTGGACACACCTACATAATAAAAGCATAATGGCATGTCAACATGAAACGGTGAAATGTACCACATGGTAATGAAAGCATAATGAAAGCATAATGAAAAATCTTTTATACTTACCGCCAAGTACTCGTGCCTCTCCAAGGTAATGCCCATCCATCGCGCTTCTTCCTTGGTCATCTTCACACCAAGAACGTCGTGATAGTATGTCGAGATGGCCACATAGCGCACCTCGTACTGCATCTGGCGGGCCTTCTTCTTGCATTGGCGCAGCACGATCTGGTCCGCTCTAGCCCTGTGCTTCTGAAGAGAACTCACCCATGAGTTAAATCATTCATGAAACTAGAATGGACTTGTGCTTCTGAAGAGAACTCACCCAGAAAGTAGTGGTCACGGCCTTGGCATGGGTCTCATGGTCCGCGTGGAGGGCCGCTTGATGGTCCGGCTTGTGGCCAAAACCCGACGGTCCGGCTGCTCGACCGATCCGGACAAGTACAACCCGGCCAAGATAACTTCAGCAAGACGGTGATGAGGCCGTTGGGAATACGGACCCCTTTAGAATATATCCAGTTGCTGCAAAAGAATGAACTATTAGCATGTGACAAGCAAAATAAATAACAACTGGAATATGCATGTGACAAGCAAAATAATGAACCGCTTACTCTTTTCCCATGGGCTCAATGAGCCACTTCTGCTCCTCAGTAGCAGGAACCTGCTTTGGTAGCTTTATGCTGCCACGCAGCCATCCCTTGTTGTCAACCCCTTCCGTCACCACCACCATCATCCCTGCCACCACCACCCTCCTCGCCTGCCTCCCCCACCCCACCCTCCTCCTCCTCCTCCTCCTCCTCCTCGCGTGCCTCCTCCTCCACCTCCTCCTCCTCCTCCTCCTCCTCCTCCTCCTCCCTAGAGTGTACCTCACTAGAGGAGGGTACCTCAATAGAGGAGGGCCTCAAGACAACACCCCTAAGTCGGTGAGGGTGCGCTCTTTCCGCCGCGACCCCTGTAGTGGCTCTCCCCAAGCACCTCGTCCTCTAGAGGCTCTCTCCCGCCCCCTCCTTGTCTAGGGGCACCTCTCCCTCGACCTCCTGTGAGGAGTCATCGCTGGCAGCCGAGGGGAGGATTACGTGCGCGACCACTCCGACTAGGCAGGCCGACGACCTTGCGAGGGAAACCCACGCCGTCGGCCTTCCCTTGCCCATGTTCCACGAACCTGCATTGAAAAGAGAAAAAGCAATTAGTAAATTAATGAAATGAAGAAAAAGGCATGATAATAAACACATTAATAAAAATGCATAAAAAGGCATGTTCCACGAACCCCGGAGACGCCTAGGTTACGCCAGTTGACTTGAGAATGAAATCTAGTGACATCAAAAAATGGAGGAGATGGACTTGTAGCTCACCCTCGGCTGTAGGGGAAGGAGTCGAACAACAGAGGGATGCTCAGGGAACAACGCGTCGGACGATGGTCACTTTGATGAAATGCAACACCACAAAGCCTGCAAAATCCATCGCGACAAAAAATTTAGAACATCACAATATCATCATCGTCTAACAATCATCGAATCATAAAAAACATCGTCATCATCTAAAAATTATCGAAGCATAGAAAAACATCATCATCTATCATCAACATCATCATCTACCAATCATCTATCATCCATCATCATCATCATCTCAAAATCATCGAAGCATAAAAAATCATCACTATCACTTCTCATCTAACAATCATCATCATGTAAAAAAATCCGTATGAACAAGTTATCTATCTAACTACCATCTATGTGTCTAACTATCACATTTAGCCCTCTTATCCTCTGCAAAATCATGAAAAAACACAAAAAAAGTTCTTGGGCGGGACGGGGGCCGGACCTCCCGGAGCGGATGTCCCGGCGGGGACGAGGTGGGGGCGGGGAGGGGCGTCGGCCGAGGCGTGGACGAGGTCGGGCGGCGGCTGCCCGGGAGGGAGCTGGCGACTTGAAGGAGGCCCTCCCTCACCACGAGCGGGCCCGGCGTTGGGTGGGGATGAGGTCGAGTCAAGGCGGGTTGCGGCGTTAGGCGGGGGACGAGGTCGGAGGGGCGGCGCTGTATGGGACGAGGTCGAGGCTGGGCGGCGGCCAAGGCGGGCGGCGTTAGGCGGCGACAGTCTGGGGCGGGACGAGGTCGGGCGGAGGAGGCGTCGGCCGGGCGTGGACGAGGTCGGGCAGGCGGGCGTCGGCAGGCGGGGGTGGGGACGAGGTCGGGGCGGGGTGGTGGCCGGGGCGGGGCGGCGGTGTTGGGCGGTGTAGGTGCGGCGGCGGCTATCGGGGAGAGAGAGAGGTTGGGGTCGGGGTGAGACAGAGAAGGAACGGGTGGAGGAGGACGAGTGGCGAGTGGATAAGGTCACACCTATGCCGACGGCCCAGCCGTCGGCATAGGCCGGGTCCACAAGTCAGTGGAGCGGGAGGAGTGGATAAGGTGGCCCTATGCCGACAGCCAGGCCGTCGGCATAGAGAGGAGGCCTATGCCGACGGCCAGGCCGTAGGCATAGATGGCAACCACATTTTTTTGAAGAAATAGTCCCACCTCGCCCAGGGACAAGAAATTATTACATTTTTAATATATTCAGTTATTACATTTTTTAGATTTTTAGTTTACCGTGTGTATGGGACCCGGTTGCGACGCTAGTGACACGGCGGCAGCGACGCCCATGAGGGGGGCACACGGAGCCGCGTGCCCTGGGGGGTAGCAATGCCACCGGAGCATCGCACCGGGACCTCATACATGTCGTACGGTGTGGTGGCATGTCCGAAGAGGCGGCACGCGTCTCCGGGGTTCGGCCCCCTCACGGACGGCGCCGCCGCCAGCACCTGGAGGGGGGAAACGGACGCGTCGGGTCTACACGGAGGGGATCTTGCTGTGGGTCTGGCCCGGATGTTGCTCCAAAATGTTCCTATGGGCTGACCTAACACAACCGGGTGGAGAGGCCCACTGGTCAAATCCCGTCCGTGCAAAGTCAAAGGGCTAGATCCGGTGGTCAAACGCCATGTGGTTAAGCGGACCGGGGCCCTGGGGTAGTAATGCCACCGAGCGTCGTGATCGGGCCCTCATACATGCGGGGTGGTGTGGTGGCATGTCCGAAGAGGCGCACGCGTCTCGGGTGTGGCCCTCACGGACGGCGATGACACGGTAGTAGACGCTGCGGAAACGATGCTGCGTGAATATTGTTAAATACTCGGAGCGCGATAAAATCATGACTTTTTTACATGACGTGGGCACATGTGCTATAGGACCGACGGTAATTTTTCATAATTTTTCGTGATGGAGAAGTATCTGAACACTTCCCTCTACGGATTGCTCTTCGCGTCACGACAGGCCGTGGCGGCCTCCGGGGCCAGTATACCGCCGATGTTGCGTGGCGGCCTCTCACAAGTCTGGAAGTGTTGTGGCGGTTGCAAATGCCCGCACGCTGCCTCTCGGTGTGCCCCCCCTCACGGACGGCGCGCCGCCGCACCGGAGGAGGGAAGCAGACGCGTCGGGTCTACACGGAGTGGATGTAGCTGTGGGTTTGGCCGGATGTTGCTCCCGGTGTCCCTATGGGCTGAACCGACACAACCGGGTGGAGAGGTCCACCGTCAAAGCCCGTCTGTGGGAAGTCAAAGGGCTAGATCTCGTGGTCAACCGCTCAAGGGTTAGGGCGGACGGGGCCCTGGGAGGTAGCAATACCACCGAGGCCGCGGCCGCCCTCATACATGCAGGTGGTGTGGTGGCATGTCCGAAGAGGCGGCACGCTGCCTCTCGGGTTCGCCCTCACGGACGGCGCCGCCGCCGGCACTGGAGGGGGGAAAGCAGACGCGTCGGGTCTACGGAGGGGATCTTGCTGTGGGTCCGCCCGGATGTTGCTCCAAAGTGTTCCTATGGGCTGACCTAACACAACCGGGTGGAGAGGCCCATCGCTCAAATCCCGTTCTGCAAAGTCAAAGGGCTAGATCCGGTGATCAAACGCTACAGGTTAGGGCGGACGGGGCCCTGGGGGTAGCAATGCCACCGGAGCGTCGCATCGGGCCCTCATACATGCGGGGTGGTGTCGTGGCATGTCCGAAGAGGCGGAACGCGTCTCCGGGGTGTGGCCCCCCTCAAGGACGGCGATGACACGGTAGTAGACGTTCTGCGGAAACGGTGCTGCGTGAATATTATTAAATACTTGGAGCGCGATAAAATCATGAGTTTTCTACATGACGTGGGCACATGTGCTATAGGACCGATGGTAATTTTTCATAATTTTTCGTGATGGAGAAGTATCTGAACACTTCCCTCTACGCGGATTGCTCTTCGGCGTCACGACCGTGTGGTCGGCGGCCTCCGGGGCCAGCATACCGTCAAATGTTGCGAGGCGGCCTCTCACAAGTCCGGAAGTGTTGTGGCGGTTGCAAATGCCCGCACGCGTCTCCGGTGTGCCCTCACGGACGGCGCCACGGCGCCGCACCTGGAGGGGGAAACGGACGCGGCCGGGTCTACACGGAGTGGATGTAGCTGTGGGTTTGGCCCGGATGTTGCTCCCGGTGTCCCTATGGGCCGAATCGACAGCCGGGTGGAGAGGTCCACCGGTCAAAGCCCGTCCGTGGAAGTCAAGGCTAGATCTCGCGGTCAACCGCCTGTGGTTAGGGCGGACGGGGCCCTGGGGTAGTAATGCCACCGAGCATCGCACCGCCCTCATACATGCAGGGTGGTGTGGTGGCATGTCCGAAGAGGCGCACACGTCTCGGGGTTCGCCCTCACGGACGGCGCGCCGCCAGCACCTGGAGGGGGAAAACGGACGCGTCGGGTCTACACGGAGGGGATCTTGCTGTGGGTCTGGCCCGGATGTTGCTCCAAAGTGTTCCTATGGGCTGACCTAACACAACCGGGTGGAGAGGCCCACTGGTCAAATCCCGTCCGTGCAAAGTCAGAGGTCTAGAACCCGTGGTCAAACGCTACAGGGTTAGGCGGGACGGGGCCCTCGGGGATAGCAATGCCAACCGAGCATCGCACGGGGCCCTCATACATGCGGGGTGGTGTGGTGGCATGTCCGAAGAGGCGGCACGCGTCTCCGGGGTGTGGACCCCTCACGGACGGCGATGACACGGTAGTAGACGTTCTGCGGAAACGATGCTGCGTGAATATTACTAAATACTCGGAGCGCGATAAAATCATGAGTTTTTTACATGACGTGGGCACATGTGCTATAGGACCGATGGTAATTTTTCATAATTTTTCGTGATGTAGAAGTATCTGAACACTTCCCTCTACGCTGATTGCTCTTCGCGTCACGACTGTGGCGGCTGACCTCCGGGCCAGCATACCGTCAAATCTTGCGTAGGCGGCCTCTCACAAGTCTGAAAGTGTTGTGGCGGTTGCAAATGCCCGCACGCTGCCTCCGGTGTGCCCCCCCTCACGGACGGCGCCGCCGCCGGAGCCCGGAGGGGCGACACAGACGGGTCGGGTCTACACGGAGGGGCTGGAGCTGTGGATTTGGCCCGGCTGTTGCTCCCGGTGTCCCTATGGGCCGAATCGACACAACCGGGTGGAGAGGTCCACCGTCAAAGCCCGCCCATGGGAAGTCAAAGGGCTAGATCTCGTGGTCAACCGCTTCCATGGTTAGGCGGACGGGGCCCTGGGGTAGTAATGCCACCGGGCGCCGCACCGCCCTCATACATGCAGGTGGTGTGGTGGCATGTCCGAAGAGGCGCACGCGTCTCGGGGTTCGCCCCTCACGGACGCCACCGGCCGCACCGGAGGGGAAACGGACGGCCGGGTCTACACGGAGGGGATCTTGTTGTGGGTCCGCCCGGATGTTGCTCCAAAGTGTTCCTATGGGCTGATCTAACACAACCGGGTGGAGAGGCCCACCGTCAAATCCCGTCCCGTGCAAAGTCAAAGGGCTAGATCCGGTGGTCAAACGCTTCTGAGGTTAGGCGGACGGGGCCCCTGGGGGTAGCAATGCCACCGAGCGTCCGATCGGGCCCTCATACATGCGGGGTGGTGTGGTGGCATGTCCGAAGAGGTGGCACGCGTCGGGTGTGGCCTCACGGACGGCGATGACACGGTTGTAGACGTTCTGCGGAAACGATGCTGCGTGAATATTATTAAATTCTCAGAGCGCGATAAAATCATGAGTTTTTTACATGACGTGGGCACATCTGCTATAGGACCGATGGTAATTTTTCATAATTTTTCGTGATGGAAAAGTATCTGAGCACTTCGCCACGCTGGATTGCTCTTCGCGATCTACGATTGTGGCCCGGCCTCCGGCCAGCATACCTGCCAAATCTTGCGTAGGCGGCCTCTCACAAGTCTGGAAGTGTTGTGGCGGTTGCAAGTGCCCCCCCCCCCTCACGGACGGCGCCGCCGCCGGCACCTGGAGGGGGGAAACAGACGCGTCGGGTCTACACGGAGTGGATGTAGCTGTGGGTTTGGCCCGGATGTTGCTCCCGGGTGTCCCTATGGGCCGAACTGACACAACCGGGTGGAGGGGTCCACTGGTCAAAGCCCGTCCGTGGGAAGTCAAAGGGCTAGATCTCGTGCTCAACCGCCTGTGGTTAGGCGGACGGGGCCCCGGGGTAGTAATGCCACCGAGCATCGCACCGCCCCTCATACATGCAGGGTGGTGTGGTGGCATGTCCGAAGAGGCGGCACGCCTCCGGGGTTCGCCCCTCACGGACGGCGCCGCCGCCGCACCGGAGGGGGAAAAGCAGACGTCCGGGTCTACACGGAGGGGATCTTGCTTGTGGAGTCCGCCCGGATGTTGCTCCAAAGTGTTCCTATGGGCTGACCTAACACAACCGGGTGGAGAGGCCCACTGTTCAAATCCCGCCCATGCAAAGTCAAAGGGCTAGATCCGGTGATCAAACGCCAGGTGGTTAGGGCGGACGGGGCCCCGGGGTAGCAATGCCACCGGAGGCCGCATCGGGCCCTCATACATGCGGGTGGTGTCGTGGCATGTCCGAAGAGGCGACGCGTCTCCGGGTGTGGCCCCTCAAGGACGGCGATGACACGGTAGTAGACGCTTCTGCGGAAACGATGCTGCGTGAATATTATTAAATACTTGGAGCGCGATAAAATCATGAGTTTTCTACATGACGTGGGCACATGTGCTATAGGACCGATGGTAATTTTTCATAATTTTTCGTGATGGTGAATTATCTGAACACTTCCCTCTACGCGGATTGCTCTTCGCGTCACGACCGCGGGCCGGGCGGCCTCCGGTGCTAGCATACCGCCAAATCTTGCGTAGGCGGCCTCTCACAAGTCTGGAAGTGTTGTGGCGGTTGCAAATGCCCGGCACGCGTCTCCGGGGTGTGCCCCCCCTCACGGACGGCGCCGCCGGCACCTGGAGGGGGGAAACGGACGCGTCGGGTCTACACGGAGTGGATGTAGCTGTGGGTTTGGCCCGGATGTTGCTCCCGGGTGTCCCTATGGGCCGAACTGACACAACCGGGTGGAGAGGTCCACTGGTCAAAGCCCGTCCGTGGGAAGTCAAAGGGCTAGATCTCGTGGTCAACCGCCTGTGGTTAGGCGGACGGGGCCCTGGGGGTAGCAATGCCATCGAAAGCATCGCACCGCCTCATACATGCAGGTGGTGTGGTGGCATGTCCAAGAGGCGGCACACGTCTCCGGGTTCGCCCTCACAGACGGCGCCGCCACGGGACTGGAGGGTGAAAGCAGACGCGTCGGGTCTACACGGAGGGGATCTTGCTGTGGGTCTGGCCCGGATGTTGCTCCAAAGTGTTCCTATGGGCTGACCTAACACAGCCGGGTGGAGAGGCCCACTGGTCAAATCCCGTCCGTGCATAGTCAAAGGGCTAGATCCGGTGGTCAAACGCTACAGGGTTAGGCGGGACGGGGGCCCTGGGGGTAGCAATGCCACCGTAGCGTAGCACCGGGCCCTCATCCAGGTGGGGTGGTGGGGTGGCATGTCCGAAGAGGCGGCACGCAGCGTCACGGGTGTGGCCCCCCTCACGGACGGCGATGACACGGTAGTAGAAGTTACGTGGAAACGATGCTGCGTGAATATTATTAAATACCGGAGCGCGATAAAATCATGAGTTTTTACATGACGTGGGCACATGTGCTATAGGACCGATGGTAATTTTTCATAATTTTTCGTGATGGAGAAATATCTGAACACTTCCTCTACGCCGGATTGCTCTTCGCGTCACGACTTGTGGCGGCGGCCTCCGGGGCTAGCGCATCACAAATCTTGCGAGGCGGCCTCTCACAAGTCCGGAAGTGTTGTGGCGGTTGCAAATGCCCGCACGCTGCCTCTCGGTGCCCCCCCTCACGGACGGCGGCCACGCACTGGAGGGGGGAAACGGACGCGTCGGGTCTACACGGAGTGGATGTAGCTGTGGGTTTGGCCCGGATGTTGCTCCGGTGTCCCTATGGGTCAGATCGACACAACCGGGTGGAGAGGTCCACTGGTCAAAGCCCGTCCGTGGGAAGTCAAAGGGCTAGATCTCGTGGTCAACCGCTCCAGGGTTAGGTGGGACGGGGGCCCTGGGGGGTAGCAATGCCACCGGAGCGTCGCACCGGCCCCTCATACATGCAGGGTGGTGTGGTGGCATGTCTGAAGAGGCGGCACGCGTCTCCGGGGTTCGGCCCCCTCACGGACGGCGCCGCCGCCGGCACCTGGAGGGGGAAAACGGCGCGTCGGCTCTACACGGAGGGGATCTTGTTGTGGGTCTGGCCCGGATGTTGCTCCAAAGTGTTCCTATGGGCTGACCTAACACAACCGGGTGGAGAGGCCCACTGGTCAAATCCCGTCCGTGCAAAGTCAAAGGGCTAGATCCGGTGGTCAAACGCTACAGCGTTAGGTGGGACGGGGGCCCTGGCAGGTAGCAATGCCACCGGAGCGTCGCATCGGGCCCTCATACATGCGGGGTGGTGTGGTGGCTTGTCCGAAGAGGCAGCACGCGTCTCCGGGGTGTGGCCCCCCTCACGGACGGCGATGACGCGGTAGTAGACGCTCATGGAAACGATGCTGCGTGAATATTATTAAATACCGGAGCGCGATAAAATTATGAGTTTCTTACATGACGTGGGCACATGTGCTATAGGACCGATGGTAATTTTTCATAATTTTTCGTGATGGAGAAGTATCGAACACTTCCTCTACGCTGGATTGCTCTTCGCGTCTCACGACCGTGGTCGGCGGCTCCGGGCCAGCATACCATCAAATCTTGCGTGGCGGCCTCTCACAAGTCCGGAAGTGTTGTGACAGTTGCAAATGTGCACGCGTCTCCGGGTGTGCCCCCCCTCACGGACGGCGCGCCGTCGCGCACTGGAGAAGCAGACGCGTCGGGTCTACACGGAGTGGATGTAGCTGTGTTAGGTCAGCCCATAGGAACACTCGAGCAACATCCGCCAGACCCACAAAGAAGATCCCCTCCGTAGACCCGACGCGTCTGCTTCCCTTTACAGGGCGGCGCCGTCCGTGAGGGGGGCACACCCCGGACACGCCTGCCGCCTCCTCGGACAAGCCACCACACCACCCCGCATGTATGAGGGCCCGGTGCGACGCTCCGGTGGCATTGCTACCCCCAAAGGGCCCTCTGGCCCCGCTTAACCTCAGTAGCGTTTGACCACGCGATCTAGCCCTTTGACTTTGCACAGACGGGCTTTGACCAGTGGACCTCCCCACCCGGTTGTGTTAGGTCAGCCCATAGGAACACTCTGGAGCGACATCCGGGCCAGACCCACAGCAAGATCCCCTCCGTGTAGACCCGACGCGCCTGTTTCCCCCCTCCAGGTGCCGGTGGCAGCGCCGTCCGTGAGGGGGGCACACCCCGGAGCCCCAAGACGGGCGTCTACGCATGCATGAACACTTTCAAATATGCATCGGGACCCGTGCGATGTTTCAGTGACATAGCTACACCCCGAATCCCCCCACCAACCAGAATTCCTTTCGTGTCGACCGTTTCCCCCCTCCGTGACACGGCGATAGCGACGTTCGTAACGGGGGGCAATCGATATACCATCGATTATGTTTTTTTAGATAAGGCATAATTATCTTATACAAAAACAAAAACTAAAATAAAGTAAAAATAACAAAACAGAGTAAAAATAAAAAATAAAGTAAAATACACATATGCCGACGGCATATCTGTGCACACACGGAGGTTGTCCCACGGATCGATGACGTGGCGTGGCACACGGATCGGTGACGTGGCAGAGGGGCCTATGCCGATCGCTTCGCCGTAGGGCATACCGCCACAGATATGCCGACGCCGCTATCACGCTTGGTCGGCGAGGGATCAACGCCACAAATGTTCAACCGATCAGGTGGGCCCGGCTATGCCGACGGCTCGCCTATGCCGACGGGCCAGAGATGCATACCACGGGCGGTCCCGACGCTCGTCTATGCCGACGGCCCGTCGGCATAGATGAATGTATGCCGACGGCTTTTCTACGCCTACGGCCTTTCCTCGGCCGTCGGCATAGGTCCATAGATGCCGACGGGGGCCGTCGGCATAGAGTTGGCCGTCGGCAACCCCAGTTTTTCTGGTAGTGATTGCCCTGCTCTCCGCTCCATTGAGTTGTGGTCATGGAGAAGTGCAGATGCATCGTTGTTGGAGAAAGATGGAGGAGGAATTGATCCTAGGAGGAGGAGGTGGCCTTCGTCGGCAACAAGACATCGACGTGGGGGTGTCTTCTTTGGGCGTAACAGACATCTAGCAATAGTATGATGTTCTAGTCCTCATCATGTCGCTACCGGCAGAATCCCCTCGAGGGCCACAGCCGCTTCGACCTCGAATGTTCGAACAACTGTATAACCGACACGCTCCATCGAGATACAGTCAATGGAAAAGAAAGCACGTCGTTCCAATCGTTCCCTAACCATGATGGCCAGCGCGTGGGTGTTCCGGGCGCTTCAGCCGAGGCCGCCATCCGCCTCTCTCGATCTGCGAGACGGCTTCGGCCGAGGCTACCATCGCCTCCTTCATGTACGCCTCGTTCTATTCCTCCTCCTCTTTTCTCGATCTGCCAGGCAGCGGCAGCGATGCGCTTTGCAAAGATTGGTTCTGGACCGATGATTTATATAGTACTACCTCCGTCCCATAATATAAGAGCGTTTTGGACACTATGCTAGTGTCAAAAACGCTTTCATATTATGGGACGGAGGGAGTAGTCCTTACAATAAAATTAGACGGGTAGCAGCAGTTCGATCCAATCCAGAGAACGATCGTGGGGTTCTCTAGGATCGCAGCAGGCTGGTTCGATGGCGCTAGACAGGCTGGGCTTTTGTGGGCTGATCCGATTGGTCTAATCGATCAGGCTAAGCAACCAAGAAAGAATGTAGCGGTCAATCGAGTCGATAATATTGCAGAGACAAAATTTAGTACCACCTTGAATATGTTTTAAATTCAAACTGAAAGTGTAAAATCATGGGAAGAAGCGTATTTTGTGACGGTGAACCCAAGAAGTCAATCCGTGCTTTATTATTACTAGCAAAAAGCCCGTGCGTTGCAACGGAAGACATAAATATTTCATAGTTCAATACCAATTATGTGTGACATTTACATTAACTCAGAGAACGCCAGAAATTATAGGATAATGATCCCTACAAATAACAATGCACCAGGAGAAACAAAATCACCTTTTTTTAAGAAGTAAAAAACCTTGATGTCGTCTTTGATTCGTAGGATTTTTAAAACATAGGAATAGAAAAAAAATAAGGGTCTCTTTGATTCAAAGGATTTTCATAGAATCTTCGAAGGATTAGAATCCTTAGGAATTTTTCCTATGTTGGTCATTTGATTCGTAGGATTGAATCCTCTAGGATTTTTTTCCCAAGAATTCATTTGTACTACATTTCACAGGAATTTTAACATCCACTCCAACCTCTTGGAAGAAATCCTTTGTTTTTCCCGTGGCACAATCAAACAAACTCAAATCCTATAGGGATCCAATGGACATGCCATTCCAATCCTACGCTTTCCCTGTTCCTATGTTTTTGCAATCCTATGAATCAAAGAGGCCCTAAAGGATTAGAGTGGCATGCCCACTTGAATCCCATAGGATTAGCACAGAGTGCTTGATGCCATAGGAAAAACAAAGGAAGTGAAAAAAAAGGTTGGAGTGGATGCTAGACTTCCAATGAAATCTAGTACACATGATTCCATAGGAAAATTTCCAGGGCCGTCGGCATAGCCCTGACTAGCCGTCAGACAGGCCTATGCCGACCCCCGTCGGCATAGGGCCGTCGGCAACATATCCGTCGGCGTAGCCAGGATGACCGTCGGCATAGAGAACGGCGTCGGCATAGACCCTATCCCGACGGTGGTCGTACATCTATGCCGACGGCACTGCCGCTGGCAAAGTTATCGCTAACGGCGTCGCCGTTAATCGTTGAGTAACGGCGGCGGCTCGCCACATGGCACCTCTATGGCGACGGCCCGCCGCCGGCAGTTTCGAACTATGCCGACGGCTGGCCGTCGGCATAGAGGTGCCATGTGGTGAGCCGCCGTTTTCTGATCTGTTATGCCGACGGCCGTGCCGCTTGCTTAGTTTAGGGCGATTTACGCCGACGGGCCAGGGCCGGCATAGACGTGCTGTGTCGGCAAGAACTTGGCACTCTTGGGGCAGAACTAAGCCGACGGCCGGCCACAAGATAGACGGCCACGTGTGTCGCCCATCGGGAGCTCACGCTAGCCTATGCCGACGGCTAGGCCGTCATAGTTTCGCCCAGATTTTTTCTTTTTCCTGTTTCTTTTCAGCTCAATTCATTTGATTATACACAACATATATAAGAAGCAGCATATATAAGAAGCAGCATCACGTAACAGTAAGGAGCAACATAGCACAACAATATATGCATAAGCATCATCACAGTCATAAGCATAAGCACAATCATAAGGCATAAGCACAATCATAAGGCATAAGCATATAGAGAAGCACACAAGTCATCTAAAGGATCATCACCACACACAAGTCATCTAAAAAACATAAGCATAAGCACACAAGTCCCGAATGGCTGAAGCGCCAGACGCCGAGCACCGCTGGAGGTCGCCACCGCCAAGAGCGCCGAAGCCAGTCGTCGATTAAGCTTCCGCCCGCTACCGCCAAGACCGCCTCCGCCTCGTGGATCGGAGTGGTCGGGCTCCGTGTCTCCTGAGTCTGCGAAGACCACCGCCAACGGTAGATCCACTGCTCCTCGGATGTTGAAAAGACATATTAATGGGATATATGATCGTGTTGAAAGGCATGACATGCTTTGGGTGAATAGATTGGGGATGAACTAACCGGCGAGGGGCCGCCGCTCGCGTGCCACAAACTCCTCAAAGGTCAAGAAGACTGGTTGTGTTGGAGGGCATTGTCTTGGCTGCAATCGAGGACACCGGGCCGCCATTTCTGAAAAGCTCGCTCCGGTGGCGATCCTCTCGCACTTGGTGTTCATGAAGCCTCGATGCCACGCCATGGTCTCTGGCGTGTGTACTCAGTAGGCCTACGGTATGACATGATGGAACTCATAAAACTACTAGATGCGGAAAATAAAGTGAGCAATGAAGATAAGAGGGAAAATACTTACTGATTGTTGCTCTGAAAGAGGGATCGTGAACTGGACACTGGCTGGCTCGTGCGCTGGCTCAGGCTCGGGTCGATCCGACGAAGCTGTGTGTAGGAGATAGTCGGAGTGACCACAGCATCGAGAACCGCCTCCTGACCATGCTCCTTGGGCCTATGCTCACCACCGCCCTGTCGTCCAGATCCGCCGCAATGGGGTCAGGTGTGTCAGGATGTAACTTCAGATACACTGCGGAGTAGGCCTCCTTGCTCCATGCGGTCTTCTTGCCGTAGTACTTGGGCTCGCCAGGCTTGGGGTCCTTCCGCGTATGGGCGATCTCCCACGCCTGCATGTGTGAGAGCGGCCGCCTGGGCCTCCTCCCGCACCACC
The DNA here is from genome assembly GCA_021605145.1 of Aegilops bicornis. NCBI lineage: Eukaryota > Viridiplantae > Streptophyta > Magnoliopsida > Poales > Poaceae > Aegilops > Aegilops bicornis. The sequence continues at coordinate 759,811,797 of CM038671.1, read as the reverse complement.
AAACAGATGTTAGTCATACATAAGAAAGTGATGGTAAATAGAAGAAGAAGAATGTTTAATGGGGTTAGTCATACATTAAGCGCCTTGTGGAGATAGTGGTTTCGGTTTCCACGAGCATGTACTCCCTCATTCCCTCGGTTAGCCTTATTTTTGATTCTCATAGCCGCCTGTGCTCCAGCCCCATCACACCAAAGATCCACCAATGCCGCCCAGGACTCGTCTTTTCCATAACACCAATTTGGACACACCTACATAATAAAAAGCATAATGGCATGTCAACATGAAACGGTGAAATGTACCACATGGTAATGAAAGCATAATGAAAAATCTTTTATACTTACCGCCAAGTACTCGTGCCTCTCCAAGGTAATGCCCATCCTCCGCGCTTCTTCCTTGGTCATCTTCACACCAAGAACGTCGTGGTAGTATGTCGAGATGGCCACATAGCGCACCTCGCATCGCATCTGGCGGGCCTTCTTCTTGCATTGGCGCAAAGACGATCCGGTCCGCTCTAGCCTGTGCTCGGAAGAACTCGATAGAATTTCTACAATCATGCATGAAACAAGAATGGAAGAAGCCATGAGTTAAATCATTCATGAAACTAGAATGGACTTGTGCTTCAAGAGAACTCACCTGTAAAGTAGTGGTCACGGCCTTGGCATGGGTCTCATGGTCCGCGTGGAGGGCCGCTTCCTGCTGGTCCCAGCTCGTGGCCAAAACCCGACGGTCCGGCTGCTCGATCGATCCGGACAATAGAACTCCGCCAAGATAACTTCAAAGCAAGACGGTGATGAGGCCGTTGGGAATACGGACCCCTTTAGAATATATCCAGCTTTGCAAAAGAATGAACTATTAGCATGTGACAAGCAAAATAAATAACAACCGGAATATGCATGTGACAAGCAAAATAATGAACCGCTTACTTTTTTCCGTGGGCTCAATGAGCCACTTCGCTCCTCAAGAGCAGGAACCTGCTTTGGTAGCTTTATGCTGCCACGCAGCCATCCCCTGTTGTCAACCCCCTTCCCGTCACCACCATCATCCCCGCCACTACCCCCCTCCTCACCTGCCTCCCCCTCCCCAACCTCCTCCTCCTCCTCCTCCTCCTCCTCGCCTGCCTCCTCCTCCACCTCCTCCTCCTCCTCCTCCTCCCCAGAGTGTACCTCACTAGAGGAGGGTACCTCACTAGAGGAGGGCCTCGAAGACAACACCCCTAAGTCGGTGAGGGTGCGCTCTTTCTGGCCGCGACCCCCTGTAGTGGCTCTCCCCCCAGCACCTCGTTCTCTAGAGGCTCCCCCCTCCTCCTCTAGGGGCACCTCTCCCTCGATTATCTGCCATCCTCTGCTATTTTGCAAACCACACAACAGAATTAAGGATTCACTTAAATTAATCACATCAAATTTTCAGTTTCTACCGCGTTGAATCCACCTACATCTCTAATAGGTAAAGATGGGTCCTAATCCCACCCGATGATGTGTAGATTGAGCACGTTCTCCATTCTACCCCGTTTGAGACAAAATTTCGGCAGCATTTTCCCCGCTGTTCTCCAGATACACGCCTCGGCAAATAGCCGAGAGAATGTGCTCCGAGAACAATGGGGAGGCGCCACGAAATCCTGTCTCGGAATGGGGTAGAACATGGAGAACATACCCAATCTACACATCCTCGGCTGTCCGTGGAAAACGCTGGACAATCCGAAGAGCTGCGGTGATAAATATGCAACTGAATGCATATTTATCGATGCAACCCTTTCAGACGGGAGACGCCTAGGTTACGCCAGTTGACTTGAGAATGAAATCTAGTGACATCAAAATATGGAGGAGATGGACTTGTAGCTCACCCTCGGCTGTAGGGGAAGGAGTCGAACAACAGAGGGATGCTCAGGGAACAACGCGTCGGACGACGGTCACTTTGATGAAATGCAACACCACAAAGCCTGCAAAATCCATCGCGACAAAAAATTTAGAACATCACAACTCATAGAACATCACAATATCATCATCGTCTAACAATCATCGAATCATAAAAAACATCATCATCATCATCTAAAAATTATCGAAGAATAGAAAAACATCATCATCTATCATCAACATCATCATCTACCAATCATCTATCATCCATCATCATCATCATCTCAAAATCATCGAAGCATAAAAAATCATCACTATCACTTCTCATCTAACAATCATCATCATGTAAAAAAAATCCGTATGAACAAGTTATCTATCTAACTACCATCTATGTGTCTAACTATCACATTTAGCCCTCTTATCCTCTGCAAAATCATGAAAAATAGAAAAATGTTCTTGGGAGGGAAGGGGGCCGGACCTAACGGAGAGGAGGTCGAGGCGGGGACGAGGTCGGGGCGGGGAGGGGCGTCGGCCGAGGCGTGGACGAGGTCGGGGCGGCGGCTGCTCCAGGGAGGGAGCGCGGTGACTCAGGGCAGGAGGCCCTCCCCTCACCACCGAGCGGCGGCGGCGTTGGGTGGGGATGAGGTCGAGTCGGGGCGGGGTTGCGGCGTTGGGCGGGGACGAGGTCGGAAGGGCGGCGTTGTATGGGACGAGGTCGAGCTGGGCGGCGACCTAGGCGGGCGGGCGGCGTTGGGCGGCGAGTCTGGGGCGGGACGAGGTCAGTATGGGAGGGGCGCTGCCGGGCGTGGACGAGGTCGGGTTGGGCGGGCGTCAGGGACGGGGTGGGGACGAGGTCGGGGCGGGGTGGTGGCCGGGGCGGGGCGGCGGTGTTGGGCGGTGTAGGTGCGGCGGCGGCTATCTGGGAGAGAGAGAGGTTGGGGTCGGGGTGAGACAGAGAAGGAACAGGTGGAGGAGGACGAGTGGCGAGTGGATAAGGTCACACCTATGCCGACGGCCCAGGCCGGCATAGGCCGGGTCCACAAGTCGCTGGAGCGGAGGAGTGGATATAGGTGGCCCTATGCCAGCCGGGCCGTCGGCATAGAGAGGAGGCCTATCTTGACGGCCGTGCCGTAGGCATAGATGGCAACCACATTTTTTGAAGAAATAGTCCCACCTCGCCTGTGGACAAGAAATTATTACATTTTTAATATATTCAGTTATTACATTTTTAGATTTTAGTTTATCGTGTGTATGGGACCCGGTTGCGACGCTTAGTGACACGGGCGGCAATGACGCTTATGAGAGGGGCACACGGAGCCGCATGCCACGGTGGTAGCAATGCCACCGAGCATCGCACCGGACCTCATACATGTCGTCACGGTGTGGTGGCATGTCCGAAGAAGGCGCACGCTGCCTCCGGGGTTCAGCCCCTCACGGACGTGGCGCCAGCCGGGCACCGGAGGGGGAGAAGCGGATCGTCGGGTCTACACGGAGGGATCTTGCTTTGTGGGTCTGGCCCGGATGTTGCTCCAAAGTGTTCCTATGGGCTGACCTAACACAACCGGGTGGAGAGGCCCACTGGTCAAATCCCGTCCGTGCAAAGTCAAAGGGCTAGATCCGGTGGTCAAACGCTACAGGGTTAGGCGGGACGGGGGCCCTGGGGGGTAGCAATGCCACCGGAGCGTCGAAACAGCCCCTCATACATGCAGGGTGGTGTGGTGGCATGTCCGAAGAGGCGGCACGCGTCTCCGGGTTCGCCCTCACGGACGGCGCCGCCGCCGCCACCGGAGGGGAAACAGACGATCGGGTCTACACGGAGGGGATCTTGTTGTGGGTCCGCCCGGATGTTGCTCCAAAGTGTTCCTATGGGCTGACCTAACACAAACGGGTGGAGAGGCCCACCGTCAAATCCCGTCTGCAGTAAAGTCAAAGGGCTAGATCCGGTGGTCAAACGCTTCTGAGGTTAGGGCGGACGGGGCCCTGGGGTAGCAATGCCACCGAGCGCCGTGATCGGGCCCCTCATACATGCGGGTGGTGTGGTGGAATGTCCGAAGAGGCGGCACGCAGCGTCTCGGTGTGGCCCCCCTCACGGACGGCGATGGCGAGGGTAGTAGACGCTCTGCGGAAACGATGCTGCGTGAATATTATTAAATACCGGAGCGCGATAAAATCATCAGTTTTTTACATGACGTGGGCACATGTGCTATAGGACCGATGGTAATTTTTCATAATTTTTCGTGATGGAGAAGTATCGAACACTTCCTCTACGCGGATTGCTCTTCGGCGTCTCACGTGGCCGTGACCTCGGGGCCAGCATACCGTCAAATCTTGCGAGGGCGGCCTCTCACAAGTCTGGAAGTGTTGTGGCGGTTGCAAATGCCCGCACGCTGCGTCTCGGTGTGCCCCTCACGGACGGCACCGCCGCCGGCACTGGAGGGAAGCGGACGTCGGGTCTACACGGAGTGGATGTAGCTATGGGTTCGCCCGGATGTTGCTCCGGGTGTCCCTATGGGCCGAATCTGACACAACCGGTGGAGAGGTCCACCGGTCAAAGCCCGTCCGTGGGAAGTCAAAGCTAGATCTCGTGGTCAACCGCTCCGGGGTTAGGCGGACGGGACCACAGGGGTAGCAATGCCACCGGAAGGCCGCACCGGCCCCTCATACATGCGAGGTGGTGTGGTGGCATGTCCAGAAGAGGCGGACGCAGCGTCTCGGTTCGGCCCCCCTCACGCAGACGGCGCGCCGCCGGCACCTGGAGAAGCAGACGCGTCCCGGGTCTACGGAGTGGATGTAGTTGTGTGTTAGGTCAGCCCATAGGAACACTCTGGAGCAACATCCGGGCTGCACTCCACAAAGAAGATCCCTCCGTAGACCCGACTCGTCTGCTTCTCCAGCCGGGCGACGGCGCCGTCCGTGAGGGGCACACCGGACACGCTGCGGCCGCTTCTTCGACATGCCACCACACCACCCCGCATGTATGAGGGCCCGGTCTGACGCCTCCGGTGGCATTGCTACCCCGTGCCCTGGCCCCGCTTAACCTCGTAGCTGCTTGACCACGCGATCTAGCCCGTTGACTTTGCACGGACGGGCTTTTACCAAGTGGACCTCCCCACCCGGTTGTGTTAGGTCAGCCCATAGGAACACTGGAGCGACATCCGCCGCACTCCACAAAGAAGATCCCTCCGTGTAAACCCGACGCGTCTGCTTCCCCTGCCTGTGCGGCAAGGCTGTTCGTGAGGGGGGCACACCCCGAGCCCCAAGACGGGCGTCACGCATGCATGAACACTTTCACATATGCATCGGGACCCGTGCGATGTTTCGGTGACATAGCTACACCCGTAATCGCCCACCAACCGTAATTCCTTCCGTGTCGACTGCTTTCCCCCTCCATGACACGGCGATAGCGACGCTCAGAACGGGGCAAGCGATATACCATCGTGTATGTTTTTTTAGATAAGGCATAATTATCTTATACAAAAAAAAACTAAAATAAAGTAAAAATAACAAAACAGAGTAAAAATAAAAAAATAAAGTAAAATACACATATGCCGACGGCTAGGCCGTCGGCATATCTATGCACACACGGAGGTTGTCCCACGGATCGATGACGTGGCGTGGCACATGGATCGGTGATGTGGCAGAGGGGCCTATGCCGACGGCTTCGCCGTAGGCATACCTCTGCCACAGATATGCCGACGGCTGCCATTACCGCCCGTCGGTGTAGGATCAACGCCGTCAAATGTTCAGCGCTGACCGGGCAGGTGGGCCCCGGCTATGCCGACGGCCTGCCCTATGCCGACGGGCCTCAGAGGGCGTACAAAGCGGTCCCGACGGCCTGGTCTATGCCGACGGCCCCGTTGGCATAGATGAATGTATGCTGACGGCTTTTCTACGCCTACGGCCTTTCCTCGGCCGTCGGCATAGGTCCATAGATGCCGGCGGGGGCCGTCGGCATAGAGTTGGCCGTCGGCAACCCCAGTTTTTCTGGTAGTGACATAAGATTGTTGATTAATGCCAAACTCGTCAATCTTGTTGTGATAAAGGTAGGTTGCTTTCTCTTGTTTTTTAGATGAGCAATAACAGTTCAAAAGTGCACCATAGGTTCGATGGTTCTTGGCCATCAAATTATTTTTCAGCTACCTCAGTGACATGTACTTTGTAAATGAGGTCCAAACGTTTTCCATGGTCAGTGTACGACATGTTCATACCCTTGTATCAAGCATGAGCGTCCGAGAGCACTAAGTTAGCTACAAACAAACTTCATTATACTACATGTAGAATAAAGCATGAGAGACTGGATATCTCTGTTGTCAGTCTGGTTCACACCTCCGGCCATGTTGGTCAACTAAAATACACTCCAGCCATAAGCTTTGCTACTCAATTGAGATTATGAGCACTATACTGAGCCTAAGATAAAGAAAGAACCTCAAACAGAGTTTGCTTTCAAGACATCAGGATAACAAAAATCTCAATCCACTTGGTATAGCGGAGTAACCTCAAAGTTATGTCAGTTACAGTACTATTAGCAAACTAAAGTCTGAATCATCAATGCCAATTGAAGATAACATTTGTTCGCATTCCAAAGTCAGAGTGCATCAAATCAGCATAAAAACAATGCAATGCATCCTTGCAAATCTCTAGCGCATAATCACAAGTGAAAAAGGACAAACTATTTAGTATCAGAAGGGTGGTGCAAACTCAAGTCTGAATCTATCAATGGAAATTGAGCATCACATTTCTTCCCATTTGTCAGTCAGTTCATGAACAGATGATACATCAGAGCAATTCATCATTGTGATGATTTTGTGGGTGTTCTGTACTACATTGAATTTAAGATCTGCAAAAACAGAAAGGAACAACTTTTAAGCTGCAGGTGTAACTGAGGAACCTCGTCATCTGATGGACGGATCACTTCTCCGGTGCTGCAGCGGGAGCCGCCTCCTCGGGCGGCTTCGTTGCCTGTCGACCTGCGCCTGGCCACCTGCCGCCATGGCCTCTGCACATATGTGACTGGAGCAGTCTCACCATTTATCAATACAATGTCACTGCAGCTAAATTATGTATTAAAGCAAACAAATAGTGTACATTATCAGAACTCTGCATTCATGCATGCTGAGCATCGTAGGTCGTTGACTGTACATTGCGGGCATAGTACATGTTCAGCACCTACATTTAATAATATCTGGTGCCCATATATGTTCAACTCTTTTATTATTAGTACGGTGAACCCGGAGACTCAATCCGTGCTTTATTATTAGGGAGAGATATAACAACATTTAGAAAGCCTAGAGTGCACCATAACAAAAATGCAGGTCTGGACATAGGGTAATAAAATTCTGATATTGTGATCTTTAGAAGAAGTACCTGCGATCAATTCCACGCGTGCAACGATCCAACTACTAAAAGAGTCAGGTTTGAAGCTAGAACCTCTTGGCAAGAGCTGACGGATTCTACACCAACCAAACAACAAAGCACAAGAAGACCATGATGTATCAAGTCCTAGAAAATTGAGTATTAGTTGCATCGGTAGCTAGGGATTCCCCATACTGACCTGCAGATCACCACAAACCATGATGGAGAAGGAGACACTCGTCTTGACCTCTTTCACTGACAGATTCACAGCCGCCATCACATTGTACCAAATGTAGCACCCGCACAGTGTCTCCAAGTATAGGGCAGCGCCATACCAAGCCAAGTAAGTCGGAAAATCGTGCTATTAATACTGATCTCCTCTTATCATTGTCTGCATGCTGGATGTAAACAAAAAAGAGTCAAATACATCTGTTTTCTTTGGAACTGAAGGAGCACATAAGTGGATGATCACAGAAATCCTACCATAATGTCCAGTGACGGATCTAGGGGGTTTCCATGGGTGCCATGGCACACCTTACAAAATATAAAAACAGTTCATATAGTATATTTAACATTAGTTTTTTAATTATTGCTGAATATACGATAACGTTTAGACCAAATTATACAACTTCCAGCCTGTTTGTTTCGGGGTAATTGGCATTAGGGAATGGGAAGTAGGTGGGTGCAGTACTTAAAGTCCCTTGTTTGATTGGAGGACATGGGAATTAATGAGGGAAGAGGAAAGGGAGTTACGAGTCAAACTCCCCCTTATTTCTTACCTGGTGGGGGGCTGGTAATTGAGGGAGGGAATGGGAAATGAGAGAAAAAAAACTGTTGGCATGGTCATTGCTCCCGTTCTGCATGTGTAGGGATGGAGTTTAACCGATGGGCCCATTTCTTAGTTAGTTTTTCTGTCAAATTCCCACGAAAAAATCCCTTCAATCACCAAACAAGGGAGTGAGACTAGATATCTATTTCCCACGTCTAAACCCCACAGCCAACTCCCACCACTAATTCCCCTTCCCCTTCCCTAAGACTACCAAACACGTTGTTCATGTAATTTTTCAAAACTCTTACCAATGTACTGATGTTTGGCACCCCCAATACTTTGATCCTAGGTCCGCCACTGAAAATTTTTCGTTGATGTTACAACAGATGTGCAAATAAGAAGAAAAAATTAGGTGAAGAGTGTGCAAATAAGAGATGAGGGATAGGGCGAGGTACCTGGCCGTCACGTCCACTCAAGAATTCGGCGGCCGCCGCCAGCGTCCCGGTAGCGAGCTTGGGCTGCAGCTACTGGATGGACATATCAATTGTCGGCAAGGTTGCGCGAGGTACGGTTTGGAGGGCAGCGATTCCTGGGTCCAAGTGATGGGATGTCGCTTGACCTGGAGCGAAGGGAAGATAGGAGTGGGAAGAGGAGGCGCACGGGTATGTCGACCTGAAGAATGCATCAAACACAGTTATGTGCTGCCTCGTTGATTCCAACATCAGAATAGACACGAGCAGAGCATTACACTTACGTACATTAGACAACTAATGGCTTGACTGAATTATTGACTGCTTTATTTCCACCATTAGATGGGGGTGAAAGTTCAGAGACAGTGTCCATTAGGTATCTGCATGTTGTACTTCAATCAGAGAAGGGGATGACACACAAAAAGTTCAATCGAGAAGGAAGAGAGAGGAATGCACCATGAGTGGTTTGCCAAGATTCTGGACCAAGGCTGAGTAGTCTCCACAGCCTCCGCCACAGCATCCGTAGTTCCTCGGTCCTCGGTCCATCGACCTTCTGACCAAAGTTGCTTCTCCAATTCCATCACCTGCGGAACATAGTTAGATGGTCCTCTGCCCTTCGTCGTCGTCGTCGCATGAGGAGTGGTGGGTTGGGCTACCACACCGAAGACATCAGATGGTCGTCCCGTTCCGCCGCGTCCGCCCTCTCATGTCCTCCCCTCACCATCCTGCTGCAGAGGAGAGGGAAGGCGCTGGAGAAGGGGCTTGAGGCCGGTGAGGGAGGAGCCTTGGGGGAGGCGACGGTGGTGGTCAGCGAGAGGAGCGCCGAAGGGCTGCGGGATCGATGGTGGGTTGTGGGTGGGTGCGGCGCGACGGGGAAAGAAAGGATCGAGGGAGAGAGGAACGTCGTACGCGACCTGCGGGATCGAGGGATCGAGTCGAGGGAGATGGGGATCGACTCGCTAGGTCTTTTATCTACTTATCGCCACCGCCTGACTATGCTTCGAGCCGCCGTCGTCGCCTGACTGCTCTCTCCGAGCCTCCCAGGTAAGAGCCTCTCTCGATCTCGATGTACGAAGCCCAAGTCGAGGGAGATCCACGAAAGAATAGGAAGAAGGCCGAGTCTGCTGCGGCAACGCATCTTTTGTCAGATTCCATGTTTGGGTGTTTTCGGGAGATTGGATGGATGCCGCCTGTGGCCCGGCACCGCATGCATAGTCATGGTTTCCTGAATTAGTACCATCTGAATTAGTACCACCTTGTTTATATTATGATTTTGTCTATTAAATCGTAAAAGCGTATTGTGACATGAGAAGAAAGCGTATTACGACGGTGAACCTGGAAACTGAATCCGTGCTTTATTATTAAATTAGGAAGAGACTAGCAAAAGAGCCCGTGCGTTGCAACGGGTACAAAATAAATATGCCCGTGCGTTGCAACGGGGTAATAAAGATAGACTTTATTTTGGTGGCAAACTTGGTCACGGTAGCTATATGAATTCTGTATAAATTTTGTTAAAATTTCCAAGCTATGTCGACAATGCATATAATACCCACATCTTAATCTTGGATCAAAAACACGGAGGTAAACAAACTCCTGTAACTCTATATAAAACTACACTATATCCGCCGAATTGAAATTGTATTACATCGATTTTTGCACACTCAGTGCTCCAAATTGATTAAGACAATTATGTCACAGAAGTTGACTTCCAATATGAATTCAATCAATTACTTGGTACCGCCTTATACAGAAAGAGAATAGGCCATCAATCATTTTCCTACATCTATATATCTCATCTTTCTAAGCCTTAATTTTGATCAACATCCAACCATGAACCATCCTTGTCTCAACCTCGTTTCATATTTAATTTTGAACTATATAATGATGCACGGGAGAAAACTGAATGTTATATCTAAGCATAGTGCATCATGGGAATTTTTTGTCAAACGCAACTTGTTTGTAACGTGATAAAAAGTTGACATGTAAAAGTACACTTAGATGCATCCGCGTCCATACTTTCTATATTTTCATGGATCGAGTTGATTTAGCCAGTGCATGCACGTAGGAGCAGTTGCAACATCCCTCAAAAAAAAGAAAGGAGCAGTTGCAACAGGCATTCAATCCCCACCCCACCCCGAGAGAGATCCTTTTGAGGAGTACGTGCCTCACCGTCTCCATCTTTCTCCTCCCGTGACCTTATCCACATCCATCACGGCTCATCCTCTCTTCTCCATGACTCCATCATCCAAATACCACACGAGCTGGCCCGCCTGCTCCGTACCGTGACACCCACTACTCCGCTTTTCTTCGCCGACTGCTCCAAAGACGCACGGCTCCATCCTCTTTCTCCAATCTCCTTCTCTAGCCCCGCACGGCTCTATCCTATCTTCTCAAATCTCCTCATCCGCGCCGGCGATGCGCCACTGTCCACCATCCTCTCTTCTCCAATCTCCTTCTCCAGCCCCACACGGCTCCATCTCCATCCTCTCTGCTCCAATCTCCTCATCCGCGCCGGCGATGCGCCACTGTCCACCATACTCTCTTCTCCAATCTCCTTCTCCAGCCCCACACGGCTCCATCTCCATCCTCTCTGCTCCAATCTCCTCATCCGCTACCGGCGATGCGCCACCGTCCACCATCCTCTCGATGCGCCATCGTCCTTGTGGAAGGCTCGTTCTATCGATCTTAGATAATCAATTGAACGATGTGGGAAAGGCTTGTCGATTTCTCACACCGACGCGTGTATGCTGCGCTGGCCGCTGGCGCCAAGACAGCCACAACCGCCATGGTTGATGGCCTTCGAGCATCGCCATGATCTTCTCCTCTATCATCGCCGCCTTCGCTCGTCGGAGCCCCAAGCACCACCTCTGTGGTACCTCCTACCGCTACCGCCGCTCCTTCTACTCCGTCGTGGGGCTTCTGCCATACCGATGCTCCTTCTACTCCGTGGGGTCTCCTGCCGCTCCCGGCGCCCTTCTTCTATTCGTCATTTGTAGCCATCCGCCGGCAGGGGCGCTCCCTTCACTTCTCCACCCTCGTCGTCGATAGCCGCCCTACCAATTGTTACTAAGCAAGGTTGGCCAGGCCCAAGAACTGGATGGTTTAGCATCCTTCGTGTTCGGCTAGACTAAGAACGTCGGGCAAAGATTTATTATCATTTGGCTAATATAGTAGGGAAAATCAAGTAGTTATGTTGGAAACACCATGAAATTTGAGTCTGACTCTTCATGCGTTGTGACTGGTGGCACTGGGCTGAGCGAGGCTGGCTTCTACGTGACGATGTCTAGTAGAGGAGCATGTCAGTGACCGGCATCTGTTGTTCGACTCGGTCATACCAAAGACGCAATGGAGAAAAAAACATCCAATGTAGTCGTGGACATAACTTTCTTCTTAAAGTTTGAACATATATTCATTCCCGGCATTACGTCGACGCTTTCAATATTAGCCCACCACTTAAATACAGTAGAAGATTAGCCTCCACATACGGATATCATGGAAATTTGGCACAATTTTCCCTCAATTCTGGTTCCTTCCTTTATTATTTCTCTAAGTCTATATTATTGACTTTTCCCTCAAATTCCCATTCCTTCCTTTATTATTTCTCTCGGTCTATATTATTGACTTGTCCTCAATTCGCAATCCTTCCTTGAATTAACTTTCTTATATTTCTGTCCCTGATTTTCTCAACATTTCTCAATCCTTCCTTGAATTATCCTTCCTGTATTTCTCTATTTTTTGAGAGATGCGGAGTCATTGGGCCGATTTATGTGCATGAGTTTTCTCATTACGGCAATATAATCCATCGAGCAGCCAGGTTCCACGTAGGTGCAGTTTTCACACACATATTTTAACTGGTGATATGGGATGTACTAAAGCGAGGTGGTACTAAATAAAAACATTGTCTAGCTTGATTGGTTGCAGCCTCAGAAATTTCCTAGGAGGTTGTGAGTTCGATGCCTGGTAGCGACACAATGCGCCACTGTTTTTGCCTTTCCCAGTGTAGGTGGGCCGGCTTCATGAGGCCCAAGCGGGTGCGGGGCGGATGGGTGCAGGCCAAAAAAAAACGCAACGCAGGGCGTACGCTCAACAGCGGAGGCAGGGGAATAGTACCACCTCGTAGAACCGATCAAAGAGGCCACGTACGGGAGAGTGAAAAAAAAGAGGATGAAAGAGTGAAAAAAAAGGGATGACGGTGAACTCGGAGACCCAATCCGTGCTTTATTATTAGGGAGAGATTAGGGAAAAATTAAGGCGTTTTCTTGCTTTTGGAAGTCAAATCAAAGCGTTTCCTTATTTTTAGAAGCCAAATGAAGGCGCTTCCCTTTTGGGAGACAAATTAAGGCGTTTCCTTGTTTTTGAAAAACTAAATCAAGGCCCTTCCTTGTTTTTGGACGCCAAATGAAGGCGCCCCCATTTCCTATGGCAATAAATTAATGCGTAATTGAAAGTGTGGCAGCGTACGGTTTTAATGGGGTTTGGTTTTTTAAGGAGAGAGAGAAAAAATCGAGAGGGAGAGGTGGTGGGAGGTGAGGCGGAAAAAACCGCGAATACCGGCCTACCAACTCCTCCTTTAAAAGTAGAGATTTATATACCTATTTAAGACACCAAAAATGACGCCCTAGCAGCTTTGCTAGTTTGGTCAAAAAGAATGTTAAGCCTGTGTTAGGTTCAGTCATACTACCATGATCAGTGACTACTAATATGCTGGTTCAGTTCATCTATGTTTTCTATCCAAACGGCGTTCAAACATGGGAATGAGGTCACACCTATATTTGCAGTGTCGCAGGAGAAAGTAGATTGGGCGTAAAACAACACCGGTGGAAAATAATATCGTGTGCTTTTAATTTAAACCATATGCATTATAAGATTGAAGCCTCGCACGTGTTTTGTCACCTTGTTGGATGACCAATAGAACATGACTCTTAATCTATTTCTTCTAGAAGAATGATAAGCTTTCAGCATAAACTGTACATACTTGTAGTACTACATGTTACACATACAGTAAAACAATTTATTTACTTACATTAATTTCTTTCACCCAGCATAAATTTAGCATTTTCCATATACACTCCCTCTGTCTCAAAATATAAAAATATTTTTAACACTATATTAATGTCAAAAATGTTCTTATGTTATGGGACGGAGGGAGTAAAATAAAGTCACGCACAACTCATTGCGTCTGAAGTCTGATTATATAACTCACTGTTGAGCATGGGGTCCTGCATCGTCAACCTCACTCCGAGCATTGTTGCCATTATTTTTCAGAAAGCCGGAGTACCAGCGAGCAGAGAGCCTGGCTTCCCGTGGCCGCGCTTCATCGTCGAAGTCGACACGATACATGCCGAACCCTATCTTGTATCCTGCTAGGAACTCGAATATATCCAGGAAGTTCCACGCGAAGTAGCCTTTCACATTGGCTCCATTTCTGCGCAGCAAACACTGCATCATGGTAACTGAACTCTGAAGGTTTCACAAAAATTCTTGGTAGAATTTGTCTGAATGACTAACCTTAATGCATCCAGTGTGCTCCCTATGTAGGCCTTCAAGTATTCCACCCTGTCGGTGTCATCGAGAATGTCATTCGCGGATGCCTTGCCTGAAGAGAGATCATGGCCAAACTTCATCAGATTTACCGAATCGATTAATTTTAGATGAAAACTGAATCAAAGTTTGGAGATCAGTGTGACCGGAAAGTAGTTCGACTTGCCATTCTCTTGGACATAAATGGGGAGGCCCCCATAGGCTTCTGTCAGGTACTGCAACACACATCGTAATCCTTGTGGGTCGTCTGGATAAACCGTTGGGACGTACTGCACTCAAGAGAAAAAGTTGCATGAAACATAATTCCCAGTTCAACTACTTCATGTCCAAAACAGCTGAAGCGAGTGGCATCTTTGACAACACATAGTGGAAACGTTTACCTCGCTTGTTGCTGGGTCTGTTCTAGAACCTGCATCACGGAAGCATATATCCTGTAAGTATATGTTTCGGATCGACAAACTAGTTGGTCAATATATATGTTTAGTGAATCAAATTCCCACTGAACTGATGAACAATGCAGCAATATGCCGATGCAGACACAAAATTTGCTTACCTCTCTGGTAAACTGACATGTCTGCTGCATAGTCACGAACACCTTCCTTTAAAGGGCGATCGTTCACATAGACAGAATAGTAATGATTTATTCCTATGAAATCGATAGCGCCCTTAACAAATTCAGATTGGGATTTCGTGAAGGATGGGAGGCGAGAACCAACATTCTTCTTCATCACTTGCGGGTAATCTCCAAACACCAAGGGTCCTAGTGTCCTACACAACAACACAAGCTGATTAGTTAGCTCCATGTTTGTTGCACATTCAGCTGCAGAATCCGGAAGCAAAGATAAGAGTCTAAATCACATACCAGCCAAACATGAAGTCTTGATATCTTTTAGTTGCTTCTAAATCCACAGTAGAATTTGTCAAAGGATAAGTCCAAAATGAGTAAACATTTATGCCAACGACTCCATTTTGCACAGCCTACACCCAAGACAATTTTTGTGACAACACAGATTCTCGCATTCTGCTGAACTAAAATAAGTCTGTTTTTGTTTCTTTGAACCTTTAAAATAAGTCTGTTTGTGTAATTCATGAGGTCTTTTGTCTAAAAATTGGGAAATCTTGTACAGAAAAATTGCAGTCATGAAGACACCATCAAAATTGTAATGTTAGCAAATACTATTTTCTTTATTGGTTTGATAATACTGATGTTTCTGAATTAATATTAGATGAAAACTTAAATCTTAATACATTACTCGTTGATAAAAAGTTGGCGAATGTGCTGGCAAAAGGAGTTATTGTTAATTTTGGGCACACGATAACTCACTTGATATTGTTCTCTGTAAAGTCTAGTAGCTGATGCATGTGCCAATATCATGTTATGAGCTGCTATGTATGGTTCCACGGTTGAGTTCCCAACGGTGCATTTTGTTGTTCCAAAAGGATCGGAACAACGTCCAGGTGCAAATATTCCACTATCGTAAGATCCGATTGGGCCGACATTAGGTTCATCTATCGTGGTCCAGTACGAAACTCTGTCTCCAAACTCTCTGAAGCACACATCTGCAAATGTTGTGAAATCCTCCCTGCATTTTGCAGTGCCATCAGTGAGGGCATATCACTAGTAAAGTAGGAATAACCATTTTGATTGGTTATTCTCAGCTTTGGTTATTATCATCAGTGAGGGAATATCCAATTTCTGTAAAAAGGTTGGTTATTCTCAGCTTTGGAGCAATTTCATCCACAAAGGAAAAGGCACAGGATCTTACACAATTCTAGGGCTTAACCATCCTCCATATTCATCATCCAAAACTTGTGGGAAATCGAGATGGTAAAGCATGACATGGATTTGAATCCCTAGCGAAACAAGAAGGCCATAGGGTTTAGATACTGAAGTATTAATGAACAATAACTTTTAGCCAACTATGATAGATTTCCACGCGGCTTGTCATGTATTATACTGTTGAAGATGAAATATCTTGTCAGTACAACATAATTTAGAGACTTCTACAAATACTCTTACCATGTTTCACTAGCTCATTTATGAGGTTATTGTAGTACTCTAAACCCTTTGGATTGACAGCCCCCCTCCCGTCTGCAAATTTCAGTTTTAAACCAAAGATCAGCCATTATTATCGTAGAGACTCATAGTATCGCGCAACGAGAAATATTGTGGAAAGCTTTTACTTGGAACAAGCCTTGACCAGGAGATGGAGAATCTGTAAGCCTCTAAGTTTGTGTCGGCCATGAGCTCGACATCGTTCTGAAACATCAGGCGTTGTCATTAGTGTAAACCAAAACAAACAGCCCTGAATTTCCTTCCACAAAATTGTTCATGCAGTATAATTCAATGGGAAACAAGAAGGATAACGTGTTATTCTCTCCTGGGATCAAAGAAAAAACGTAGAAGCAATTGAACCATGGTTTTTCTGCGAGAGGGAAACAATGTAAACTATGACGGTGATTACCTTGTACTTGTGGTATCCATCAGAAGCGATATCGCCCGTGCTTTTGTCTGGCATTTTCCCTATCAAACAGAGACAAGAAATTGTCAGAAAAAAAAGGAAAAGAAATAAACTTAAGGGCAAGGATATATTTTCTCAAGGTCTGCACAAAAATTCAAAAGTTCGTTAGTTATTACCAGCATGAGTAAAGGTGTCCCAGATGCTTGGGCTCCTGCCGTCCTCGGCCACGGCACCCTCATACTACACCAAGAAACAGAGCAAATTAACCCGAGAGGCAGAGCAAGAGAAGCCAGCTACTCCAATTGACCAAGCAGAACAAATGCACGGTTACCTGGTAGGCGGAGGTGGCGGCGCCGAAGACGAATTCCGGCGGGAAGTCGCTCCGCGTGAAGCCGAGAGCGGGAGGAGGAGCCACGCCGCCATGGGCGGCGGAGAGAAGCAGGAGGAGCAAGAGGGAGGATAAGGCCATGGCACATCGCACATGCAAATCGCGACCACTACGTGCCTTCTTACCTCTTATCTTTACTGTACCTGCGTGTCAAACTGTTCCAACTGCATCGACCACAGCTTCGTCTCCCGGAATCAAATGGCCGGCGCTGTCCTGTCTGCTTGGTCCAGCCCCTGCTTCGTCGACACCTTGACAGTACAAGCCGTGCTCCGTTTGGTACTTGTGTTGGGTCCCTTTCTCGCTTTGTAGGAACACAAGAAACAAACGCACTACCCAACGATTTTGTAGACTAGCCGTTTGGAAGAGTAGCAGGGTGGCTGTTTTTCCACAGCACAGTCCACCAACCACGAAATCGAGCCTCACGGTGCAATGGAGAATCACATGATGAGATCGTACTCCTGTGGTGATAACGGACCTGGATATTGCCCTAGTCACTTTGCTGGAATAGCGCAAAAACTGGCACCCCTTGTATTGGATTCTTCTGCCAAATCTCATCTCACATCTCCTAACTTATCTTGTCCTATATATCTAAACGAGAAATCTAACCACTGGTGGTTAGCGACAGGCACGGACGATTCTGTTCGATCGAGCGATTTTCTTTTCCTCCCGCGTCGCTGAATCGTTTTTTTATGCACCGCTCGTTCGTACGAGTTCCCTCGACCGATTCTCCTGCGTCGCTGAACCATTTTTCTTATGCAGCGCTTCACAAAAAATACTTGCGTCGGTTGGGACTCGATTCCTGGCCGTCTAGAGAAGAGACTAATGCTTCAGCCCAGCTAACCAACTGAACTTTTGTTTGTAGTTTTCTAACGAAATGACCTTCAGCTATTTAAAATACGCAAGTTAAATGGTCAACGTGCTTCTCCCTGCAACAAATTGTGGATCCTAATTACGAGTCTTTTGTATGTTTGAACTCAAGTCAGCTGGTTTGTTAAGTCATGTGTTTGGTGACTTTTATTTTGATTTGGTAACTTATGCATAAATAGCATCATAATTATGCAAAACAGAGATGATAACTTACGTACAAACACCATGCTAACTTTTTGACATGTGAAAGGTGTTGTAACATACACCCGGTTACATTTTATGTAAATACGATGGTAATATACGCACCACCAACTCGATAACTTACGCACGAAGGATGAGATAACTTTTGTGATATAAAAAATTTGTGGAAAAATATATCATGTTAAATTTTGTGTAAATTGTGCGTTAACTCCGTTCTGCAAAGCACGAGCCAGTGTCTCCACTCCGTCCTGTGATGGAGGAGCCGGTCTCACCCCGGCACAACCGCGGCGTCCAGATCGGACGCCACATGAAGGAGGAACCGGCCTAGCCCCCGCACCACCGCGGCATCCCCGCCACGCAGTAGGTACGGCCGCATGGACGCGCCATATCGTCGCCACCGGCTCACCGCCAAGGAGGTGTTGCCGTCCGCGATCAAGAAGGCACGGGGCCGCCTTCTCCACTACCTTGAAGGATGCGCGGGGTGGGGGGGAGGGGTTGCTGAAATATACCCCCGGTAACTTTTGTGTGAATAGCATGATATCTTACGCATCGCAGACCTGATAACTTAGGTACGTCGGTCCTAGTAACTTTAGCGTGGGGAGATGGCGCAGGGGTGATTGATAAAAATATCCCCTGAAAACTTTCATGTGAATAGCATGATAACTCACACATCACAGACCTGATAACTTATGTACCTTGGTCCTGATAACTTTGGCATGGGGGGGGGGAGGGTTGATGAAATACCCCCGGTAACTTTTGTGTGAATTGCGTGGTAACTCACACATCTCAGATCTGATAACTTATGTTCCTCGGTCCTGATTACTTTGGCGAGGGAGTTGTTTAAAAACATGCCCGACAACTTTTGTGTAAACTTTTTGGTACTATACGCATCGTATACGTGATAACACATGCACAATCACCACAGTAACTTTAACCCGAGCTGATAGGAAGGTTAGAAGGTTTATGCCCTGGCAATATTTGTGTAAATAACATGCTAAAATATGCAGCACATACGTGATAAATTACTTAGCCCAGAAGTGGTAAGTTTTGATCCGAAATAAAAGTCGTCGAAACATATCAACATAAGATCTAGTTTTCATGCCCTCTTCGTGGCATGATTTTTATGTGAAAACGATTTTATTAATCGGGTTGAATATTCGAGCTACAAAACATTCTGAAGTTTCAAAATAAGGGGGAATCAAGGATGACATCAACTTTCCGGTCTTCTAATTCATTTGCATATGGGAGAATTGGAGGACCACCTTTTATGCCCTGGTAATTTCTTTGTAAGTAAGATGGTAACTTATGTATCATAGACGTGATAACTTACTCAGTCTTTGTCTGGTAACTTGCGATCTGAAAAAAGTCGCCGAAACATACCAACATGGGATATAGTTTCAAAGGTCTCGTCATGACGAATTTTTTATGTGAAAACAGTTTTTTAAACGGAGCGATGGTTTGAGCTACAAAATGTTCTGAATATTTTTTTAGATGGAATCTTTGATGACATCAGCTATTTTTTTCTTTTTCTGCATGCAACCATTGTCCAACAAGAGGGAGTTTACATATGCACGCGAGGGAGTTTGCACTGCATGCGTGATTAGTGAGGTTGTTTTGGTATATTGCTAGTTGTTCGCAGGTCGCGGGAGCAAGGTGGGGTTCGATCGTGCGGATCTGTTGCTAATTTCCTGCCGTCCGGATGTTAATCGTTCTATCTAATGCATTCACGCATGTGCTTGTGAAGAGAAGGTTGGAGGAACTTTTTTTATGCCCTTATATTTTTTATGTAAACAACATGATAACTTATGCACCACATGCATGATAACTTATGTAGAACACGTGGTAACTTTTTACCAGAAAAAAAGTCGTCGAAACATATCAACATGGGATCTAGTTTCGAAGATCTCGTCGTTACGAATCATTTGTGTGAAAACAGTTTTTCAATCAGACCAACGGTTTAATCTACAAAACATTTTCAATTTTGTAATTAAAAGGAAACTAGGCTGACATCATCATTTTTGTCTTTTTCTGCATGCATGTTAAAAAGGAGGGATTTACGTGAAAGGAAGACGCACTGCATACACTTCGATCATTATACTGCTGCTTCGATTCGTTCGGATCTGTAGCTTAATTTCCGACTGTTCGGAAGTTAGCACAGTCCATATCTAAATCTCTACTCCTAATGGAGTAGTTGGTGAATAGTCTGCCGCTTATTTTTCGCTGATTTTATTTCGCCTCACCACTTTCGTTGATTTTATTTCGCTGGTTTTATTTCGTCTCCCTCCCACCTGCTTTTTTGCTTCACCACCCACATAAACCCATCAGATTAGTTACTATATAAAAAATAAATCGCAATCAATCAAGTATTGATGATCAGATTAGTTACCATATAAAAAATAAATCGCAATCAATCAAGTATTGATGGGATATTTCCTTATATTGATGTGATTTTGCCTTTCTTATCATCAATCATCTCTACCGCCTAAAAAAATGCGTAGCTTTCCTTTTCCTGCCAACCGACCGCGTCCCGTCTCCCTACATCCGCCCTCGTTGCTTTCTGCCTCCCTTACGAAAAAACCCTCTCGTTTGACCTCCCCAAACCCATACGATGGAAAAACCCAGCCGCTGCTTCCTCCTCTCGACCGCTCCATACGTCGGATCGCGGCCCCATCCCCATCCTCCTCTCACGTCCACGGCGGCCGATGGGCCGCCGGCCTCCCTCCTACTCTCTCGCCGCCGCCGTCCTCCCGCTCGCTCGCCGCCGCCATCGCCACCAATCCCGGCGAAGGCGTCGTTGCTGTTATGTCGCCTCCTTTCCCCATCCATGTTGGGTAACGTAGTAATTTCAAAAAATTTCCTACGATCACGCAAGACCACGGTGATGGCATAGCAACGAGAGGGGAGAGTGTCCGTCCACGTACCCTCGTAGACCGAAAGCGGAAGCGTTATATCAACGCGGTTTGATGTAGTCATACGTCTTCACGATCCGACCGATCCAAGCACCGTTACTCCGGCACCTCCGAGTTCTTAGCACACGTTCAGCTCGATGACGATCCCCGGGCTCCGATCCAGCAAAGCGTCGGGGAGGAGTTCCACAAGACGGCGTGGTGGCGATCTTGATGTTCTACCGTCGCAGGCTTCGCCTAAGCACCGCTACAATATGACCGAGGTGGAATATGGTGGAGGGGCACCGCACACGGCTAAGGAACGATCACGAAGATCAACTTGTGTGTTCTAGGGTGCCCCCGCCTGTATATAAAGGAGCAAGGGGAGGGCCAGCCTTGGGGCGCACCAAGGGAGGGAGTCCTCCTCCTAGTAGGAGTAGGACTCCCCTTTCCTAGTCCTACTAGGAAGAGGGAAGGGGGAAGGAAAGAGAGGGAGAGGGAGAGGGAAAGGGGGGCTGCGCCCCCCCTCCTAGTCCAATTCGGACTCCCCATGGAGGGGGGGCGCACCACCTCCTGGTGCAGCCCTCTCTCTCCCCTCTTGGCCCAATAAGGCCCATAACTTCCCCGGGGGGTTCCGGTAACCCTTCCGGCACTCCGGTTTTCTCCGGAAACTTCCGGAACCTTTCCGGTGTCCGAATATAACCATCCAATATATCAATCTTTATGTCTCGACCATTTCGAGACTCCTCGTCATGTCCGTGATCACATCCGGGACTCGAACTCCTTCGGTACATCAAAATACATAAACTCATAATAACCGTCATTGAAACTTTAAGCGTGCGGACCCTACGGTTCGAGAACTATGTAGACATGACCTAGAACCATTCTCGGTCAATAACCAATAGCGGAACCTGGATGCCCATATTGGTTCCTACATATTCTACGAAGATCTTTATCGGTCAAACCGCATAACAACATACATTGTTCCCTTTGTCATCGGTATGTTACTTACCCGAGATTCGATCGTCGGTATCCAATACCTAGTTTAATCTCGTTACCGGAAAGTCTCTTTACTCGTTCCGTAATACATCATCACACAACTAACTCATTAGTTGCAATGCTTGCAAGGCTTATGTGATGTGTATTACCGAGAAGGCCTAGAGATACCTCTCCGACAATCGGAGTGACAAATCCTAATCTTGATTCATGCCAACTCAACATATACTTTCGGAGACACTTGTAGAGTACCTTTATAATCACCCGATTCGTTGTGGACGTTTGGCAGCACACAAAGTGTTCCTCTGGTAAACAGGAGTTGCATAATCTCATAGTTGCAGGAACTTTGTATAAGTCATGAAGATAGCATAAGCAACATACTAAACGATCAAGTGCTAAGCTAATGAAATGGGTCATGTCAATCACATCATTCTCCTAATCATGTGATCCCATTAATCAAATAACAACACATGTCTATGGTTAGGAAACATAACCATCTTCGATTAATGAGCTAGTCTAGTAGAGGCATACTAGTGACTATCTGTTTGTCTATGTATTCACACATGTATTATGTTTCGGTTAATACAATTCTAGCATGAATAATAAACATTTATCATGATATAAGGAAATAAATAATAACTTTATTATTGCCTCTAGGGCATATTTCCTTGAGTCTCCCACTTGCACTAGAGTCAATAATCTAGATTACATGTAATGATTCTAACACCCATGGAGTCTTGGTGCTGATCATGTTTTGCTCGTGGAAGAGGCTTAGTCAACGGGTTACGCAACATTCAGATCCGTATGTATTTTGCAAATCTCTATGTCTCCCACTTGGACTTGGTCCCGAATGGAATTGAAGCGTCTTTTGATATGCTTGGTCCTCTTGTGAAATCTGGATTCCTTTGCCAAGGCACTTGCACCATATTGTCACGGAAGATCTTCATTGGTCCCGATGCACTAGGTATGACACCTAGATCGGAAATGAACTCTTTCATCCAGACTCCTTCATTTGCTGATACTGAAGCAGCTATGTACTCCGCTTCACATGTAGATCCCGCAACGACGCGTAGAATAGAACTGCACCAACTGACAGCTCCACCGATTAATAAAAATACGTATCCGGTTTGCGATTTACAATCGTCCGGATCAGGTCAAAGCTTGCATCGACGTAACCATTTACGACTAGCTCTTTGTCACCTCCATATACGAGAAACATATCCTTAGTCCTTTTCGTATTTCAGGATGTTCTTGACCGCTGTCCGATGATCCACTCTGGATTACTTTGGTACCTTTCCTGCCAAGCTTACAGCTAAGCATACGTCGGTCCGGTACACCATTGCATACATGATAGATACTATCTCTGAAGCATAGTGAACATTATTCATTATCTCTCTATCATCTGCTGTGTTCGGGCATTGAGTCGACTCAATCTTACACCTTGTACTACAGGTAAAAACCTTTCTTTGCTCGATCCATTTTGAACTTCTTCAAAACTTTATCAAGGTATGTGCTTTGTGAAAGTCCTATTAAGCGTCTTGATCTATCTCTATAGATCTTGATGCCCAATATGTAAGCAGCTTCACCGAGGTCTTTCATTGAAAAACTTTTATTCAAGTATCCTTTTATGCTATCCAGAAATTCTATATCATTTCCAATCAAC
This sequence comes from Aegilops bicornis, assembly GCA_021605145.1. Taxonomy (NCBI): domain Eukaryota; kingdom Viridiplantae; phylum Streptophyta; class Magnoliopsida; order Poales; family Poaceae; genus Aegilops; species Aegilops bicornis. The sequence continues at coordinate 759,788,353 of CM038671.1, read as the reverse complement.
AATATGTCATCTACATATAATATCGAAATGCTACTGAGCTCCCACTCACTTTCTTGTAAATACAGGCTTCTCCAAAATTCTCAGTATAAAACCATATGCTTTGATCACACTATCAAAGCGTTTATTCCAACTCCGAGAGGCTTGCACCAGACCATAAATTGATCGTTGGAGCTTGCACACTTTGTTAGCACCCTTTGGATCAACAAAACCTTACGGTTGCATCATATACAACTCTTCTTCTAGAAATCCATTCAAGAATGCAGTTTTTACATCCATTTGCCAAATTTCATAATCATAAAATGCGGCAATTGCTAACATGATTCGGACGGACTTAAGCATCGCCACGGGTGAGAAAGTCTCATCGTAGTCAACCCCTTGAACTTGTCGAAAACCTTTTGCAACAAGTCGAGCTTTGTAGACAGTTACATTACCATCGTCAGTCTTCTTCTTAAAGATCCATTTATTCTCAATAGCTTGCCGATCATCGGGCAAGTCTACCAAAGTCCATACTTTGTTCTCATACATGGATCCCATCTCAGATTTCATGGCTTCAAGCCATTTTGCAGAATCTGGGCTCACCATCGCTTCTTCATAGTTCGTAGGTTCACCATGATCTAGTAGCATGACTTCCAGAATAGGATTACCGTACCACTCTGGTGCGGATTTTATTCTGGTTGATCTACGAAGTTCAGTGACAACTTGATCTGAAGTTTCATGATCTTCATCATTATCTTCCTCACTAACTGGTGTAGGTGTTACAGAAACTGATTTCTGTGACGAACTACTTTCCAATAAGGGAGATGGTACTATTACCTCATCAAGTTCCACTTTCCTCCCACTCACTTCTTTCGAGAGAAACTCCTTCTCTAGAAAGGATCCATTTTTAGCAACGAATGTTTTGCCTTCGGATCTGTGATAGAAGGTATACCCAATTGTCTCCTTTGGGTATCCTATGAAGACACATTTTTCCGATTTGGGTTCAAGCTTATCAGGTTGAAGTTTCTTCACATAAGCATCGCAACCCCAAACTTTCAGAAACGACAACTTTGGTTTCTTGCTAAACCATAGTTCATAAGGCGTCGTCTCAACGGATTTTGACGGTGTCCTATTTAACGTGAATGTGGCCGTCTCAAGAGCATATCCCCAAAATGATAGCGGTAAATCTGTAAGAGACATCATAGATCGCACCATATCTAGTAAAGTGCGATTACGACGTTCGGAAACACCATTGCGCTGTGGTGTTCCGGGTGGCGTGAGTTGCGAAACTATTCTGCATTGTTTCAAATGTAGACCAAACTCGTAACTCAAATATTCGCCTCCACGATCAGATCGTAGAAACTTTATTTTCTTATTACGATGATTTTCAACTTCACTCTGAAATTCTTTGAACTTTTCAAATGTTTCAGACTTATGTTTCAATAAGTAGATATACCCATATCTGCTTAAATCATCTGTGAAGGTGAGAAAATAACGATATCCGCCACGAGCTTCAACATTCATCGGACCACATACATCTGTATGTATGATTTCCAATAAATCCGTTGCTCTCTCCATAGTACCGGAGAACGGGTTTTAGTCATCTTGCCCATGAGGCACGGTTCGAAGTGCCAAGTGATTCATAATCAAGTGACTCCAAAAGTCCATCGACATGGAGTTTCTTCATGCGTTTTACACCGATATGACCTAAACGGCGGTGCCACAAATAAGTTGCACTATCATTATCAACTCTGCATCTTTTGGTTTCAACATTATGAATATGTGTATCACTACTATCAAGATTCATTAAAATAGACCACTCTTCAAGGGTGCATGACCATAAAAGATATTATTCATATAAATAGAACAACCATTATTCTCTCGATTTAAATGAATAACCGTCTCGCATCAAACAAGATCCAGATATAATGTTCATGCTCAACGCTGGCACCAAATAACAATTATTCAGGTCTAAAACTAATCTCAAGGTAGATGTAGAGGTAGCGTGCCATTGCGATCACATCGACTTTAGAACCGCTTCCCACGCGCGCATCGTCACCTCGTCCTTTGCCGTTGTTCGCAATCCGTAGTCCCTGCTTCGAGTTGCAAATATTAGCAATGAACCGATTATCAAATACCAGTGCTACTGCGAGCTCTAGTAAGGTACACATCAATAACATGTATATCACATATACCTTTGTTTACTTTGCCATCCTTCTTATCCGCCAAATACTTGGGGCAGTTCCGCTTCCAGGTGACCAGTTTGCTTGCGGAGAAGCACTCGCTTTCAGGTTTAGGTCCAGACTTGGGTTTCTTCTCCTGATCAGCAACTTGTTTGCTGTTCTTCTTGAAGTTCCCCTTCTTCTTCCCTTTGCCTTTCTTCTTGAAACTAGTGGTCTTATTGACCATCAACACTTGATGCTCCTTTTTGATTTCTACCTCCGCAGCTTTTAGCATTGCGAAGAGCTCGAGCATAGTCTTTACTAACCCTTGCATATTATAGTTCATCACGAAGCCTTTGTAGCTTGGTGGCGGTGATTGAAGAATTACATCAATGACACAATCATCCGGAAGATTAACTCCCAGTTGATTCAAGTGATTGTAATACCCGGACATTTTGAGTATGTGCTCACTTTGTAACTATTCTCCTCCATCTTGCAGCTATAGAACTTATTGGAGACTTCATATCTCTCAATCCGGGCATTCTGTTGAAATATCAACTTCAACTCCTGGAACATCTCATATGCTCCATGACGCTCAAAACGCGTCGTTGAAGACCCGGTTCTAAGCCGTAAAGCATGGCACATCGAACTATAGAGTAGTCATCACTTTGCTCGCCAGACGTTCTTAACGCCGTCGATCGCATCAGACGGGAACTGGCACCTAGCGGTGCATCCAGGACGTAACTCTTAAGGCAGCAATGAGGATTATCCTCAGGTTACGGACCCAGTCCGTGTAATTGCTACCATCATCTTTCAACTTTGCTTTCTCAAGGAACGCATTAAAATTCAACGGAACAACAGCACGAGCCATCTATCTACAGTAAACATAGACAATAAAAATACTATCAGGTACTAAGTTCATGATAAATTTAAGTTCAATTAATCATATTACTTAAGAACTCCCACTTAGACAGACATCTCTCTAGTCATCTAAGTGATCACGTGATCCAAATCAACTAAACCATAACCGATCATCACGTGAGATGGAGTAGTTTTCAATGGTGAACATCTTATGTTGATCATATCTACTATATGATTCACGTTCGACCTTTCGGTCTCCGTGTTCCGAGGCCATATCTGCATATGCTAGGCTCGTCAAGTATAACCTAAGTATTCTGCGTGTGCAAAACTGGCTTACACCCGTTGTAGATGGACGAGAGCTTATCACACCCGATCATCACGTGGTGTCTCGGCACGACGAACTTTGGCAACGGTGCATACTCAGGGAGAACACTACTTGATAATTTTTAGTGAGAGATCATCTTATAATGCTACCGTCAAACAAAGCAAGATAAGATGCATAAAGGATAAACATCACATGCAATCAATATAAGTGATATGATATGGCCATAATCATCTTGTGCTTGTGATCTCCATCTCCGGCACCGTCATGATCACCATCATCACCGGCGTGACACCTTGATCTCCATCGTAGCATCGTTGTCGTCTCGCCAACTATTGCTTCTACGACTATCGGTACCGCTTAGTGATAAAGTAAAGCAATTACATGGCGATTGCATTTCATACAATAAAGCGACAACCATATGGCTCCTGCCAGTTGCCGATAACTTGGTTACAAAACATGATCATCTCATACAATAAAATATAGCATCACGTCTTGACCATATCACATCACAACATGCCCTGCAAAAACAAGTTAGACGTCCTCTACTTTGTTGTTGCAAGTTTTACGTGGCTGCTACGGGCTGAGCAAGAATCGTTCTTACCTACGCATCAAAACCACAACGATACTTCACAAATAGACTCCGCTTTTAACCTTTGCAAGGACCGGGCGTAGCCACACTCGGTTCAATTAAAGTGAGAGAGACAGACACCCGCCGGTCACCTTTAAGCAACGAGTGCTCACAATGGTGAAACATGTCTCGCGTAAGCGTACGCGTAATGTCGGTCCGGGCCGCTTCATCTCACAATACCGCTGAACCAAAGTATGACATGCTGGTAGGTAGTATGACTTGTATCGCCCACAACTCACTTGTGTTCTACTCGTGCATATGACATCAACGCATAAAACCTGGCTCGGATGCCCTTTGTTGGGTAACGTAGTAATTTCAAAATTTTCCTACGATCACGCAAGACCACGGTGATGGCATAGCAACGAGAGGAGAGTGTCCGTCCCACGCACTCGTGAGACCGAAAGCGAAGCGTTATATCAACGCGGTTGATGTAGTCAGACGTCTTCACGATCCGACCGATCCAAGCACCGTTACTCCGGCACCTCCGAGTTCTTAGCACACGCTCAGCTCGATGACGATCCCGGGCTCCGATCCAGCAAAGCGTCGGGAGGAGTTCCGTCAAGACGACGGCGTGGTGACGATCTTGATGTTCTACCGTCGCAGGGCTTCGCCTAAGCACCGCTACAATATGACCGAGGTGGAATATGGTGGAGGGGCACCGCACACGGCTAAGGAGCGATCACGAAGATCAACTTGTGTGTTCTAGGGTGCCCCCTGCCCCGTATATAAAGGAGCAAGGGGAGGGCCGGCCAGCCTTGGGGCGACGAAGGAGGGGGAGTCCTCCTCCTAGTAGGAGTAGGACTCCCTTTCCTAGTCCTACTAGGAAGAGGGAAGGGGAAGGAAAGAGAGGAGAGGGAGAGGGAAAGGGGGCTGCGCCTCCTAGTCAGTCGGACTCCCCCATGGAGGGGGGCGCACCACCTCTGGTGCAGCCCTCTCTCTCCCTCTTGGCCCAATAAGGCCCATAACTTCCCGGGGTTCAGTAACCCCTCGGCACTCCAGTTTTCTCCGGAAACTTCCGGAACCTTTCCGTGTCCGAATATAACCATCCAATATATCAATCTTTATGTCTCGACCATTTCGAGACTCCTCGTCATGTCCGTGATCACATCCGGGACTCCGAACTCCTTCGGTACATCAAAATACATAAACTCATAATAACCGTCATTGAAACTTTAAGCGTGCGGACCCTACGGTTCGAGAACTATGTAGACATGACCTAGAACCATTCTCGGTCAATAACCAATAGCGGAACCTGGATGCCCATATTGGTTCCTACATATTCTACGAAGATCTTTATCGGTCAAACCGCATAACAACATACGTTGTTCCCTTTGTCATCGGTATGTTACTTACCCGAGATTCGATCGTCGGTATCCAATACCTAGTTTAATCTCGTTATCGGAAAGTCTCTTTAATCGTTCCGTAATACATCATCACACAACTAACTCATTAGTTGCAATGCTTGCAAGGCTTATGTGATGTGTATTACCGAGAAGGCCTAGAGATACCTCTCCGAGCAATCGGAGTGACAAATCCTAATCTTGATTCATGCCAACTCAACATATACTTTCGGAGACACTTGTAGAGTACCTTTATAATCACCCGATTACGTTGTGACGCTTTGGCAGCACACAAAGTGTTCCTCACAGTAAACGGGAGTTGCATAATCTCATAGTTGCAGGAACTTTGTATAAGTCATGAAGATAGCATAAGCAACATACTAAACGATCAAGTGCTAAGCTAATGAAATGGGTCATGTCAATCACATCATTCTCCTAATCATGTGATCCCATTAATCAAATGACAACACATGTCTATGGTTAGGAAACATAACCATCTTCGATTAATGAGCTAGTCTAGTAGAGGCATACTAGTGACTATCTGTTTGTCTATGTATTCACACATGTATTATGTTTCCGGTTAATACAATTCTAGCATGAATAATAAACATTTATCATGATATAAGGAAATAAATAATAACTTTATTATTGCCTCTAGGGCATATTTCCTTCAATCCAAGCCTGACCATGGAAACGGCGCCCTCTCATGTGTCCTGCGGTGAGGTTTGGGGAGGCGCGACCACAATCCAGTAGGGATCTCACCACGGACCCGTCCGCTGGGATGGGTGTTGCCTCCTTTGCGAATTGGATCGAAGGGAGGGACTACTTCGTCGTCAAGGTCGGCGAGGCAGCGGCCGATTGGGAGCCCGGTTGTGAACATGGGAGTTCGTCCCCATGGAGGCGGCGGCCGTGGAGATTGGATGTGAAGCAACCCCACTTGCCGGTGGTGGAGGCTTGCCGTCCATGTGATCCTTTCTTCTCCCGGTATCCCCATTCCTTGCCTCCCATTACAAAAGCGAGCATGAATGAGAGCAGGGGCTGATTTTCATCTCATCAATTCATTTATCATATTTTTAGTTGCTTTTTTGAGATTATACAAGATGCTCCCGATCTGTTTTGTCAAATTACTTGGATCGTCTTATGGAATTGACAGCCATCGTATTTTTCACCTCATGTTATTTCTTAATCCTTGTCCCACTAGGCAGCCACTACATGTTTGGTAATGACGTGATGTTGAGGCGGCTAGGAGAAGCTCAGCAGCCAGATCAAGGGCTATTGAGATGGATCTGGGAGCCAAGCAGTAGTTCTTCTGTTAAATTTTGGTTATTATCTTTTATATTGTTACGATTGTGGGATGGTTGATTTTGACTCGGTGTAACATTTGCATTTGTTTCCCCAGCTTGTTGGCGTAGATGCGTGGCACTGCGGCAACTAATCAAGAGCGAGGGCAGTGCACATTAGAGCTACGCTGAATGTAGCGAGCCAACCACGAATTGGGTATGTTCACACGAGGGATGGGAGCGGAGAGGAACATTAACATTTTTCATGATTTGGATGAAAATTTCAGTTCGTAGTTTCTCCGTACGTAGCAACACACTAGCGGTACTCATGGGCTTAAGATGAAAGTAGCGCCAGCAGAATCAGTAGGTTGGATGGGAAGGCGGTTGTTGCCCTTGTCCCTTGGTGCTAGCCTACCGTGACGGCCTCACTAACTTGCTCATTGCGAATACAAGTTCGGAGGTCGCGAGTTGCTGCAGATTTGTTTTTATCACTTTTTACAATATTTATTGATGTATCCCTAACTCATCGAGTCATTTTTAGCTTTGATTTCCCATATACGCCAGCCTAAATATTCCATGGTTAGAATATTTGAATGGTTAGTGGACATTGTCCCTTTCTTTCTAATGTTTAGTATTTTATATTGCCGATAGAAATAATTTTATCCGCTTGATTTAGGAAGTGCACATAGGTAGGTCAACATATTTTGTAGCTCTTTCAGATGTAAAAGCATATGTTGCATAAGAAATTATTATCTTCCAAGCATACTCACATTTCACTAACAAATAGGGGAGGTTCAGACTTGAGAGCAATGATAAAAGGTTTGTTCCTCACTCTTTTGTTGGAATTTTAGTTCCAAGTTAACATGATTTCTTATCCGCTTCATAAGTCATGCATTTGCTTAATTAGGTGATAAGTAGAGCAAAAAAATTGATCATGTTATTGTGGGGTTTGTTTAAACTCCAGCATAAGGAATCCTGGTTTAAGAAAAAAGACTTTTGGCTTATTTAATTACAAATTGATTGCAACATCGTGTTAGTATGTGATTTCTCACATCTGGTTATAATATTTGTGAAGACGTGCATTGCACGTGCACTTGGAAGCGGGCCCGTGGCCCGCACCGGACGGCGCCGACGCTGACCCGGGCCACCTCCTCCGCATATTCTTGGAGCTGTGGCTGGCCGATTTACATGAAATTAATTCCCTCAGTTCTGGTGGCAAATATAATACACATAATCCATATTGTTATGCACTAGCGTGTGTGTGTGAAATAGATGGATTATGGTCCCGTACCCAATAAGATGGATATGTGTGTGTGTTAGAGAGAGGGAGAGGGGAGAGAGAGTGAGGAAGAGGGAGGGAGTGTGTGTGTGTGTGAGGATTTGATGGTAAAAATGGTCGCCAATGTCGTAATATTGAACTCTTAAAGTTAATGTGGCCCCGTTGCAATGCACGGGCGTTCTTCCAGTAATTACAGCAACTCCAACGCGCCGATCCAAACGGATGTGCGCTTTGTTTGCTTTTTGTCTGTTTAGGTCGGCCGCCGTTCTCTTTTTGATTTGGCCGGCATACAAAAAAAGGATGGCGCTCTCCGCCATAGATCACTCGTCGTCGAATTTGAACATGTCGGCCTGCATCTTCTTGAACCATGGCCTCTTCCTCGGCGACACGGTGTTTAGGTCCACCTTCATGATCTCGACCCCCGTCATCATGCTAGCGACCGTCACTTCTTTTTCCTCGCTCTTGGCATTGGCGTCCTCGATCTCGAGCATCTGGCTTGCTTCTCCGCTTCCATCTCGAGCATCTTGGCTTGCTTCTCCGCCTCGAGGTCAAGCCTCCTCCTCTGGATCTCCATGAAGGCGTTCATTTACTCTTCCTTGTCTTGACGACGCTTCTCCTCCCTTGTGTCCTTCTTGTTCATCATGCCCTCCACGGTTGCAAGCAAAGCAGTCGACGCCGCATCACGCTTGTCCCTCTCTATGCTGGAGCAGTATCTATGAAATAATGGAGTTGGTTTATTATCTCCTGGTGTTTGGATCTTTTGCAAAGACCTGGTTTGTAACCCTTCAGATTCTAACATAGCCGTCTTCCCCTTGCATGCCTTATATAAAAGAATGGTGATTCACTTATAAAACATGCTATAGCAGAGATGGAATAGGTACTGAAGAATAGAAAGGCATGACATATTGACATGTATTCCCACCATCCGGAAATAAATGGATGGGTCTAGGCGTATTTCAGTTCTAGATACATTCAGTTTTATCCATTTCTGCGACATGTAACCCGGACGGAGGGAGTATGATGTAAGAGCTAGGGATACGACAGGACAACGCAGTAAAAAAACACTGAAAACCCACTACAGAACCAAAGTATTCAAACCCACTGATATGAGATAGTACACTCATGCAGCTCAGGATGCAAAACTACCAGGCAGTTTTCCTTACAAAAATTAACATTGTGGCCTTTAATCATACATTTTGCTACAACTAAATTTAGATCAGATAAAGGTTGGATTCACGCCGATTAACAAACTACATGCTGATGTAAAAATATAGTGATATGCAACAGGTACTTACATCTACATTGGAGCACAGAGAATTCCTGCAAGAATCTTTCCTCAGATACGATACCAGTGCAGAAATTCTTCTATCTGTTAAGCTTATTTTCTAAAAGAGAGATGGGTAAGAAACATGTAGAAAATATGATCAGCATGCTATAAAATTTCATGATGCAAGGATACGCACACGCTTCTTAGAATGGAGTTGACATATTTTGCTGGACTGGAGCGGACTAGTTCTTTGGTCACTGGAATCTGCTTATTATCAGTAGGAGTTGGGTTTCTCTGTCTTTGGAGCAAGATCTATAAAAACTGGAGTTGGTTTATTATCTCCTGGCGTTTGGATCTTTTGCAAAGGCCTTGTTTGTAACCCTTCAGATTCTAACATAGTCGTCTTCCCCTTGCATGCCTTGTATAGAAGAATGGTGATTTAATTATAAAACATGCTACAACAGAGATGGAATAGGTACTGAAGAATAGAAAGGCATGACATATTGACATGTATTCCCTCTATCCGGAAAAAAATGGATGGGTCTAGGCGTATTTCAGTTCTAGATACATCCTTTTTTATCCATTTCGGCAACATGTAATCCGGACGGTGGGAGTATGGTGTAAGAGCTAGGGATACGACAGGACAACACAGCAAAAAAATCACTAGTTGAATGTCGGAGACAGGAACTGGTGTCGGCCGTGGTGCTCTACTACAACCGCGGCAAGGCTCGATCACCGGAGCAGGAGCTGATGCTTCCCCCGCGCGACAAGGCCCGGTCACGGTCGCTCCAAGCTCGCAGGCACATGTACATGATGTGCAGCGGCAAGGTGAGCCGGTTCAGCAGCTGGTGGCCAAGGTACCGGCCCTAGGAAGAAGTCGTGGCGCTCAGGGCCGTGGTGGTTTCAATGGCCACAACAGAGATGGATGGAATACTAACCGATACGGGCGGTGGGGAGACGATGGTTATGATGCATATGGTGAGGGGCTGCACCGTGGATCTTCTTCCGGTGGCGGCCGTGGGCACAACTGGTACAATGATGGTGGTCCAGGACAGTTTCAGGGGCTGCCCGGTAATTTTGTTGAAGGCGTTGCCGGACCCAACTATCGCTTCCGGGGTGGATATCGGCATGGTGGGAGAGGTAGACGCCCACCTCCACCGCGGCATATCCCTCCGCCGCCACCGCCCGTTGCAGACATGGCTACGGGGGAGGAGCTTGAGCACACAGCGGACTTGGTGACAAATTCATCCACATTGCCAGCGGCTGCGGTTGATGTGGTTACAGCTCTGGCAGCGGTGACAGTACCGGTGGCATCTGGAGCTTCAAATCTCAGAGATGGTACGTCTAACAAAGGGACGGAGAAAGCGGAGGAGAGAAACTCTCGAAGTGGGCAATTAAGAAAAAGAAGTTGCCTTGCTTTAGATGTGGCGAACTGGGTCACTTTATGGCAGAGTGCACTAATGAGCTTTGCGATTATTGCCTAAAATCTCAGCACCTTACCGGAGACTGCTCACTTCTATCCGGTCCTAAACCTGGTATTAGCATTTTTGGTGTGTGTTGCGAGGAGCTGATGTTCTTTGAGACTCCGGAAGTGGACTCGCTACCACAGATGGTTGAGAGTTCCTTCCCCGCAGTTGTCCAGGTGACTAATGGACAGTTGTCTGAGGCTCAGATTGTGAGACAACTGCGTGACTTGGTACCAGGTAACCATCCATGGCATTTGGAACAGTTAGAGGGACAGTCTTATAAGGTGGATTTTCCCACTAAAGAGGATCAGATGCATTTTCTCAAGTGGGGCATGTGTAGAGTCCCAAGCACCAACATTATTATTGCTTTTGATGAGTGGAAGCAGGAGGAACCGGAGGGTATACCTTTAGAGAAGGTGTGGGTACGTTTCTTTGGTGCACCACCAAAATTGATGAAACATTTTCTGATTGCTTGGAGCTTGGGTGGGATGATTGGAAAAACTGAAAAAGTGGACATGCCCTTTACTCGTGCACAAGGGGTTGCGCGGTGGCTAGTCAGTGTTGCGAGTGTTGAGCACATTCCGGATTTGGTTAGATGGACATATGCTGGAGTCACTTATATTTTAGAGCTTGAGATTGAGGATACTCCGATCTCCCAGGATGGGGATGAACCTCATGATATGGACACAACTGAGGGGGCGGAGCGCCCGGGAATCAGGATAAAGGTACTGACAATTCTCAACAGGAGTCGGACAAGGGGCCCAATGCGCAACCAGATAAGGCAGATAGTTCTGCAAACAAGCGCCACTGTCCACTACTCCGATGACCACTCTTCGTTTTGGTCAAGCTCAGCTCCTAGTCGGTTATGGAGCACCAGAGTTGAGGTTGACGACCCGACGGAACTTGAGTTGCCTTCGGTCTTGAGTCTGACCTGCGAGACGACGACTGCACTCGAGCGACACGTTGATTGTGGCGATGTCATGATGGATTCCTCTCCGGCCGGGCTGGTTGTCGCTCACGGGGTAGCTGCGAGGGGGGCGCCCTGCCAGTCCTCTTCGGGAGGGGCACCTGGACAGGTGGTCTGTGCCTCTCCTCCCACCGTGACGGCGGGCCAGTCCTCTTTGGGAGGGGCGCCTGGATAGGAGGTCTGTGGCTCCTCTCCCATCACGGCGGCGGCGATCCCTGACGAGAGGGGGTGTGGTGCGGGAAGGACACCCATGCTGTAACCCCCTTGCAGGGTCTCGCCATGCAGAGCGAGGAGCTGGGGGTGAGGTGCGGGAAGGAGTCCCGCGTCGTAACCCCCCCACAGAACTTTGCCGTACAATGCGGCCAGGAGCCAAGTGGCTCCGGTGGGGAGAGGGGGAGAGGGACTAGTGAGCAGGTGGCTCTCTGGTCTTCTTCCCCCTTACCCCCTTCGGCTGAGTTCCGCTCGTCCATGCCCTTCCCTTCTTCACCGACGATAGGGGATGGGTGTGGGAGTCGGGATTTTACTCCTCAGGAGAGGACCACGGAGGAGCTTATCGCTTTCGGTGGGATTGCAGATCCGGTGTCGGCTGGCAGGCATGTCAGCAATCGGATCCAGGGACAGCCGGATGCGGATGACCTGCAGCTAGCGCGGGCCAAGAGGGCCGCCATGCTTCGTAATGTCGAGGCTACTACAGGTGCGTCTTTTGATAAAAGTTGTTCACTTTTGCACTTCTCAGAAAATGAAATAGTAGATAAGGCAAACGACTTAGGAATTTCTTTGGGGTCAAATGAAACCGAGATCGTCAAATCCATTAATGATATTTTAGACTTAGAAGCGGAGAGGGCTTCCGAAATTATTCAAAATCTTGCATCTATCAAACCAATGAGTGATAATGATATGAACAAGTTAGGAATAGCTGATCTCGCAAATATTTGTAATAACCTTTTGCCTACCGCGGAGGAGGAGGATGAGGAGGATTTGGAGATTACAGACACGGTTGAGCCTCCCCTGATGGGGGGGGGGGATTCTATGGTCACCAATCCTTCTATCCCGCAGGGAGTTGAGGAGAAGCCCAAACGGCCCTGGAAGAGGAAAATTTACCCTACGTCGGTGATGCAGCGAAGTGCGAGTTAAGCATAAAAAATTCATGATGACTTATGAAAGGAATTTTCGGAATAGCAGAGGTCTAGCAGACTTGGCTAAACAAAGATTCTTAGCAGAAACAACGATAGAACAACACTTAGACTTTATCGCACTTTTGGAAACTGGACGAGATAATTTCACATCACAGTTTCTTCAAACTCTCTCCAGTGGTATAGATTTTGATTGGCACATCTTACCTCCAAGAGGCCAATCCGGTGGGATTTTACTAGGAGTACGGTGTGAGACGTTAGAGGTGCTTAATGTGGTTCACGGAGATTTTTCAGTCAAATTCAGGGTGCGATCAAAACTAGACGGGTTTCGATGGTCCCTAGTAGCAGTCTATGGGGCGGCACAACTTGAACTCAAACCAGACTTTTTGGCCGATTTGGTGAGGATTTGTGGAGATGAAAATCTGCCTATACTAGTTGGGGGGATTTTAATATCATTAGGAGAAGAGATGAAAAGAACAATGACAATTTTGATGGACGATGGTCCATGATGTTTAACATGATTATTGAGAGTCTCAATTTGAGAGAAGTTGAGCTCACCGATAGACAGTTTACATGGGCCAACTCGTTACCTATTCCGACTTATGAAAAGTAGGTTAGGGTTCTTGCTAGTGTGGAGTGGGAACAAAAATATCCGTTAGTGTCGGTTCATGCGATGCAGAGAGCGATCTCAGATCACACGCCACTTCTTCTAGACTCGGGGGAGGCTGCACATGTGGCAAATAAAAATATCTTCTCCTTCGAGCACAGTTGGTTTGAGCGAGAAGGATTTATGGAGATGATTGCACGAGAATGGGCTAAGCCAGTTAGTGGAAGGACTCATGTTGAGCGATGGCAAAATAAAATTAGACATCTCCGACAATTTCTGCGCGGTTGGGCCAGAAATGAGAGTGGGATCTATAAACAAGAAAAAGAATGTCTTACTCAATTGATTGAGGCATTAGACTTAAAGGCAGACGTCACTCTTCTCTCTGTTCATGAGCAACGAATGAAGTCCCAGGCTGAGCAAGGTCTACGGGCCCTCTTGAGAGAAGAGGTGCTGAAGTGGGCATTGCGTGCGAAAATAATGAGGGTTGTCCAAGGGGATGACAATACACAATTTTTTCATATGGTTGCAAATGGCAAGCATAGGAAGAAAAAAATTATACATCTTGAACAGGATGAGGGGACAATAGTGGGACATGAAAATCTGAGGGCATACATTTCTAACTATTATAAACAACTTTTTGGTCCCCCTAATTCATCTATGGTGTCCCTGGACGAATCTGTGATTGATGATATACCTCAATTACAGGCAGCAGAGAATGATGTTCTCTCTGCACCGTTCACTGAAAAAGAGGTTTATCAGGCAATTTCCCAAATGAAGCCGAATAAAGCATCGGGACCAGATGGGTTTCCCGCTGAATTCTATAAGAAATGTTGGCATATTATTAAAGATGATCTTATGCCTATGTTTCATGACTTTTTTTACGGTCATTTGGAGTTGTTTCATCTTAACTTTGGGACGATCACGTTGTTACCTAAGAAAGATGAGGCAGTTCGGATCGAACAATTCCGCCCCATTTGCCTGCTGAATGTGAGTTTCAAAATATTCACAAAGGTAGGAACTAATAGATTGACACAAATTGCTCATTCGATGATCCAACCGAGCCAGACAGCGTTCATGCCCGGACGATACATACTGGAAGGGGTGGTCGTTCTACATGAAACGCTTCATGAGATCCACTCGAAGAAATTAGATGGGATTATTTTCAAAGTGGACTTTGAGGAGGCGTACGATAAAGTAAAATGGTATTTTCTTCAACAGGCAATGCGCATGAAGGGTTTTACTGAAACTTGGAGGAAGCAAGTTGATACCCAAGTCCAGAAAGGTAGTGTAGGAATCAAGGTGAACGACGACATCGGTCACTATTTCCAGACACATAAGGGGTTACGACAAGGGGATTCCATGTCTCCTCTTCTGTTCAATATTGTGGCAGATATGCTGGCCGTCATTATTGGCAGGGCCAAGCAGCATGACCACGTAGAGGGTCTAGTTCCTCATCTTGTCGATGGAGGGGTTTCCATTCTATAATATGCTGATGACACTATTCTCTTCATGGAACATGATATGGCTAAGGCACGTAATATGAAACTTATCTTATGTCTCTTCGAACAATTGTCTGGATTAAAAGTTAATTTTCATAAGAGCGAGGTGTTCTGCTTTGGGAAGGCCAAAGACGAGGAACACAATTACAGACAACTGTTTGGGTGCGAGTCAGGTGCCTTATCATTCAATTGCTTGGGTATACCGATCCCTCATCGTAAACTCTCCAATAAACATTGGAAATGTATTGAAGAACGAATTGAAAAAAACACTTAGCTGCTGGAAGGGTAAGCTTATGTCATATGGAGGTCGGCTCGTCCTGATTAACTCAGTATTGACTAGTATGCCGATGTTCCTTTTGTCGTTCTTCGAAGTTCCGAAAGGAGTTCGCAAGCGACTTGATTTCTTTAGATCACACTTCTTTTGGCAGTCTGATGAGGCCAAGCGGAAATACCGTCTCGCGCGATGGGATATCATTTGCCGACCTAAAGACCAAGGGGGTCTCGGCATTGAAAACTTAGAAATCAAGAACTAATGTCTTATGAGCAAATGTCTCTGCAGATTAGAGACTGAGCCGGAGGGTATGTGGTCCCAAATCTTGCGTAATAAGTATCTGCATTCGAAAATGCTAGCCCAGGTTACCATGAGACCGACTGATTCTCATTCTGGAAGGGACTTATGCGCACAAAGGACCTGTTCTTTCGTAGGGTCAAATTCTTGGTTGGCAATGGCATGTCAACAAGATTTTGGAAAGACACGTGGCTAGGAGAGACGCCCTTGGCCATCCAATATCCTACACTCTATAATATTGTGCAACGTAAGGAGGATTACATGGGTACCGTCCTTCAAACAATTCCCTTGAACATCCAATTCAGACGAGTGTTAGTTGGTGAGAGATGGACCGCCTGGATGCACCTGGTTCGGAGATTGATAGAAGTTCAACTCTCCGATCAGCCGGATTCAATACAATGGAAATTAACTACGAACGGGAGGTTTACGGTGAAATCTTTTTATATGGAACTCATTAACTCTGGCCCCCTATCACGGTCGCTGCACATTTGGAAAGTTAAGATTCCTTTGCGTATTAAAATATTCATGTGGTTTGTTCACAAGCAAGTGATACTCACAAAGGACAACTTAATTAAGAGGCGGTGGGTAGGTTCTTCGCGGTGCTGTTTTTGTGATCATGACGAAACAATACAACACTTATTTCTTGAATGCCCACTTGCCAAGTTACTTTGGAGAACGATTCATATAGCTTTTAATATTAATCCTCCAGTTGATATTGCGTCTTTGTTTGGGACGTGGTTAGCTGGGGTGGAGCAGATTACTGCGGCTCGTATTCAGATTGGAATATGTGCGCTATTATGGGCTATATGGAACTGCAGGAATAATATAATTTTTAACACACAACACACTTTAACTTTTTTGCAGGTTATCTTCAGAGCTACAGCTTGGATCCATACGTGGTCCTTACTCACTCCTATGGACTCCAGGGAGCCTTTGGTTACTGGGTGCAATCAATGGAAGATGGTAGCTCGGTTATCTTCAACCGGTTCGGATGGCGCTCGCATAACAGGATAGGAGTCTAGAGAGCTTATCCTTTTTATCTTCATTGTGCCAGTTGACGTGGTTCACATGTACTTTTCCTTTTTTTATACTCTATTTTGCTCCGTTTTGTGAGCTGTAAGACTTTTATGACGATTCTGGATTGTTAATAAGATGGCCGCATGCATCATTATGATGCAGAGGCCGGGGGCACGCCTCCGTTTTCAAAAAAAATACCGACTTCGGGTTTGGTTGCTTACCGAAGTATGTGGTAAAATGAAGTGGCGAGTGAAGATTGACATAAGCCTTTTGCCGGTGGTAGCAAAATTTTCTTGGATCTCCCGTGTTGAAAACTCTGGGCCGTGGATCTTGCATGAAGGGAATTGCAATAGAGATGGTGAAGAAGCACTAGTGGAAGATAAACTTGAATGGAACTTTGACAAGGCTACTGTTCTCGAGGGCGTAGATAATGCTGAAAGTGAGTATATGCATGGAGATATTTATTTCCTTGAGTTCCATCCATACAAAGAGATTGCCTTCTTGTGGGTATCAAGAAAAAGAGTGGTTGCTTATCATTTGTGTAGCTCAAATGTTCAAGATTTGGGCGAGTTACGTCTACAAAGTGTAGGAGATTCTTTTCCATACACACCATGTTGGACAGGAGAGTTATTTGAAAGGAATTGATTGTGTGTACCCAACATCCAGGGCTATGTGAAATAGTCCTAGTGTCTGATATCCTTTCTGGCTAGCGCTCGGGTCGCCCCCCGCTCAGGCGACTCGGGTGGCTCCCCAACCCTTGCCGCCGCCGGGGCCTAGCCCATCCTCCTCCCCTCCTCTCGCCGCCATCGAAGGACGCCGGCGGCTTGCGCCCGGAGGCCGACGGCGGTAGCGGGGGCTCTTCCTCCCTCCCGCGTCTCAGGGGTGGCGGGACCCCAACAAGCGTGGAGGTGCGACTGATCTAGAAGCGATGGCGTTGGCTTCGACGGTGGTGGCGGTCGGCCCTGCCTCGGGCCATGGGCGGCGGCTGGCCTGGATCGGGCGGCAGCGCGATGCGGTCTTCGGCGATATGTCATCTGGCTTTAGATCAGCAGCGGCGTCGAGGGCTTGGTGGACTGCTTGGCGGCACCCATGGCAGATCTGTTCTGGCCGGTGTAGCCAGTGGTGGTGGTCATCTTCTTCGTCGGCAGTGGCCGGCCAGAAGCTTGGTGATCGGATCTCGAGATCCATCATCTAGTCCCGGCTGCGAGTTGGGGAGACATGGTTGCCGGTGAAAACCGAGCTGACGGCACGCGATGGCGGCGTTCTACGCCGTTACCTTGATGAAGGCATCGTCGTGTAACTACTGTCGACCCACTTGTGCTGCTCCGGGGGAAACCCTAGGATCCGGTGTTCCAGATCGGACGATGGCGGCACTGCGGTATCGTTTCTCTCTTGGGAGCATCGTTTGTGGAGCAGCGCTGGAAGTCAGAGGCAGGAGGTGGAGCGGCTTCGTCTTGCACGGAGCTTCGTTGGAGATGTCAAGTCATGCCTGACCGACAAGTGCTACGCTTGGTCATGCCTGGTCGGCAGGTACTACGCACGACATATCCTCCAAGGACTTCAAGCTGTGTCGGCTGGTGATACTTGGCAGCATGGCGCTAGCTGAGGTGTATCAGTGGCGACCGCGACGTGTTCAGTTGTTTGCGCGCAGGGAGGAAGTGCCGTTGGGCACCATGGTGGCATCGACGATAGCTGGACCGAGCAAGGTTGATGCATCAGTACCGTTCTGAAGATGGAGCGGTGGTAGTTGGCGGCGGCGGCCTCTGAGAGCACGCCGGACCAGTGTGTGCCCCAGACCCGGCAAGTGGCTAAGTTGGAGTCTCAGGTCTTAGATGTTAGGCTTGGCTGCGATGTCTGTTTGGTATTAGGCCCAGGCTATCTGCGCTCCTTCATCAACTGGATAGGTGTAGCGACAGTTTGTTGCTTAGACGGCGGCTTTAGTCTTACTGTTGTATTGATTTTGTAAGGTCTTGTGAAAATAATTAATAAAGTGGCCGTATGCATCGCCCAGATGCAGAGGCTGGAGGTCATCCTCCTTTTCTAAAAAAAATATTCAGGGCTATGTTTTAAATGTCATATGAATTCCAACTTACATTTGTAAGTGTGGATCCTTACAAGTAATAAAGGGTGGATTGCGATATATCTTACCTTTATTTCATTTACATGTGTGTTCCTTTTATTTGTCCTTGAGCCTAATACAAATTGCATCCGAACTCTAAGGTCCTGATTGGCTTGTGGATGCAATTTAGGGTAGTTTGATTAGGTGGGCTGCATCGAAATCCTACGGCCGAATCGACAGCTTCCACTCAGATAAACTCATCTTGTACATGAAGGGGAACGCGACGTCGAGCTTATGCGGACGGGATGGCAGCCACCCACATGGAAAATTTCCACACTATATGGATTGATTAGCAGATAACACTGAATCACCCTATGAAGACCCACCATAATACCGCATTATAAATAAATAAAAAACACACTCCATCGTCTTCCCCACCCGCCAAATCAAATACTCCATCATTTCAAAATATAAGGTGCATTAGTTTTTAAAAAGTGAATTTTTTTAACTTTGACCAAGTTCAAAACTATCGACATTACAATAATAAATTCATTTCATAATTAATCTAATGATGCCGGTTTGATATTATGTATATTGATATATTTCTCTGAAAAATTAATCAAACTTAAGACTTTTCGAAAAATTAATACACCTTATAGTTTGAAACAGAGGATTTTTTTTTGAAAATCCAACAACACCAACTTGCAGTAAAGCGTGCACAACCCTTCTAGTATTAGTTCAAACCCCATCTAACGCGAGTCGTTACACCATGTCGGCTTTTGCAGGACCCACAAGCCATAATCGTCATCAAATGGGCCAAAGCCACCAACCAATTTTTTTTTTTTTGAAAAAGATTAGGCTAAGAATTAGGGGGGTTTCGTATCAAATCTGTGAACCTGTGTTCCTGAAAATCTGGTCGTTTTCTGCAATTAACTCCCATCATACATATAGAAAAAGCAAATTATTTACTTACACCAATTCCTTTCACCCAGATGAATCCAGTGTTTCCCCATGGGCCTAGATTAACGAACAGCTCAATGCATCTGATTATATAACTCACTGTTGAGCATGGGATCCTTTATTATCGAGCTCGCTCCGAAAATGGATGCCATTGTTTTCCAGAAAGCTGGAGTACCAGCAAGCAGAGAGCCTGGCTTCCCTTGGCCGCGCCTTATCGTCGAAGTCGACACGGTACAGGCCGTACCGTGTATTGTACCCTGCGAGGAACTCGAACATGTCCACGAAGTTCCACGCAAAGTAACCTTTCACATTGACTCCGGTTCTGCAGAGCAAAAACCGCATCATGGTAACTGAGCTCTGAAAATTCTACAGTACCTGCAACTGCATTTCTCGTGGGTTTGTTTGAATGACTAACCTTAATGCCGCCAGTGTGCTCCCTATGTAGCTCTTCAAGTATTTGACCCTGTCAGTGTCATCGAGAGTGTCGTTGGTAGATGCCTTACCTGTAGAGAGGAAGGACGTGGTAGAAGACAGATCTCATCAGACAGAATGGACTAGAAGCACAACACATCGACATAATTTTATCAAATTCTACTGAATCAGATATTCGAGGTGAGAGCTTGATAAAAATATTGGAGATTGTAGTGATCAGAAGCAAGATCGACTTGCCATTCTCTTGGACATAAATGGGCAGGTCACCATAGACTTTTGCCAGATACTGCAACACAAGTTGTAATCCTTTTGGGTCGTCTGGAAATGCTGTTGGCACATCCTGCATTCAAAATAAAAAGTAGTAGCATCTTTTTGTCACAGCTCGCAAAATGGGCACAATTAAGATAGCTTGCTTACTGTATGAGTCAGAATTCCTAATTCACCTATACTTTATGTCCAAAACAGCTGAAGCTAGTAGCATATTTATCAGTCAATATTGGAAAATTTTACCTCACTTACTGCCGGGTCTGTTCTAGAAGCTGCATCACAGAAGCAAATAACTTGTTAGTATATGTTTCAAAAGCTTCGATACACTATTTGGTCAGTACATCTGTTAACACATTTCTATCACCCATCGCAAAAAAGAAACATTTCTATATGCCTTAACAAGTTACGTTAGATAAATGAGTCAAATTCCCAATTTTAGCCGCTAAACTCATGAACAATGATGGAGCAATACGCCAGTGCAAATATAAAATTTTCTTACATCTCTTGTAAACTGACATGTCTGCTGCATAGTCGCGAACACCATTCTTTAAAGGACGATCGCTCACATAGACAGAATAGTAGTGATTTATTCCTATGAAATCAATAGCACCCTTGACAAATTCAGATTGTAGTTTTGTGAAGGATAGAAGGCGAGAACCAGCATTCGTCTTTATCACTTGGGGGTAATCTCCGAACACCAAGGGTTCTAGTATCCTACGAAATAACACAAATTGATTGGTTAGCTGCATGTTTGTTACACATTCAATTTCAGAATCTAGAAGCAAAGGTAAGAGTCAAACAACATACAAACCGAACAGGAAGTCCTGATATCTTTTATTTGCTGCTAAATCAAGAGTAGAGTTCGTCAAAGGATAAGTCCAATGGGAGTAAACATTTATGCCAACAACTCCCATTTGCAGGGCCTACACACAAGAATATTTTTGTTAGCATACAAATATTGTTTCTAAAACATAGAAAATATAATATTATACAAAAAAATTGTAATCATGAAGACTCCGTAGTAAATTATGCAGTTAACAAGTACTTTCTTCTGGATTGGTTTGACAATACTAGTGTTTCTAAATTAATCTTAGATTACAACTTAAATCTGCCGGCAAAAAAGAGTTGTTAATATTTGGCACAAGATAACTCACTTGATATTTTTCTCTGTAAAGTCTAGTAACAGATGCATGTGCCAGTATCATGTTATGAGCTGCTATGTACGGTTCCACGGTTGAGTTCCCGGTACATTTTGTTCGCCCAAAAGGATCAGAGCAACGCCTGGGTGGAAATTTTCCACTACCGTAAGAGTCGGCTGGGATAACATTAGGTTCGCTTATCGTAGTCCAGAAGGAAACCCTGTCTCCAAACTCTCTAAAGCATACATCTGCAAATGCCGTGAAATCCTCCCTGCATTTTGCAGTACCACCTGTTAGGAAATATGTAACTGAGAAAGTAGGGATCATTCAATTATCTGCACATAATTTTGCATAGACGACCTCCATGATCTAAATTCTAAAAAAGGTTGATCAATTTCAGATTTTGAGAAATTTCAACACCACAATGGAAAATGTACGGGTCTTACACAACTTTAGGGCTTAGCCATCCTCCATATTCATCATCCAAGACTTGCGGGAAATCGAGATGGTAAAGCATCACATGGATTTGAATCCCTAAACAACAAGGACATTGTGGTTCAGATAGTGAAGAATAAAGGGACGAATATTTTTTAGAAAACTATGGTAGATTTCCGCAGCTTCTCATGTACTCCCTCCTTAAAGAAATATAAGAGTGTTTAGATCACTAAAGTAGTGATCTAAATGCTCTCATATTTCTTTACAGAGGGAGTAGTATATTGTTGAAAGATGAAAAAGTTTGTCAGTACATTCGAATTTATAAACTATTTTACTCATAAACAAGCTTACCATGTTTCACCAGCTCATTTATAAGGTTGTTGTAGTACTCTAACCCCTTTGGATTGACAGCTCCCCTCCCATCTGCAAGCCAAAGATCAGTTATTATTGTCCGTGCAAATTCATTTTATACAGCAGGAGAGATATTGTGGAAAGCTTTTATACTTGGAATAAGCCTTGGCCAGGAGATGGAGAATCTGTAAGCCTCCAGGTTAGTGTCAGCCATGAGCTTGACATCATCCTGAAATGTCAGATGATACTGCCCAGTATTAGTATAATCTGAAACAAACAACAATCGGACTTTTTTTTTCCTTCCACAGAATGTTCAGGTTATCATCCATGTCGGCCATGTAAATTTTCACCATGATTACCTTTGTACTTGTGGTACCCGTCAGAAGCGACGTCCCCTGTGCTTTTGTCCGCCATTTTCCCTGTCATTCAGAGGCAAACGGATTTTGTTTTGAAACAGATTTGATCAACACCTGTAGAAAACCGACAAGTTGGTTGATTACCAGCGTGAGTGAAGGTGTCCCAGATGCTTGGGCTCCTGCCATCCTCAGCAACAGCGCCCTCGTACTGCATTAAAAACAGAGCAAATAAACCAGAGCAGGGCACTGAGGGCAGGAGAAACAGAGTGGAACTTGTAAGAGACCAATGCTAACTGATAAAGCAAACCGGTATCCAGTTACTACCTGGTACGCGGAGGTGGCGGCGCCGAAGACGAAGTCCGGCGGGAAGTCGCTCCGCGTGAAGCCGAGGGCAGGGGCCGCGCCATGGGCGGCGAGGAGCAGGAGGAGCAAGAGGGACAAGAAGGCCATGGCAGCGGCCTGTACGTAGTGTACTGATGATATGTGCTTTTGTGGCCATGGTAGCTTATAGGACGGCCTCGCTCATCCTGCCAGCTCAAACGGTTCCATCGCCTGATCCCCAACTCTCATTACTTTTTTGAGAGCAACGAGTGAACAAACCACGTGCGTCAATGAACTCCCAACGGTACAACCAGATGGGCGAGACAAGGACGGGTGGTGTCATAATCTTGTGCTTACAAGTACCTAATAATCCTACATGCACATCGGCAGTGGACCTACAATATAAGGGGTATGTTCTAAAATATCTTTTGTATTACCACGACGATTAATAATTATGGAACTTTTTTTTCTTTTGCATTACGCCATGCAGCTCTTCCCCACCATTTTTCCCCCAATCAATATAAAAATCGCGGCCGTGCGCCAACCGTCAACAGTTATTCATTTCGTTTCCCCCACCCTTTCTTCTTCCTCTAGCCGCCTTCGGCCGCCGCCCATGCAGCGCGCCGCCGTCGCCCCGCAACATATCCGCCATCTCCTCCACCCCCGCCGCCAATCTCGCTATGATTCGCCCACCGCCCGCCGTCCCCCGTCGTGAATCGGGCGATTTTCCACCCGCCGCCGCCCCACGATTAGGCTGCGCCTGCCGCTCGATTCCTCGCCGCCCGTCGGTCGAATCGACTACGCAGCCGTCTCCACCGTCGCCGCAGCCTTCGATGTCGCCTCAACCTGCCTCGCACCACCCCGTCCCGTCGTTGCCATGCCACCGAGGAAAACCCCGAAGAGCAAGACGGGGTTCTTCAGCGTGAGGGCGAAGCCCTTGGGCAACTTCAGGGTGGAGTTCAGTGACGTCGGCCGCCGCTTTTGGCTCGGCACCTCAACTTCCCGGAGATCGAGACCCAGGCGGATGTGGAGTTGCTCGTGTCGGGGGGCATTCGCATGAAGGAGATCACAACGAAGAAGATGAAAAAGAGGCCCGCCATTGTCGTTGGTCCGGCGATAGCGGCGAAGGCGGCGATGGCGATGTTCGCGTGAGCATCCAGAGTATGTGCAGGCCGAGCAGGAGTTCTTCTGGAAGTGCGACGTCAAGTAGAATAAGAAGAAGGAGGAGGACAACGAGGCCGGCCCCTCGACGGTGATCCCCGTCGAGTCCTTGGAGGAGGACTGGGGCAACTCCGAGGAGGAGGACAAGGGGTGCGACGACCCGGACAAGGATGAGTTCTGGGAGCAGTTTGAGAGCTTCGATGAACGAGTAGTTTTATCTTCGGTGTAGTTCAAGTAGCAGTTCGAACTAGTAGAATAGTAACTTGATGAATGTAATACCTCAAACTAGTAGTAATTTAGTTTGCTATGTTCTAAATTAGAAGTATGTTTAATTATTATGTTTGAAATGAAGTAGTAGTCGATTTTGCTATGTATAAAGTATAGGCTCCAAATGAAGTAATAGTTGAAGTATAGTTTTACATCTTCATTTGCATCTTTTATTGAAGTTGCTATTTTATATCTCCAATATACATCTTCTGTTAGAGTTGGCATTTTTTTGAAGACGTAAATTTTTGCATCTTCTGTTTTATATCTTCAAATTTACATTTTCTATTGGAGATGCTCTAAGAGGACCTCGCTCATCCTGCCTGCTCAAACGGTTCTACCGCCTGGTCCTGGACTCTCCATTACTCTTTTGACAGCAACAGGTGAACAAACCACGTGTGTCCATCAACTCCGAACGGTTGAAGCAGATGGGCTAGACAACGACGGGTGGTGTGACATATAATCATGTGCTTACAGGTGTCTAATAATCCTACATGCATATCGGCAGTGGACCTACAATATATAAGGGGTATGTTTTAATCTTCACCGTTGAATTAATTAGTGGGTGTGTTCTAAAATATCTTTTGTATTACCACAGCGAACAATATTTATACGGAACTCTTTTTTTTTTCAGCATTACGTCAAAGAACAGCGAGCTACGCCATGGACCTCTTCCCCACCATTTTCAATCAACATGAGAGAGAGAGAGAGAGAGAGAGAGAGAGAGAGAGAGAGAGAGAGAGAGAGAGAGAGAGAGAGAGAGAGGCTATAAGAAATTTAGGTGGACATTATTTTGATTTTCGTTTCTGGCTAGAGCTTAACTCCAGACTCGGTGATCAGGCTTTGCATTTGTGCTACTGATGTTAGTAAAACACATATCCGCGGCAGCATTATCTGGACTATAATATCTCACATTTGTGCATTTCTGTAAGGACAATTGACGCAGCATCAATTGTGCTCTCAAGTCTTTGAAAATTTCATTATCTTCAGTAAGTATCCGCAGATCTGAGAGAAAAAAACCAGTACTAATTCCAGTTTAAGAAGCAACTAGTACTAGGGCCCCTCCTTTAGGACACCGAAATCATAACCGGCGTGAACCAAAAAAACTGAACAAAATACTTTCCTCTTCATATTTGTAGGCTTTACCCTCCAGAGATTCTCGGTGATCCCGGAGCCAAAGAGGGGGTTTGGAAATAGTTTTTAACCAGCAATTGACGCGCCTCGGTATAACCTCACTAGCTGCGTCATTGCCCCAAGCGCAAAGATGCCTCCAACCGCTCGCCCGCTATCCTATCTTATACTCGGCCACCCCTGATACTCTTTCCTCCACAGCCGATGTGGTACAAAACTAAGATAACCCTGCACGGAGCAAAACAAACCCACTCGATGAATTAGGAGCGGGCTGCAATCCTTGCTGGGCCGTGCCTCTCACAGCCCACAAAAACCCGGGAGCCCAGCAGCCAGGTGAACTCTCCTCCTCTGAAGATTCACGTGGCATCGGACTGCCAAGAAGCGGTAAATGACATCAACAGGGGGACAGGAGGCCCCAATGCTTCGTTGGTGCATGAAATAATGAACCATTGTAATAGTTTTATTACTTGCTCCTTTGTTTTCGAGCGTAGGAACTTCAACTTTGAAGCTCATAATCTCGCCAAATTTGCTTGTAACCTAGATATAGGTAGACATGTTTGGTTGGGCAATCCTCATGATCCCGATCTTGTACCTATGACAATTGCTTCTGAATAAATAAAGCAGGCGGGATTTCTCAAAAAAAAACTTAGAAAAAAAAACTCTCATCTGCGCTGCGCTTCTCTGCTTCTTTCTTTTTCTTCCTCCTCCCGCAAGCCAACCTACGCCTGCTCCTATTTCAAAAAAAAAAAAAAAAACGCCTGCTCCTGCTGCCCTCTATACGCTCGGCGAACCCGAGAAAAGAGCCCAACTGTGGGACGAAGACGAGGTCGCAGACGACCCCGAGGACCCTCAATACGGCACGCCTGCCCCCCTTGGCGAGCCCCCGGCCGAGGCCGGACCTGAGACGCGGAAGAAGTGGACCCTCGGCGACCTCCATATGATACTTGATGAAATGCCCGTCATGGTATTCCCACCATATACAAAATGAATGATGTACCTGCAGCTGTACAAGGGAACAGAAAACCAGCAGCATTTCTAACGGTAGCAGGAAATCAGTCTCGATCAAGGACACGCCTCTTCGAGAACGACAACCAGGATGCAGTAGAAACATAGATCGGGCGATATCTATTAGCACCAAGGTAAACAAATTTTACAACATTGTTTTCTCACATGTTCGACACAACTGTTTCCTGAAATCAGTTTTACAGCATGGAACTGAAATAATACAAAAAAAGTACAGGGCCTCCTGAAGGTAATGAACACCGGCATTTTCAGAACAGAAATCGTATCACGATACAGAAGTACAAGACTCGCAAATGATGTCTTAATAATTATAGCATGCCAGAATTATTAAATCAAGAATGACGTGGATGCCAATGCAGAAAGAACCGCTATGCCGCATTCAGACACGAACCTCTGGAACGCGCGTCATCTTCTGGTGCATCCCGTTGATGTCCCACTGAGTTTTGAAGTCCCTGTGCAAGCGCAGCAGCCAAAGCTTCTTCAGGGAACCAAGGGATTCGATGCCTCGAGGGACCTTGTCAAGCTTCGACAGCGAAACAACATACAAACCATCAATGCATGGGAGGGCACCATCCATGATCTTTAGCTCATTGACATGAGGCATGTCCTTCAACACAAGCGTCTTCAGCTGAGGAAAGGAATCTGCAGAAAGAACCAAGATACTTGCACTGCGCATGTTGTTAAGTTTCAGATATGTGAGGTTCCGCAAGTGTGGTGCGAGCATCCCTAGCGGATCTTCGTCTTCCCCGAGGTGACACCAGCTCAGTGCTAGATACTTGAGATTTTCCCCGTGGCTGCGGAATATCGGGCAGTCCAGCGTTCCCTTTGCCCATTTCCCTCTGATGATCAACTTGTGGAGATGTGCAGACCTTGGCTTGAGAGCCTCGAAACAAAGTGCCTCGTTCTCATCCTTCCCAGAAAGAAGCAAGCTGGAAAGATGTTGCATATTCGATAGGGTGGCAAAAATATTTGCACAATCTGCAGAACTTATGTTGTCAATCCACAGAGATCTAAGTTGCATCATTGTCTTCAGTTGCTCGGCCAAGTCCTTGCTGGCTTGGATGGTCTCAAGAGTCTGCAGCTCTTCAATACTGGACAGTTCTTTAGGTGCTTGAACTCCGATAAAGTACCGAAACTCCGTCTGCTTCTCATCAGCAAATCTATCAGCAAATAGGTGCCGTAGATTCTTGAGCTTGGCAATCCCACTTGGCAGTTTCTCTA
Organism: Aegilops bicornis; assembly: GCA_021605145.1. Lineage (NCBI taxonomy): Eukaryota > Viridiplantae > Streptophyta > Magnoliopsida > Poales > Poaceae > Aegilops > Aegilops bicornis. The sequence goes on along the minus strand of CM038671.1, from coordinate 759,760,858 downwards.
TTTTAGTTTGCTTGATGTCCAGAGTTTGCAGGTTAGATAGTTTCTCAACAGAGCCCGGGAGTGACCTGACCTTAGTGCGGCGTAAGCCAATGTAACGTAAATTGAAGAGTGTCCCTATCAATGCCGGTACTTCAGTGATTTCAGAGTCTTGTAGCTCGAGGACAGTCAGATAGCTGGATTTCGACAAAACTGAGGATAGCATGGCAGGTGTTGCTCCTAGCGACACTAGAGTTCGAAGACGTGGAAGTTCAATTTTCCGTGCAGTATTCTCTTTCCATCCACATGATGACAGACGACGAGCATCCATATCCATCTGTTGCATTGTGCCATAGTCGCCAGGATACAAACCGCTCCTCCCTTGCAATACAAAGAGCCAGCTCTCGCACAATATCATGCATCGTACAGGTGCTCACCCTTCCCAGTTCATCTCTATCCATGACTTCAAGCATATTGCGGTGGATCAGTTTCCTTAGGTTTTCCTCGGCCACCTCCTCTGGGGTGCTATTTCCTTTTCTCAACACAAAGCCTTCTGCAACCCAGAGCCTCACAAGAGTCTCACGTGACATTGGGTAGTCTTCCGAGAATAAGCTACAGTACAAGAAGCAGTTTCTGAGGTCTCCAGATAGGTCATGGTAGCTCAGATTCAAAACTGCCTTGACATGATCATTGTTCGACAGCTCAGTTGGAAGCTGATTGTATAATTGCTCCCAATCATATTGTGCCTGTGGCCTCGAAGACAAGAGGCCGCCAACCGATAAAATTGCTAGTGGCAGTCCCCGACACCTATGAACTATAGATTTAGCAGTTTCCAAAAGATAATCAGGACACTGCTGGTCCTTTTTGCTATAAAAGACCCTTCTGCAGAAGAGTTCAAATGCGTCATTGTCCCCCAAAGGCTTGAGATCGATACGACGTGACGAGTGAGCAACAGCAGCAACATGGTTATTCCGCGTTGTGATGATGATGCGACTTTCACGAGAATTCTGGAGTGCATCTCGCAGTTGATAGTACACGTCCTGGTTCCAGACATCATCCAAGACGAACAAACATTTCCTATCTTGAAGTGTTCGCTTTATTTCTTCCTTCAAGTCATACACATCCATCCGGTCAATGTTAGATGATGCTTGTTGTTCAGTGCAACCAACCTTCCTGAGTAACTTCCTCAACAGAGCTTCAACGGTGTAGGTCTGAGACACAACCACCCATGCATGAGCTTGGAAGTTGGCCTTTTCACGTTCATACACATTTGTGGTGAGGGTTGTTTTTCCCAAGCCACCCATACCTGACACTGTTATCACCCTACCGTCCATCTCATCCGAGTACAGCCATTCAGTCAGCATTCTCCTGTTATCTTCAATTCCAATCAGATCTTCATCTTTCACAAGTTCAGGGAAGCGATCTTGGGACCGTTGTCTTTCCACCTCACTAAGCGGGTCATGAACATACTGGGGTGGTTGTGACCACCCCTTGAGCTTGATAACTTGCTTGATGTCCTTCTCTATCTTGACTACCTCATCGGTAATTTGACTGAAAACCAGGAGATAATGTGATCCTTTGAGGAAACGCTTCTTCAGAAAACCTTCTTCTGCCATTTGAAGAGAGTGATATGAGTATTTGTCCAGTACATCCTCAACGCGGTAGGCCAACTTCCTCACCTCCCCAATCCAACCCTTCATGAACTCATTGGTGAGGTACATTGTGCCAATCTCCCGTATGATGTTGTTCATGGCTTTTAACTGAACCTCTATTTGTCCAATCTTGTCATTCAGATCAATCAGGTTACCAACTTTTGCTAACACCTTGGCCACCAAGGCCTTGGCAACCTCATCAGTTAAAACCTTCCCAATCTTTCCAAGAGCAAGGGGCACAGCCTCCGCCATTTGTGCTGAATAAAATAAACATAGATCATGTGTTAAATGGGACGATAACCGATTTCATCCCAAAAAAATTAGGTCGCAAACTAGCTTATATATATATGTTCAGAGAGAAAATTTCTCTGATGCTTGATTTATTTCCACTAATTTTCCAACTCAAAATCTCTAGCGTTGTTGACACTTAACTCCACTGGTTTCATGCATGGATGGAATGTTGGAATGTGTAGTTCTGTTGATATTTAATAAGAATTTTATCAAAATATCATGAGTGAAGATACCTTATGCCAATGTACCAGTAGTAGATAAATATACAATTATCACTCTTTGTCAGCTGACACTGAGATAATCTGATAGAACTACTAATTGGGTCCATATATTACATATAAGGAAAAAGATATAGTGTTCTGCTGATAAATGGTATTGTGAATGAAGGAAAATTTAAGTCATGTTTTAATACATAACTAAACGCGGTACATTTGTGTGACTTGACTTAATCGCTTAAATATAGTCGTGTCCGCTATGGAACTTTATGCTTATGATGGCATAAATAGCTGCAACTGTCACAAAAGTCAGCAAAATCGAAATGTTCTTCTATGAAGGAGGGAGTAGTAAATACACCGCTACAAGAGAACACCTTAAAGGGCTGTGTTGATTAAACATGTTACAAAGATGTCAAACTTCATATGCCGGTACAGAAAATTAAAACTTTGATATGCCCCTAAGCCAACATGTCACTGGCATTGCGTGCAGCCCCATATGTCAACATGTCATATGGCCACGGTGACAATGGTGTCTACCTTTGCAGCCGAACAAGAGGATTAAACCTGGTTGTTTCTCGTTCTTCCGACATGTGGTTTTGCTTGTGTTGTGAAAATCACATTGCAAGCTGTGGAAGTACTAATCTGACTTGATACATTACATACTGAAAGAGAAAATTAGTTACCTAATTGACGATGGAACTAGTAATCGTTAGCTTGAAAGCCGCTCTCAAATACCGATGATTCACATCAGAGTTTGCCGGAGGCTTCGGTCCTGCGGCATCAAAGAAGGAATGATGAATGAGCATATCTGCAGTCAAGACAGGATAGGAGCAGAGTGGGGAGCTGCTGAAAGGCGGGCAGGAATCGGCCCAAATCAGAAGCGCATATCACACCCTGATAATATGGGGATTGGATTCGCCGTCTCGGCGCGACGACCCAGGTCCGGCCGCCAGATCCGGAAGCACAAAGTGCGACCTGGGCCGCCGGCGCAGTCCGACGAGCAAGCCCGGGCGGCCAGAACGCGGAATCAAAGCAGGACGAAGAAGAGGATCTAAGGAAGAGCGTGTGCGCACCTGCCTGTCGGTCGCAGTGGAGGTCGCTGGCGGGAGGAGGAGGAGGAGGAGGAGGAGACCTTGACTTTGAGGATGATGCAGCGGACTAGCTGCAGGTCCGTAGCTGAGCTGTGCTGTGCTTCTTCTCCGAAGGCACCTTCCTCTCGGAAAATATCTTTGTTTTTTGGGCATTTGTTGCCACTTCTTCCTTTTTTCGCCTTTAAAGATTCCCATAAATTACAGCCTACCAGTACTACCTTCGTCCGGATTTTCTTTAGAGTACGCCAACCATATTTTTTAGAAGGCATAAGACAATTACAAAAAGCTACAACTTGATGCGAACAACAAGTGTAGAAACAACACCACATCCAAGCTAATTCAAAAAAAAGCTGCCGCACACATTACAACACAACACAAAGGAGCTTGTCGGACCAGAGCATCGAAGCCGCGTCTTGACCAATGCCGGTCACTACGAAGAGCAACAATTTCGAGCGGACTTCCCTTGTCGACGCACCAACCACCCTTGATGCCGAAAAGGAGATGGCAGGTGGGTGGCGGGACTCGGTAGATCCCGAGAAAGCCACCGTCTTGGACTCACCGACATTGGCGTACATAGCGCCCAAGATACTCTACTCGGACCAGCTGCACGCACCGAAGAACCACATCACCGAACCTCCAGGCCAACTCTCCTTCCACGATGCTCCCAACGGAGGAACGACGCCAAGACGCCACCATCGCCGGTCCAAGACCTAGGCTTTCGCCGGAGACTACAAACCAAACAAGGAGGAGATGCCGACACACAATGATGCCTCCAATGAGGGGAACGACGCCCACAGACGCCATTATCGCCAAAGACCGGATCAAGACGGGCAGGATTTTCATCCGTCACCCACCTCCCACCCCTTGCAAAGAATGAGGCCAACATGTCTGTAATGGGCCACATCGCCGCCGCCGCAGCACCTCGGCATCGTGACTAATGTTGCAGAACACTGACGCCTTGCACAGCCAAGGACACGCACTCCATGAACCACCTCCCGCACGGCCGATGAAGATCCAATCCAGCAAGGCAGCACCCAACACCAACACGGCCAGACGCCAACGGAACTGCAGCATCCGGATTTATCAGACCCTTTATAATTTGTGTCAAATTTTAACTAAGAAATTAACTAACATAATGATAATACTGCATGTTAATAAAAATTATATTGGATTCGTATTTGAACATAGTCTTCAATAATATAAGTTTTGGTGATATGCATGAACATTTTGTTATTTGAATTTATAGTTAAAAGTTAGCACGGAATACAATGAATCAATAAACAAGGACGGAGGTAGTAGTGCGCAAGAGGCCGTGACACGCTATTCGCGTTACTGGGCTGTTGGCAAAGTACACACTCTGCTTTCAAGGGAAACACATAATGCAATTAGTTCCTTCTCATGCCAGCGAGCTCTATTGCGACCGGCTCCGTTCTGGGCTCCTGCAGGCCTGTGGCCGGGGAAGGGGGACTGGTGGCTTGGTGTGCGGGGCGCTGTTTTTTTTTGTGAATAGTGCGGGCTGGTTAGCGTGAAGGATCCATTGGCGCTGCTACCTGGGCTCGCGCAAACCTAAAGATGGCGCGGTGCTGGCGGCATGAAGTTCGGATGTTGGTGTGGCCGACCTTGGATTTGGGCGATTAAGGCTACCGGTGAAAACTGTCCTTCGGTTGTGGCTGGAGTCATGGACGGCGGCGCCTATACACATCGTCCCCTTGTTACAACATCGTCCTCTTGTTACAAGCTCGATGTGCAATCCTTACCTTTCTTCCATCATGCTTCAGGAAAACCCTAGATCTTGTCTACTAGATCGGATGATGGCGACGTTAATGGCTATGCTTGGTGTTGCGCTCCCTCTTGAGGGCATTGTCTTGGAGTTAATGGTCAGAGGAACTCATGGCTCGTGGGTGGAGCGGATGTGCGTTAGACATCAAGGTTGTGCAACACGAGCACTCTTCACATGTGTGGAGCATCAGATCAATCATATTGGCCGTTTCTCGTGGGATCAGAGCACATGTGTCTTCCTCCGGAAGGGTATGTCGTCCCACCTTCGTGTCGACGAGGTTAACGAATATGCTCATGGCAGACCGTATTGATGCAATAGCTTTCGTGTGCGCTCTATTAAGGAGTGACGCTCAAGTGCCTGGCTATATGTGTCGTGAACTGTCGGCTTTACTGGCATCTTGTATGTCATGTGATGCTTTAGACCTAGTTTAGCTCTTCAGGTTTTTGCCTGGTTTGCCAAACGACTGTTTTTTTCTCCTTCTTTTTTTTAGCACCTGTCTTATGCGATGCATTCCTCCTTTGACGATGATTTTGTAATACCCCTTTCTAATCAATAAATTTGGTGGCTTACCTACCAACATTTAAAGAAAATTACTTTCTTTTTTTCATTTTATTTTAGGCTTAGCTCTAGAATAGGTTGATTTCTGTTTGTAAACTCACTCTGCTTCGTGGGATTAATTTCCTTCGTGGCTGCTCTCCTCATTCTGGTTGGACAATGGGTGACAGTTGGGAAGATGATGTAATTACTTCGTACTCTCTTCTATTTAGTATATATAAGGTGCATCAACTTTTATGAAAGTCAAACATATATACTCCACAATATGTTTAAACGAGATTATTATAGAATAAAACATCGACATTCACAATACAAAACAAATAAAATATGAAAATGCCTTTTCATGATAGATCTAATGATACAAATTTGCTATTATATATATATATATATATATATATATATATATATTCTAAAAACCTAGTCAACCATGCATGAGTTTGACTTTCAAAAAAACCAATACAACTTATATTATGAAATAGAGGAAGTTTTTTTTTGAGGAATATGAAATAGAGGAAGGAATTGCTTACCGGACACTGTGCCCGCGCCAAGAAAGCGCTGGTTACACGTGCACCATCAGATCGACACGTCATCCCTTTTCTCATCATTTCGTTTGGAAAAAATCAGAAAAACTCCCCACACGCATCCTCATGACTCCATCCTGTTTTTTTAGCATCAGTACAGACACAAGCGCTTATATACACGCGCATACACTCACCTCTATGAACGCACGCACGCACATCCTATCCCTATGAGCATCTCCGAAAGACTGAGCCGGCATATCATCTTGAAATTTACAAAGTCACCGTAGGCACCTGGTCGTCGACGGGAACGTCTCCTCCCACTGAAAGCGCATCGCCGGAAATCCTGAAATAAATCCTGTTGGGTCGCTCATGTGGTACAACTCGTCGTATGCGTGCGGCATGCGGACTACTGCGACGCCGCGCTTGCATCGCCATCGTTGCTGGTGAGGTCGAAAAACACCCGCCACCGAGCTCGTCGAGTCGCCGCTCTACTTGCCCGCCACTGGACCTTGCAGCAAATGAGAGCCGGGGTCGTGGTACGCACGTCTCCCTCGTCACACCGCCGGTGCCACCATCCTAGCACATCGCCGGTTTCACAGCTCCTCCAGGGCACGGATGCAGCTCCGTAGGGCTACAGTTGTAGCATCCGTCCGAGCGTCGTTGGCGGTCATCAACCCCGTTGGTTTGCGGTTGCAACTTCATCATGCGCCGGTCGCAGCTCCTGCCATAGTCACCACAGAACAACATCCCTGCTGTGAATGATTGAAATTTGCATACCCATGGTTGCAGCACTGTCTGCAATGGATGTAGCTTCCACGACAACGGGTGCAGTGCCATGTCGTCGTAGCATCGCCCCAGCAATCTGAACACCATCGTATGGAGGTTTCAACATCTCGGTTGAGCGGTTCCAGCACCTCCACCATGCCGTCGCAACACCGTGTGGCACCGAACCCAGCTATAGATCTGGGTGGTAGTAGTACCCTGCGGAGGTGCCTACGCACTCCTCCGCGCGGGCGTATGGTGTCACAATAGATCAGGCAACCCACACAACTGTGGCTCCCCTCACTCGCGCAACTTTGGCACTCGACATCAGTGGCCCCGATCACTCGCCACCCCCGGCCCGCCTCCCTTGTATTTCATCCTTCCCCCTGTGGGCCCCTGGCTATGTGTCGTGCCCTAGGAGAGGAGGAGGACACATGCGTGAGGTGGTCGGCGGAGAACCTGGCTGATCAAAGCGATTTAGAATGTTTTCCTTGCTTAATTAAGGAGGAAAGTGAAGAATTTTTATGGTGTAAAGGTTCGAATCTTTTTCCGAAAAGGGCTTAACTCCGGCCTCTGCATTATATGATGCACACAACCATGTAAAGGTTCAAATCTACTGGCCACTCTTAATCTAGATTTGTTTCCAAGCAAATCTACAATGGTACAAGAGTTTTTGAAGATGGGACCCAAATAATAAAATGGAGGACCTACAATGGGCATGCCCACCTGCCTGCAATAGTTGGGGTCATTTCAAAAAAAAATCAAAACTAGACCATATTCAACGGAGGGTGCACCCGGATGGGGCATGACCATGGTAGGCAACCATGCCAGGTTTGAACAATTTCTGACACCGTATGCAAGTTGCGACACGTCTGGCCATGTATCGGTCTTTTTTACTGTGAAAACTCTAGAAAAAGTAAATTTTGTCGGAAATCAAATCAACTTGGCATGATGCCTTGAATTGGTCATAAAAGGCCATGGGAAAAATTGGGGCCATTTCAAAAATGTTGAAAAGTGTACTCTCAGACAGAGCCTTCTGACCTTACCCACATACTCTCTGTTGAACATGGTATTTTTGTGGACATCTTTAAAATAACCCCAACTTTTGCATACAGGTGGGCATGCCCATGTTAGGCATCCATGCCAGGTTTGAGCGATTTTTCGACAACGTATGTAAGTTGCGACACGTCCGGTCATTTATCGCCCTTTTTGACCGAGAAAACTCCAGAAGATGCAAATATTGTAGAAAACCAAAACAACTTGGTGTGGTGCATTGAGATGGTCATAAAAGTAAATAAAAAAATGAGGTCACTTGACGGATGTCAAGAAAGAACGTGCTCTTAAACAGAGTCTTCTGCCCTACCCGGACTTGAACATGGTGTTTTTTAACATTCTTGAAATGGTTCAAACTTTTGCAAGCCGGTGGGCATGCCCATGCTAGGCATCCATTCCAGGTTCAAAGGAAAAATATATTCAAAATAATAATTTGAACATGTACTTAAATTTTTTATTTTGAGTTATTAACATAAGTAATAAATACACATAGATAAAATTGAAAGCCGTAAATGCTTTTAAATATTTAAAGAAAAATTCTATAACATCATTATTTTTAAAATTCAGTTAAAACTTGTATTTTGGTATTAAAAAAATATTAAAATGAAAACAATGAAAAATAGAAAATAAAATAAAATGCTTAGGCCTTGGCACAACTAGGCCACTTCATCGCTCTGTCGGCGCATGTTGGGCGGGCAAAAGAGCTCGCAGATTTGAGAAAAGTTCATAATTTTTTAAAAATATATTCATGGATTTGAAATTTTTCGCAAAATAAAAAAATCATTCAAAAAGGTTGCAAAAAGGCTTCACGAATTTGGGAACATTGGCTTACCAGCCATTTTTTTTCCGGTTTTGGGAACCTTTTCGAAGGTCGTGAACCACATTTTTTCTTTCTTTCTATCTTCTCTCCTGTTTTATTTTTCTGTTTCTTTTTCTTTTCCTCTTTTCTGTTTATTTTTTCTATTTCTCATATGTACAAAATTTTCAGAATTCAAATTATGTTCGTATTTTTCTGATTTTTTGTTGAATTCATTTTTATTGTCTTTTAAAAAATGTTTGTGTTCAAAATTTTGTTTGTTCTTTTTAGAAAAAGTTCATGTTTTCACATTCTGAGCAAGTTTGAAAGAGATGGGCTTTTTATAAAATTTCTGTACAACTTTTAAAATACTAAAATTTGTATTTTATGAAAAAAAAGGAAAATAAAACCCAAGCGAAAACCGTGCATGAAAAACGAAAGAAAAAACAAGGAGTGTAGGTGCTGTGTTTTTTTCCTACCGTTATTTATCTCGCACAACAGGAAGAAAACAAGGTTAAGAGGCCCACCAGATTAGCTATCCCAGATGGTTGTTCACTTACACATAGTGCATGAGGACTCTAGTTCGAATCCTAGATGGGACATGCTTTTTTGACGTTTAAAACTTAAATAAAACTAAGTGGGCTGAGCCCATGAGGGAGGGGTGTGCGCCGGGAATTGTACGAACTTACGGCGTACACCTTCTAGTCGATCAGATTTGTGAAATGTCCATACTATCTTTTATATGTTTTGTGAGGGGGGTGTACGGTGTACCGAAGCGGGGGTGTACGCCGGGAATCCTAGATGGGACATGCTTTTTTGACGTTTAAAACTTAAATAAAACTAAGTGGGCTGAGCCCATGAGGGAGGGGTGTGCGCGGGGAATTGTACGAACTTACGGCGTACACCTTCTAGTCGATCCGATTTGTGAAATGTCCATACTATCTTTTATATGTTTTGTGAGGGGGGTGTACGGTGTACCGAAGCGGGATACATATCAAGTAACCAACACGAGGAAAAGTTCAAAGAGTTGTAATCTTCCAAATTTCGTGTGAAAATCCTTTGAATCAAATAGGTCATTATAGATTTTTTTTAAACGGAGCATGAAGGGCTCAATCTATTGATAAAAAGCTTAAGAGAATTGTCCGGTTAATTTGCGGAAAACCGAGCAAAACCTGTTACAAAACACCTAAACCGCCATCATGAGACATGGCCATGCATAGGGCACTGCCGACCACTCTTGTAGGTATATAAGGTACTACATGATGTATATGTAATAAACCACTATATTTACATGGAACATTTATTTACATAGGATAACTCAACATTTCTACTATCTGTTTTACGGCTCATTGCAGAGCACGAGATTCTGTACTGTCGAGCTCGTTCTGAACATAGCTGCCATTGTTCTTCAGGAAGCCAGAGTACCATCGAGCAGAGAGCTTGGCTTGTCGTGGCCGCGCCTCATCGTTAAAATCGACACGGTATAGGCCGTACCGTGACTGGGGCCCTGCAAAGAACTCGAAGACGTCTAGGAAGGACCAGACAAAGTAGCCTTTTACATTTGCTCCATTCCTGAAGAGTGAAACTATGTCAGGATAAACATGTCTGAATCCTGGACATTTTGTGTGAAGGCAGTGCTGTTGAGTTGAACTACATTCTTGGTGACTTTTGTTGAATGGCTAACCTTACTGCCTTCAGTGTGCTACCCATGTAACTCTTCAAGTATTCGATCCTTTCGGTGTCATTGAGAGTGTCATTAGATGCAACACCTGGGGAGATGAAGTGGAAGGCAAAGGATATTAGTGAAATTAGATTGAACTAGAAGCTGTGATGTCTGCAAAAACATTGTGACATAATTTTATTTAGCTCTACAGAACGGAAAATGTGAGATCGTTGCAACCAGAGTAGATCGACTTGCCATTCTCTTGCACATAGATAGGAAGGTTCCCATAGGTTTTCGTAAGGTACTGCAGCACATATTGCAATCCTTCCGGATCACTCTGAGAAGATGATGGGACATTCTGCAATGAAAAGAAAATATTGTATATATTTATCACAACTCATAAGGTGGACAATATCTTGCTAAATCATTTGAGCTCTGAGTGTAGTCGTATATTTTAGTATCTTTTTAGATTAGAATTTGTAATATGAAGAGATCATGTCTAAAAATAGTTCAGGCTAGTGGTTTCTCTAACAAGCATTGTTGAAAATATTACCTTGCTACTTCCTGGGATTGTTTTAGAAGCTGCATCACAAGAACAAATATTATGTTAGTACCCGGCCAATGGGTTACTCAAATTTATGTGTATTTTGAGAAGTGGCGACAAATTATTTGGTGAATATAAACATAAATAGTCTGCCTTTTAGAGAGAAAAAAAACACTCATCACTATGTTATACGAGATAAATGAATTGCATTGCCCACTCCTTCTGCCTACAATTAATGAACAATGCATATTGTTTGTTTACCTCTTTGGTAAAGAGACATGTCTGCTGAATAGTCGCGAGTGCCTTTGTCTAAAGGACGATCATTAACATACATGGAATAGTAGTGGTTTATTCCTATGAAATCAACGGTTCCCTTGACAACTTGAGATTGAGATTTTGTGAAGGATGGAAGTCGAGACCCAACATTTTTCTTCATCACATCTGGGTAATCTCCAGACACCAGGGGCTCTAGTATCCTAGAAAAGCATCACAAGCTGGTTAGCTGCATACTTATTGTGAACTCTCTAGAACATGGAAATAAACATATATAAGAGTCCAAATAATGTTACCATCCGAACACGAAGTCTAAGTATCTTTTAGCTGCTTCTACATCCACATCAGAGTTCGTCATAGGATAACTCCAAGAAGAGTAAACATTTATGCCAACACGTCCCTTTTGGGCAGCCTACTTGCAAGAGAATTTTTATGTACACATAAAAGTTAGCATGTGAAAATACATCAAGAAGCAGAATTAGAAGAGCAGTCGTTTTATTGTCCATGAGATTAATGTGTCGAAACTGCCTAGAGCATAATAATCTTGTATACACAAATTGTAATCATGGAGACACTGAACAGTGTATAGTGAACCAGTACTTTCTTCACAAATATTAACCAGATAATGATTAATGAATCTTAGATTAAAAAAGAAAGGTTAATAGTTTTTTCCTTAAAGAAAACAGAGTAAACATGCCGAAAAAGGCTTCACTTTTAGTTTTGGACACATGATGACTCACTTGATATTTTTCTCGGTAAAGTCTGGTTGTTGATGCATGAGCCAGTATCATGTTATGAGCTGCTATGTATGGTTCCACAGTTGAGTTTCCCACTGTACAATTTGTTATTCCAAATGGGTCGGAGCAACGTCCGGGTGCAAATAGTGCATTGTCGTAAGACCCAAGTGCGCTGACATTAGGTTCATCTATCGTTGTCCAGTATGAAACCCTGTCTCCGAACTCCCTAAAGCACACGTCCGCAAATGCTGTGAAATCTTCCCTGCATTTTTCAATGCCACTAGTGAGGAAATGGAAAGTAGAAATCAACTAAACATTGTCAAGGCATTTTGCATAAGCCAGCTCCGTTATCTATTAAAGAAAGGCTGCTTATTTTTAGCTTATGAGCAATTTCACCGTTACAAATGGAAAGTTGCGGGAGCTTACACAATTTTAGGGCTTAACCATCCGGCATATTCATCGTCCAAAACTTGCGGGAAATCCAGATGGGAAAGCATAACATGGACTTGAATCCCTAAAGAACCATGAAGGTACACAGATTCAGAACTCCGGATAATGAAGAAGAACAATAAAGAAATTGTCAACTATGACAGATTTGTCCTTGCTGTGCATATAAAATATAGTTGAAAGATGATTTTTTTTTTGTCGGCTAATGATAATTTATACAGATTAGTACAAATAATTGTACCATGTTGCACCAGCTCATTTATAAGGTTGTTGTAGTATTCCAAGCCTTTTGGGTTGACAGCTCCCCTCCCATCTGCAATTCTCAATTTTGAAACCAAAGATCAAACATTTATGTAGATGTTTTGACTACCGGAATAGAAATATTGTGGAATGCTTTCATACTTGGTATAAACCTTGACCAGGAGATAGAGAATCTGTAAGCCTCTAGGTTAGTGTCAACCATGAGCTTGACATCATCCTGAAACATCAGGTGATGCCATTATTAGTGTACAACAAAGGAACAACAACCTAATCCTCTCCATCTATGCAATATTGAGAAACTTCAACCGCAACAAAACGGAGTATAATATGTTTTTTTTTCTGATATCATTTTTTTTTGTGGGATTCTGTAAGATCAAATTAACAGGGAGAAGAAATTCAAGTTCCACCAGGTAAATTTAACCGTAACTACCTTGTACTTGTGGTACCCATCAGCAGCGACATCGCCTGTGCTTTTATCCGACATTTTCCCTGGCATAAGAAGGAGAATATTGTCAAATGAAAGTTTTACCGGGACCCTGAATTTGGTCACAATACTGACAACAAGGTTTTTTTAGCCAGAACCAACAGGTTAATTGGTTAGTTACCTGCTTGAGTGAAGGTGTCCCAGACGCTTGGGCTCCTGCCATCCTCAGCCACGGCACCCTCATACTGCATAAAAGGAAAACAGAGCAAATTAACCAGAGGAGCAGAGCAAGAGAGGCCAGCTAAAATGCGCAAGAGGTAAACCAGAGCCACACATACGAGTTGAAAAGTAAATAACCAGAGAGCCACATAAATAAAACTAACTAAAACATGCAGAAAATGAAAAATCTGCTTTTGTGGTTGTTAACTTGTTGGGCTTCGCTGTGTGAGCTGGTGGATTGGATCCTAGCGAACACTCGCTTTTGTTGGTTTGTTTGCTCTGTTCAGATGAGAAGCAGGGCCCGGAGAGCCTTTCGTCTAAAATATGCGCAACAAAACAAAATTCAGTTCCAGCCCGAACTAATCTGGATCGTTTGTTACCTGGTACGCCGAGGTGGCGGCCCCGAAGACGAATTCCGGCGGGAAGTCGCTCCTCGTGAAGCCAAGAACAGGGGCCGCGCCATGGGCGGCGGCTAGAAGGAACAGGAGCAGCAGGAACTGGAAGAAGAAGTAGGCCATGGCAGCGGGCTGTACTGATGGTACGTGCTTTCGTGGCCATGGCAGCTTATAGGACGGCCTCGCTCATCATGTACTCCGATGGAACAGTGATGGCCGATGGCCGATGGGTCATTACTTTTTTGAGAGCAACGAGTGAACAAACCACGTGTGTCACGAGGCCGCTCCATTAACTCCGACAGTTGAACCAGATGGGCGAGACATGGACGGGTGGTGCCTGATCGACCCTTCACGGATCACCGATTCACCCTATTGGGTCTTACACTGTGTTAGGATAATCTTGTGCTTAATTACAGAGAGTTTTTACAAGTGCCTAATCCTACTAACTAATACTACTTGAGGCAGTAGCTATCTGTAAGGTGAGCTGCAATATCAGCAAGGTGGTAGATATCTCTCTAGGTGAGCTGTAAAATTAGTTTCTCACTTTCTCTACGGAATGCGAGAGGCGCTCGAAGGTTCGAGGACGAGGGGAAAGCAACCGTTTCCCCACCTTGAGCAAAAAGAAGAGTAAGTTATCCAGTTGTTTTCAGTTTAGTCCCTTTAGCTTATAGTATTTTTTTTGAGTGTGTCAGTTTTCAAACATCTTGAAATGTAAGTCAAACAAAATGAAGATCGTTGTTGCATATACGAATATCATACAAACATCATTATCGCACATACTACTAACTAAAATGAGCAAGGGAAAAAAAAGATTTGTTTGTGTGGTTGTCATCTTGTTAGGCTTCCCTGTGAGAGCAGGTGGACCCGGGCAAACAACTGTTTGTTCGTTTGTTTTGCTTATTATTACATGAGAGGCAGGGTCCACAGCCTTTCCTATAAAAATATGCGCAAACAAAAAACAATTTTCAGTTCAAGTTGGAACTAGTTTGGGTCATTCCTTACCTGGTATGCGGAGGTGGCGGCTCCGAAGACGAACTCCGGCGGGAAGTCGCTCCTCGTGAAGCCAAAAACAGGAGGAGAAGAAGCGAGGAGCAACAACAGGGAGAAGACGGCAATGGCAGCCATTGCTGCTGCAACCTGATCACCTACCTTCTCTGCACTACTCAGGTACCGTACTATGTTTCTTCTTAACCCTGACGATCGATCTTTATAGTACAAACCTCCGTAGCTTTCAAACAAGAACTGTTGCCATCCTCTCCAAGATAATATCTGCTGGACCACAGTGCTGAAGATCACCCTTATCCACCCCAGCGGCCATTTGACGCACACATTCGTGGTAGATTGTGGCTGCAGTGCTCACTCTCACGTACTCCTGTGGCCTTGGTCAGTGGTAACTGATAAGGCCGGACTTGGCGCCACAACTTCTTTTGAAAGCGGACGGGCAAGTGGGCGGGAGGGAATCGACCCCAAACGGGCAAACACTTATAGCGCCATATAAGGGACAAATCGCCCACGCGCGCCCCACATGGGCCGGGCGCATTATCGTTATCTTTCTTTTTTACCATTTCCCTTTTTGCTGTTTCTTTCTCATTTTTCTTCTCTATTTTTCTGGGCGTAAAATACATCAATGGTTTTGAGAGATACATGGATACTTTTTGGCTGTGTTTGATAGCAAAGTATTATATAAACCAAAGTATCAAAAACTACAGTAATTTTGCCAGTAGGTGTGAGATACCATAGTTTTATCAAAACAGAGTATTTTGCAGTATTCACAATACATAGAACCTGTTTGGCTGTTGCCGCATAACACTGTAAATTTTGCTGTTAAGCACTCAGCAGCTCTGTTTTTAAAAAAGAGGTTTGGGGTTCTTTTTTTATGCAGAGAAAAAACTGCAGTTTGCCCAATACTACAATATTAAAAACACAATTGTTAGGGGCAACCAAACAGCTCATTATAAATAAAACTGTGGTAATCTCAAAAATTGTAGTATTCTCAAAATACTTAGAAAATACTTTGCTATCAGACAGGGCCTTCATTACCATGTGGACACTTTCTCAAAACATGAAAAATATATCGACACATGAATACTTTTTTATATATGCTATTATTATTTGAAATGCACGAGCATTTGTATTCATATGACTGGACATTTTTTCTTTGCCACTATTGAATACTTCTCTTCACGTATAGAATAAAAATATAAAAACACCTTTTCAAATTATATGACAGTTTCATGTAGTATGTGAGCTTTTTTGGCAACACATAACATATTTTTACTCGTTCATATATAAAACTAGTGAAATGAACATATTTTTCAGACAATATTGTTATAAAAATGTTTGTGTATTGTTGAGTTGCATATGAGTGGGCCCATTACTAATCATTTTGGCAAAAAATTCTGTATTACCCGCGCTATAAGTCTATTGGGGTGCCCGCAAAGTTAGTCCAGCCCATGTTCTACCACGAACCCAAAAAGACAAGTTTAATCATGAACGACCATATTGAACTCGACTAGCCTAATCCAGCACTATAATGACAAACCATACACTTCCCTGTGAAAAATAACAAATTATGCACTCCCAAAACGTGCTCCAGAAGAGGCACCTATCTCACTACCTATAACTCTTGGCCATCCAAACTTCCTCCCATAGAAACCTAATTTTAGAGGCCTCCAACCCATCACAAAAAAAACCCAAACAACTAAGAGGGAAATTTCAACTCTCAGCCCTCCCTTGTTTCGACTCTCGACTGCTCCATGCCTGACGCTAGCTTCCTCCTCTTCTCTAGTAGACCTCCCACTCTACTCCCCCACCCCCTATCCTCCTCATTGTTGGCTGCCCACAATGACTCCCACCTTCACCGCCCTCCATCACGTCCTTGGTTTCACTGTCCTCCATGGCACCACCCTCCGCCACATGCCTCATGTCTCCTAGTCCTCGCTTTCCCACCTACGCCTTCTACTTCCTTGACTCCCTACCGCCTGCCTACTAGTTGCGTCCATGTCATCGCGATTCCTCTCGTCTCTATGTCCCGCTTCTCGTTGTCACAACAGCTCCTCAGCGTGATATCGACCTCACACAAAAGTTGTTGAACCCGATGTCGGTGTCAAAACCGGCGGATCTCGGGTAGGGGGTCCCGAACTGTGCGTCTAGGCGGATGGTAACAGGAGACAAGGGACACGATGTTTTACCCGAGTTGGGCCCTCTTGATGGAGGTAAAACCCTACGTCCTGCTAGATTAATATTGATGATGTGTGTTACAAGAGTGGATCTACCACGAGATCAAAGAGGCTAAACCCTAGAAGCTAGCCTATGGTATGATTGTTGTTAGATCTCTACGGACTAAAACCCTCCGGTTTATATAGACACCGGATAGGGTTAGGGTTACACAACGTCGGTTACAAAGGTAGGAGATCTACATATCCGTATCGCCAAGCTTGCCTTCCACGCCAAGGAAAGTCCCATCCGGACACGGGACGAAGTCTTCAATCTTCTATCTTCATAGTCTTGGAGTCTGGCCGATGATGATAGTTCGGCTATCCGGACACCCCCTAGTCCGTAGCTCCCTCAGTAGCCCTCGAACCGGGCTTCAGCGACGACGAGTCCGGCGCGTATATAGTCTTCGGCGTTGCAAGGCGGGTTCTCCTTCAATCTTCATGTTCCCGTCGAATAGTGTCCGGCTTCCTTATAAATGTTGCGCTCCTTGGCTTCTACGCCCAATAATGGCCTTCTTCCACGTGTTGTACGAATGCGAAAGGCTGGGGTATTTTACATTTTACCCCCTAGCCGTGCGTAACGAGCCGCCTATAAGAGAGGCGAGGATCTAGATCCAGCTCACACCATCCTCCATCCGCAAGTTCTCATCGAGCGCCTCGACAAAAATCCATTCCATCATGGATAGCCGACGGCTCCTCCTCTCGCGCTCCCAGCCCTAAGCCGGGGAGATTGGGGAGATGCTCGATTCCACAATGAGCTGGTGGCACTCCAAACCGAGGGATATCTTCCTCCAGCTTTCATGGTTCCGGTTCGAGCGGACTAGCCACCTACAAGGGTGGAAAGCGGAGAGCGTCCCCAACCCTTCCAAAGGGGCGGGTATGCTTTGTCCCCTATCTAATAAGGGGACTCGGATTTCCCATACATCATTTCTCCGGGGCTCCTAGAGTTCTACGGACTCCAACTTCACCACCTCATGCCCGCCTCCATTTTGCACATCGCGGGCTTCGTAGCTTTTTGCGAGCTGTTCTTGGGCATCGAGCCCCATTTTGCCCTGTGGAAGAGATTGTTTTGTCTCGTACCCCGTTCTCATGAGGGGTTGATATATCAAGTGGGCGGAGCCGAAATATGGCGCATCGCCGGGACGGATATCTATCCGGCACCCCGAAGAAGGTGTCCGAAGACTGGCCTTCGGAATGGTTGTACATGGAGGACGCCCCTCTGCCGGATCCAGTCCGGATCGGCCTCCCGGAGTTCAACAATGCTCCCTTGAAGAAACGCCTGAGTTGGCGCCCACGGAGCCCTCAACGGGAAGATGATAGGAGCGTCCATTATCTGATGGGCCGGATTAGGTTCTTGGCCCACTCCGGATTGACCATGATTGGAGTCATGGCCACGTGCATTATACGAGGGTGCAGCCACTCCAAAGATAGGGGCCACCCTATGTGGGATTTCAACGGGAAGATGGCGCCACCCGTCATGGCCGCAAAGGGCGAGCTCGGCGGCCGATCTGGCAAAGATCCTGTCCGGCTTGTACAAGGGAGAGGAGGAGGACTTCCTCCGCAAGAATCCGTTGAATGGATTTTCTATGAATAACCCTCGGAGCTGGGTAAGCGGATGTTTATCTACCCGATCCATACTTTTTTTAAAGTCAAGTGTCTTACTCTGTGATTTCGACGCAGGAGCTGCGCCAGGACGTGAAGGGCATACGAAGCCTAACTCCACAGCCCGAGGATCCGGAACGATCCCTTGATCCGACCTCCGAAGAGGATCCGGACATAAACGTGGAGCTGATTGACGGGGTGTTCCACCAACGTAGCATAGACAATGCCCTAGTCGCCATTACGGCTGACCACCCCGGTTTGTTTTCGACCTCCCAGGTGACTACGACCGAGGTCTTGACACCATTATTTGGTCCGCGCTCAATTCTGACCATCCCATACCGATGGTGCATCGCAGGAGGTGCTTTTAAGGCGGGAAGCCGAACCCGCGGCGGCCGACCAACAAGGGTCAGTCCGATCCAGCAGGCGGAAGAGGAGTGCGACGCGAATCGAAACATCGCCGCAACGGTACGGAGCACCGTTATTTTTAAGGGAAGGATCCCCAGGAGGTATATTAATGCTCATAACTTTCCAGAAAGAGCGCTTCGCCGGACGGTGTCGGGGAGGTTGCCAATCAAGCCTCCGCCACCATGCTCCAACGCATGGTCCGGGAGGGCGAATACAAGGCATGAGCGGACGCTCCTCCGACGGAGGATGCCGACAGCTGTCCGCCACCCGATGCGAGGTGGAGAGCGCCATGAATCACAAAGGCGTCGCGGACAGCTCTTCGTGACGCGTGTTTCTCCCCGGAGGCGTTAAATGCCTTTAATGCGGGAAACACGCACCTCCGTGCCGCTCAAGATGGGTTAACCAGAGCCACGGAGCAGTATGTGAAAGACATACGGGTAAGTAATTTTAAGAGTTATATATGCCAGTAGCCCCCGAGACTTAAAATAGTTGGAATAACTGATTTAAGGATCAATTATGTAATCTTGAGGATCTTCTGAGAGAAGAATACCCATCTGTCCCGGGAGCTCCAAGAGTGCAAGGCCCAACTTGAGGCCGCCTTGGCCACCGGGGAGCCACAGAGACCCCCACCGGTAAGACGTACTTTGAAAAGATAATTATTTAACAAGGTGCGGCGTGAATCGACAATAATATTGCGGAGGACGCGGACTAGATCCGGACAAGCAACAGCTACTGCGTCAGCTAAATGCCGGCGAGAGGGTGCTTATGAAGGTGCAAGAGGAGAGAAACAAGCTCCAAGATGCCCACACCCAGCGAGGAGAAGAGCTGAAAGGTGTTCGGGCCCACCTGTAGGGCTCCGTGTAGGAGAATCGGTAACCGTCGCGGCATTTCTGATAAGTGCTTGAACAAATTCCTTTGAAAAGAAGAATTCGGCGAGGAAGTCGATTAGCGTAAATATGTCTTTAGGTGTGCTCACAAATGCCCTACGGAGGAAATGCCTGAGTCAACGGGTGACCAACTTCTCGAGCTGGTGCAATTGCTCGAACGTGTTCGGCAGGCGATGAGTGGCGTCGTTCATGCCTTATGGCCATCCGTCTCCCTACCCGAGGGCCTTGGTGAGCTTGCTGAGAAGCTTCAGGGAGCACGGCGACGCCTCCATTTGTGGAAGATATCGGCCTGCCATCAGGGCGCCAGGGAGGCCTGGGCCATGGTGAAGACACGTTACCCGAAGTCTGACCCAAACCACATGGCCGAGGTCGGACCTGCGGGGCCTGATGGGAAGGAGATCCTGTGAGCTTGATGTACGGCCAAGTAGAACTGGCGCGAAATATTCCCAACAGGACTGTAAATTAGACAGCTGTTAGATGGGATTGAGGAGGAGTACAATCAGTCGGTTTGACGATGTAATTTGAAATGACATGTAAAATGCCTTCTAGCCGGATTGTAGATCGTTTGTCTTTGCCGACCGTTTCGCTTCAACCTCGGGACTCGACAGTCCGGAGTGTGTCCGAATACCCCTACGGTTATAAAAGAACACAGGCATGCATGGAGACAAAGGCGTCAGGTCATAATTGCTTTATCGGACAAGTGCCCAACTAGTTATGTTATATTACATGGTTAGTAAGAAACATCTTCCGGGGAGAATAGTTCCGCTAAGGGTTCCTTTCCACAGGAGGCATGCCCTAAAGTGCAATGCCGGACTGCGAAAATAGCAGAAAAAGCATCTGGGGGCAGATAAATAAGTAAGTAATAAATCATCTTTCAAGTCACCGACCGAATATTCTCTTAAGAACGCTATCTTTCGGCTTCACCCAGTCTGAGGTACACATCCGGCTGACCCGGTAGTAACAATCGCAGAGGTGCTCCCTTTATCTCCTAGCTGAACAATCGGGAACGTAGGGGTAAGCACAGGAGCCAGGCAACCCAGCTTGGCCAAAACTTAAGTCATATCGATGCATATAATGGTGAATAAAAGGTACATGCGGAAGTGTGACACATGTATTGGGCATGAAGCCCGTATGAATAAGCTTACATTAAAGAAGCCCCCATGTATAATGAGTGCCAGGAGCACATCAAGTGTGTGCGAACAAAGCGCAAATCAGCCCATAAAAGGTATTGAGAAAAAAGTGGGAAGAAGGAGGAGGACGAGAGACAGTAAAAAAAAGGGGTGGATGGGGGAGTGAGACGAACCCGGAGTCCGGCGTTAGGCGTAGAATCTTCGGAGACGGGCTGCGTTCCATGGGTTCGGCTCGAGTCGGTTGTCGAGATCGTTACGTGGGCGGTATGCTCCCGGTCGGGACTTGGTCGATGATGAAGGGACCTTCCCACTTGGGCTTAAGTTTGTCCTTTTTCTTGTCCGTGAGGCGTAGAACAAGTTCGTCAACATTGTAAGTTTTGGCCCGTACTTCTGCTTTGATATCTTCGAGCCTGCTGGCGATAAAATGCGGAGCGAGCCTTTGCCACGTCCGCTCCTCCTCTAAGGCGTCCAAACTGTCCTGCCGATCTAACTCGGCTTCTCTTTCTTCGTACATGCGCATTACGAGGTGAGTCATGAATTATATCGCAGGCAGAACTGCGCCTCTGCGCCGTATACCATGAAAAATGGTGTGAATCCGATGTAGTTCGGTTTGGCGTGGTCCGCAGCCCCAGGTACGTAGTCGAGCTCCTCTACCCAAAGGTCGTGTTAGATTCCTTGAGGGACCGCACTAGTGCGGGTTTGATGCCGCTCATGATTAGACCATTTGCTCGCTCGACTTGACCATTAGTTTGGGGGTGATAGACTGAAGCGTAATCGAGCTTAATGCCCATATTTTTGCACGAGTTTAACCTCTTGATGCGTGAAGTTTGTGCCGTTATCGGTGATGATGCTTTGTGGGGACGCCAAAGCGGTGTACTACCCGGATATGAAGTCTATCACGGTCCGGATTCTGCGTTTTAACCGGCTTGGCCTCAATCCATTTGGTGAATTTGTCCACCATGACCAATAAGTATTTGTGCTTGTGGGTTCCCCCTTTAAGGGGTCCAACCATGTCAAGCCCCGGACACATGACGACCAGGTAATGGGTATAGTTTTGAGGCGGTGGGTGGCATGTGGCTCTGATTAGCAAAGAGCGGCAACCGACGCATCGTTGGACTAAGTCTGAGCATCTGCCGGGCTGTCGGCCAATAAAATCATGTACGGAAGGCCTTGCCTACAAGGGCCGGGCTGCAGCGTGGTGCCCGCCGAGTCGGCGTGAATTTCAGCCAGGAGATTTCGCCCTTCCACTTCGGAGATACACCTTTGAAGGACTCGGTTGTGCTTTTCTTATAAAGTTCTCCCTCATGGACCTTGTAGGCTTTAGATCGCGAACTATGCAGCGGGCCTCATTTTGGTCTTCGGAAGTTCCTGCCGCATTAAGTAGGCTAGGAATGGTTACGTCCACAGGGGCAATTACTGCCATTATTTCTTGAGTGAAGGTGTTATTTCATTGGCTGAGCCGCCGATTGTGTCGAGAATGGTGCGAGTTAGGTGATGCGGTGGCTCCGGATTGTTATTTCCGGACTCCTCTTCCCATATCTGGATGGCTTAAAGGGCCGTTCGGGAAGATGTTTGGAGGGGCGGCGTCTCGTTTAGCGCCGATGCGTGCTAACACGTCTGCTGCTTGGTTATTATCCGGGCTACATGGTGGAATTCTAGTCCTTGAACCGAGCTGACATTTTTAGGACGGCGTTGCGATAGCTGCCATTTTGGATCTTTGGCGTCAAAGTCTCCATTTACTTGGGATATTGCGAGGTTTGAATCCCAGCGCACCTCTAGGCGTTGAATGCCCATGGAGATTGCCATCCGGAGGCTATGTAGAAGGGCCTCGTATTCGCTGCGTTGTTGGAGTCCATGTACATTATTTGAAGTACGTATTGGATTGTGTCTCCAGTTGGGGACGTCAGTACGACGCCAGCCCCCAAGCCAGCCAACATTTTGGATCCGTCGAAATGCATGATCCAGTTGGAGTACGCGCGTACTCTTTAGGGAGTTCGGCTTGGTCCATTCGGCGACGAAGTCAGCCAGAACCTGCGACTTTATAGCTCGCCGTGGTTTGTAGGTTATGTCAAATGGTAAGAGCTCGATAGCCCATTTTGCAATCCTGCCCGTTGCGTCACGATTGTTTATAATATCGTTGAGAGGTACTTCGGAGGCCACCGTTATTGAACACTCTTGAAAGTAGTGTCGCAGCTTCCGGGATGCCATGAACACCGCATACGCTATCTTTTGATAATGTGGGTACCGGGATTTGCATGGAGTTAGAACAGTGGATACGTAGTACACTGGTTTTTGAAGAGGGAATTTGTGCCCATACATTTCTCATTCAACGACGAAAGTACCTTGGCCGACAACTTGATGTGTTGCTGCGATATATAATAACATAGGTTCGCCCGAGGTTGGGCACGGCGAGAACGGATTTGTTGCCGATATGGCCTTTATTTCTTCGAGTCCGGCTGTGGCAGCATCCGTTCATTCGAAATGTTCGGTCTTGGCGGAGGAGGCGGTAGAGGGCGAGCCTTTTCTCCCAAACGGGAGATGAAGCGACTTAAGGCCGCTACGCATCCGGTTAGTTTTTGTATCTGCTTGAGGTCTTTTGGAATATCCAATTGTGATAGAGCTCGGATTTTGGCCGGGTTTGCTTCAATTCCTCTACCGGATACGATGAAGCCCAAGAGCTTTCCGGCTGGTACGCCGAAGACGCATTTTTCGGATTGAGCTTAATGTCATATGCTCGGAGGTTGTCGAATGTCACCCTCAAGTCTTCTACTAGAGTTCCGACGTGTTTGGTCTTGACGACCACATCGTCTACGTATGCCTCTACTGTTTTGCCTATCTAGGTAGCCAGACATGTTTGAATCATGCGCTGATATGTTGCGCCTGCGTTTTTGAGTTCGAAGGGCATTGTGTTGAAGCAGAATGGCCCATATGAAGTAATGAATGCCGTTGCGGCCTGATCTTTCTCCGCCATCTTGATTTGATGGTATCCGGAGTATGCGTCGAGGAAGCAAAATGAATCGTGCCCTGCGGTAGCATCGATGATTTGGTCGATGCGAGGGAGGGGGAAAGGGTCCTTTGGACAGGCTTTGTTAAGGTCTTTAAAATCGACGCAGAGGCGCCAGGATTTGTCCTTTTTAGGTACCATTACTAGATTGGCTAGCCAATCCGAATGTTTTATATCTCTGATGAATCCGGCTTCTAAGAGTTTGGCTAGCTCTTCTCCCATTGCCTGTCTTTTGGGTTCGGAAAGTCGCCGAAGAGCTTGTTTGACTGGCTTGAATCCTTTTAGGATATTTAGGCTATGCTCTGCCAGCCTGCGTGGGATTCCTGGCATGTCTGAAGGGTGCCAGGCAAAAATGTCCCAATTTTCCCGAAGGAATTCTCGTAGTGCGGCTTCGACATCAGGACTTAATTGTGCCTCAATGGAGGCTGTCTTTGTGGGGTCCGTTGGATGGACCTGAAATTTGACTATCTCGTTTGCTGGTTTAAAAGAGGTGGACTTGGACCTCTTATCGAGTATCACATCGTCCCTATCCACCGTTGAGCGCAGCGTAGTTAGTTCCTCTGCCGCTAGGGATTCGGACAATGCCTCTAGGGCCAGTGCGGCTGTCTTATTTTCAGCGCGGAGTGCTGTATCTGGATCACTGGCGAGAGTGATTATCCCATTGGGTCCGGGCATTTTGAGCTTCATGTACCCGTAGTGGGTATAGCTTGGAAGATTGTGAATGCCTCTCGCCCCAACAAAGCGTGATATCCGCTGCCAAATGGGGCCACTTGAAACGTGACCTCGTCGGACCTGTAATTGTCCGGTGAGCCGAACACTACATCTAGTGTGATTTTTCCTGCAAAGCGTACTTCTCGACTAGGGATTATCCCTCTGAAGGTTGTGCTGCTTCGCTCAATGCGGCTCCAGTCAATTTCCATTCTTTGAAGGGTTTCCTCATAAATGAGGTTTAATCCGCTGCCGCCATCCATGAGTACCTTAGTAAGACGAAAACCATCCACTATCGGACTGAGGACCAATGCGGCTGGTGCTCTAGCTGTTCGGAATTTAAGTTCGTCGCTGGCGTTGAAGGTGATAGCCGTGTCGCTCCATGGATTTGTTGTTGCTGTTGGGAACGTAGTAATTTCAAAAAAATTCCTACGCACACGCAAGGATCATGGTGATGGCATAGAAACGAGAGGGGAGAGTGTTGTCCACGTACCCTCGTAGACCGTAAGCGGAAGCGTTATCACAACGATTGATGTAGTCGCACGCGTCTTCACGATCCGACCGATCCAAGTACCGAACGTCACGGCACCTCCGAGTTCAGCACACGCGTTCAGCTCGATGGCGATCCGGACTCCGATCCAGCAAAGTGTCAGGATGAGTTCCGTCAAGACGACGGCGTGGTGGCGATGATGATGCTCTACCGTAGCGAGGCTTCGCCTAAACTCCGCGACGATATGACCGAGGTGGAATATGGTGGAGGGGGCACCGCACACGGCTAAGGAACGATCCGTAGATCAACTTGTGTGTTATGGGGTGCCCCCTGCCCCCGTATATAAAGGAGCAAGGGAGGGGGTGGCCGGCCTAGGAGGGGGCGCACCAAGGAGGAGTCCTACTCCCACCGGGAGTAGGATTCCCCGCCTTCCAAGTAGTAGGAGTAGGAGTCAAGGAAAGGGGAAGAGAAGAGAAGGAAGGAGGCGCAGCCCCTCCCCTAGTCCAATTCGGACTAGGCCTTGGGGGGCGCCGAACCTCTCCTCTCTCTTTCCCTAAAGCCCAATAAGGCCCATATACTCCCGGCGAATTCCGTAACTCTCCGGTACTCCGAAAAATACCCGAATCACTCGGAACCTTTCTGAACTCCGAATATAGTCGTCCAATATATCGATCTTTACGTCTCGACCATTTCGAGACTCCTCGTCATGTCCCCGATCTCATTGGGGACTCCGAACTCCTTCGGTACATCAAAACTCATAAACTCATAATATAAGCATCATCGTAACGTTAAGCGTGCGGACCCTACGGGTTCGAGAACTATGTAGACATGACCTAGAACTATTCTCGGTCAATAACCAATAGCGGAACCTGGATGCCCATATTGGCTCCTACATATTCTACGAAGATCTTTATCGGTCAAACCGCATAACAACATACGTTGTTCCCTTTGTCATCGGTATGTTACTTGCCCGAGATTCGATCGTCGGTATCCAATACCTAGTTCAATCTCGTTACCGGCAAGTCTCTTTAATCGTTACGTAATGCATCATTCCGTAACTAACTCATTAGCTACATTGCTTGCAAGGCTTATAGTGACGTGCATTACCGAGAGGGCCCAGAGATACCTCTCCGACAATCGGAGTGACAAAACCTAATCTCGAAATACGCCAACCCAACATGTACCTTTGGAGACACCTGCAGTATTCCTTTATAATCACCCGATTCACGTTGTGACGTTTGGTAGCACCAAAGTGTTCTTCCGTAAGCAGGAGTTGCATAATCTCATAGTTACGGGAACATGTATAAGTCATGAAGAAAGCAATAGCAACATACTAAACGATCAAGTGCTAGGCTAACAGAATGGGTCATGTCAATCACATCATTCTCCTAATGATGTGATCCCGTTAATCAAATGAGAACTCATGCCTATGGCTAGGAAACTTAACCATCTTTGATTCAACGAGCTAGTCAAGTAGAGGCATACTAGTGACACTATGTTTGTCTATTTATTCACACGTGTATTATGTTTCCGGTTAATACAATTCTAGCATGAATAATAAACATTTATCATGATATAAGGAAATAAATAATAACTTTATTATTGCCTCTAGGGCATATTTCCTTCAGTCTCCCACTTGCACTAGAGTCAATAATCTAGTTCACATAGCCATATGATTTAACACCAATATTCATATCTGTATATGATTAACACCCATAGTTCACATCGTCATGTGACCAACACCCAAAGGGTTTACTAGAGTCAATAATCTAGTTCACATCGCTATGTGATTAACACCCAAAGAGTACTAAGGTGTGATCATGTTTTGCTCGTGAGAGAAGCTTAGTCAACGGGTCTGTCATATTGAGCCGTATGTATTTTGCAAATATTCTATGTCTACAATGCTCTTGCGGAGCTACTCTAGCTAATTGCTCCCACTTTTAATATGTATCTAGATTGAGACTTAGAGTCATCTGGATCGGTGTAAAAGCTTGCACCGATGTAACTCTTTACGATGGGCTCTTTTATCACCTCCATAATCGAGAAATATTTACTTAGTCCTCACTAAGGATATTCTTGACCAATGTCCAGTGATCTACTCCTAGATCACTATTGTACTCCCTTGCCAAATTCAGAGAAAGGTATACAATAGGTCTGGTACATAGCATAGCATACTTTATAGAACCTATGACTGACATAGGGAGTGACTTTCATTCTCTTTCTATTTTCTGCTGTGGTCGGGATTTGAGTCTTACTCAATTTCATACCTTTGCAACACAGGCAAGAACTCTTTCTTTGACTGTTCCATTTTGAACTACTTCAAAATCTTGTCAAGGTATGTACTCATTGAAAATCTTATCAAGCGTCTTGATCTATCTCAATAGATCTTGATGCTTAATATGTAAGTAGCTTTGCCGAGGTCTTTCTTTGAAAAAACTCCTTTATGCTTTGCAGAATAATTCTACATTATTTTCGATCAACAATATGTCATTCACATATACTTATCAGAAATGTTGTAGTGCTCCCACTCACTTTCTTGTAAATACAGGCTTCATCACAAGTCTGTATAAAACTATATGCTTTGATCAACTTATCAAAGCGTATATTCCAATTCGAGATGCTTGCACCAGTCCATAGATGGATCGTTGGAGCTTGCATATTTTGTTAGCACCTTTAGGATTGACAAAACCTTCTGGTTGCATCATATACAACTCTTCTTTAAGAAAACCATTAAGGAATGCAGTTTTGACATCCATTTGCCAGATTTCATAAATTGTGGCAATTGCTAACATGATTCGGACAAACTTAAGCATCGCTTCTGATTGAGAAAATCTCATTGTAGTCAACACCTTGAACTTGTCAAAACCTTTTTGCGACAAGTCGAGCTTTGTAGATAGTAATACTACTATCAATGTCCGTCTTCCTCTTGAAAGATCCATTTATTTTCTATGGCTTGCTGATCATCGGGCAAGTCCACCAAAGTCCACACTTTGTTCTCATACATGGATCCTATCTCAGATTTCATGGCCTCCAGCCATTTTGCAGAATCTGGGCTCATCATCGCTTCCTCATAGTTCGTAGGTTTATCATGGTCTAGTAACATGACTTTCAGAACAGGATTACCGTACCACTCTGAGTTGGACCGTACTCTGGAAGACCTACGAGGTTCTGTAGTAACTTGATCTGAAGTTTCATGATCATCATCATTAGCTTCCTCACTAATTGGTGTAGGAATCACTGGAACTGATTTCAGTGATGAACTATTTTCCAATTCGGGAGAAGGTACAGATACCTCATCAAGTTCTACTTTCCTCCCACTCACTTCTTTCGAGAGAAACTCCTTCTCTAGAAAGGATCCATTTTAGCAACGAATATCTTGCCTTTTGATCTGTGATAGAAGGTGTACCCAACAGTTTCCTTTGGGTATTCTATGAAGACGCACTTCTCCGATTTGGGTTTGAGCTTATCAGGATGAAACTTTTTCACATAAGCATCGCAACCCCAAACTTTTAAGAAACGACAACTTCGGTTTCTTGCGAAACCACAGTTCATAAGGTGTCATCTCAACGGATTTAGATGGTGCCCTATTTAACGTGAATGCAGCTGTCTCTAATGCATAACCCCAAAACGATATTGTTAAATCGGTAAGAGACATCATTGATCGCACCATATCAAATAAAGTGCTTGATTCTGACGTTCGAACACACCATAACGTTGTGGTGTTCCGGTGGCGTGAGCTGTGAAACTATTCCACATTGTTTTAATTGAAGACCAAACTCGTAACTCAAATATTCATCTCCACGATCAGATCGCAGAAACTTTATTTTCTTGTTACGATGATTTTCCACTTCACTCTGAAATTCTTTGAACCTTTCAACTATTTCAGACTTATGTTTCATCAAGTAGATATACCCATATCTGCTCAAATCATCTGTGAGGGTCAGAAAATAACGATACCCGCCACGAGCCTTAATACTCATTGGACCACATACATCGGTATGTATTATTTCCAACAAGTTTGTTGCTCGTTCCATTGTTCCGAAGAACTGAGTTTTAGTCATCTTGCCCAAAAGGCACGGTTCGCAAGCATCAAATGATTCATAACCAAGTGATTCCGAAAATCCATCTTTATGGAGTTTCTCAATGCGCTTTACACCGATATGACCCAAACGGCAGTGCCACAAATAAGTTGTACTATCATTATTAACTTTGCATCTTTTGGCATCAATATTATGAATATGTGTATCACTACGATCGAGATCCAACAAACTATTTTCATTGGGTGTATGACCATCGAAGGTCTTATTCATGTAAACAGAATAACAATTATTCTCTAACTTTAAATGAATAACCGTATTGCAATAAACATGATAAAATCATATTCATGCTCAACGCAAATGCCAAATAACATTTATTTAGGTTTAACACTAATCCCAAAAGTATAGAGAGTGTGCGATGATGATCATATCAATCTTGGAACCACTTCCAACACACATCGTCACTTCACCTTCAACTAGTCTCTGTTTATTCTGTAACTCCTGTTTCGAGTTACTAATCTTAGTAACCGAACAAGTATCAAATACTCAGGGGCTACTATAAACACTAGTAAGGCACACATCAATAACCTGTATATCAAATATACCCTTGTTCACTTTGCCATCCTTCTTATCCACCAAATATCCAGGGCATTTCCGCTTCCAGTGACCATTTCCTTTGCAGTGTAAGCACTCAGTTTCAGTCTTTGGTCCAGCTTTGGTCTTCTTCACGGGAGTGACACCTTGTTTGCCATTCTACTTGAAGTTTCCCTTTCTTTCCCTTTGCCCTTTTCTTGAAACTAGTGGTCTTGTCAATCATCAACACTTGATGCTCTTTCTTGATTTCTACCTTCGTCGATTTCAACATCACGAAGAGCTCGGGAATCGTTTTCGTCATCCTTTGCATACTATAGTTCATCACGAAGTTCTAGTAACTCAGTGATGGTGACTAGAGAATTCTGTCAATCACTATCTTATACGGAAGATTAACTCCCACTTGATTCAAGCGATTGTAGTACCCAGACAATCTGAGCACATGCTCACTAGTTGAGAGATTCTCCTCCATCTTTTAGCTATAGAACTTGTTGGAGACTTCATATCTCTCAACTCGGGTATTTGCTTGAAATATTAACTTCAATTCCTGGAACATCTCATATGGTCCATGACGTTCAAAACGTCTTTGAAGTCCCGATTCTAAGCCGTTAAGTATGGTGCACTAAACTATCAAGTAGTCATCATATTGAGCTAGCCAAACGTTCATAACGTCTGCATTTGCTCCTGCAATAGGTACATCACCTAGCGGTGCATTAAGGACATAATTCTTTTGTGCAGCAATGAGGATAAACCTTAGATCACGGATCCAATCCGCATCATTGCTACTAACATTTTTCAATACAATTTTCTCTAGGAACACATATAAAAACATAGGGAAGCAAAAACATAGGAAAGCAACAAGCATTGAGCTATTGATCTACAACATAATTTGCAAAATACTACCAGGACTAAGTTCATGATAAATTAAAGTTCAATTAATCATATTACTTAAAAACTCCCACTTAGATAGACATCCCTCTAATCTTCTAAGTGATTACGTGATCAATATTAACTAAACCATAACCGATCATCACGTGAGTTGGAGTAGTTTTCAATGGTGAACATCACTATGTTGATCATATCTACTATATATGATTCACGCTCGACCTTTCGGTCTCCGTGTTCCGAGGCCATATCTGCATATGCTAGGCTCGTAAAGTTTAACCTGAGTATTCCGCGTGTGCAAAACTGGCTTGCACCTGTTGTAGATGGACGTAGAGCTTATCACACCCGATCATCACGTGGTGTCCGGGCAGGCACGACGAACTTTGGCAACGGTGCATACTCCGGGAGAACACTTCTTGATAATTTTTAGTGAGAGATCATCTTAAAATGCTACCGTCAATCAAAGCAAGATAAGATGCATAAAGGATAAACATCACATGCAATCAATATAAGTGATATGATATGGCCATCATTATCTTATGCTTGTGATCTCCATCTCCGAAGCACCGTCGTGATCACCATCGTCACCGGGGCGACACCTTGATCTCCATCGTAGCATCGTTGTCGTTACGCCATCTATTGCTTCTCGACTATCGCTACCGCTTAGTGATAAAGTAAAGCAATTACAGGCGTTTGCATTTCATACAATAAAGCGACAACCATATGGCTCACGCCAGTTGCCGATAACTTCGGTTACAAAATATGATCATATCATACAATAAAATATAGCATCACGTCTTGACCATATCACATCACAACATGCCCTGCAAAAACAAGTTAGACGTCCTCTACTTTGTTGTTGCAAGTTTTTACGTGGCTGCTACGGGCTGAGCAAGAACCGTTCTTACCTACGCATCAAAACCACAACGATAGTTCGTCAAGTTAGTGCTGTTTTAACCTTCGCAAGGACCGGGCGTAGCCACACTCGGTTCAACTAAAGTGAGAGAGACAGACACCCGCCATTCACCTTTAAGCACGAGTGCTCGCAACGGTGAAACCAGTCTCGCGTAAGCGTACGCGTAATGTCGGTCCGGGCCGCTTCATCTCACAATACCGCCGAACCAAAGTATGACATGCTGGTAAGCAGTATGACTTGTATCGCCCACAACTCACTTGTGTTCTACTCGTGCATATGACATCTACGCATAAAATCAGGCTCTCATGCCACTATTGGGGAACGTAGTAATTTCAAAAAATTTCCTACGCACACGCAAGGATCATGGTGATGGCATAGCAACAAGAGGGGAGAGTGTTGTCCACGTACCCTCGTAGACTGTAAGCGGAAGCGTTATCACAACGCTGCGGTTGATGTAGTCGCGACGTCTTCACGATCCGACCGATCCAAGTACCAAGCGTCACGGCACCTCCGAGTTCAGCACACGTTCAGCTCGATGACAATCCCGGACTCGATCCAGCGAAGTGTCGGGGATGAGTTCCGTCGACCTGACGGCATGGTGGCGATGATGATGCTCTACCGGTAGCGAGGCTTCGCCTAAACTCATGACGATATGACCGAGGTGGAATATGGTGGAGGGGCCACCGCTGCGGCTAAGGAACGATCCGTAGATCAACTTGTGTGTTATGGGGTGCCCTTGCCCCGTATATAAAGGAGCAAGGGAGGGTGGCCGGCCTAGGAGGCGCGCAAGGAGGATTCCTACTCCCACCGGAGTAGGATTCCCCCTTCCAAGTCGTCGGCGTAGGAGTCAAGGAAAGGGGAGAGAGAAGAGACGGAAGCAGGCCGCGCAGCCCCTCCCCCTAGTCCAATTCGGACTAGGCCTTGGGGGGGGGGCGCCAACCTCTCCTCTCTCTTTCCCTAAAGCCCAATAAGGCCCATATACTCCCGGCGAATTCCGTAACTCTCTGGTACTCCGAAAAATACCGAATCACTCGGAACCTTTCAGAACTCGAATATAGTCATCCAATATATCGATCTTTACGTCTCGACCATTTCGAGACTCCTCGTCATGTCCCCGATCTCATCGGGGACTCAACTCCTTCGGTACATCAAAACTCATAAACTCATAATATAAGCTGTCATCGTAACGTTAAGCGTGCGGACCCTACGGGTTCGAAAACTATGTAGACATGACCTAGAACTATTCTCGGTCAATAACCAATAGCGGAACCTGGATGCCCATATTGGCTCCTACATATTCTACGAAGAATACGGTGGAGGGGGGCACCGCACACGGCTAAGGAACGATCCGTAGATCAACTTGTGTGTTATGGGGTGCCCCCTGCCCCCGTATATAAAGGAGCAAGGGAGGGGGTGGCCGGCCTAGGAGGAGGAGCGCCAGGAGGAGTCCTACTCCCACCGGGAGTAGGATTCCCCCCTTCCAAGTAGTAGGAGTAGGAGTCAAGGAAAGGGGGAAGAGAAGAGAAGGAAGGAGGGGGCGCAGCCCCTCCCCCTAGTCCAATTCGGACTAGGCCTTGGGGGGGCGCCCAACCTCTCCTCTCTCTTTCCCTAAAGCCTAATAAGGCCCATATACTCCCGGCGAATTCCGTAACTCTCCGGTACTCCGAAAAATACCCGAATCACTCGGAACCTTTCTGAACTCCGAATATAGTCGTCCAATATATTGATCTTTACGTCTCGACCATTTCGAGACTCCTCGTCATGTCCCCGGTCTCATTGGGGACTCCGAACTCCTTCGGTACATCAAAACTCATAAACTCATAATATAACTGTCATCGTAACGTTAAGCGTGCGGACCCTACGGGTTCGAGAACTATGTAGACATGACCTAGAACTATTCTCGGTCAATAACCAATAGCGGAACCTGGATGCCCATATTGGCTCCTACATATTCTACGAAGATCTTTATCGGTCAAACCGCATAACAACATACGTTGTTCCCTTTGTCATCGGTATGTTACTTGCCCGAGATTCGATCGTCGGTATCCAATACCTAGTTCAATCTCGTTACCGGCAAGTCTCTTTACTCATTACGTAATGCATCATTCCGTAACTAACTCGTTAGCTACATTGCTTGCAAGGCTTATAGTGATGTGCATTACCGAGAGGGCCCAGAGATACCTCTCCGACAATCGGAGTGACAAAACCTAATATCGAAATACGCCAACCCAACATGTACCTTTGGAGACACCTGTAGTACTCCTTTATAATCACCCAGTTATGTTGTGACGTTTGGTAGCACCCAAAGTGTTCCTCCTGTAAACGGTAGTTGCATAATATCATAGTTACAGGAACATGTATAAGTCATGAAGAAAGCAATAGTAACATACTAAGCGATCAAGTGCTAGGCTAACGAGAATGGGTCATGTCAATCACATCATTCTCCTAATGATGTGATCCCGTTAATCAAATGATAACTCATGTCTATGGCTAGGAAACTTAACCATCTTTGATTCAACGAGCTAGTCAAGTAGAGGCATACTAGTGACACTATGTTTGTCTATTTATTCACACATGTATTATGTTTCCGGTTAATACAATTCTAGCATGAATAATAAACATTTATCATGATATAAGGAAATAAATAATAACTTTATTATTGCCTCTAGGGCATATTTCCTTCAGTTGCTACTTGGTAGACTTCGCGAGGCTGCGGATTGTTTGTTTCCGCATGTTATTTGATGCGAAAGTCTCGAAGACTGTTAATACCGTACTGGTACTGCTGGGTTGGTTGCCCGGGGCTAAAAAGCCTATGCCACTTTTGGCCACCTGCCGTAGTATCCAACACGCTCGAAGGCTGTGTGTTGGAGTGGCGCCCTCCGTACTGTGGATTTTGCAGGGTCCGTTGAGCCAACCCTCCAGTACGGTTCCATGCCCTTTAGGGGGTTTTGGTTGTTTGGTATTCAACCCGGGTGCTTGATAATGATGCACCCTTTTGTTTCAGACTAGGGATGTATTCGGGCGGATTATCCCAAAATTTACTTTCGGTTTTCGAGCGCTCTCCATCGCTGCAGTACTTTTGTACTATGGTCACCAAGTCGGCAAAGCGTGTAATTTCGCGACGACTTATGGCGTTCAGGATTCCCTTGTCCATGCAATTATTGCAGAAAATTGGGATTGCGTCCTCCTGTTCATAACCAAGAGGAATCTGGCCCAATAATGATGTACTGTTTCAGCGGGCTCTTGACGAATTCAAGAGAGATCGCTAATGTTTGGGTGGGCGGGTGGAACTAGATCCGGAACCCCGTCCAATTTGGGACTCAGGGCCGAGAAGTTTCCGAACTTGGAAGTTTGGATTTTTGAGTGTTATCCAATGAGTCCCACCCGCCGCCTGACTTTAAGTTCAGGGCTTGATCGACATCCGTCCCTCTGCGGGAATCCGGCATGGAGGGATCGGGAATCCGGACGTAACTAGTCCTTAAGATACAAGAAGAATCGCCGCATTGCTGCTCTATCACAACAACATGATGGGTAGCCTGGGGAGAGTTGATCTCTCTCAGATCGGTTTTAGGCCCGATCCGGTGTAGTCTGTGGCGACTCCCAGGGCGGCGATGCGATCCAAGAGCTCGTTTATGGAGGAGAGCTCGATCGGATCTAACTATTCGGCAAGTTCCGAACTAACCTGGAGATTGGTTTTATGACTCGTGAGGTCATCGTCGGTAGCGATGGCGGACTAGCGGTCATAAGAAAACCACCTAGCCGAAGAGTGCGGCGGCGGCCAAGGCTCCTTTGGCGATAGTATCGTCTTTAAAAGGCGAGATGAGGCATCCTACGGCGGCGGCGACACGGAGGAACTCTCAATGAAAGCACCAATGTCGGTGTCAAAACCGGCGGATCTCGGGTAGGGGTCCCGAACTGTGCGTCTAGGCGGATGGTAACAGGAGACAAGGGACACGATGTTTTACCCAGGTTCGGGCCCTCTTGATGGAGGTAAAACCCTACGTCCTGCTAGATTAATATTGATGATGTGTGTTACAAGAGTGGATCTACCACGAGATCAAAGTGGCTAAATCCTAGAAGCTAGCCTATGGTATGATTGTTGTTCGTCCTACGGACTAAAACCCTCCGGTTTATATAGACACCGGATAGGGTTAGGGTTACACACAGTCGGTTACAAAGGTAGGAGATCTACATATCCGTATCGCCAAGCTTGCCTTCCACGCCAAGGAAAGTCCCATCCGGACACGGGACGAAGTCTTCAATCTTCTATCTTCATAGTCTTGGAGTCACCCCCTAGTCCGGAACTCCCTCACCCGCGGTCAAGACGTTTTATTTGCAAATTTTAATATTTATTTGCATATGAAAACAACATGTATATCTTGAGATGGTCAAAATTGCAATTGCAAAATAGTTGTACATGTGAGATGGTCAAAATTGCAATTGCAAAGTAGTTGTATATGTGAGATGATTGAAATTGCAATTAAGAAATAATTGTATACTGGTAAGTAGCTCATGCGTTGCAATGGAAAACATAATTTTATGTACATAGTAAGTACACTTAGAATGAAATCACACGCTCTGTTTTCTTGGACATGACAGAAAGCAATAATCTTGCAAGTAAGAACCCTAGGTACGGGCAGCGCGGCCCCCGGCAGCAGTCATGGAGGCCGACCGCCCCGGGGGCGGCGCGCGGGTGCGGAAGCGTCGGGCGGCGGCTAGGGTTGGATCGATTAGGCTGATACTATGTTAGAAGGGAGAGAGGGATTTGGTGGAATTGTTTGTTGTATTGCTTGAGCCTCGTGGGCATATATATAGGAGTACAATAATCAACTTGGAGAGTTGGAATACAAGTCAAGCCAGAACGAATCCTAATCTATCTCGTCTTTCCTAATAATCAATATACTCAACATGTACAATAATGCTATCATAGGAGTGCCACATAGGATAAATGCTGAGATGGAGGCTTGCCTTCTCTTAATTAAAGATGATTTTTATATTAATACTCGTTCCATAGCCACAATTGTCTCACCACATATTTAGCAATATCTAGTTATTGGAGATAAAACTAAGAATAACCCATTGTACATCACTTTTTATTGTCTTTTCTGAATTACGTGGCGGATATAAGATAAGGCAGCCCGTGCATGCCCTTAGCTGTGGAGAAAAGGGGAAGAGGATAAGAGGTGCCAGGGCGTTCATGACGACCATATTTTTCCGAATGAGAAAAAAAAAGGTGAGGTGGCAGGCAGTGGCGGCGCCAGGATTTTAAGGCTGGGTATTCATTGGCACAAAAAAACTACTCTAAATGTACTATGAAGACACCAGTAGGACAATAGTAAATTTTTAATGCATCAAACCATACTAATTTTACATAAACATAAAGACACCAGTACCTTTTGATTGACAGAATGATGATATCCCATCTTACAATATAACTTTGCGATCGCCTTTTTGGAAGAGATTGATGACATCCTCATCCTTTACTTGATTGAACAATTCTCTCTCAACAAATGTAACCAAACAATTGTTCAATTAATCATCACCCATTTTGCTCCTTAGCTTATTCTTCACATAGTTCATTGAAGAGAACACCCTTTCAACACTAGCAGTAGCTACTGGCAGAATTAGTACCAACTTAAGAAGCTTGTAAATAATATAGTATTGTTCATGCTTGTTTGTCTCGACAAGTTTTGAAACCTTTCATCTCTACGCACATGAGTAACATACATGTTTAGTTGCCATGGAAGTCTTGCTAGTTCATCACTTGTGAAATCATTAGCATAAAATTTTGTAGCAAGCCTAACCAATTTCTCTTAATCATAAGCAGCAAATAGACGAAGTGGACAAAATGCTGCCATGCAAGAAAGTAGATTTGTGTTTACCTTATCAAATCTGCCATTCAACTCACTAATTTTCCTATCAATGACACTCACATACATATCAACTTTGAAGCCATGGTAATTCGTTGCACCATTAAAGAAACCCCTTCTAGGCCGGCCAGCGTGAAAGTAAGTACCATCCATATCAACAATTTTGATCTTATGCTTCGGTGTAGGCGTTTCTTCAATCTTCTTTGCTTTTGAAGCTTTTTCCCACAATGCAAGAATCCTACTGCCACCACCAGTCCCGTTCTTCTTCTTCATCTACATTACAACAAAACAAGGAAGAAGTTGGCATCTACAAATTAAATCAACTACTTGCAATAATTAGGTAAGAAAAATTGAATCAACTAAAAATCTGAAACTCTGTTTTTCAAGGTTGTACCTGAACCGCTGAACGCAGGGCACAAACACAGGGAGAGGGAGAAAGAAACTGTCGCCTTTCTTTGGTCCCTGGGCTGGGCGGCGCGCCCTTGAGCGATGGGCGGCCAGCAGGGCTGGGCGGCGGGCGGCGTCAGCGATGCGATCCGGTCAGCGCAGCCTCCGGTCGACCTGGCGAAACCTTGGCGCTGGCGGATGAGGCCTGATAAGCGGGCGGGGCGCCGACGGTGAGCGGGAGGCGGGGTCGGCTGACGACTCGGCTGTCATTGGGCGGCTAGGGCTGGAGCATGGGAATGGGGATTGGGGTCGGGTTGGGGAGCGACGAGCGAGTCAACGAGCGAGAGAGAAGGGAGCGAAGTGGTGCGGTAGGCGCGTGCGTTGCTGTTGCAGCTATGTATTAAAAAAAATTGCACTCAATAATGGGTATTCATACGAATACACATGAATACCCTGAGCGCCGCCAGTGGTGGCAGGTGGCTTGTTCCACGATTCGTGTCAGAAAATCGTATGATAGAAACAACGTTTGGGCTGGCCGTCTAAAATCCTGACGTTCGGACGTTATCGTTTTCGTATTTAAAATAATGTTTATATAGTGTAAGAAAATGATTGCTTAGTTTTAGAAAAAAATATTATCTTAAAAATGTTTCAACATGCATCTAAAAGACAATTTTGACCGTGTATTCAAAAAAGTGTTCCAAAAAATTATGAAAAGAAAACATTTTTATGATGTGTATTTGGAAAATTCAACGTGTATCAAAATAACGTTTGACGTGCACACTAAGGCCTCCTTTGGTTCATAGGGTAGGAAAATCGTAGGAATAGGAAAGTCATAGGAAGTGAGATGACATGTATCTCAAATCCTATGAGTAGGAATGATGCCCTTTGATTCACATCATAGGATTTTTTTCATTGAGTCTAGGCTAATGTTTATTTTTCTATAAAATGTGAAGGATAGGGAGAATTCCTTCATAGGAATAGGATTCCCTTCCTATAAACCAAAGGGCTCTAAAGGAATTTTTCCTATAGAAATCATATCCTATGAAATTCCTACAAGATTCCTTTAAACTAAAGGAGGCCTAAAATATCTAAAACAATAAACAAGTAGTTGTGTGTTAAAAATGAGAACCAATAAGAACCGACAAATAAAACAAAAATTAAAAGGCAAAGAACCAAAGAAAAACAAAGGGAAAAAAGAACACTGACAATTAATGAACAAAAAAGAAAAACGAAGCCAAACTGATGGAAAAACAAAGAAAACCAAGGTGTACCAAAGAAAAAAAGTAAAGACGGTGAAAAATAAATAAGAAAAGACGAAAAAAACAAGCAAAGAAAAAAAATCCATCGAGATCGTTCATAGAGATCGCGTCGAGCGAAACACAGGGCCACATGTCCATCGAGATCTTTCACCTCAAAAGAAAAAAAAATCCATCGTGACCTAGCCATCTAGCGCAGCCATGCAACCAAGATCGATCGCTGTGAGCAAGAAAATACGGCCACATGTCCATCGAGATCTTTCAGCCTTGACCTCGTGAGCAAGAAAATACGGCCTGTGATAAGGGAAACCATAATATGGCCACGTTTTATTCGTATAACGGTGATGAGATGTGGAGATGTAAAAACCATGTGCTCTACGAGATTGATTGGTCGTCATACCTATTTCACATCTCGGCTGGAAGCTAATACATGCAATAGAAATAGGATCAGAGAGTTGAACACATGATATTATTGTTTACAATGAATGAGTGGTTGTTGATGGTGTTTGATTGATCAGAAAACAAAATATAGTGTAAAACTATTTATGGTAGTTTTGTTATTTTGTCAATACTTTTTGCCATTCAATAATTGTGAGCTACTATAACACAAATGACAGTTTTTTCTATTACCAACTTTCGGTAATCAACAAACAAATTGTGCAACAACATGCCAGTTCTTTCACACACTTTGATAGCCAATCATGGTTTTAACTAAATGATACCCCACGCATTGCCGAAGGAATTTATTGTTCATTTTCTGAGTAACATTTATGTAGGAAAGACGATAATAATTTGAATCAATAATAGTATGAAATTTTATATAAGGGTAACAATAAGCAACAATATGTTAGATTTCATATATCGGTAATGATTGAAATTGAGTGATGGTATAAACATCCATCGTACGACTGAAACGTGAACGTGTTTCAGTTGCACAACTATGCACCACGGTAGTCGCTACATGAGATGTTTGATAGTCGCCGCATAATCTAGCTTGGATTTTTTTTTTGAGGCATCAATCTAGCTTGGATCTCCCGAAAAAAAAAATCTAGCTTGGATAACTACGTGGGCGAGTGCTCCGTCCGACTCGCACAAGGCAAGGAGTATAAGTCTATTTTTTTAGGAAAACAACAAGGCAACTAGGCAAGTATAGACGCACCAAATTTGTTGTTCTACTTGCTTATAATAATCTGCAGAATAGCTTATTGGGCTCTACTTGATAAGTAGAGATCGCGTCTAGTCACAGATCCCGCGCCGGCCTCTGCACGTCTGCTTGATAAGTAGAGATCGCGTCTAGCCACAGATCCATCGAGACCTAGCCACCGTGGTGAAGATCCATGGCCAAGAGCAAGAGACGAGCGGTGGACGCGCCGGCGTGCTCTCGGACGATCTCATGCGGGAGATCTTCGCACGCGTGGCGCCGGGTGTTCTCGACCTCGTCCGCTGCGCTGGCACGTGCACACGTTGGTTCCGCCTCATCAGCTGCCCGGCCTTCCTCCGGCGTGTCGGCATCTCGTCGGAGAACGCGCGCCACCGGTCCTCCTTCCTCCTTGGTGCCTTCTACATACCGGAAGCGACACCCATTAAAATACCGAAATTGGGCAAGAGAAGGAAATCCCGCCTGCCACCGCGATTCTTCAGGCTTCCTACGCAGCAGACCCGTGGCGAGCGCCTCTCCTTCACCAAGTTCATCCCCAACAAGAATGGAATCTTCAACTACGCGTGGCCCCTGGCGGCGCATCGCGGCCTTCTCCTGGTGGAACGCTTGACACATGACTGGCAGAAGCTCCATCTGGCCGTGTGCCATCCCCTGATCGCGAGCAGAGCACGCGTCTTCTCCCACCGCCTCCGCAGGATCTGGACCTCATTAACGTTGGGTATTATATGACCGGCTATGCCCTTGTCACGGCATCAAACCACCTGCAGCCGGTCTTCCAAGTGCTCTTCACCATTGAATGCTATGATGACAAACTGGTATACGTCTTCTCTTACTCCTCCGCCATGAATAGTTGGAGTGCACCTATCAAGTGCTCCCAAACTTTCGGCCTCACCAGGTCTGGGCCGCGCGCCGGCACGGTGAACGGTGGCATCGTGCATTGGTTGTACAGAGACAGCACCGACTTCTACACCCTTAACATAAGCGCTGACGCAACACATGTCTCCTTAACCAAGATCCCTATTCAAGTCAAACGTGGCTTGTCACCACCGTTCCCATGCATCCTTGGGGAAGGAAAGCTCTCATTTGTTAATGTCAGAGGCAAACATGTCCTTGAACTTTGGACCAAGCGAGAACAAGCCAATGATCATAGTTGTGAGGGTAAGGAAGGATGGGTGCTCTCCGAGTTGATGCCCCTAGAGGTCAAGGGAATTGAGATCTTGTCCTTCGCAGAGAGCTCATGTGTGATATTCATGCTGCAAAAAGAGTGTCGTAACATATTCGCTCTTAACCTCGTGAGCAAGAAAATGGAGCAAGTGATAGAGGAAGACGACAATATGAGTATGTTTTATTCATACAGTGGTTACGAAAAGTGGACAGACCAGAGTCATGTGCTTTACGAATTAGATTGGCCGTCATACATATTTCACCTATCAGCTGGAAGCCATGAGGTGCAATAAGATGGGAAAGATGAGCACATGCTTTAATTATATATTTGTGGATGAATCATTGCTGATTATGTTGGATTGACCGGAAGAGAAAGTCTGGTGTAATACAGCTTTCTTATTTTGTCAGTACCTTTTATCATTCTATAACATGAGCTAAGTTTTGGTGTCTAAACGCGAACATATATCTGTACCACTTACTTTCGGTACCAAACACATTGTGCAACATCACGGCGGTTGTTACACTTTCATGCACTGCAGCTGCACGTTATATAGCCCAATCATCGTTTTAGTGAGGAAGACAATAGAAAGGCTAGAAACTATTTCTGAGTATTATATAATGAGCAATGTATATAAAAAAGGGCCAATATATTAGAAACGGAACTTGATAACTACCGAACGTTTGGTTCGTAAGCAATAGATCCGAACCTAAATCCCAGCCTCGCTCGCTTCCTCCTCTGAATCCTAGCCTGCTCTCTTCTTCTTTCCACTCTAAAACGACGGCAAGAAAATTGAGCAAGTGATAGAGGAAGACGGCAATACAGACATGTTTTATTCATACAATTGTTACGGAAGTGGAGAGACAAGAGTCATGTGCTCTACAATATAGATTGGCCGTCATACCTATTTCACCTATCAGTTGGAAACTATGAAGTGCAATAAGATGGGAAAGATGAACGAATGCTTTATATAATTATATATTTATGGATGAATCATTGCTATTATATTCTATTTTCTTCACATCCTGTGCTCTCTATCTCCTGTTTCCCCTCGTCCTCTATAATGTATGCTTCAAATGGTTTGGTGATGACCGGATGCACACTCTATGCAGCGCTAATATCTTACCTTCATGTAATTGCTTTCAGTCATTCAGGCGCATGCATGCTCTGAAAGCGTAAGGTAGAAAGTGCTCTACCTTTTCTTTCAAAAAAAGTGTTCACCCCAGGAAGTCAAGACCCTGCACTAAAAGAGCATAATGTTGCCGAAGTCGCCTTATGCTGTCACCACCTGCCAATTCATCATTGCATAGCCACGAAGACGAACAGTCCTAATGTGGACCTAGCTACGTACCTAAAACCATGCCGCGCAACATGTTTAGGGATATTTGCCATCACCACCGGTTCCATATGCCCTCAAGAGTCCATATTGGCAACATGTACCCAATGTAGGTCAATCACATATGACACCACGAACAAGGGCAGAACGCATTGAGAAAAAGTTGAGTCACCAGATCAGTTGTCGCAGGCGCAATTTCGGGCCACGTGGAGCACTCCAGACCCTTGCACTGAGCGAGGAACACCCAATCACCAGAAAGCGCCGCTGGGAACACCCCATAAAGACGGGCACACAGCTTCTACACTCGGAGATGGGAGTTACGGTGGCGAACCCACCGTGCCAAATCGGATTCCAGAGTGCCCTAGCAAGCTGGCTTTTGGATTGGTTCTCAGGTGCAACCGGACATGAGAGGGAAGTGATAATCCAGGCTATATACGAACTGTGGTTGGCTCGTAATGAGGCAAGAGTTGGGAAACACATCGCTCCTCCACATGAAATATTAGCTGCTGTTGCAGCTCATATCAAGGAGTGGAGGGCGGTGCATCTTGATACCGCAGCAGCCAGCAGTGCCCAAAACGGGTCAGAAGTGGCAGCCACCTGAGGAGGGATGGCTCAAACTAAATGCGGATGGCGCAACATCGAGACATGGTGATAAAGGTGGAGGGGGCGCTGTTTTGAGAGATCATAATGGTGCCTTTAGGGTCGGGTTATGCCATCATTTCCCCAATATAGTTGACCTGGAAGCAGTGGAAATTTTGGCCTGCAAGAGGGCGTTGGAGGTGGTTCGGGAGATCAATGCGGAATGTGTCCATGTCGAGCTCGATTGCCAGAGTGCAGGGGCGAATTTACCGTACGGGCACCCTGGGCACGTGCCCGGGCTCCATCCCGTCGATTTTTTGAACTATAGCGAACCTTCCTAGGCATCATATGCGTCAAAAACGCTCAAAAACAAGAAAATACGCTGGAAAGTACGTAAACTTCTCTAACTGGGCCAGTCTGGGCGTTTTTCTGCAGTTTGGGCCTTACTCATATCGGCTAAGCAATCACATGGGCCACAACAGCCAGTAGGCCTGTTTGCTCGATCGATCCATGGATGGACTGAAGCAGAATCGATCGATGCCTGTTCGTTTTAGTGCACGAACCCGGCAGCCAGATTAACATCGGCCGGCAAGATTGCGAAAGAGATCAGAGATGATGCGCGGCCAGGCCTCGGCTATGACTCCGGCGGGCGGCGGTCAAGATCGGAAGCGCAAGCGCGGGCGCCACGGCGGCGAATCCTCCGGTACCACCAGTGAGAATTCAACCCCGGCTCGATCGGACGTTGGGTCGTCACCGTCCACACTAGCGACACGAGCAGCGGCAGCGAGCGCTCAACCCGTACGTTGAAGGCCATGACCAAGAGAAATCGAGTAGCAGAGCCCC
The DNA here is from genome assembly GCA_021605145.1 of Aegilops bicornis. NCBI lineage: Eukaryota > Viridiplantae > Streptophyta > Magnoliopsida > Poales > Poaceae > Aegilops > Aegilops bicornis. Next base: position 759,716,741 of record CM038671.1, on the reverse strand, counting down.
AACAATTAGGGCTAAAGGCAAGCTGCAACTAGGTGAGTTGTTTGATTTGATATTGTATTCAAGTTTTTATTTACTTCTTTAATCTATAAAACATCAGTGCGTATATTGCACATGACATTTATCCAAATATATGATACTTATCGTGTTTGATAGACCAAATTAAATTTTAGCTTATGAGGTGCCCGGGCTTTGGCAATTCGCTGGCTCCGCCACTGCCAGAGTGTGGTCAAGATGCTTAATCAATCATTGAGAAGCATGGGCGTTGCTGGGCCTTGGGTGGAGGACATTAAAAGGATGTTGCACTCTTTTTGCGAGTTTTAAATCTCTTGGGTCCGGCGTACTGCCAATATCGGCGCATAAATTTGCTAGAGTAGGAGTTGAAGATGAACTTTGTAAGGTTTGGTTGGGGACCCCCGGACTTCGTTCTTGATGTAATCTCAAATGACATTCCGAACTTTGTGTCTTAAATAAGGCGGCGATATTTTCCCAAAAGAAAAAGAAGACGGGCACGCAGCTGAGAGCAAAATAGCCGATGCACGCACGACCAAGTTAGTCCGCAAAATCGCGTCAAATGGACCACGAACATGCGTCGTTGTCACTGGTAGGAAATGGAACCAAGAATATTCAACTCCGCTGCGAATCAAGGAATGGGAAGTCACCGCTGATCACCACCGACGTCGCTGACGCTATGACCGGCTGCCGACTGTCCTCACAGCGCAGCGGCATGGTCACCACCGAGATGTGTCAAGGTTTGTAATGCTTGAAAAAAGCGGATTGAGTTTTAACCATATGCTCCTAATTTTTACACCTAAAATGCTCCCATGCTTTCCAGGAGCTCAAATAAAATACGACACTTAGAGCATCTCCATCAAACCTATTAAAACACGCGGACCCATACAAATCCAGGGGCTATACGGGCTCGACCCATTTTTTTGGCTAGAACAGAGCCCGTATAGTCGCTCGGCCCGTTAAAACTTTTTATGGTGGCCCGCAAACCGCCCCCCCTCCCCCGACGCGGTATATCTACGGGTTCACGGCGCCGATACAGGTCAAAACCCTATCCCCCCGCCGCCGTGATTCCCCAATCTCCCTTCTATTTCTCACTGTCAATGAGTCCAATCCTGCCGCCGACGCCACCATGTGCGGTGGAATGTGGAGCTCCGGCCGCAGCTTCGGCAGGAGCGACGATCCCGAGCGTCAGCGATGTGTTCGAGCGGTCGGCGCGAGGAAGCGCGCGGCGAAGAAGTACACCAACCGTTGCCTCCACTCGCCGGAGTCGCTCCTTTGCCACGAGACAGAGGAGTACAACGGATCTTCTCCTGCGCGGACCCCTCCTTCGCCGCGGGCAGCTCCGCGCCTAGGGGTCGAGTCCCCGCACGCTGCTCCTCACATCGATGATAAGGGAGCCGATGGATCTCCCGACCCTCCGCGTGGTGAAGCGGGAGCTCGAGATGCAGGACGACATCTACGTCGACCTATTCTCTGACGACGACGACGACGACTGATGTTGTTCGCCGCTGCAGTGTTGCCACCGCACCTGGTTGGCTCTGGTGAGCCAATTTTTGGTTGTAGGGTTATGGTGGTTGCCTATCGTCCTAGCTATTTAGTGTATGTATGATCTATGTATATGGCTATCGAGAACTATGAACTTGTTCTATTTCTCCCACGAAGTCTTAAATTCAAAATTTACAGTTCCATTTACGGTTTCTGTTCTTTCTCGAAGGTTTTCGGTCCGTATCCGAGGCAACGAGCGAACTGTAGACTGAGTTTACAGGTCCGCATTTTGAGGGGTCTGCTAGAGATGCTCTTACCATATGCTGCCTCCATATCATGACCAAGTGTGGTCGCCGGAGGTCCAAGACAGTAGTAGGCTGAGCATGATGCCCACTTGACAACCATGACTCGGATGAGCGAGGCAGCACATTTTTTTCATGGTAAGACGTGTCTCATTCATATCATAAAGATCAAAATACAAGTCACGTAAAGACGGACATGAAAAATTTGAATAGATAGAAGAATATGTTGGAAATATGCCCTAGAGGCAATAATAAATTAGTTATTATTATATTTCCTTGTTCATGATAATCGTTTATTATCCATGCTATAATTGTATTGATAGGAAACTCAGATACATGTGTGGATACATAGACAACACCATGTCCCTAGTAAGCCTCTAGTTGACTAGCTCGTTGATCAATAGATGGTTACAGTTTCCTGACCATGGACATTGGATGTCGTTGATAGCGGGATCACATCATTAGGAGAATGATGTGATGGACAAGACAATCCTAAGCCTAGCACGGATCGTGTAGTTCGTATGCTAAAGCTTTTCTAAAATGTCAAGTATCATTTCCTTAGACCATGAGATTGTGCAACTCCGGATACCGTAGGAATGCTTTGGGTGTACCAAAGCGTCCTGGCAATGGCTGGGTGACTATAAAGGTGCATTACAGGTATCTCCGAAAGTGTCTGTTGGGTTGGCACGAATCGAGACTGGATTTGTCACTCCGTGTAAGCGGAGAGGTATCTCTGGGCCCACTCGGTAGGACATCATCATAATGTGCACAATGTGACCAAGGGGTTGATCACGGGATGATGTGTTACGGGCGAGTAAAGAGACTTGCGGAAGCGAGATTGAACAAGGTATCGGGATACCGGCGATCGAATCTCGGGCAAGTCTAATACCGCTAGACAAAGGGAATTGTATACGGGATCGATTGAGTCCTTGACATCGTGGTTCATCCGATGAGATCATCGTGGAACATGTGGGAGTCAACATGGGTATCCAGATCCGCTGTTGGTTATTGACGGAGAAGCGTCTCGGTCATGTCTACATGTCTCCCGAACTCGTAGGGTCTACACACTTAAGGTTCGATGGCGCTAGGGTTATAAAGGAAGTTTGTATGTGGTTACCGAATGTTGTTGAGTCCGGATGAGATCCCGGACGTCACGAGGAGTTCGGAATGGTCGGAGGTAAAGATTTATATATGGAAAGTTGTTGTTTGGGTTAGGAAAAAGTTCGGGTTTTTCGGTATTGTACCAAGGAAGCTTCGGAAGGTTCGGAGGATTCGGAGGGGTCCGGAGGTCCGGAAATTGTTCCACCACGTCCAATACAGTAGCATGGGCTGTAGGGGGCGCCCTAGCCATAATGGGCCAAGGGCACCAGCCCCCAAGGCCCATGCGCATGGAAGGGGAAACCCTAAAGGGAGGGCCTCCACTTGACTTGGGAGGCACTCCTCCCCTCTTGGCCGCCCCAAGTCCCATCTAGGGCTGGCCGCACCCCTTGGGGTGGGAAACCCTAAAGGCGCAGCCCTCTTTCCCCTATATATACTTGAGGTTTTGGGCTGCCCAACACACATGAGTTCTCTCCCTCTTGGTGCAGCCACCGCCTCTCCTCCTCCTCCTCTCCCTTGGTGCTTGGCGAAGCCTGCTTGGGATTGCCACGCTCCTCCATCACCACCATGCCGTTGTGTTGCTGCTGGATGGAGTCTTCCTCAACCTCTCCCTCTCTCCTTGCTGGATCAAGGCATGGGAGGCGTCACCGGGCTGTACGTGTGTTGAGCAGCGGAGGTGCCGTCCGTTCGGCACTAGGATCTCCGGTGATTTGGATCACGACGAGTACGACTCCTTCAACCTCGTTCTCATGAATGCTTCCGCTTAGCAATCTACAAGGGTATGTAGATGCACTCTCTTCCCCTCGTTGCTGGTTTCTCCATAGATAGATCTTGGTGACACGTAGGAAAATTTTGAATTTATGCTACATTCCCCAACAGTGGCATCATGAGCTAGGTCTATTGCGTAGATTCTTTGCACGAGTAGAACACAAAGTAGTTGTGGGCGTTGATTTTGTTCAATATGCTTACCGTTACTAGTCCAATCTTGTTTCGACGGTATTGTGGGATGAAGCGACCGGGCCGACCTTACGTACTCTTACGTGAGACGGGTTCCACCGGTGACATGCACTTGGTGCATAAGGTGGCTAGCGGGTGCCGATCTCTCCACTTTAGTCGGAACGGATTCGATGAAAAGGGTCCTTATGAAGGGTAAATAGCAATTGGCATATCACGTTGTGGTTTTGCGTAGGTAAGAAAGCGTTCTTGCTAGAAACCCAAAGCAGCCACGTAAAACATGCAAACAACAATTAGAGGGCGTCTAACTTGTTTTTGCGGGGTATGCTATGTGATGTGATATGGCCAAGAAGAATGTGATGAATGATATGTGATGTATGAGATTGATCATGTTCTTGTAATAGGATTCACGACTTGCATGTCGATGAGTATGACAACGGCAGAGCCATAGGAGTTGTCTTTATTTATTGTATGACCAGCGTGTCATTGAACAACGCCATGTAATTACTTTACTTTATTGCTAACGGTAGCCATAGTAGTAGAAGTAATAAGTTGGCGAGACAACTTCATGGAGACACGATGATGGAGATCATGATGATGGAGATCATGGTGTCATGCCGGTGACAATAATGATCATGGAGCCCCGAAGATGGAGATCAAAAGGAGCAATATGATATTTGAAGGAAATATGCCCTAGAGGCAATAATAAAGTTATTATTTATTTCCTTATATCATGATAAATGTTTATTATTCATGCTAGAATTGTATTAACAGGAAACATAATACATGTGTGAATACATAGACAAACAGAGTGTCACTAGTATGCCTCTACTTGACTAGCTCATTAATCAAAGATGGTTATGTTTCCTAACCATAGACATGAGTTGTCATTTGATTAACGGGGTCACATCATTAGGAGAATGATCGATTGACATGACCCATTCCGTTAGCCCTAGCACTTGATCGTTTAGTATGTTGCTATTGCTTTCTTCATGACTTATACATGTTCCTATAACTATGAGATTATGCAACTCCCGTTTACGGAGGAACACTTTAGGTACTACCAAAGCGTCTGGCATGGCGGGTGATTATAAAGAATTACTACTGGTGTCTCCAAAGGTACTTGTTGGGTTGGCGTATTTGAGATTAGGTTTTGTCACTCCGATTGTCGGAGAGGTATCTCTGGGCCTTCTCGGTAATACACATCACATAAGCCTTGCAAGCATTACAACTAATGAGTTAGTTGTGAGATGATGTATTACGGACGAGTAAAGAGACTTGCGATGCTTGAGATTGAACTAGGTATTGGATACCGACGATCGAATCTCGGGCAAGTAACATACCGATGACAAAGGGAACAACGTATGTTGTTATGCGGTCTGACCGATAAAGATCTTCGTAGAATATGTAGGAACCAATATGGGCATCAGGTCCCGCTATTGGTTATTGACGGAGATGTGTCTCGGTCATGTCTACATTGTTCTCGAACCGTAGGGTCCGCACGCTTAAGGTTTCGATGGCGGTTATATTATGAGTTTGTGTATTTTGATGTACGAAGGTTGTTGAGTCCGGATATGATCACGGACATGGCGAGGAGTCTCGAAGTGGTCGAGACATAAAGATTAATATATTGGACGGATATATTTGGACAGGAAAGGTTAGGAGAAGTTTGGAGCTCGGGAGGTTCTGGAACCCCGGAGGTATATGGGCCTTATTGGGCCCATGTAGGAGGAAGGGAGAAGGAACAAGGGAGGCGCGCCCCAAGCCCAATCCGAATTGGGGAGGGGCGGCCCCTTTCCTTTCTCCTTCCCCTCTTCCTATTTCTACTACTAGTACTATTTCCTAAATACTAGTACTCCTTCCTTCCTTCTCCAAATAAGATAAGGAAGAGAGGAAACCTACTTGGAGTAGGTTTCCCCCTCCTGGTCGCCCCCCCTTGGGCGGCCACCTCCTCTCTCCCTCCTTTATATCTGGGGAAGGGGCACCCTAGAACACACAAGTTGATCCTTGAGATCGTTCCTTAGCCGTGTGCGGTGCCCCTCCACCATATTCCACCTCGGTCATATCGTGGCGGTGCTTAGGTGAAGCCCTGCGTCGGTGAAACATCAAGATCGTCCTGCGCCATCGTCTTGTGGAACTCCTTCTCCTCGGAGCTTTGCTGGATCGGAGCCCGTGGAGCGTCATCGAGCTGAGCGTGTGCCAAGAACTCGGAGGTGCGAATGCTTGGCGCTAGGATCGGGCTGGATCGTGAGGAGAACGTCGACTACTTCCTCTACGTCATCATCGACTCGGAGGTGCGAATGCTTGGCGCTGGGATCGGCAGGATCGCGAGGAGAGCGTGCGACTACTTCCTCTACGTTGTGATCGCTTCCGCTTACGGTCTCACGAGTGCGTAGACAACACTCTCCCCTCTCGTTGCTATGCCATCACCATGGTCACGTGTAATGCGTAGGAAATTTTTTGAAATTACTGCGTTCCCCAACAGTGGCATCCGAGCCAGGTTTTTATGCGTTGATGTCATATGCACGAGTAGAACACAAGTGAGTTGTGGGCGATACAAGTCATACTACCTACCAGCATGTCATACTTTGGTTCAGCGGTATTGTGAGATGAAGCTGTTGGGGAACGTAGTAATTTCAAAAATTTTCCTACGATCACGCAAGATCATGGTGATGCATAGCAACGAGATGAGAGTGTCGTCTACGTACCCTCGTAGACCCACGGTGAGCGTTGGCGCAACGTAGAGGAAGTAGTCGTGCTTCTTCACGATCCAACCGATCCAAGTACCGAGCGTCACGGCACCTCCGAGTTCTGCACACGTTCAGCTCGATGGCGTCCCTCGAACTCCGATCCAGCCGAGTGTTGAGGAGAGTTTAAATCGACCTGACGGCGTGGTGGCGATGATGATGTTCCACCGTGGCGAGGCTTCGCCTAAGCTCCGCTACGGTATTCTCGAGGTGTAATATGGTGGAAGGGGCACCGCACGGCTAAGGAAAGATCTCAAGGATCAACTTGTGTGTCATGGGGTGCCCTCTGCCCCGTGATATAAAGGAGGGAAGGAGGAGGGGCTGGCCGACCAAGGAGGTGCGCCGGTGTCCTACTCCTACTAGGAGTAGGATTCCCCCCAATCCTAGTCCAACTAGGTTTCCCCAAGTGGGAAGGGAGAGAGGCGCCCCTTCTCCTAGTCCTAATAGGACTAGGGAAGGGGAAAGGTCTTGACCAGCACTTGGGCCCCCTTCTCTCCCTTTCCACTAAGGCCCATGTTGGCCCATTAGTATTCCGGGGATTCGGTAACCTCCGGTACTTGGTAAAATTCCCAATTTCACCGGAACACTTAGATGTCCAAACATAGACTTCCAATATATGAATTTTTATGTCTCGACCATTTCGAGACTCCTCGTCACGTCCGTGATCTCATCCGGGACTCGAACAACCTTCGGTACAGAAACATCATAACAACTCATAGTAAGCATCGCCGAAGCGTTAAGCGTGCGGACCCTACGGGTTCGAGAACTATGTAGACATGACCGAGACACCTCTCCGGTCAATAACCAATAAGCGGGACCTGGATGCCCATATTGGCTCCTACATATTCTCGAAGATCTTTATCGGTCGGACCGCATAACAACATACGTTGTTCCCTTTGTCATCGGTATGTTACTTGCCCGAGATTCGATCGTCGGTATCCAATACCTAGTTCAATCTCGTTACCCGGCAAGTCTCTTTACTCGTTCCGTAATACATCATCTCACAACTAACTCATTAGTTGCAATGCTTGCAAGGCTTATGTGATGTGCATTACCGAGAGGGCGAGAGATACCTCTCCGAGCAATCGGAGTGACAAATCCTAATCTCGAAATATGCCAACCCAACATGTACCTTCGGAGACACTGTAATGTACCTTTATAATCACCCGATTCACGTTGTGACGTTTGGTAGCACCAAAGTGTTCCTCGGGCAAGCGGGAGTTGCATAATCTCATAGTCATAGGAACATGTATAAGTCATGAAGAAAAGCACTAGCAACAAACTATACGATCAGGTGCTATGCTAATGGAATGGGTCATGTCAATCAGATCATTCAACCAATGATGTGATCCCGTTAATCAAATAACAACTCCTTGTTCATGGTTTAGGAAACACAACCATCTTTGATTAACGAGCTAGTCAAGTAGAGGCATACTAGTGACACTCAGCAGGTTTATGTATTCACACATGTATTATGTTTCCTGTTAATACAATTCTAGCATGAATAATAAACATTTATCATGATATAAGGAAATAAATAATAACTTTTATTATTGCCTCTAGGGCATATTTCCTTGATCTCCCACTTGCACTAGAGTCAATAATCTAGATTACGGTAATGATTCTAACACCCATGGAGTCTTGGTGCTGATCATGTTTTGCTCGTGGAAGAGGCTTAGTCAGCAGTGCGCAACATTCAGATCCGTATGTATCTTGCATATCTCTATGTCTCCCACGGACCAAATCCGGATGGAGTTAGGCGTCTTTTGATGTGCTTGGTTCTCTTGTGAAATCTGGATTCCTTTGCTAAAGGCAATTGCACGATATTGTCACAAAAGATTTTCATTGGACCCGATACACTAGGTACAACACCTAGATGGGTTATGAACTCCTTCATCCAGACTCCTTCATTAGCTGCTTGAAGCAGCTATGTACTCAACTTCACATGTAGATCCATACGGCGCTTTGTTTGGGCTGCACCAATGACAGCTCCTCCGTTTAATGTAAATACGTATCCGGTTTGCGATTTAGAATCGTGGGATCAGTGTCAAAGCTTGCGTCGGCGTAACCGTTCTGACGAGTTCTTTGTCACCGCCATAAATGAGAAACATATCCTTAGTCCTTCTCAAGTACTTAAGGATGTTCTTGACCGCTGTCGATGATCCACTCTGGATTACTTTGGTACCTGCCGCCAAACTTACAGCAAAGGCACACATCAGGTCTGGTACACAGACATTGCATACATGATAGAGCCTATGGCTGAAGCATAGGGAACATCTTTCATTTTCTCTCTATCTTCTGCGGTGGTCGGGCATTGAGTCTTACTCAACTTCACACCTTGTAGCACCGGCAAGAACCCTTTCTTTGCACGATCCATTTTGAACTTTTTCAAAACTTTATCAAGGTATGTGCTTTGTGAAAGTCCTATTAAGCGTTTTGATCTATCTCTATAGATCTTAATGCCCAATATGTAAGCAGCTTCACCGAGGTCTTTCATCGAAAAACTCTTATTCAAGTATCCTTTATGCTATCGAGAAATTCTATATCATTTCCGATCGGTAATATGTCATCCACATATAATATCAGAAATGCTCTGAGCTCCCACTCACTTTCTTGTAAATACGAGGCTTCTCCAAAAGTGCATATAAAACCAAATGCTTTGATCACATTATCAAGCGTTTATTCCAACTCCGAGAGGCTTGCACCAGTCCATAAATGGATCGCTGGAGCTTGCACACTTTGTTAGCTCCCTTTGGATCGACAAAACCTTCCGGTTGCATCATATACAACTCTTCTTCCAGAAATCCATTCGGGAATGCAGTTTTGACATCCATTTGCCAAATTTCATAATCATAAAATGCGGCAATTGCTAACATGATTCGGACGGACTTAAGCATCGCTACGGGTGAGAAGGTCTCATCGTAGTCAATCCCTTGAACTTGTCGAAAACCTTTTGCAACAAGTCGAGCTTTATAAACGATAACATTACCATCGGCGTCGGTCTTCTTCTTGAAGATCCATTTATTCTCAATTGCTTGCCGATCATCGGGCAAGTCAACCAAATTCCACACTTTGTTCTCATACATGGATCCCATCTCAGATTTCATGGCCTCAAGCCATTTTGTGGAATCTGGGCTCACCATCGCTTCTTCATAGTTCGTAGGTTCATCATGTTCCATTAACATGACTTCTAGAATAGGATTACCGTACCATTACAGTGCGGATCTTGCTCTGGTTGATCTCTGAAGTTCTGTAGAAACTTGATCTGAAGTTTCATGATCATCATCATTAGCTTCTTCCCTATTTGGTGTAGGTGTCACGAAACTGTTTTTACGTGATGTACTACTTCTCAATAAGGGAGTAGATACAGATTATCTCATCAAGTTCTACTTTCCTCCCACTCACTTCTTTCGAGAGAAACTCTTTCTCCAAAAAGTTTCGAATTTAGCAACAAAAATCTTGCCTTCGGATCTGTGATAGAAGGTGTACCCATGATCTCCTTTGGGTATCCTATGAAGACACATTTCTCCGATTTGGGTTCGAGCTTATCAGGTTGAAGCTTTTTCACATAAGCATCGCAGCCCCAAACTTTCGAAGCGACAACTTTGGTTTCTTGCCAAACCACAGTTCATAAAGGCGTCGTCTCAACGGATTTAGATGGTGCCCTATTTAAAGTGAATGTAGCCGTCTCTAAAGCATGACCCCAAAAGCGATAGCGGTAAATCAGTAAGAGACATCATAGATCGCACCATATCTAATAAAGTCACGATTACGACGTTCGGACACACCATTACGTTGTGGTGTTCGGTGGCGTAAGTTGCGAAACTATTCCGCATTGTTTCAAATGTAGGCCAAACTTCGTAACTCAAATATTCTCCTCCACGATCAGATCGTAGAAACTTTATTTTCTTGTTACGATGATTTTCCACTTCACTCTGAAATTCTTTGAACTTTTCAAATGTTTCAGATTTGTGTTTCATTAAGTAGATATACCCATATCTGCTCAAATCATCTGTGAAGGTGAGAAAATAACGATATCCGCCATTTAGCCTCAACATTCATTGGACCACATACATCGGTATGTATGATTTCCAATAAATCTGTTGCTCTCTCCATAGTTCAGGAGAAGCGGTGTTTTAGTCATCTTGCCCATAAGGCACGGTTCGCAAGTGCCAAGTGATTCATAATCAAGTGACTCCAAAAGTCCATCAGTATGGAGTTTCTTCATGCGCTTTACACCGATATGACCTAAACGGCAGTGCCACAAATAAGTTGCACCATCATTATCAACTCTGCATCTTTTGGTTTCAACATTATGAATATGTGTATCATTACTATCAAGATTAAGTAAAAACAAACCATTATTCTCTGATTTAAATGAATAACCGTCTCGCATCAAACAAGATCCAGATATAATGTTCATGCTCAACGCTGGTACTAAATAACAATTATTTAGGTCTAATACTAATCCCGAAGGTAGATGTAGAGGTAGCGTGCCGATTGCGATCACATCGACTTTGGAACCATTTCCCACGCGCGCATCGTCACCTCGTCCTTAGCCAATCTTCGCTTAATCCGTAGCCCTGTTTCGAGTTGCAAATATTAGCAATGAACCGATTATCAAATACCAGTGCTACTGCGAGTATTAGTAAGGTACACATCAATAACATGTATATCACATATACCTTTGTTAACCTTGCCATCCTTCTTATCCGCCAAATACTTGGGGCAGTTCCGCTTCGATGACCAGCACGCTTGCAATAGAAGCACTCGGTTTCAGGCTTAGGACCAGACTTGGGTTTCTTCTCTTGATCGACAACTTGCTTGCTGTTCTTTTGAAGTTTCCTTTTTCTTTCCTTTGCCCTTTTTCTTGAAACTAGTGGTTTTGTTAACCATCAACACTTGATGCTCCTTTTGATTTCTACCTCCATGACTTTCGGCATCGCGAAGAGCTCGGAGCATTGTTTTGGTCATCCCTTGCATATTATAGTTCATCACGAAGCTCTTGTAGCTTGGTGGCGATGATTGGAGAATTACATCAATGGCGCAATCATCCGGAAGATTAACTCCCGGTTGAATCAAGTGATTGTTATATCCGGACATTACGAGTATATGCTCCTTGTGAACCGTTCTCCTCCATCTTACAGCTATAGAACTTATTGGAGACTTCATATCTCTCAATCCGGGCATTCGCTTGGAATATTAACTTCAACTCTGGAACATCTCATATGCTCCATGGTGTTCAAAACGACGTTGAAGTCGGTTCTAAGCCGTAAAGCATGGCACCGAACTATAGAGTAGTCATCGACTTTGCTTTGCGAGACGTTCACAACATCTGGCGCAGCCCTTGCACCGAACTGGCACCTAACGGTGCTTCGGGGACGTAATTCTTCCGTGCAGCAATAAGGATAATCCTCAGAATTCACGGACCCAGTCCGTGTAATTGCTGCCATCATCTTTCAACTTTGCTTTCTCAAGGAACGCATTAAAATTCAGCGGAACAACGACGAGCCATCTATCTACACATCATAGACAAGCAAGATACTATCAGGTACTAAGTTCATGATAAATTTAAGTTCAATTAATCATATTACTTAAGAACTCCCACTTAGAAAAATATCCTCAATTCTCTAAGTGATTGCGTGATCCATATCAACTACACCATGACCGATCATCACGTGTGATGGAGTAGCTTCAATGGTGAACATCAATATGTTGATCATATCTACTATATGATTCACGCTCGACCTTTCGGTCTCCGTGTTCGAGGTCATATCTTATATGCATAGCTCGTCAAGTATAACTTTGAGTATTCTGCGTGTGCAACTGTTTTGCACCCGTTGTATTTGAGCGTAGAGCCTATCACACCCGATCATCACGTGGTGTCTCGGCCACGAAGAACTTTACATAGCGGTGCATACTCGGGAGAACACTTCTTGATAATTTAGTAAGGGATCATCTTATAATGCTACCGTCAATCAAAGCAAGATAAGATGCATAAAGGATTAACATCACATGCAATCAATATAAGTGATATGATATGGCCATCATCATCTTGTGCTTGTGATCTCCATCTCAGAAGCACCGTCATGATCACCATCGTCACCGGCGCGACACCTTGATCACAATCGTAGCATCGTTATTGTCTCGTCAACTTATGCTTCTACGACTATCGCTACCGTTTAGTGATAAAGTAAAGCATTACTGAAGCGATTGCATTGCATACAATAAGCGACAACCATATGGCTCCTGCCGATTGCCGATAACTTCGGTTACAAAACATGATCATCTCATACAATAAAATATAGCATCACGTCTTGACCATATCACATCACAACATGCCCTGCAAAAACAAGTTAGGCGTCCTCTACTTTGTTGTTGCAAGTTTTACGTGGCTGCTACGGGCTGAGCAAGAACCGTTCTTACCTACGCATCAAAACCACAGCGATGCTTCGTCAAATAGACTCCGTTTAACCTTCTCAAGGACCGGGCGTAAGCCACTTTTCAGTTCAACTAAAGTTGGAGAGACAGTCTTCCACAAGCCATCTATGTGCAAAGCACGTCGAGGAACGGTCTCATGAAAATGCACGCGTAAGGTTGGTGCGGATCGTCTTTCCAACAATACCGCTGAACCAAAGTATGACATGCTTTGGTAGGCAGTATGACTTGTATCGTCCACAACTCACTTGTGTTCTACTCGTGCATATGACATCTACGCATAAAACCAGGCTCGGATGCCCTTTGTTGGGGAGCGTAGTAATTTCAAAAATTTTCCTACGATCACGCAAGATCATGGTGATGCATAGCAACGAGATGAGAGTGTCGTCTCGATACCCTCGTAGACCCACAGTGAGCGTTGACGCATAGCGTAGAGGAAGTAGTCGTACTTCTTCACGATCCAACCGATCCAAGTACCGAGCGTCACGGCACCTCCGAGTTCTGCACCACGTTCAGCTCGATGGCGTCCCTCGAACTCCGATCCAGCCGAGTGTTGAGGAGAGTTTAAATCGACCGCACGGCGTGGTGGCGATGATGATGTTCCACCGTGGCGAGGGCTTCGCCTAAGCTCCGCCACGGTATTCTCGAGGTGTAATATGGTGGAAGGGGCACCGCTGCACGGCTAAGGAAAGATCTCAAGGATCAACTTGTGTGTCATGGGTGCCCTCTGCCCCGTATATAAAGGAGGGAAGGAGGAGGGGCTGGCCGGCCAAGGGAGGTGCGCCAGGTGTCCTACTCCTACTAGGAGTAGGATTCCCCCAATCCTAGTCCAACTAGGTTTCCCCAAGTGGGAAGGGAGAGAGAGGCGCCTTCTCCTAGTCCTAATAGGACTAGGGAAGGGGGAAGGTCTTGACCAACACTTGGGCCCCCTTCTCTCCTTTCCACTAAGGCCCATGTTGGCCCATTAGTATTCCGGGGATTAGGTAACCTCCCGGTACTTGGTAAAATTCCCAATTTCACCCGGAACACTTCCGATGTCCAAACATAGACTTCCAATATATGAATTTTTATGTCTCGACCATTTCGAGACTCCTCGTCACGTCCGTGATCTCATCCGGGACTCCGAACAACCTTCGGTACAGAAACATCATAACAACTCATAGTATCATCGCCGAAGCGTTAAGCGTGCGGACCCTACGGGTTCGAGAACTATGTAGACATGACCGAGACACCTCTCCGGTCAATAACCAATAGCGGGACCTGGATGCCCATATTGGCTCCTACATATTCTCTGAAGATCTTTATCGGTCGGACCGCATAACAACATCGTTGTTCCCTTTGTCATCGGTATGTTACTTGCGAGATTCGATCGTCGGTATCCAATACCTAGTTCAATCTCGTTACCGGCAAGTCTCTTTACTCGTTCCGTAATACATCATCTCACAACTAACTCATTAGTTGCAATAGCTTGCAAGGCTTATGTGATGTGCATTACCGAGAGGGCCGAGAGATACCTCTCCAGAGCAATCGGAGTGACAAATCCTAATCTCGAAATATGCCAACCCAACATGTACCTTCGGAGACACCTGTAATGTACCTTTATAATCACCCGATTACGTTGTGACGTTTGGTAGCACCAAAGTGTTCCTCAGGCAAGCGGGAGTTGCATAATCTCATAGTCATAGGAACATGTATAAGTCATGAAGAAAAGCACTAGCAACAAACTATACGATCGGTGCTATGCTAATGGAATGGGTCATGTCAATCAGATCATTCAACCAATGATGTGATCCCGTTAATCAAATAACAACTCCTTGTTCATGGTTTAGGAAACACAACCATCTTTGATTAACGAGCTAGTCAAGTAGAGGCATACTAGTGACACTCTGTAGGTTTATGTATTCACACATGTATTATGTTTCCTGTTAATACAATTCTAGCATGAATAATAAACATTTATCATGATATAAGGAAATAAATAATAACTTTTATTATTGCCTCTAGGGCATATTTCCTTGAAGCGGCCGGACCGACATTACGCCAGACGCTTACGCGAGACCTGGTTTCACCGTTCTGAGCATTCGTGCTTAAAGGTGGCTGGCGGGTGTCTGTCTCTCTCTTTTTAGTTGAAGCGTGTGTTGCTTCGGCCGGTGCTTGTGTAGGTTAATACGGTGTCTTTTTGACGATGTATCGTTGTGGTTTTGATGCGTATGTAAGAACGGTTCTTGCTCAGCCCGTAGCAGCCACGTAAAACTTGCAACAACAAAGTAGAGGACGTCTAACTTGTTTTTGCAGGGCATGTTGTGATGTGATATGGTCAAGACGTAATGCTATATTTTATTGTATGAGATGATCATGTTTTGTAACCGAGTTATCGGCAACTGGCAGGAGCCATATGGTTGTCGCTTTATTGTATGAAATGCAACGCATACATAATTGCTTTACTTTATCACTAAGCGGTAGCGATAGTCGTAGAAGCAATAGATGGCGTGAGCGACAACGATGCTACGATGGAGATCAAGGTGTCGGCGCCGGTGACGATGGTGATCATGACGGTGCTTCGGAGATGGAGATCACAAGCACAAGATGATGATGGCCATATCATATCACTTATATTGATTGCATGTGATGTTTATCCTTTATGCATCTTATTTTGCTTTGTTTGACGGTAGCATTTTAAGATGATCTCTCACTAAAATTATCAAGTAGTGTTCTCCACGAGTATGCACCGTTGCCAAAGTTCATCGTGCGAGACACCACGTGATGATCGGGTGTGATAAGCTCTACGTCCATCTACAACGGGTGCAAGCCAGTTTTGCACACAGAATACTCAGGTTATACTTGACGAGCCTAGCATATGCAGATATGGCCTTGGAACACGAGAGACCGAAAGGTCGGCGTGAATCATATAGTAGATATGATCAACATAAGATGTTCACCATTGAAAACTACTCCATCTCACGTGATGATCGGTTATGGTTTAGTTGATTTGGATCACGTGATCACTTAGATGACTAGAGAGATGTACGTCTAAGTGGGAGTTCTTAAGTAATATGATTAATTGAACTTAAATTTATCATGAACTTAGTACTGATAGTATCTTGCTTGTCTATATACATTTGTAGATAGATGACTCGTCTTTGTTGTTCCGTTGAATTTTAATGCGTTCCTTGAGAAAGCAAAGTTGAAAGATGATGGTAGCAATTACGGACTGGGTCCGTAACTTTGAGGATTATCCTCATTGCTGCACGGAAGAGTTACGTCTGGATGCACCGCTAGGTGCCGAACTCTTCTTGATGTAACTGACGGCGTTAAGAACGTCTGGCGAGCAAAGCTGATGACTACTCTATAGTTCGATGTGCCATGCTTTACGGCTTAGAACCGGGCCTTCAACGACGTTTTGAAAGTCGTGGAGCATATGAGATGTTCCAAGAGTTGAAGTTGATATTTCAGCAGAATGCCCGGATTGAGAGATATGAAGTCTCCAATAAGTTCTATAGCTGCAAGATGGAGGAGAATGGGTGCATCGGTGAGCACATTCTCGGAATGTGCAGGTATTACAATCACTTGACTCAACTGGGAGTTGATCTTCCGGATGATTGTGTCATTGATGAATTCTTCAATCACCGCCACCAAGCTACAAAGGCTTCGTGATGAACTATAATATGCAAGGGTTAGTAAAGACTATGCAGAGCTCTTACATAATGCTTTGAAAGCTGCGGAGGTAGAAATCAAGAAGGAGCATCAAGTGTTGATGGTCAATAAGACCACTAGTTTCAAGAAGAAAGGCAAAGGGAAGGGGAACTTCAAGAAGAACAGCAAACAAGTTGCTGCTCAAGGGAAGAAACCCAAGTCTGGACCTAAACCTGAAATCGAGTGCTTCTCGCAAGCGGTAGTCCTTTGGAAGCGGAACTGCCCCAAGTATTTGGCGGATAAGAAGGATGGCAAGGTGAACAAAGGTATATGTGATATACATGTTATTGATGTGTACCTTACTAGAGCTCGCAGTAGCACACGGGTATTTGATCTGGTTACATTGCTAATATTTGCAACTCAAAGCAGGGACTTCTGATTGCGAACAACGGCAAAGGGCGAGGTGACGATGCGGCGTGGGAAATGGTTCCAAAGTCGATGTGATCGCGATCGACGCTTACCTCTACATCTACCTTCGGGATTAGTTTTAGACCTAAATAATTGTTATTTGGTGCCGGCGTTAAGCATGAACATTATATCTGGATCTTGTTTGATGCGAGACGGTTATTCATTTAAATCGAGAGAATAAAGGTTGTTCTATTTATATGAATAATATCTTTTATGGTCATGCACCCTTGAAGAGTGGTCTATTTTTAATGAATCTCGATAGTAGTGATACACATATTCATAATGTTGAAACCAAAAGATGCAGAGTTGATAATGATAGTGCGACTTATTTGTGGCATTGCCATTTAGGTCATATCGGTATAAAGCGCATGAAGAAACTCCATACTGATGGACTTTTGGAGTCACTTGATTATGAATCACTTGGCACTTGCGAACCGTGCCTCATGGGCAAGATGACTAAAACCCCGTTCTCCGGCACTATGGAGAGAGCAACAGATTTGTTGGAAATCATACATACAGATGTATGTGGTCCAATGAATGTTGAGGCTCGTGGCGGTTATCGTTATTTTCTCACCTTCACGGATGATTTAAGCAGATATGGGTATATCTTCTTAATGAAACATAAGTCTGAAACATTTGAAAAGTTCAAAGAATTTCAGAGTGAAGTTGAAAATCATCGTAATAAGAAAATAAAGTTTCTACGATCTGATAGTGGAGGCGAATATTTGAGTTACGAGTTTGGTCTACATTTGAAACAATGCGGAATAGTTTCGCAACTCACGCCACCGGAACACCACAGCGCAATGGTGTGTCCGAACGTCGTGTCGCACTTTACTAGATATGGTGCGATCTATGATGTCTCTTACAGATTTACCGCTATCGTTTTGGGGTTATGCTCTTGAGGCGGCCGCATTCACGCTGAATAGAACACCGTCAAAATCCGTTGAGACGACACCTTATGAACTGTGGTTTAGCAAGAAACCAAAGTTGTCGTTTCTTAAAGTTTGGGGATGCGATGCTTATGTGAAAAAGCTTCAACCTGATAAGCTCGAACCTAAATCGAGAAATGTATCTTCATAGGATACCCAAAGGAGACAGTTGGGTACACCTTCTATCACAGATCCGAAGGCAAGACATTTGTTGCTAAAAATGGATCCTTTCTAGAGAAGGAGTTTCTCTCGAAAGAAGTGAGTGGGAGGAAAGTAGAACTTGATGAGGTAATGGCTTGCCTTCTCCCTTATTTGAAAGTAGTTTATCACGAAACCAGTTTGCGACATCTACACCAAATAGTGAGGAAGTTGATGATGTTGATCATGAAACTTGAGATCAAGTTACTACTGAGAACCTCGTAGATCAACCAGAATAAAATCCGCACTTTTGAGTGGTACGGCAATCCTGTTACGCAAGTCATGCTACTAGATCATGATGAACCTACGAACTATGAAGAAGCGATGGTGAGCCCAGATTCCATAAAATGGCTTGAGGCCATGAAATCCGAGATGGGATCCATGTATGAAAACAAAGTGTGGACTTTGGTTGACTTGCCCAAGGGTCGGCAAGCAATAGAAAACAAGTGGATCTTCAAGAAGAAGGACGGCGACGGTAATATTGTTGTCTACAAAGCTCGACTTGTCGCATAAAGGTTTCGACAAGTTCAAGGGATTGACTACGATGAGACCTTCTCACCGTAGCGATGCTTAAGTCTGTAGAATCATGTTAGCAATTGCCGCATTTTATGATTATGAAATTTGGCAAATGGATGTAAAGACCGCATTCTGAATGGGTTTTACGGAAGAAGAGTTGTATATGATGCAACGAGAAGGTTTTATCGATCCAAAGGGAGCTAACAAAGTGTGCAAGCTCCAGTGATCCATTTATGGACTGGTGCAAGCATCTCGGAGTTGGAATAAACGCTTTGATAGTGTGATCAAACCATTTGGGTTTATCTGAGACTTATGGAGAAGCTTTGTATTTACAAGAAAGTGAGTGGGAGCTCTGTAGCATTTCTGATATTATATGTAGATGACATATTATTAATCGGAAATGATATAGAATTTCTGGATAGCATAAAGGGATACTTGAACAAGAGTTTTTCGATGAAAGACCTTGGTGAAGCTGCTTACATATTGGGCATCAAGATCTATAGAGATAGATCAAGGCAGGCTTAATTGGACTTTCACAAAGCACATACCTTGATAAAGTTTTGAAGAAGTTCAAAATGGATCGAGCAAAGAAAGGTTTTTACCTGTATTACAAGGTGTGAAATTGAGTGGACTCAATGCCCGACCACAATGAGAAGATAGAGAGAAAATGAAAGATGTTCCTATGCTTCAGCCATAGGCTCTATCATGTATGCAATGCTGTGTACCAGACACGGCGTATGCTTAGCTGTAAGCTTGGCAGGAAGGTACCAAAGTAATCCAGAGTGGATCCTTGGACAGCGGTCAAGAACATCTGAAATACGAAAAGGACTAAGGATATGTTTCTCGTATATGGAGGTGACAAAGAGCTAGTCGTAAATGGTTACGTCGATGCAAGCTTTGACACTGATCAGGACGATTCTAAATCGCAAACCGGATCGTGTTTTTGTTAAGCGGTGGAGCTGTCGGTTGGTGCAGTTCTAAACAAAGCGTCGTGGCGGGATCTACATGTGAAGCGGAGTACATAGCTGCTTGGAAGCAGCAAATGAAGGAGTGCGGATGAAAGAGTTCATTTCCGATCTAGGTGTTATACCTAGTGCATCGGGACCAATGAAGATCTTCTGTGACAATACTGGTGCAATTGCCTTGGCAAAGGAATCCAGATTTCACAAGAGGACCAAGCATATCAAGAGACGCTTCAATTCCATTCGGACCAAGTCCAAGTGGGAGACATAGAGATTTGCAAAGTACATACGGATCTGAACGTTGCAGACCCTAAGACTAATCCTCTTCAACGATCAAAACATGATCAGCACCAAGAATCCATGGGTGTTAGAATCATTCTTGAGTGAACTAGATTATTGACTCTAGTGCAAGTGGGAGGCTGAAGGAAATATGCCCTAGAGGCAATAATAAAGTTATTATTTATTTCCTTATATCATGATAAATGTTTATTATTCATGCTAGAATTGTATTAACAGGAAACATAATACATGTGTGAATACATAGACAAGCAGTGTCACTAGTATGCCTCTACTTGACTAGCTCATTAATCAAAGATGGTTATGTTTCCTAACCATAGACATGAGTTGTCATTTGATTAATGGGATCACATCATTAGGAGAATGATCTGATTGACATGACCCATTCCGTTAGCCTAGCACTTGATCGTTTAGTATGTTGCTATTGCTTTCTTCATGACTTATACATGTTCCTATAACTATGAGATTATGCAACTCCCGTTTACGGAGGAACACTTTAGGTACTACCAAACGTCCACAACGTAATCGGGTGATTATAAAGGAGTACTACAGGTGTCTCCAAAGGTACTTGTTGGGTTGGCGTATTTCGAGATTAGGTTTTGTCACTCTCGATTGCTCGGAGAGGTATCTCTGGGCCTTCTCGGTAATACACATCACATAAGCCTTGCAAGCATTACAACTAATGAGTTAGTTGTGAGATGATGTATTACGGACGAGTAAAGAGACTTGCGATATGAGATTGAACTAGGTATTGGATCGGCGATCGAATCTCGGGCAAGTAACATACCGATGACAAAGGGAACAACGTATGTTGTTATGCGGTCTGACCGATAAAGATCTTCGTAGAATATGTAGGAACCAATATGGGCATCCAGGTCCCGCTATTGGTTATTGACCGGAGATGTGTCTCGGTCATGTCTACATTGTTCTCGAACCGTAGGGTCCATGCAGCTTAAGGTTTCGATAGCGGTTATATTATGAGTTTGTGTATTTTGATGTACGAAGGTTGTTGAGTCCGGATATGATCACGGACATGACGAGGAGTCTCGAAGTGGTCGAGACATAAAGATTAATATATTGGACGGATATATTTGGACACGGAAAGGTTAGGAGAAGTTTGGAGCTCAGGGAGGTTCTGGAACCCCGGGAGGTATATGGGCCTTATTGGGCCCATGTAGGAGGAAGGAGAAGGAACAAGGGAGGCGCGCCCCAAGCCCAATCCGAATTGGGGAGGGGGCCGGCCCCCCCTTTCCTTTCTCCTTCCCCCTCTTCCTATTTCTACTACTAGTACTATTTCCTAAATACTAGTACTCCTTCCTTCCTTCTCCAAATAAGATAAGGAAAAGAGAGGGAAACCTACTTGGAGTAGGTTTCCCCCTCCTGGTCGCGCCCCTTGGGCGGCCACCTCCTCTCTCCCTCCTTTATATCACGGGGAGGGGGCACCCTAGAACACACAAGTTGATCCTTGAGATCGTTCCTTAGCCGTGTGCGGTGCCCCCTCCACCATATTCCACCTCGGTCATATCGTGGCGGTGCTTAGGTGAAGCCTGCGTCGGTGAAACATCAAGATCGTCCTGCGCCGTCGTCTTGTGGAACTCCTTCTCCTCGGAGCTTTGCTGGATCGGAGCCCGTGGAGCGTCATCGAGCTGAGCGTGTGCCAAGAACTCGGAGGTGCCGAATGCTTGGCGCTAGGATCGGCTGGATCGTGAGGAGAACGTCGACTACTTCCTCTACGTCATCATCGACTCGGAGGTGCCGGAGTAATGGCGCTGGGATCGGCAGGATCGGAGGAGAACGTCGACTACTTCCTCTACGTTGTGATCGCTTCCGCTTACGGTCTACGAGGGTACGTAGACAACACTCTCCCCTCTCGTTGCTATGCCATCACCATGGTCCTGTGTGTGCGTAGGAAATTTTTTGAAATTACTGCGTTCCCCAACAATATTGGCCATATCATGTCACTACTATATAATTGCATGTGATGTTTATTATGTTTATGCATCTTGTTTACTTAGAACGACGGTAGTAAATAAGATGATCCCTTACACAAATTTCAAGAAGTGTTCTCCCTCGGTGCACCGTTGCTACAGTTCGTCGCTTCTAAGCACCACGTGATGATCGGGTGTGATGGATTCTTACGTTCACATACAACGGGTGTAAGACAGATTTACACAGCAAAAACACTTGGGGTTAACTTGAGCGAGCCTAGCATGTATGCAGACATGGCCTCGGGAACACAGAGACCGAAAGGTCGAGCATGAGTCGTATAGTAGATACGATCAACATGAAGATGTTCACCGATGTTGACTAGTCCGTCTCACGTGATGATCGGACACGGCTTAGTTGACTCGGATCATGTAATCACTTAGATGACCAGAGGGATGTCTATCTGAGTGGGAGTTCATAAGATGAACTTAATTATCTTGAACATAGTCAAAAGACCTTTTGCAAATTATGTTGGGGAACGTTGCAGAAAATTAAAATTTTTCCTACGGTTTCACCAAGATCCATCTATGAGTTCATCTAGCAACGAGTATTCAGATTGGTTAGCATCTACATACCACTTTGTAGATCGCATAGCGGAAGCGTCGGAGTGAGCGTGGATGAGGTAGTCGTGCTTGCCGCGATCCAATTCACCCGATGATCTAGTGCCGAGCAGACGGCACCTCCGCGTTCAACACACGTGCGGTCAGCGTGCGTCTCCTTCTTCTTGATCCAGCAAGGTGAAGGAGAGGTTGAGGAAGATGGCTCCAGCAGCAGCACGACGGCGTGGTGATGGTGGAACTTGCAAGATACTCGGCAGGGGCTTCGCGTGCACTACGGAGGAGGAGGATGTGTTGGAGAGGGAGAGGGAGGCGTCCGGGGCAAAGGTGCTGCTGCCCCTTCCCTCCCCTTTATATAGGTGCCAAGGAGGGGAGGCGCAGCCTTGCCCCCTCCTCCAAGGGAGGGGTGCGGCCAAGAGGGGGGGAGGTGTCCACCCTCCCCAAGGCACCTAGGAGGTGCCTTCCCCCTCATGGACTCTTCCCTCCTTAAACCCTAGGCGCATGGGCCCCTTGGGGCTGGTTCCCCTTGGCCCATGTGGGCCTAGGCGCACCACCTAGGGCCCATGTGGCCCCCACAGGGCTGGTGGCCTCACTTGGTGGACCCAGGGACCCCTCCGGTGGTCCGGTACAATACCGATATCACGAAACTTGTCCCGATGGCCGAAACAGCACTTCCTATATATAATTCTTTACCTCCGGACCATTCCGGAACTCCTCGTGACGTCCAGGATCTCATCCGGGACTCCGAACAACATTCGGGTTACTGCACATACATATTCCTACAACCCTAGCGTTACAGACCTTAAGTGTGTAGACCCTACGGGTTCGGGAGACATCTGAGACATGACCGAGGCGGCTCTCGGGCAATAACCAACAGCGGGATCTGGATACCCATGTTGGCTCCCACATGCTCCACGATGATCTCATCGGATGAACCACGATGTCAAGGATTCAATTAATCCCGTATCGATTCCCTTTGTCAATCGGTATTTTACTTGCCCGAGATTCGATCGTCGGTATACCAATACCTCGTTCAATCTCGTTACCGCAAGTCACTTTTCTCGTTACCGTAATGCATGATCCCGTGATCAAACACTTCGATCACATTGAGCTCATTGTGATGATGCATTACCGAGAGGGCCAGTGATACCTCTCCGTCAAGCGGAGTGACAAATCGATCTCGATCCATGTCAACCCAATGAGACACTTTCGAGAGATACCCGTAGCATACCTTTATAGTCACCCGATTACGTTGTGACGTTTGGCATACCCAAAGCACTCCTACGGTATCCGGGAGTTACACGATCTCATGGTCTAAGGAAAGGATACTTGACATTGGATAACTCTAGCAAGCGAACTATGCGATCTTATGCTATGTTTAGGATTGGGTCTTGTCCATCACATCATTCTCCTAATGATGTGATCCCGTTATCGATGACATCCAATGTCCATAGTCGGGAAACCATGACTATCTGTCGATCAACGAGCTAGTCAACTAGAGGCTCACTAGGGACATGTTGTTGTCTCATTATTCACACATGTATTACGATTTCCGGTTAACACAATTATAGCACGAATAAAGACAATTATCATGAATGAGGAAATATAATAATAATGCTTTTATTATTGCCTCTAGGGCATATTTCCAACAGTCTCCCACTTGCACTAGAGTCAATAATCTAGTTACATTGTGATGAATCGAACACCCATAGAGTTACGAGTGCTGATCATGTTTTGCCTTAGGGAGAGGTTTAGTCAGCGGATCTGCGACATTCAGATCCGTGTGCACTTTACAAATTTCTATGTCTCCATCTTGAACATTTTCACGAATGGAGTTGAGCGACGCTTGATGTGCCTAGTCTTCTTGTGAAACCTGGGCTCCTTTGCAAGTGCAATAGCTCCGGTGTTGTCACGAGAAGAGCTTGATTGGCCCCGACGCATTGGGTATGACTCCGAGGTCGGTGATGAACTCCTTCACCCAAATTGCTTCATGTGCTGCCTCCGAGGCTGCCATGTACTCCGCTTCACATGTAGATCCATACGGCGCTTTGCTTGCAAGCGCACCAGCTTCTTGCCCCACCATTCAAAATATACACGTATCCGGTTTGTGACTTAGAGTCATTCAGATCTGTGTCGAAGCTAAGCGTCGGCGTAACCTTTACTGACGAGCTCTTCGTCACCTCCATAAACGAGAAACATTTCCTTAGTCCTTTTCGGTACTTCAGGATATTCTTGACCGCTGTCCGGTGTTCCTTGCCGGGATTACTTTGGTACCTTCCTACCAAACTTACGGCAAGGTTTACATCAGGTCTGGTACACTGACATGGCATACATAATAGAACCTATGGCTGAGGCATAGGGGATGACACTCATCTCTTCTATATCTTCTGCCGTGGTGGGACATTGAGCTGAGCTCAATTTCACACCTTGTAACACAGTAAGAACCCTTCTTAGATTGATCCATATTGAACTTCTTCAATATCTTATCAAGGTATGTGCTTTGTGAAAGACCTATGAGGCGTCTCGATCTATCTCTATAGATCTTGATGCCTAATATATAAGCAACTTCTCCAAGGTCCTTCATTGAAAAACTTTTATTCAAATAGGCCTTAATGCTGTCCAAGAGTTCTATATCATTTCCCATCAAAAGTATGTCGTCTACATATAATATGAGAAATGCTACAGAGCTCCCACTCACTTTCTTGTAAACACGAGGCTTCTCCATAAGTGCATGTAAACCCAAACGCTTTGATCATCTCATCAAAGCGAATGTTCCAACTCCGAGATGCTTGCACCAGCCCATAAATCGGCGTTGGAGCTTGCACACCTTGTCGACATTCTTAGGATCGACAAAACCTTCGGCTGCATCATATACAATTCTTCCTTAAGGAAACCATTAAGGAATGCCGTTTTGACGTCCATTTGCCATATCTCATAATCATAGTATGCGGCAATTGCTAACATGATTACGACGGACTTCAGCTTAAGCTACGGTGAGAAAGTCTCATCGTAGTCAACCCCTTGAACTTGTCGATAACCCTTAGCGACAAGCCGAGCTTTATAGATGGTCACATTACCATCCGCGTCATCTTCTTCTTAAAGATCCATTTATTTTCTAGGGCTCGCCGTTTTACGGGCAAGTCAGTCAAAGTCCATACTTCGTTTTCATACATGGATCCTATCTCGGATTTCATGGCTTCCAGCCATTTGTCGGAATCCGGGCCCGCCATTGCTTCCTCATAGTTCGAAGGTTCACCGTTGTCTAACAACATGATTTCCAAGACAGGGTTCCCGTACCACTCTGGTGCGGAACGTGTCCTTGTGGACCTTCGAATTTCAGTAGGAGCTTGATCAGAAGCATCTTGATCATCATCATTAATTTCCTCTCTAGTTGGTGCGGGCACCTCGGGAGCGATTTCTTGAGTTTCGCCATTTTCCGGTTCAAGAGGTAACACTTCATCAAGTTCTACTTTCCTCCCACTTACTTCTTTCGAGAGAAACTCTTTCTCCGAGAAAGAATCCATTCTTAACAACAAAGATCTTGCCTTCGGATCTGAGGTAGAAGGTATACCCAACAGTTTCTTTCGGTATCCTATGAAGACACATTTTCCGACTTGGGTTCGAGCTTCTCAGGTTGAAGTTTCTTGACATAAGCATCGCATCCCCAAACTTTTAGAAACGACAGCTTAGGTTTCTTCCCAAACCATAATTCATACGGTGTCGTCTCAACGGATTTCGACGGAGCCCTATTTAAAGTGAATGCGGCAGTCTCTAAAGCATAGCCCCAAAAGATAGCGGTAAATCGGTAAGAGACATCATAGATCGCACCATATCTAATAGAGTGCGATTACGACGTTCGGACACACCATTCTGTTGAGGTGTTCCGGTAGGCGTGAGTTGTGAAACTATTCCACATTTTCTTAAGTGTGTGCCAAATTCGTGACTCAAGTATTCTCCTCCACGATCTGATCGTAGAAACTTGATCTTTCTATCACGTTGATTTTCAACCTCACTCTGAAATTCCTTGAACTTTTCAAAGGTCTCGGACTTGTGTTTCATTAAGTAGACATACCCATATCTACTCAAGTCATCAGTGAGGGTGAGAACATAACGATAGCCACCTTGAGCCTCAACACTCATTGGACCGCACACATCGGTATGTATGATTTCCAATAAGTTGGTTGCTCGCTCCATTGTTCCCGAGAATGGAGTCTTGGTCATTTTACCCATGAGGCATGGTTACTTGCGTGTCAAATGATTCATAATCAAGAGACTCTAAAAGTCCATCTGCATGGAGCTTCTTCATGCGTTTGACACCTATGTGACCAAGGCGGCGATGCCACAAATATGTGGGACCATTGTTATCAACTTTAACTCTTTTGGTATTCACACTATGAATATGTGTATCATCACGTCTGAGATTCATTAAGAATAAACCATTAACCATCTGGAGCATGACCATAAAACATATCTCTCATATAAATAGAACAACCATTATTCTCGGATTTAAATGAGTAGCCATCTCGAATTAAACGAGATCCAGATACAATGTTCATGCTCAAACTTGGCACTAAATAACAATTATTGAGGTTTAAAACTAATCCCGTAGGTAAATGCAGAGGCAGTGTGCCAACGGCGATCACATCGACCTTGGAACCATTCCCGACACGCATCGTCACCTCGTCCTTCGCCGATCTCCGTTTATTCCGCAGCTCCTGCTTTGAGTTACAAATATGAGCAACTGCACGGTATCAAATACCCAAGAGCTACTACGATCTTGGTAAGGTACACATCAATTACATGTATATCACATATACCTTTGGTTTTGCGGCCTTCTTGTCCGCTAAGTATTTGGGGCGATTACGCTTCGGTGACCACTTCCCTTGCAATAAAAGCACTCAGTTTGGGCTTGGGTCCATTCTTTGGCTCCTTCCGGAAACTTGCTTACCGGTTGACAACTTCCTTGCCGTCCTTCTTGAAGTTCTTTTACCCTTGCCCTTCTTGAACTTAGTGGTTTTATTCACCATCAACACTTGATGCTCCTTCTTGATTTCTACCTCTGCTGATTTCAGCATAGCATATACTTCAGAATGGTCTTTACCATCCCACGCATATTGTAGTTCATCACAAAGCTCTTGTAGCTAGGTGGAAGCGGCTGGAGGATTCTGTCAATGACCGCTTCATCCGGAGATTAACTTCCGATTGAGTCAAGCGGTTGTGCAACCCGGACATTTTGAGTATGTGTTCCTTGTGAGCCATTTTCCTCCATCTTACAGCTAAAGAATTTGTCGGAGACTTCATATCTCTCGACCGGGCATGAGCTTGGAAAACCATTTTCAGCTCTTGAACATCTCATATGCTCCATGTCTCTCAAAAGCGCTTTTGGAGCCCGGCTCTAAGCTGTAAAGCATGCCGCCTCGAGCGAGGGAGTAATCATCGCGGCGTGACTGCCAAGCGTTCATAACGTCTTGTTCTGCAGGGAGAATAGGTGCGTCACCCGGCCGGTGCTCTTAGGACATAATCTTTCTTGGCAGCTATGAGGATAATCCTCGGGTTAGGACCCAGTCCGTATAGTTGCTACCATCGTCTTTCAGCTTGGTTTTCTCTAGGAGCAGCGTTGAAGTTGAGGACTACGTTGGCCATTTGATCTACAAGACATATTGTAAATATTTAGACTAAGTTCATGATAATAAAGTTCATTTAATCAAATTTAATGAACTCCCACTTAGATAGACATCCCTCTACTAGTCATCTAAGTATTACATGATCCGAGTCAACTAGGCCGTGTCCGATCATCACGTGAGACGGACTAGTCAACATCGGTGAACATCTTCATGTTGATCGTATCTTCTATACGACTCATGCTCGACCTTTCCGGTCTTACGTGTTCGAGGCCATGTCTGTACATGCTAGGCTCAAATCAAGTCAACCTAAGTGTTTTGCGTGTGTAAATCTGTCTTACACCCGTTGTATGCGACGTAAGGACCTATCACACCCGATCATCACGTGGTGCTTCGGAACGACGAACCTTAGCAACGGTGCACAGTTAGGGTGAACACTTCTTGAAATTATTATGAGGGATCATCTTATTTACTACCGTCGTTCTAAGTAAACAAGATGCATAAAACATAATAAACATCACATGCAATTATATAAAGTAGTGACATGATATGGCCAATATCATATAGCTCCTTTGATCTTCATCTTCGGGCTCCATGATCATCTTTTCACCGGCATGACACCATGATCTCCATCATCATGATCTCCATCATCGTGTCTTCATGAAGTTGTCACGCCAGCGACTACTTCTACTTCTATGACTAACGTGTTTAGCAATAAAGTAAAGTAGTTTACATGGCGTTCTTCAATGACACGCAGGTCATACAAAAATAAAGACAACTCCTATGGCTCCTGCCGGTTGTCATACTCATCGACATGCAAGTCGTGATTCCTATTACAATAGCATGAACATCTCATACATCACATATAGATCATTCATCATTCATCACAACTTACGGCCATATCATATCACAAAGCACTTGCTGCAAAAACAAGTTAGACGTCCTCTAATTGTTGTTGCAAGTTTTACGTGGCTGAATTAGGGTTCTAGCAAGAACGTTTTCTTACCTACGTTCAAACCACAACGTGATTTGTCAATCTCTATTTACCCTTCATAAGGACCCTGTTCATCGAATCCGATCCAACTAAAGTAGGAGAGACAGACACCGCTTGACCACCTTATGCAACTAGTGCATGTTAGTCGGTGGAACCGGTCTCACGTAAGCGTCACGTGTAAGGTTGGTCCGGGCCGCTTCATCCCACAATACCGCTGAATCAAGATTGACTAGTAACGGCAAGAAGAATTGACAACATCTACGCCCACAACAAATTGTGTTCTACTCGGCAAGAAGAACTACGCATAGACCTAGCTCATGATGCCACTTTGTTGGGGAACGTTGCAGAAAATTAAAATTTTTCCTACGGTTTCACCAAGATCCATCTATGAGTTCATCTAGCAACGAGTATTCAGATTGGTTAGCATCTACATACCACTTTGTAGATCGCAGCGGAAGCGTCGGAGTGAGCGTGGATGAGGTAGTCGTACTTGCCGCGATCCAATTCACCGATGATCTAGTGCCGAGCGGACGGCACCTCCGCGTTCAACACACACGTCACGGTCAGCGTAACGTCTCCTTCTTCTTGATCCAGCAAGGTGAAGGAGAGGTTGAGGAAGATGGCTCCAGCAGCAGCACGACGGCGTGGTGATGGTGGAACTTGCGATACTCGGCAGGGCTTCGCGTGCACTACGGAGGAGGAGGATGTGTTGGAGAGGGAGAGGGAGGCGTCCAGGCAAAGGTGCTGCTGCCCCTTCCCTCCCCTTTATATAGGTGCCAAGGAGGGGGAGGGCGCAGCCTTGCCCCTCCTCCAAGGGAGGGTGCGGCCAAGAGGGGAAGGTGTCCACCCTCCCAAGGCACCTAGGAGGTGCCTTCCCCTCATGGACTCTTCCCTCCTTAAACCCTAGGCGCATGGGCCCCTTGGGGCTGGTTCCCCTTGGCCCATGTGGGCCTAGGCGCACCACCTAGGGCCCATGTGGCCCCCACAGGGCTGGTGGCCTCACTTGGTGGACCCAGGACCCCTCCGGTGGTCCCTTACAATACCGATATCACCGAAACTTGTCCCGATGGCGAAACAGCACTTCCTATATATAATTCTTTACCTCCGGACCATTCCGGAACTCCTCGTGACGTCCAGGATCTCATCCGGGACTCAACAACATTCGGGTTACTGCACATACATATTCCTACAACCCTAAGCGTTACCGAACCTTAAGTGTGTAGACCCTCACGGGTTCGGGAGACATGCGAGACATGACCGAGGCGGCTCTCGGGCAATAACCAACAGCGGGATCTGGATACCCATGTTGGCTCCCACATGCTCCACGATGATCTCATCGGATGAACCACGATGTCAAGGATTCAATTAATCCCGTGATACGATTCCCTTTGTCAATCGGTATTTTACTTGCCGAGATTCGATCGTCGGTATACCAATACCTCGTTCAATCTCGTTACGGCAAGTCACTTTTCTCGTTACCGTAATGCATGATCCCGTGATCAAACACTTCGATCACATTGAGCTCATTGTGATGATGCATTACCGAGAGGGCCAGTGATACCTCTCCGTCAAGCGGAGTGACAAATCCCAGTCTCGATCCATGTCAACCCAACAGACACTTTCAGAGATACCCGTAGCATACCTTTATAGTCACCTAGTTACGTTGTGACGTTTGGCATACCCAAAGCACTCCTACGGTATCCGGGAGTTACACGATCTCATGGTCTAAGGAAAGGATACTTGACATTGGATAACTCTAGCAAACGAACTATGCGATCTTATGCTATGTTTAGGATTGGGTCTTGTCCATCACATCATTCTCCTAATGATGTGATCCCGTTATCGATGACATCCAATGTCCATAGTCAGGAAACCATGACTATCTCGTCGATCAACGAGCTAGTCAACTAGAGGCTCACTAGGGACATGTTGTTGTCTGTTATTCACACATGTATTACGATTTCCGGTTAACACAATTATAGCACGAATAAAGACAATTATCATGAATGAGGAAATATAATAATAATGCTTTTATTATTGCCTCTAGGGCATATTTCCAACAAATTATGTCGTAAGCTCGCGCTTTAGTTCCACTGTTTAGATATGTTCCTAGAGAAAATATAGTTGAAAGTTGAAAGTAGCAATTATGCGATCAGTAGAAAGCTTATGTCCTTAATGCACCGCTTTCGGTGTCTTTGAACCCCAAACGTCGTCTGTGGATGTTGCGAATATCGGACTTACACGTTTTTGATAACTACATGATAGTTCAGTTAAACGGTTTAGAGTTGAGGCACCAAAGACGTTTTTCGAAACGTCACGGAACATGAGATGTTTCGAGGGCTGAAATTGGGATTTCAAGCTCGTGCCCACGTCAAAAGGTATAAGACCTCCGACAATCTTCTTAGCCTGCAAACTAAGGGAGAAAAGCTCAATCGTTGAGCTTGTGCTCAGATTGTCTGAGCACAACAATCACTTGAATCGAGTGGGAGTTGATCTTCCACATGAGATAGTGATGTTTCTCCAAAGTCATTGCCACCAAGCTGCTAGAGCTTCGTGATGAACTATAACATATCAAGGATAGAGATGATGATCCTTGAGGTATTCGCGCTGTTTGACATCACGAAAGTAGAAGTCAAGAAGGAGCATCAATTGTTGATGGTTGGTGAAACCACTAGTTTCAAGAAGGGCAAGGGCAAGAAGGGATACTTCATGAAGCGGCAAATCAATTGCTTTGCTCTAGTGAAGAAACCCAAGGTTGAACCCACACCCGAGACTAAGTGCTACGTAATAAGGGGAACAGCCAACTGGAGCAGCATTACCCTAGATACTTGGTAGATAAGAAGGCTGGCAAGGTCGATAGAAGTATATTGGATATACATTATGTTAATATGTACTTTACTAGTACTCCTAGTAGCACCAGGGTATTAAGATACGGTTCGGTTGCTAAGTGTTAGTAACTCGAAATAAAAGCTACGGAATAAACGGAGACTAGCTAAAGGTGAGCCGACGATATGTGTTGGAAGTATTTCCAAGTTTGATGTGATCAAACATCGCACGCTCCCTCTACCATCAAGATTAGTATTAAACCTGAATGGTTTATTGAATCTCGATCGTAGTGATACACGTTTTTATGCCAAAAGATATAAGATAGTAATGATAGTACCACCTACTTGTGGCGCTGCCATGTAAGTCATATTGGTATAAAAACGCATGAAGAAGCTCCATGCAGATGGATCGTTTGGACTCACTTGATTTTGAATCACTTGAGATATGCAAAACATACCACATGGGCAAGATGACTGAAAAGCCTCGGTTTCAGTAAGATGGAACTAGATAGCAACTTGTTAGAAGTAACACATTTTGATGTGTGCAGTCCAATGAGTCTTGAGGCATGCGATGAATATCGTTATGTTACGACTTCACAGATGATTCGAGTAGATGTTGAGTATATTTACTTGATGAAACACAAGTCTGAATTATTGAATGGTTCAAGTAATTTCAGAGTGAAGTTTAAGATCTTCGTGACAAGAGGATAGAATGTCTATGATATGATCATAGAGATGAATATTTGAGTTAGGAGTTTTGGCACACAATTGAGACATTGTGCAAATTGTTTCACAATTAATACCGCCTGGAACACCATAGTGTGATGGTGTGTCCGAACATCATAGTTGCACCCTATTCGATATGGTGCGTACCATGATGTCTCTCATCGAACTACCACTATCATTTATGGGTTAGGCATTAGAGACAACCGCACTCACTTTAATAAGGTACCACGTAATTCCGTTGAGATGACACCGTATGAACTATGGTTTAGAGAAACCTAAGCTGTCATTTCTTAAAGGTTTGGGGTCATGACGCTTATGTGAAAAAGTTTCAGGTTGATAAGCTCGAACCCAAAGCGGATAAAATGCATCTTCATAGGACACCCAAAACAGTTGGGTATACCTCCTAATTCAGATCCGAAAGCAATAGGGATTGTTTCTTGAATCGGGTCCTTTCTCGAGGAAAAGTTCGTCTCGAAAAGTTGAGTGGGAGGATGGTGGAGACTTGATGAGGTTATTGAACCGTCACTTCAACTAGTGTGTAGCAGGGCACGGGAAGTTGTTCCCGTGGCACCTACACCAATTGAAGTAGAAGCTTATGACAGTAATCATGAAGTTTCGGATCAAGTCACTACCGAACCTCGTAGGACGACAAGGACGCGTACTGCTTCAGAGTGGTACGGTGATCCTGTCTTGAAGGTCATGTTGCTAGACAACAATGAACCTACGAGCTATGGAGAAGCGATGGTGGGCCCAAATTCCGACCAATCGTTAGAAGACATGAAATCCGAGATAGGATCCATGTATCATAACAAAGCATGGACTTTGGTGGACTTGCCCGTTGATCGGCAAGCCATAGAGATAAATGGATCTTTAAGAAGAAGACGGACGTGGACGGTAATATCACCGTCTATGAAGCTCGACTTGTGGCGAAGAGTTTTTCACAAGTTCAAGGAGTTGACTACGATGAGATTTTCTCATCCGTAGCGATGCTTAAGTCCGTCGGAATCATGTTAGCACAAGCTGCATTTATGAAATCTGGCGAGATGGATGTCAAAATGAGTTTCCTTACCGGTTTTCGTAAGGAAAGGTTGTATGTGATACAATCGAGAAAGTTTTGTCGATCCTAAGGATGCTAAAAGGTATCTTGGCTCCAAATGATCCTTTCTAAGGACTGGAGTAAGCATCTCGGAGTTGGAATGTGCGCTTTGATGTGATGATCAAATATTTTGGGTTTATACAAAGTTTATGAGAAACTTGTATTTCCAAAGAAGTGAGTGGGAGCACTATAAAATTTCTGATGAGTATATGTTGTTGACATATTGATGATCAGAAATGATGTAGAATTCTGGAAAGCATATAGGATTATTTGAAAAGTATTTTCAATGGAAAACCTGGATTAAGCTACTTGAACATTGAGCATCAAGATCTATGAGGATAGATAAAAAGCGGCAATGGTACTTTCAAATGAGCATATACCTTGACATGATCTTGAAGGTGTTCAAGATGGATCGATCAAAGAAGGAGTTCTTGCACGAGATGTAAGGTATGAAGTTAAGACTTAAAGCTCGACCACGGCAGAAAAGAGAAAGGACGAAGGTCGTCCCTATGCTTCGGACATAGGCTTTATAGTATGCTATCTTTGTGTACCGCACTGAAGTGTGCCTTGCCATGAGTCGGTCGAGGGTACAAGAATGATCCAGAATGGATCATTGGACAGCGGTCAAAATTGTCCTTGGAGTAAATAAGGACATGTTTCTGGATTATGGAGGTGATAAAGAGTTCGGCGTAAAGGGTTACGTCGATGCAAGCTTTAACACCTATCCGAGTGACTCTGAGTAGCAAACCGGATACGTATAGTAGAGCAACCGTTTGGAATAGATCCAAGTGGAGCGTGGAAGCATCATTTACAATATGACATGGAGAATTGCAAAGCACACACGGATCTGAAAGGTTCAGACCCGTTGACTAAAACCCGTTGACTAAAACCTCTCTCACAAGCAAAACATGATCAAACCTCGTAACTCATTGAGTCTAAATCACATGATGATGTGAACTAGTTTACAGACACTAGTAAACTCTTGGGTGTTAGTCACATGGCGATGTGACCTATCAGTGTTAATCACATGACGATGTGAACTAGATTATTGACTCTAGTGCAAGTGGGAGACTGTTGGAAATATGCCCTAGAGGCAATAATAAATTAGTTATTATTATATTTCCTTGTTCATGATAATCGTTTATTATCCATGCTATAATTGTATTGATAGGAAACTCAGATACATGTGTGGATACATAGACAACACCATGTCCCTAGTAAGCCTCTAGTTGACTAGCTCGTTGATCAATAGATGGTTACAGTTTCCTGACCATGGGCATTGGATGTCGTTGATAACGGGATCACATCATTAGGAGAATGATGTGATGGACAAGACCCAATCCTAAGCCTAGCACAGATCGTGTAGTTCGTATGCTAAAGCTTTTCTAAAATGTCAAGTATCATTTCCTTAGACCATGAGATTGTGCAACTCCAGGATAACGTAGGAATGCTTTGGGTGTACCAATCGTCACAACGTAACTGGGTGACTATAAAGGTGCATTACAGGTATCTCCGAAAGTGTCTGTTGGGTTGGCACGAATCGAGACTGGGATTTGTCACTCCGTGTAAACGGAGAGGTATCTCTGGGCCCACTCGGTAGGACATCATCATAATGTGCACAATGTGACCAAGGGGTTGATCACGGGATGATGTGTTACGGAACGAGTAAAGAGACTTGCGGAAGCGAGATTGAACAAGGTATCGGGATACCGACGATCGAATCTCGGGCAAGTACAATACCGCTAGACAAAGGGAATTGTATACGGGATCGATTGAGTCCTTGACATCGTGGTTCATCCGATGAGATCATCGTGGAACATGTGGGAGCCAACATGGGTATCCAGATCCCGCTGTTGGTTATTGACCGGAGAACGTCTCGGTCATGTCTACATGTCTCCCGAACCCGTAGGGTCTACACATAAGGTTCGATGGACGCTTAGGGTTATAAAGGAAGTTTGTATGTGGTTACCGAATGTTGTTCGAGTCCGGATGAGATCCCGGACGTCACGAGGAGTTCCGGAATGGTCCGGAGGTAAAGATTTATATATGGAAAGTTGTTGTTCGGGTTAGGAAAAAGTTCGGGTTTTTTCGGTATTGTACCGAAGCTTCGGAAGGTTCGGAGGATTCCGGAGGGGTCCGGAGGTCCGGAAATTGTTCCACCACGTCCAATACAGTAGCATGGACTGTAGGGGGGCGCCCTAGCCATAATGGGCCAAGGGCACCAGCCCCCCCATGGCCCATGCGCATGGGAAGGGGAAAACCCTAAAGGGGGAGGCCTCCACTTGACTTGGGAGGCACTCCTCCCCTCTTGGCCGCCCCCCCCAAGTCCCATCTAGGGCTGGCCGCACCCCTTGGGGAGGGAAACCCTAATCGGGGCGCAGCCCCTCTTTCCCCTATATATACTTGAGGTTTTGGGCTGCCCAACACACATGAGTTCTCTCCCTCTTGGTGCAGCCTGCCTCTCCTCCTCCTCCTCTCCCTTGGTGCTTGGCGAAGCCTCTGGGATTGCCACGCTCCTCCATCACCACCATGCCGTTGTGTTGCTGCTGGATGGAGTCTTCCTCAACCTCTCCCTCTCTCCTTGCTGGATCAAGGCATGGGAGACGTCACCGGGCTGTACGTGTGTTGAACGCGGAGGTGCCGTCCGTTCGGCACTAGGATCTCCGGTGATTTGGATCACGACGAGTACGACTCCTTCAACCTCGTTCTCATGAATGCTTCCGCTTAGCAATCTACAAGGGTATGTACACTAGTGGAAAAACAGGCTTCCGTCCAGCCCCATAAGTCGCGAAGCTGTAGGAACCGCGACTAATGGGACCTTTAGTCGCGGTTCTGGAGGTGAACTGACCAAAGGCTGAGCCCAGGCGCTCGGTGGCCAGGCTGGTGCACGTGAGGGCTTTAGTCGCGGTTGGCCAGGACAACCGCGACTAAAGGCCTTTTCGGCACCTTTAGTCACTGATTTGCCGTGCCAACCGCAACTAAAGCCCCTCCCTATATATACCCATCCAGCAGCCAACACTTAGCCATTTGGAGCCATTCTCTTCACAAGTGGGTGTAGGTTTGCTTTTGGTTCCTCTTATGCACATAAGGTGTTTGATGAAATGCCCCAAGAGCATGAAACAAACATGACATGAAGTGTTGGAGCCACACTCTTGATCGCGGTTAGCAACTTGATGAACCTTTGATGTGTCAATATGCATGTGTGTAGTTCATTGTTTAATTTATATTGTTTGTTGCTTTTTAGTTTAACAAATGCATGATGGTTAATTATATATTTTATATTATAATAATGCAGATGAATCGGCAATGGTTGTCCGGTAACCGACTCTCCGGCGAGTTCACTACGGGTTTGAAAGATTTCCTCGTAGTGGCTAATGCGAACAAGCGGGGGGGTTTTGTTATCTGTCCATGTGTTATCTGTAAGAATGAGAAGGGTTACTCTTCCTCAAGAGTTGTTCACATGCATCTGCTTCAGTAGGGTTTCATGCCAAGCTATAATTGTTGGACCAAGCATGGAGAAAGAGGGGTTATAATGGAAGAAGATGAAGAAGGGGTTGATTTCATCGATGAAAGCTATCTTGCTCATTTCGGTGATACTTTCATGGAGGATGCTGAAGGTGAAGGGAAGGTGAAGAAGAGGCGCGTGATGATCCCGTTGATGATCTTGGTCGGACCATCGATGCACGGAGACGCTGGCTAAACCGAAAAGGAGAGGGAGAATTTGGATCGCATGTTAGAGGATCACAGAAGGCGCTGTACCCCGGATGCGATGATGGTCTAAAAAAGCTGGGCTGCACAATCGGATTTGCTGAAATGGAAGGCGAGGCAGGTGTAGCTGACTTCGGCATTTGAAAACTTGCTGAAAATGTTGAAGAATATGTTTCCAAAGGATAACGAGTTGCCCGCTTGATCACGTCTGAAGCAAAGAAGGTTGTCGCCCTCTAGGTTTAGAGGTTACGAAGATACATGCATGCATCAACGATCGCATCCTCTACCGCGGTGAATACGAGAATTTGAATGAATGCCGGTATACCTTTGCATTGCGTTATAAGATCGAGGCGATGACCACGGTAGCGATGTTGAGGGCGAAACCGGAAGAGGGTTCCCGCCAAGGTGATGTGGTATGCTCCTATAATACCACGGTTGAAACGTCTGTTCAGGAACAAAGAGCATGCCAAGTTGTTGCGATGGCACAAAGAGGACCGTAAGTCGGACGGGGAGTTGAGACACACCGCAGATGGAACGCAATGGAGAAAGATCGACAGATGGTTCAAAGATTTTGCGGTAGCGCAAGGAACATAAGATTTTCTCTAAATACGGATGGCATGAATCCTTTTGGCGAAGCGAGCTCCAGCCATAGCACTGGCCCGTGACTCTATGCATCTACAACCTTCCTCCTTGGTTGTGCATGAAGCGGAAGTTCATTATGATGCCGGTGCTCATCCAAGGTCGAAGCAACCCGGCAGCGACATCGATGTGTACCTAAGGCCATTAGTTGATGAACTTTTACAGCTGTGGGGTGGTGTCCGTGTGGGATGAGCACGGACAAGAGGAATTTGACCTCTGACGTTGCTTTTCGTAACCATCAACGATTGGCCTGCTCTTAGTAACCTTTCGGGACTGTCAAATAAGGGATACAATGCATGCACGCATACTGCTTACATGAGACTGAAAGTGTACATTTGCCAAATTGTAAGAAGAGCGTGTACCTTGGGCATCGTCGATTTCTTCCGAAAATTCATCGAAGAAAGAAAGGCAAGCATTACAACGGCAAGGCAGATCACCGGCGAAGCCTGCGAACTGCTTGGTGCTGAGGTATTTGATATGGTCAAGGATTTGAAAGTCATCTTTGGAAAGGGTCTGGCGGACAATCAGTTCGAAGGGAGCCGACGGGCACGCAGCCATGTGGAAGAAGAAATCTATATTCCGGGAGCTAGAATATTGGAAAGTCCTAGATGTCCGCTGCGCAATCGGCGTGATGCACGTTACGAAGAATATTTGCGTGAACCTCCTAAGCTTCTTGGGCGTGTATGGGAAGACAAATGATACAAAGGAAGCACGGCAGGACCAGCAACGTTTGAAAGACCACGATGACCGGCATCCGGAATGGTTTCAAGGTCGTGCCGACTACGCTCTCGACCAAAGAAGAGAAGGTCATCTTTTTGAATGCACGAGCAGTATGAAGGTTCCGTCTGGATTCTCGTCCAATATAAAGGGAATAATAAACATGGCGGAGAAAAAGTTCCAAAACCTGAAGTCTCCACGATCGCCACGTGATTATGGCGCAATTGCTTCCGATTGCTTTGAGGGGCTCCTGCCGGAAAATGTTCGAGTAGCCATTGTGAAGCTATGTGCATTCCTCAATGCAATCTCTCGAGAAGGTAATCAATCCGGAAGTTCTACCACAGTTCTGAGCGATGTGAT
This sequence comes from Aegilops bicornis, assembly GCA_021605145.1. Lineage (NCBI taxonomy): Eukaryota > Viridiplantae > Streptophyta > Magnoliopsida > Poales > Poaceae > Aegilops > Aegilops bicornis. The sequence goes on along the minus strand of CM038671.1, from coordinate 759,677,476 downwards.
CCAATGTCTTGTCAGTTTCGAGTTGGTGTTCCGCCATCCTTCTTCAATATTATGGCGCACCTCCTGGTTCACCTAGTCGAAGAGATTTTCGTTCTCGGTCTGTATTTCTACACAATATGTTCCCCTTGAGAGGTTCATGGGAGTATTAAAGAAATATGTTAAGTAACCGTGCTAGGCGGAAGGAAGCATCGCCAAGGGCTATGGAAATGAGGAGGTAATTGAGTTTTGTGTTGACTTTGTTCCTGACCTTAAGCCGATTGGTCTTCCTCGATCGCGGCACGAGGGGAGACTAAGTGGAAAAACACGATCGGAATGAAATCAACGATATGTATGGACGGACCATTCTCATTGAAGCACACCACCTTTATCTTGACCAATTCCAGCTTGGTGGCTCCGTGCTTTGAGAAACACAAGAATATTTTACGTTCGACAACCCGGGAAGCTGAATCCTGGATTAGGAAGGCCCACATGGAGACTTTCGGCAGTTGGTTGAGAAAACATTTAATGAATGACAATGATGTTGTAGATCAGCTGTACATGTTGGCCAAGACACCATCTTCGACTATAACGACTTTCCAAAGTGCGAGATAAATGGGAATACATTTTACACGATCGCCCAAGATAAAAGAGCACCAACCAAAACAGTGGTGTCCGCTTTGATGCAGCAACCGAGAATGGGCAAGAGGTCACATATTATGGTTACATAGAGGAGATATGGGAACTTGACTATGGACCCTCCTTTAAGGTCCCTTTGTTCCGGTGCAAATGGTTCAAGCTAACGGGATGTGGGGTAAAGGTTGACCAGCAATACGGAATGACAATGGTGGATTTCAACAATCTTGGTTACCTTGACGAACCATTCGTCCTAGCGAAAGATGTCGCTCAGGTTTTCTATGTGAAGGACATGAGTAGCAAACCGAGGAAGCGGAAAGATAAGAAAACGATCGATTACATCATGCGATGATCCAAAGCGCCACATTGTTCTTTTCGGGGAAAAGAAACATCGTGGGAGTGGAGGACAAGACAGACATGTCGAGAAGATTATAATATGTTTGCTGAAATTCCGCCCTTCAAAGTGAACACCGACCCAAGCATTAAGTTAAATGATGAGGATGCTCCATGGATACGGCACAATCGTAAGCAAGCGAGGACACAAGGGAAGAAATGATGTGTAATAATTTATTGTACCAAACTTTGTTGAATGGATCATGTGAATTATATTACCCGTGATGTGTTTGGTGTCCATTTTGAATGATTCGAGATACCACCGATGATACATGAAATTTGGAGTGATTTAGTCATACTCCTGCCTAGGCGTATAATATGCATACTACGTAGTCTTCATAGCCGCCGTCGTCGTTGTCTTGGTAGTCGCCGCCTTCTAAGTTGTCGCATGCCGCCGTCGTCATTTCTTTGTCCGCTGCTTTGTGATGTAGTCCATGACGCTCTGCAGAGTCCGGCCATACCACCATAGCCGACGGCCGGCCTCGTGGAAGTTCCTGTGAGGCAGACCGTCCTCCTCATACTGGCGGCGCCCTCTCACGCCGATTGATGAAGAAGGTGTCCCAAGTATGCCGGTTATCGGGATGCCGTGGGATTCATCCGCTGCTCGGCGTGAGGTCGAGGTAGTAGTGGTTCGTGATGGCTGCCCGGCTTGATACCACGAGGGACGGAGGGACCGGCACGCCCGGCTTAGGCTCCGGCCGGTGGGGCCTTGATAGCCGGTGGACAAGGGTAGTTCGAGGCGCAAAGCTCCTCCACCTGCTGGTAGGTTAGAGTGGAGTGCGGTGGAAGCCATGAGAGAGTGATGAGAGATTGTAGAGATGTGATAATGCTTGGCCAAGCCGGGCTACATATATGTAGTGAGAAATGGCGGGAAAAATGGGAGGCGGGAAAGACAGGGAGGCGGGAAGAAAGTGGCGGGAAGAAAGAGGCGGGAAGACAGGGAAGAAATGGCGGGAAAACACTAAACCTGCGGCCTTTAGTCGCGGTTGGGCGAAGCGACCAGCGACTAAAATAGCAACAATAAGTATTTTGTTGTAAGTAGAAACAAAATAAAATAAATACAGCAACAAAGAAAACAAAAAAGTGTTTTCAAATTTGAAAACTAATGGCACTAATGAAAGTTTATAATTTTTCTAAAACTAAAAGCAAAAAGAATTAAAAAATAAAGCAAAAAACAACAAAAAATAAATAATAATGCAGAAAACAAAACAAAAAATTGGAAAAAAATAGTGCCGCCCTCGGACCCCCACGGCTGAATACGACTAGAAACCCTACATGGGCCGAGATTCAGGCCTTGAGGAGGCCAAGTAGGCCACAGTACATAGCTAGTAATGATTAGGCCCGAAAGCTGCGGTTGAGAGGAGCTCGAGAGGGTGGGCGCGGCGCTTATAAACCACTCTCGAGCTCTCTCAACTAGCGAGGTGGGACTAAACTTTTAGGCGCTGAGGCAGCACAAGGCCTTTAGTCATGGTCGCCCGAGACCGGCCGCGACTAAAGGTGGGAACCTTTAGTCATGGGTCGCCCGAGACCAGCCGCGACTAAAGGTGAAGCGTGAGCATAAAAACCCGCCCAAAAAACCTTTAGTCGCGGTTGGGCAGGCGACTCGCGACTAAAGGGTACCTTTAGTCAAGGGCCTCGTAGCCCACCGCGACTAAAGGGGGGGCTATAAATACCACGCTCCGATCTATTCTCGTCTTCTCCGATCGGTTCGTCTCTGCCGCGCCCTCGACGCCGCCCGCCGTCGCCCTCGCCCCCGTCGCGCCGGACTGCCCGTCCCCGCCTCTCCTTCGTCGGTCCTCCCGCATCGCCGCCCTCTCCTTGGTGAGCTCCCCGCCGGGCCCGTCCGGCCGTCTCCCGCCCCCTCCGAACGCTGCGCCCGCCCGTCCCGTCGCCCGCGCCCGCCTCTGCATGGCGGCGCTGCGTCATGACTCCCTGACGTCCCGGTTGCGCTCGCCGGACCAGCCACTTCCCCTCCGCCCTGCCGCCCTGTTCCGGCCGGCGCCATCGCGGCCCTTGGCCGCCGGAGCTCGTGCCCGGCTCCCCCCCTCGCCCGGGCAGGCTACGGCCTCGGGCATGGGCACCACACCCGCTGCCCGCTAGCGCCGGCGCCCGTTAAGGCCCCCTGGCCCAATGACAATTGGGGCCCACGCCCCAGAAACGATTTAAAAAAAGGAGAGAAGAGAATTTAGAAAATAAATAAATAAATATATTAATTAATTAATCAGTTAATTAAATTAATTAACTTAATTAATTGTGTTTAGTAAACCTAATTAAATAACTAATATAACTAATCTGTTAATTAATCTAATTAACTTGGTTAATTAGTTAACAGACAATTTAATTAATTACATTAATTCTAAAATGATATAAAACTTTAAAAATTAATATAAAATAATCCGTAACTCGGATGAAAATACTTTGTACATGAAAGTTGCTCGAGCGATGAGGCGGATCCGGATACGCAGCCCGCTCGTCCGCTACACATCCCTAGCATAGCAAACACGTAACTTTCCCTCCGGTTCATCTGTCAAAACGCGAATCACCGGGATACTTTCCGGATGTTTCCCCTTCACGGTGCGACCCTCTGCGCGTTAGGGCACACCTAGCACCACGTATTGCCAGGTTACGCTTTGTGATGCTTTGATTGCTCTGTTATTTATTGTGTTCCCCCTCCGTTACTTCTTTCCGGTAGACCCCGAGACTGCCGGCGACCCCAAGTTCGACTACGGAGCACCCGTCTCGCGCTCTACCGCGACACCCTCTCCCACCCCATCCTCGCCCCCACCGTTTGCCACCGCCCATTCGCCACCCCCACCCCCCCCCCCCCCCGGCGTACCTTAATTAATTTGTTTTTACGAAATGTTTTAAGGTCTGACAAAATGGCGGGCGATAGAGCTGACCGATTATGGACAACTATGATCCGGACGGTGAAGCACATATGTTCGGCATCATAAACGGCGATATTCAATATGTGCCGACCGGAGAAGAAGAAGATGATATCTCTTCTTATCTGAACCTTGACGGTGAAGATGAAGGCGCCGTCAAGAAAGAAGATGCGAAGAAAGCGTCGATAAGCAGCGATCTTCAAATGGAAGTAGCAACCACCTCCGGCGCCGAGGTATATATATACATTGAGCCTACGGTGATACAAACTAACTGATTTGAATAAATATGTGTGTACTAACGCAGCGCGACTCTCTTTCTTATTTTAGCCCTCGGCGGATCGTCGAAACAATCGAGTGCGTCGTCAAAGCGTGGGCGCAACCAAGACGATGAAACAAGGAGAAACATGCACCATCGAGGTTGTCGACAAGGTGCAGCCGAGCGGCTGGAGCCCCGCAAGAACGCCACCAAGTTTGTCGACCAATGCGGAGCCATTGTTAGAGACAACGTCTCGATCACCGTCGAGGAGTGGAATGAGCCAAAGAAGGCACGAATTGATGGTTTCACTTTTGTCGATAAGAGAACAAAAAGATTGCTTCAAGAAGCTTATGGAACATTTCGTTCTACCTCCGGAATACAACAAATTCGATGAGGAGGGTAACAAGATTGAGGAAAACAAGGAGAGGAGGAGGCTAGTCAAACAGTTCGCTGTTCAGAAGATGGCCGGCGCATTAGGAAATTCAAGCAAAATCTAGCCCGTGACTTTGTCAAGCGAGAACAAGACTCCGGATTTCAAAGGACAATATGAGAAACTGAAACATGATTGGCCAGAATTTGTGAAGCAAAAGAAATCGGAGCAGTTCATTGAAATATCGAAAAAATAAGGAAAATGCGGCTAAGAAGGAGTACAATCATGTTATGGGGCCAGGAGGGTATCGCATTTTGGTGCCTAGGTTGGAGAAGATGGAGAAGCGAGATGAGGGCGCGAGGAATCCGTCCGAATGCGGAGGATGGGACCCAAGGGCCAAAAGCTGGTGAAATGCGGGCATGGGGGAACGCTGAACCGGAGAGAGGGGAGTGTGTTTACCGGGGCAAATTAATTAAACCCACCCAAGCCCTTATTGACGCAATGAAGGATGCTCAACGAGGGAAGATCAAGTTCAACAGAGAGAACGACGCTGACAAAAGCCCTCGGGAATCCTGAACACGGAGGGCGTGTACGAGGCATGGGGCACATTCCGTGGAAAATAGGGTTCCCCGAGCGATGACCCGTCTGATTCTGAAGCCGTAAGAGAAAGATGGATCGGGAATCAGATGTTGTGGCGCGGTTGGCATCGGAAATGGATGTGATGAAGAAAACCATGAGTGTACTAGTAGCGAAAGAGATGCAGCTCGGGTGCAGCATGAAGATCATCCAATGGATCTCGGAAGCCAGCAGCGGAGAAGCAGCGTGGCTTCCACGGAGGCCCCACCGGCTGGTGCAGATGCACCGACGATCGAAATTACTGCCGGAGCCTCCGGTGGTCGAAATTACTGCACCGGAGCCTGCGGTGGTCGAAATTACTGCACCGGAGCCTCCTCGCTACCCGTGGGCGATATAAAGGAGATGAAAGAATGTCATCTGTATTATCCTATCGGGAACATGTCCATGAAGGTAGCCATCGGCGGTGCTTTACCATGTTTACGGAGCACTCCACCACAACAACCCCATTCAAGATGGCTATGCTCGTGTCACGGTGGAGGACATAGTCCAAGGGTTTGAGGACCTGGATATTGACATTGCTACACACGAAGGGGAGAAAAGACTTGGAGATGTCAAGCGCCATTTCATTCTATGGCAAAAGAAGTTTATCAAGTTTCGCGAGGCGCCAAGGACAACAAGTCCACCCCTACGGTGGTGGTGGTGGCGGTGGCGGTGGTGGTGGTGGTGGTGGTGGTGGCGGTTCACCTACACCTCCGTGACGTCGGCCGACGCCGCCCCCGATCCACAATGTCCGGCGGGTGATCAGCCGCCGCCCCGATCCTCGTCCGTGGTGATCGACGCCGCCCCCAATCCACCTCCGACAAAGAAGCGAAGCAGTCCTGGATTATTAACCCGGACCCTTATGTACCTAAGACCACAAAGGTACCGGAGCCATCATCAAGCCTCTCCCCACAAGGCCTTGGGAACGTAGTGCCGAGGAAGTCGGCTGACGCGGCTGCTCATTATGAGAAATGGAAGGCGGACTGCAAGAAGAAAAGAGAGCCCGAGCCCAAGCGGTATATTACGATGAGCAAAAGAAGTGGGCTAAGTCATTTTTGAGCACACCGTCCCAAGCCGTGAAGAATCTGCCTAACGACTATGCACGTGAACTTCGCAGGCAGGCACTCATGTTCAACGAGAACAAAGAGCGGGAGAAGGCCGAAAGTAAAATAAGCGGGAAACAAGTTGCCCAGCTCGGGAACAAAGTAAACAATCGATTGCCCCACTTATAGTGGAAGCCCGGATGCCCCGAGATCATACAAGCTGCGACAGCACATGGATTGACTGTAACGAGTGCCGAGAACAAGCGGCCAACTTAGGTATTACTCTTCGTGAACTGTTAGGCCTTGATGAGGCGCCCGATGAAGGAGGTAGTAATTACATATGTCAAGAATGGGCCTCTCGTCGAGCCTGCGCAGAAAATGATCTACGACCAAATGAAAGGTCTGCTGAATTGGTACAAGGGTTACATAAAAAATAAAACGCCAAAGAATATATTTATGCGGAAGTTAGACATGAGCATCACTTCAAACATTACTATGTACAAATTGCCTTTGAGTGAATTGTTCCAGCTTTTCAATCTGCGCGAGCTCGACAAATCTATCATCGGTTGCTACGTTACGTAAGTGATTTATTAATTTCTACCCCATCTCGTTCATATTGCCTGCACTATATATATGTCCTAACTATATTGTTGTGTCCGCTATTATACATGCAGAATGAAGATTAAGGAATGCAGAGTAAGGAACATCCATGATGTTGGGTTCATTGACCCACACATCGTTAATGGACATGTGTTGGGCGTCACCCCGCCGACGTGGAGGCAGACACTGTGGCAGTTTCTTACAAAGCAGGAACTCAAAAGTGATATTCTATTTCCTTACCATTTTGGGTGAGTGTTTCTGTCTTGAGCACATTAATTCTCTTTTGTTTACTCCATGCATGGTATGTGGCGGCTAATCGATGAGTTATGCATGACGTACTGTGCATGTATCGTGTCCGCAGGTTCCACGGGATTCTGCTAGTAATTAAAGTTAACACCTCAGAATGTCTCGTCCACGACTCTCTGAATATGGATCCAAAGCTTTGGGCCGACATGAGAAGAATGCTGCAGAAGTAATTATTTTCATTCATTTGCGCTCTATATCGATCGGCCTATTTCGTTCATTTCCTAATATCAAGTAACTAATAACTCTCTTGTTCACTTAATTTTCTTTGCCTCGTAGGGTTTGGAGACGGTTCGTAGATACAAAGGTCGGTGAATTCAAAAAGAGCTAGAATTCAAAATGTTAAAGCCTAAGAATGCTGGGGGATATTCAGCCACCGGAGACCAATCTATGTGGATACTATGTTCGTGAGAGGATCCGAGATACACCTCTGAGCGGGTTCCGAGTGATACCAATGCTCGGAGGAATAACCTCCGGATGATGCTTAGTCTAGAAGCTCGCTTCCGACCACTTCAAGAGGAACTAGCTGGATGGTTCAGCAGGGAAGTCCTCCATCCTAAAGGAGAACACTATTACGAGGACGTAGAACTTTATATGGATTAAATCATGTATGGAAACTTGTTCAAAATTGTATATGGTCATCCGATGATATTGAATATATATTGTATATTCCTCTTGAATTCTTTTGGTTCTAATTTCAAATTTATTTGAGATTGTACATTCATATGCATGTATGTAGTACCGTAGAATATATGAAACTCCTTCAAAATTAAAATAAAGCACAAAAGAAATAAAACAATACAAATTAAACAGAAAACAGGTTTAGGGGGGTGGCTAAAACCCTAAACCTGTGGCGGCTTTTAGTCGCGGTTGGCGGAAGAACCGCGACTAAAGGTCCTCCGCCTGACGGCCGCCTTTGGCGCCCACGTGGACGGGCCGTTAGTCGCGGTTCTTAAGCAGCCGCGACTAAAGGTGGGGGGCTTTAGTCACGCTTATTTGGTCGCGGTTGCGCAACCGCGACTAATGGCAGTTGCGAACCGCGACCAAAGGCCTTTTTTCCACCAGTGGTAGATGCACTCTCTTCCCCTCGTTGCTGGTTTCTTCATAGATAGATCTTGGTGACACGTAGGAAAATTTTGAATTTATGCTACATTCCCCAACAGAATATCACTGAACTTGACACCAACGTCCGTCACCTGCCTCTGGCATCACCACAACAGCCACCGAAGCCACCGAAGAAAAGAATGGTGAATCACCTCCTCACCCGAGCTCGGCGCAGCTCCATCGCTGATATGCAGCTTTGGGAACCTCCAAGATGGCTCACCAAAAATGAAGCCTTTGCCGTTGAACGAATCAGACCGGGCAATACCACAGACACGCCATCGAACACCGGGACCTCCAAGATGACGCATCTGAGAGACGTAAAAAAGATCAAGCTGGGACAACGACTTGCACGTCCATTAATTTGACGCTCACCAGGAAGCGGCAGTCGTGGAGGCGCATTTGCTGGCGATCGCGGAGGAGAACATTGTCAACTACGCCTCGTACACGCCCCTGACGAACCATCAGCCTGCCCTGTGGGAATACGACGACGCCAGCGCCACCATTTCCCTCGGGGACCTCGAGCTGGTCCGTCTCCCGTGTTCTACTCTTCCTCGCTAGAGGCCGCACCTTCACTCATCAGTCTATCATCGGTGCTTATGGAGACGGCGGAAGGAGGACGACACAGGCTTGGACGCCGGCCACCGCCGCATGATAGGTTTAGGGACGGATTTTTTTTGTAAATGTTCGAAATGTAGTTAAATCCGCCATGTTTGTATGAAATTCAGCCATGTTTGCATGAATTTCATCTGGTTTGAAATGTATACATCCAGTGTTGAATGTCGACCTCTCGCATTCTTGTCCGCGGACTGGTCTCCCCCTGCCCACGAACGGAATGCGGGAGTAAATTTACAGGTTGTGGTTTGAGATGCCCTAATCAATGCCAGTCGAAAGCTCGTTTTGGCCATCGCTAGCTGGATCCAGTCTAGTCCACGTACGTCTGCTCGATCCAATCTCTCGACGACATACACGCACGCGTCCTTTCTTTCTATTTTTCCTTTTTTTTCTCCCGTTCAGGCGCGTCTGGCCTTGTACCCCGCGACGCGTGTGTGCACGTACGTACGCTGCTTCTCTTCTCCATCGAGAGAGATCGCATCCAATCCAAGCAACAAAACAGGGATCTAGACCTAGCTAGCCGTGAAGCCCAGGCGCAGCCATGCAACCAAGATCGATCGCCAAGCGACGTGCGGTGGATGCCGCCGACGTGCTCCCGGACGACCTCCTGCACGAGATCTTCGCGCGGCTGGCGCCGGGCCTCCTCGAGCTCATCCGCTGCGCGGGCACGTGCGCGCGCTGGTTCCGGCTCATCACCCGCCCGGCTTTCCTCCGGCGCATCGGCATCTCGCCGGAGAACACACGCCACCGGTCCTCCTTCCTCATTGGTGCCTTCTTCGGACCGGAAGCGATACCCGTGCACCTGAACGCGCCCAGGAAAAGGATATCCGACTCGCCTCCGCGATTCTTCAGGCTATGTGCGCAGCAGACCGGCGGCCAGCGTCTCACCTTCACCTCGTTCATCCACAAGAACAATGGAACCTTCAACTACGCAAAGCCCCTGGTGTCGCGCCGCGGCCTTCTCCTCGTGCGCCGCCGCATGCCCCGTGACTGGGAGAAGATCCATCTGGCCGTGTGCCACCCCTTGTTGGGCGCTCGGAGCACGCGTCTCCTCCCACCACCTCCGCAGGATTTGGGCACCATGGGCGTTTGGTACGATATGACCGGCTATGCCCTTGTTACGGCGGCAGACCACCGCGCCGCCGGTGATCTAGACCACCGCATGCAGCCACTGTTCCAAGTGCTTTTCAGCACTGTATGCTTTAAAAAAAAAACGGGTGTACGCCTTCTCTTACTCCTCTGCCACGAATAGTTGGAGTGCACCTATCAAGTGCTCCCAAACTTTCGGCCTCACTAGGTCTGGGCCGTTGGCTGGCGTGGTCAGCGGCAGCATCGTGCATTGGTTGTACACAAATAATATAAACTTCTACACTCTCAACATATCCGCTGACGCAACGCACGTGTCCTTAACCGAGATCCCTATTCAAGTCAAAAGTGGCTTGCCGCCGTTCCCGTGCATCGTCGGGGAAGGAAAGCTCTCATTTGTTAATACAAGCACCGACTATGCCTTAGAACTTTTTTTTTTCGAAACGGAGGCAAAAGCTTTGCCTCATGTATTAATTAAGGAGAGAATAGAATTTTTTTCTTTACAACACACACCCTTTGCGCGACATGGCAATTATCATAGTGCTTTGGATCAAGCGAGAACAAGACAATGATCATAGTGCTGAAGGTAAGGAAGGATGGGTGCAGTCCGAGCTGATGCCCCTAGAGGTCAAGGGAATTGAAATCTTGTCCTTCGCAGAGAGGTCATGTGTGATACTCATGGTGCAGAAAGAGTGTCCTACCATATTCAGTCTTGACCTCGTGACCAAGAAAATACAGCCGTTGATAAGGGAAAACCGTAAAATGGCCATGTTTTATTCATATAACGGCGCTGAAATGTGGAGGTGCAAGAACCATGTGCTCTACGAGATTGATTGGCCGTCATACCTATTTCACCTCTCGGCTGGAAGCTAAGACATGCAATAGAAATAGGATGAGAGAGTTGAACACATGATATTATTGTGTATTAATGAATGAATGGTTGTTGATGGTGTTCTATTGATCAGAAAATAAAACATAGTGTAATACTATTTTGTGGTAGTTTTGTTATTTTGTCAATACTTTTTGCCATTCAATAACTATGAGCTATAACACAAATAACAATTTTTTCTATCACCAACTTTCGGTCATCAACGAACAAATTGTGCAACAACATGCCACTTCTTTCACACACTTTGATAGCCAATCATGGTTTTAACTAGATGATACCTCAGCGCATTGCCGCAGGAATTTAGTGTTCATTTTCTGAGTAGCATTTATGTAGGAAAGACGATAACAATTTGAATCAATAATATGAGATTTTATATAAAGGTAAAAATAAGCAACAATATGTTAGATTTCATATATCGGTAATGATTCAAATTTAGTGATGTGTAAATATCCATTGTACGACTGAATAAACCATATTCTTAGAAGTATCTGTTTGATGTTGTTTGTAGGTTATCTTCTTTGATTACAGCGACCTAGATATATCACTAGTAGAAAACAGGGCATTTGTCCTGGTTCGTAAGGGCCTTTAGTCCCGGTTCTTGAACTGGGACTAAAAGGTCGTTACTAATGCCTCCCACCTTTAGTCCCGGTTCTTACACGAACCGGGACAGATGGGCATCCACGTGGTCGCTGCAGGCAGCCCAGGCAGGGGGGCCTTTGGTCCCGGTTGGTGACATAAACCGGGACCAAAAGACTTCCACGCGTCAGCATTTCAGTGGCTGGTGTTTTTGTTTTTTATTTTGAAAGGGGGGGTTTAGGGGGTTTTGGGAGGTTAATTTAGGTGTTTGTGTTAGCTAGCTAATTAATAAAGAGAATTGTCCTCTCTTATCTCCGTGCTTGGTCGACACGACGTACTATATATATACGTATACAGAGGACTATACACTCTAGCTAGCTAGTAAGCAAATGAAGGAAACAGAAGATCGTCATGAACATATATGCATACAGAGAGAAGTGATATCGACCACCTCTCCTTCTCTAAGAGATTGGTCGAACAACAAGTTCTCGTATATCTATCCGACGCTACTGGCTACATATATACAATATAATTATCTCTTACAATATAATCTTCTAATTCCAAACAAACTAAGGGTCCACATGGTATTCTCCGTCTTTAGCGATTACGTGGTCAAGAAAGAATGCCGCCAATTCCTCTTGAATTGCTCGCATACGATCTGGTGGTAGTAGTTCATCCCGCATCTGAAACATCTAAGTTGAAGAAGGGGGTCAATACATATATATGAATAAATGAAACTGAACACAAATGATGATAATAAAATAAAATTGTGAATATTATTATTTACGCACTTCATATTGTTTGTCAGAGTAGCCCCGCTCACAGGTCGTATGACGGATGGACTCGCAAATGTAGTATCCACAGTAATCATTCCCTTGTTCCGGCTACAACCACTTTACAAGGAATAGAGGTCAATCAAACTGATAATTAGCAAGCATGCTAAATGGTATTGATAAAACTAGCGCTTGAATCACTAGGAGAAGCATGGAACATGCTACTATAGTACTTACTTTCGGGTATCTAAATTGCAGCTTCTTCGGCAGTCCCGGAGTTTTTGAGGTGAATTTTTCCCAAACCCTGCGGACAAAGAAAACAATTACTTGATATCACGAAATGAACAAAGTTGCCGATATGGTGCGATAATGATCGGTTTAACTTACTTCTCTAGAATTTCAGTCAAGTCCGCATACTCCGTGGGATCTTTTCGTCTCGAGTCTAAGACGGTTACTTGTCCCTGATCAAGCTTAATCTCTAGCAGAATATAGTGGAACCTGCGCAAGCATGCATAACTCATCAATTACATTACTACAACCTCGACTAATAAGGGATGCACAAGACAATAACACTCACTTGACTTCGTAAGGGAAGAGTATTATAGATTTGTTTTGATTTAATAGAAACGAATTGTAGCAGCTTGGCCCCGGTATCTTTGGCATGAGATTTAACCATAAATACATCTATGAGATTTGTGTTAATGAACCCAATATCACCGACTTGTCTTTTCTTCAATTCGGCGATCTTCAATCTGCATAATTAATATAGTGAGGATAATTAAAAATACATGCAATGAAAGAGCTGACCTATATATAAAGACTTAATTAATGACAAAAGTAGTACTACTTACAGGCAGTAGCAAGTGACCGTTAATTTAGCGAGGGCCTTTAGATTGAAAAACGCGAAGAACTCCTCAAATGGAACATTCAATTGTTCAATTCCAACGAGATCATGCTCCTCTCTAACTCTCAGCGTCAAAATATTCCTCCCCTCAGACTCTCTACAGGTTTTCATGTACCAATTATGGAATCTGAACATCATCGTTGTTAGAGATCTTTCATCTTTGACGAGAGGCTTCCCATACACGTATCTGTGTTCGTCCGCCTCCAAGAAATCATAATGTACATCGTCGGGCAGGTAATCTGCAGGATTGTTATAACCCGGCACCATCCCGCCCGGATCATTAGAGACGCTATCTTCGGACACCTGGAGCGGGGGGGGCGATTGGTTCGCTTGTTCGCCGAGCTGGGCAATTTTTTTCCCAGCTCGTCGTTCTGCTAACCTTTGATCAGCTACAGTACTTCCAGACCGCTTTGCTTGGACAAATGACTTTTCAAGGATGCGCTCATAGTTGCCTTTCGGCGGAGACTTTGCTGGTTTCCTCAGGGCAGCCAGAGTACGCTTCAGTTTCACCGGATCTATCTTCTCCTCCGGAGGTGGATGTCTCTGCGCTTTCAACCCTTCAAACAAGTCCTTCACTTTGGTCCGCACGATCTTCTTGTTTTCCTCCATGGTCATCTCGTACGGTAACTTCTCTAGAGGCTTGAGAGGTGGACCCGTGTCAGATTGCCTCCCGCCTGGGTCATCTGCTAGACGCCGGAGCAGACGGAGCGGCTGCGGCTATCTTCTTTCGTGCTTGCTTACGAGGCGGAGGAGAAGGACTACGACGTGCCGGAGAAGCCGGGGCGACGGCGGGTCTCTTCCGCCCTTGCTGGCGAGGCAGAGAAGGAGGAGGCTGCTGGCTGCTCGGGCGCGCCGACGCATGCGGAGACGGAGGCGGAGTGCCGCCACGCGCCGGAGAAGGAGGCCGACTGCCCTGATCGTCACTTGCCGGAGGAGGAGGCGGTGTGCCCTGACTCGCCGGTGGAGGAGGAGGAGGTGTCCAGTTCGGAAGGTTGATGAGCTCCTTCCGCCATAGGCATGGAGTATTCAGAGCGTAACCCACCGAGTCTCCCCTTCCTTTGGTAGGGTGGTCACCGGAGGTCCTCAAATCCCTCCGTTATTTCGGCCCACCGTCACCCTAGCATATCCTTCTGGAATCGGACGACAGTGAAAAGTTGCGCTGGGTTCAGAAGGTCGAACTTGGCCGACAGCCACCTTGACTTTTAAGTTCTGCCATTGCGCCATAAGGTGGCAATTTTGAGCCTCCGTGATAAAATCCACGGGGTAGCTAGCAGGAGCTGTCAAGACATGCTCCGGCTGAAGCAGCTTGGTGGAAGCCACGCTGCTTCTCCGCTGAGATGGCGGGGTAGCTTCGGGGGAAGCTTCGGCAGGTCGTTTGCTGCAATCTGCTTCTTCTCGTTCCTCTAGCCCTTGTACCCTTGCATGCAGCGCCTGCAGTTGGCTATGCTCCACTTTCTTCCTTCTCTCCTGGGTTTTGTAAGCCCCTGCGTCCGAAAAACCAACCTTCCACGGAATGGAGTCTGGCGTGCCTCGTGTCCGTCCAGGGTGCTCATGATTGCCGAGGGCCATTGTGAGCTTGTCGTTCTCCCTGTCTGGAACGAACGTCCCTTGCTGCGCTGCATTGATACAAAGGTCAAGCCTCTTGACCGGTATTTTCGGTTGCTCGTCCGTCCAATGGCACTTCCTCGATCTGAGGTCCAAGGTTCCGCCAGCCCCGAAGAACCAAGTCCGGCAACGGTCTGGCCAGTTCATTGTCTCTGGTTCGATCTCTTTATCAAGCAGATAATTCTCAGCCTTGGCCCACTAAGGCCGGGCTTTGAGGTAGCCACCTGAACCCGTGCGATGGTGAAACTTCTTCTTCGCAGCATATTGCTTGTTTGTCGCCGACATCTTCTTACTCTTTTCCGATGTCTTGTGGGCCACAAATGAGGGCCAGTGATCTCTGATCTTCTCATATTTGCCGATGAATTCTGGTGTCTCTTCTTTGTCGACAAACTTTTTCAGATCTTTCGTCCACCTCCTGAATAGGCCTGCCATCTTCTTAAGAGCAAAAGACTTGATTAATTGCTCTATAACTGGCTTCTCCGGATCCTCCTCTGGCGGTAGGGTGAAATTTACCTCCAGCTCGGTCCAAAGATCATCTTTCTGCATATCATTGACATAAGACACCTCAGGGTCTTCGTTCTTAGGCTTATACCATTGGTGGATGCTGATCGGGATCCTGTCCCTAACAAGAACCCCACACTGAGCAGTAAATGCGTTCTTTGTCTGGATGGGTTCAATCGGTTCGCCGTCGCCCTCGATTGATGTGATCTCAAACCTTTCATCCGAGCTCAACTTTTTCTTCGGGCCTCGTCTCCTTACCGAAGTTGTGCTCGATCCGGAGGGCTAGAAAAAAGAAGAAAGACGAGAGTTAATTAATATGTGTACATATACCAAAACAATGAATGCATCAATTAGCTAGTCAGCACAGGCTTAACTAATATGTATACCTGGCCAGACTTGGTTCGGTCACCAGAGCCGTCATCGCGGTCTCCTTCTTGCACCGTCATTGGGTCACCGGAGCCATCCTCAAGGTCTCCTTCTTGCACCGTCATTGGGTCACCAGAGCCATCATAATCATAGCCTGCTTGTTCACCCTGTCCTTCCAGACCATCGGTGTCGTTCAGAAACGAGAAGACGGCATCACTTCCTTGTGCGATTATGTCCCCCAACAACGCTTCTTGTGCTTCGTCTCGGGGGGTGTCCATAGTTTCTACAAATATTTACAACATGGCAATTATTATTCAAACATGACAGATGGATATATTATCTAGTGGCAAATGTAGAACTAGCTAGCTAATCATAGTAAGGAATCATATTAATTGGTGGCCTCGTATTTGCTTCTCTAGCTAGGGTTTGGGGTGGCCTCGAGAACGCTTCAAGGAGGGGGTAATATCGACAACAATGAGATACATACACGGGAAAATAATGTTATCGGGGAGGGGGTATATCGACCCCCCCCATGTGTTGAAGTTATCGGGAGGGGTTTATATCGACAACGATGACATACGTACATGGGAAAATAATATTATCGGGGAGGGGGTATATCGGCCCCCCCATGTGTTGAAGTTATCGGGAGGGGTATATCAACCCCCTCTCGTGTTGAAGTTATCGGGAGGGGGTATATCGATCCCCCCCCCCCCACGTGTTGAAGTTATCGGGAGTTTATATCGACACGACATACGTACACGAAAATAATATTATCGGGGACGGGGTATATCGACCCCCCCTCCCCATGTGTTGAAGTTATCGACGACGACATACCCGATAAAACATAAGAAAACGAAGAAGAAATAAAAAGAGAAGAAGAAAAAAGGAATAGAGGAAAAGATCGAAGAAAAAAAGAAAAAAAGAGGAGAAGAAGAAAGGAATAGAGGAGAAGAAGAAAAAATAGAATATATTTTTTCTTCGTCTCGTCTGGTCCTTTCTTCGTCTCCTCTTCTTCTTTTTTCTCTTCTTATTTATTTCTCCTCTTCTCCTTCTTTCTTCCTCTTCTTATTTTCCTTTTTCCTCTCATTCTTTTAGTATTGCTTGTTTTTTTAAATGTTCAAATAAAAAATTTTGAAAAAAGTAAAGGTTTTGCCTAATGCATTGTTCATATTTCACAACATATATGCATACAAAAAAAGCATACATACATACATATATACATACAAAAAAGCATACATACATACATATATACAAAAAAAGCATACATACTTTCCTAGCTAGCAAAAAAAGCATACATACATACAAAAAAAGCATAGTTACATACATACATACATACATATATATTTTTTTGCGGCAGGGGGCAGGGCAGGGGCGTGGCGGCTCACTATGGGCGGCGTCGGCGACGGCGAGGTCGGGGCCGGCCTGAGGCAGAGGCGGTGGCGCGCGGGGCAGGGGACGGCATCAGGGCGCGCGGGCTCGGGACGACGTCGGCGACGGCGACGGCGAGGCACGGGCGACGGCGACGGTCTTGATCGGGCGAGGCGATGGCGAGGCGGCGCGTGGCAGCGGGACGGCGTCGATCTGGGCAACTGGCGGCGTCGATGAGCTCGGCATCGCTGGGCGGGCGGGGCAAGCGGCGATGAGTTCATCAAATTTTCCTAAGTGCTACTTATGTACCCAGGCCTTTGGTCCCGGTTCGTCACACCAAGGGACCAATGCTACTAGTCGGTTGGTGGCACCAACCGGGACCACAGGACAATTTTTGGTAGCCCAAAGGGCGGGAAGCGGCGGCCTTTGGTCCCGGTTGATGGCACCAACCGGGACTAAAGGAGGGCATTGATACCGGTTTTCACCAACCGGTACAATGCCTTCCTTTAGTCCCGGTTGGTGCCACCAACCGGGACCAAAGGCCTTGCGCTACCTGCGGCCAAAAGTTTAGTCCCACCTCGCTAGTTGAGAGGGCCTCGGAGTGGTTTATAAGCCCCACTGTGGCTACCCTCTCGAGCTCCTCTCAAATGCAGGCTTACGGGCCTAATATCACCTTTGTCTTTGCTGTGGGCCTATTGGGCCTTCCGCTGGCTGAATCTGGCCCGAGGTTGGGTTTCTAGTCGTATTCAGGTAGTGGTGGGCCAATAGGTAGCATTTTTTTATTTTTTCCAGTTTTTTGTTTTATTTTTGCATTATTTATTTTCTTTTATTTTTGCTTTATTTTTTAATTCTTTTTGCTTTTAGTTTTAGAAAAATTATAAACTTTACATTAGTGCCATTAGTTTTCAAATTTGAAAACACTTTTTTTGTTTTTTGTTTTCTTTGTTGCTTTATTTATTTTATTTTGTTTCTACTTAGAACAAAATACTTATTGTTGCTATTTTTATTTTGTTTCCAGTTTTTTGTTTTGTTTTCTGCATTTTTTATTTTGTTTCCATATGTCCACTATGTAACCATAATATGTGTCCTTTCCCTCTCGGTGGCTGCATCAAAGCGGACATCCATTGCAGTTCATCTGCGTGCATTATATATAATTAAGTGTGTCAAAAATCATTATAGAACATCATGAATAGATAATTAAGTGACCAAATTAATAGAAGTTCATCATCACGTTAAAACCAAAGTACATACATAGTTCTCATCTAATAACATAAAGCTCTGCAGAGCATCTAAATTAATTAAACCATACATTGAAACTATGTAAAACATTTCAACACGAAAACAAATATGATCATAATCACAACCAAGGTAACAACTGATCCAACGACATAATGATACCAAGCCTCGGTATAAATGGCATATTTTCTAATCTTTCTAATCTTCAAGCGCATTGCATCCATCTTGATCTTGTGATCATCGACGACATCCGCAACATGCAACTCCAATATCATCTTCTCCTCCTCAATATTTCTTATTTTTTCCTTCAAGAAATTGTTTTCTTCTTCAACTAAATTTAACCTCTCGACAATAGGGTTGGTTGGAATTTCTGGTTCAACAACCTCCTAGATAAATAAAATCTATGTCACGTTGGTCGGAATAATTTTCATAAACAATAAATGAACTAATAGTTATGAAAAGATAATATATACCACATCCGAATCATAGACAAGACGAGGGCCGGCGGGGGCGGATACCAAAACCACCGCACTACATAAGATGCAATAATAAAAGTAAGAAAATAATACAAGTATCTATCTAAACATACAAGTAAGAATAATTTTCCTTTCAGAAAGAAGATAAGAACAAGAGGCTCACCACGGTGGTGCCGGTGATGAGATCGGCGCGGGCGATCGACGGTGGTGAAGACGGAGATGGGACGTGACAGACCGCTAAACCTAGACAAATATTGAGGAAAATGGAGTTTTGAGGTCGAGCTTGGAGAGGAGAAAGTTAAGTAGTGTGGCTCGGGCATTCCATCGAACACCTCATGTGCATAGGAGGTGATCTAGAGCACCACAAAGTTCTCCATCGGCCGGGCAGACAAACAGAGCAGTGAAGTGCTGCTTTCATGAGCCGAGGGGTATATCTGAGCAATTCATTGATCCGGTTAGGTAGCGCGAACCGGACTAAGCGACCTTTGGTCGGTTCAATCCACCAACCGGGATCAATGGTGGGAAGCGAGGCGAGGCCCGTTGGTCCCGGTTCGTCCCACCAACCGGGACCAAAAGATCCAGACGAACCGGGACCAATGGCCCACGTGGCCCGGCCCTCGGCTCACGAACCGGGTCCAATGCCGATGGGTCCGGTTACAGATTGAGCAAGGACTAATGGGCTGACCCGGCTGGACCATCGCCTTTTCTACTAGTGTATGGTGTAGGAGCACCAACCCAATCGATCCACCCTTCATCGAATCGCACTCCAACTCCGTCGTGCCCTCACACGGTTGGAGAGGCGGTGGCGAGGTGGGCCAGTAGCGAGGACGAGAGAGATCACATGCGCGTGCCAGGACCTGCAATTGGTTCTAGCCCAGCCAGGCAACCAAGATAGATGGCCTCTCTAATCTATATATGCTTATTGTGTCCTGTTTCGATGTTTGTACCTTAACTGTTCATCATCAAATCAAATAAAATCCTCTAGGTCCTACCACATGACATGTGTGGTCAGCTATCTTAAGTTAAGTTATGACAAGTATTTGTGGAAGAAGAAGAAGAAAAAGGAGGAGAAATCCTCTAGGTCCTTGGGGACTGCTCGTATGTGCGTAATGGTGACCTCACCACAAGTGCATATCTTTCCCTAATAATAAAGCACGGGTTGAAGCACGGGTTGAAGTCTGTCGAGTTCACCGTCGCTCCCTTTTTGCAGAAAACCCCGTCTGGTTTCACGTAATCAACCCGCAGTCCGTATGTAAAAAAACGATTCGCTGGATAATCGATCCCCAATTTCTCCTCTGCGCCGCACGCACGAGAGATGCCCTCCCACCCGATTCCACACCCACGGGAGACCGCCCGCCGCCGCGGAGGGCCACACCGGCGATCTCCCCTCACCCCACATGCCTCCTCTTTCCTCTCCATTCTCCTTCTATCTCCGCCCCTTGTTCATCCGCGACGGCCTGAGCTCACCACGATCCATGGCCCTCTCCTTCTGTCAGCATCGGTACATCGCGGGTCGTCCGTGGCGCTCGACCTCCTCGTTCCCCGCCGCCCATACTGCACTGCGCACGCGCGCCTCCTGATCCATGGTCGCCTTTTGCCGAGCTGCGGGATCGATGTTGGGCGCCATGACCAGCCTCTTGCGCAGCTCATCCATGACGTTGGGGCTTCTGTAGAGAAGAAACGAGGGAGGGAGATGAGCAGAGAGGGGAGGAGGAAAAACAGAGGAAGGAGGGGGAGAGCAAGGGAAGAAAAGAGCAGAGAGAAGGGGCGGCGCCGCTCCGGCGAGCTACGGCTGGGGTCCTCGGTGGCTGCCTGCTGCGTGGTTGTGTCGTTGAAGCTCACATGCTGGAATGTTTATGCACAACTGAAGTTGGCACATTCAGTTCTGCATATATCGAACAGCCTTCAAAACTTCTGAAAGCAAAGAGCTGGAGAACCATCCTCTAGACTCTCCTGTATCCCCACGGATTACTTTGCTTCCAAACTTCTGGTAAACACAGCAGCTTCCAATGCAATTTCACTTGCCAGATGTTGTTATTCAGGTTGTCATCATACTATATCAGCTTCAAAGTTTATTTTTAATCTCATGTAGTCAATATCTGAGCCTGAACACTCAAAGTACTACAGGAGGAGGATTTCCGTAGTACCCCTGGGCTGGAATAGAATTCCTTGATTTGACGTCAAGCATTGGCAACTGCAGAATACATTATCTCGAGGTACAATCACACTTGATTCTCAAACAATCATTGATTCATGAATTGCAGCAGGGTGACACTACAGGAATCAGCTTCTTTGCCGTTTGCCATAGCCGGACGGCAAAGTCATGGATGGCGGACGACAAAGGCCTTTGCCGCCCGCTAGCAGACGGCAAAATGTCCGGCCGAACGAGTGTCGGCAAAGGCCTTCTTTTCCGTCTGCTTCACAGAAGCGGACGGCAAAGGGTTGTGCCATCCATCATCATAGCCAAGCAGACGGAAAAGGTTTTGGATGGCAGTGGAGTGGGGTGAGAGCCGTTAGGGTTAACGACGTGTTCTTTCCCGTCCGCTAGCAGACGGCAAAGAGCTCAGCTGGACCAGTGATGAGAAGCTACCACCTGGCCAGCTATGCCGTCAGCCAGCGGACGACAAAGAGCTTTGAATCTTTGCCGTCCGCTGTCAGACGGCATAGCTGGCCCTGTTTGCCAGTCCTATTTGGCCTCTTTGCCGTCTGCTGGCAGACGGCAAAGTGACCAAATAGGCAGCCCAGTGTTCCCAGTTTGTACAGGAAGCTGCCACGTGGCCTCTTTGTCGTCTGCTAGCAGACGGCAAAGAGGCTATATATCCCCTATTTTTTAATCCATTTAATTTGGCAACATATAACATATATACATACATACATATAACTCCAACATATCCAACAATATAAGAGGATGTCCAACAACATATTTCATCAAATCCAACATATCCATATATATACATATATATCCGTAAACAAGTTTCCAACAACATATCCATATAGACATATGTACATATCCAACAAGTTTTCATAAACAACAAGGAAGCAAGAGAAGAATAGGACACTCAATCAATGCAAGCTTCTTCATCGATCTAAAGCAAATCTGCAAATTGGGAAACATGAAAGTTAGAACACAAGAAGAAAAAGAAGAAGAAGAAGACTAGCTAGAAGAAAAGGAAGAGGAGGAAAAGAAGAAGAAGTTCTTCTTCTTCTTCAGAGCCTCCTCCATTTTGTCTGCAAAATGACCGTGAGGTCAGAATTAGGAAGGGACAGAAAAATAAAAACAGTCGTCAAGATCTCACCAGCCATACCTTTTGCTTCGTCTCTCGCCTTTTGCAAGTTCTCCATGGATCGAGTGAGCAAGCCGTCCTCTTTGGAGGTGGTCCCGGAGGAGAAGGCTCAGGTCAAGGTTTTGGTCGAGCGTGTAGTCCAGCTCATCTGTGACGGGGTGACTAGTATGGATCTTCTGGAGGTTTTTCTTCGACGGCGGATCTAGCCACTTCAGTATCAAGACCATCCGATGTGGATGTATTCTGGCACTGATGACACCACTCGGGTCCACCCGGAGGAGGTCGAGGATGCCACACTGGAGAGATGGATGTCAGCCATCACTGGGAACTAAGATAACCCCGAGGAGCCGGAGGATCCTCCACTCGACCAATCGTCTGAGCCGGACAAGGTTCAATCCGTCTCTTTGACTCGACTCGCTTACTCCATCTTGTTTGCTTAAATTGGTCGATGACTTTCATCTTGTTTGTCTTCTTCCAGGTCACCACTGAGATGTACTCGATGCCCAACGGGGCGCAAGAACCAGTTGAGGAGGAGGAAGGGAGCGGAGGTGAAAGCCAGGAGGAATGGCAGTCTGATGGTGGAGGGCACGAAGATGACGACAGCTCCGACAAAGAGGAGGAGGAGGAAGAAATCGACCCTCCTCGCATGGAAAGGCGGTCCAAGCTCACCCATGACCCTGCGGTCGAGCGCGGCAAGGCTGTCGCGCCTGTCAGGCCGATTTAAAGCGTCCACAGACGACCTCTCCGGCCGTCGAAAAAAGCAATCGAAGCAACCCAGATGACGCCGTCGAAGCCGACAAAGGTTTTGCCCAAGATGAAGATGGCTATCCCCACTATTTCCGGATGCAATGAGAACTTGAGCTTTTTGTTCCGCGCAAACATACTTTTGGTCGACTTGTTGGTGATCAACTGATTTCTGAAATCTGCGGTATTTGCCACCTCCGAGACCTCAGTCAGGAATGAAGACCAGGAGATGGAAGATGTTGTTACCTCTAACCTTGGTATGATCGCTGTAATTTTGCTCTTGGTCGATTGGATTTCCGTTTTTAACTTTGAATCTTTCCTGTAGTCCCTCCTCATGTCATTGATCTCACGATGATGATGATGAGGCGCCGTTGAGGCGGAGGAGGACTAAGAAGGCACCTGCGGCGGGGCTGCTCGAGTTGCATCGATGCCTGGGGCGCTGGTTCATGAGGGTGGCAACACCACTCGGACTTCTGTGTCTTTCGCTGTGCCGCTGACGAGTATCCGACCTTCAACGTCGACTGCTGATCCGCCCTCCCTTTTCGCCACGCACCACGTCCCGGAGGACCAAGTGGGTGCTGCTAAGGAGGCTATACGCCAAGCGGGGCTCATGATGGAGCAGATGAAGGTGGTCCGGGAAGCCGACCAAGCGGCCTATGATGCTAGCTCAACTCTTGAGCAACGCCCGTGTTAATTGATCACCACTTGTTACATTAGGATATGCTACACGAAAAACTCTTCTTTCAGTAGATCCTCGTGTCTGTACATACACCTTTGGGTGTGTCGACTAAATTTTCGGATTTGGTGGGGCATCGCTGAGTGCACCCATCGGGTGTAGTCCCGAGACTATCTTTGGATCGCTGGCGGTCGACCGTAGTCTTTATACTTTGTATCTCTTTGATAACTTCTTCACTCGATGCAGGTCGGACCATGTCGAATGGAATCTTGAAACCGGTGGGGGCGCTGAGTGCACCCACTGGTGTAGTCCTCGAGACTATGGTGGACTGGCAGCGATCGACCGTAGTCTGAAGAACTCCTTTTTTGTCTCTTTCGGTCAACTGATCGAACCGAAGTCGGTAGGGACGGTGGGGGCATCGCTAAGTGCACCTTTGGGTGTAGAACCCGAGACTCTTGTCGAATATTTTGATTCGGTGTAGTCTTAGAAACGCAATGATTTTTCTTAGTCACTCGGAAGTAACCTATCTGTGGCGTCTGTCGGTGATTCTTTGCGTAAATCTTGCGATCTTGTGGCTCGATACACTGAATTGGAGAACAAGCAGATCCAGCTCAACCTTGACTTGAAGCTTGCAGGAGAACTTGCAAAAGGCGAGAGACGAAGCAAAAGGTATGGCTGGTGAGATCTTGACGACTGTTTTTATTTTTCTGTCCCTTCCTAATTCTGACCTCATTGTCATTTTGCAGACAAAATGGAGGAGGCTCTGAAGAAGAAGGTTCATGACCTTGCCGAGGCGCAGCAGACAGCTTTGAACAAAACCAAGCTCGCGGAAGAGAAGCTGTCTTCAGTCGGAAAACTTGGAGAGGAGAACGCCAATCTGAAAGCTGCTCTCGACGCGGCCAACAAGGAGGTTAGCCGACTGAAGAACGACAAGATAGCTTTGAGCGACAAGGCTGGCAAACTGGCGGGGAAGAGGAATGATCTAGAGGCTTATCTGGGAGGGCTCGCCAAGAAGCTATTCCTCATGCTTGAAGGTAATTCCTCTTATCCGGTCGACTTGTTATCACCGACTCATCATAGAACCATTAGCTTGAACTCGAGTTGTGTTTGCAGAATGCAGCCGAACTTGAGGAAGAGACTAGTCGAGTGGAGACAAGTCTGGACCCCATGAACTCCCCCGTGAAGGATGAAGCTGCCATGAATGTGCTCCGTCTGGAGTCTCGTGTTGCTGCTATGGTGGACTACCTCGCTCGACTGAAGGTCGCGGTATCGCGGATCGACTCAACACTCTGGCGGGTGAAACACTTCAAAATGACCTCGAAGTCTTTAATGACTCGGTGAATGACGTTCCAAGTCGAGTGCGAGGAATGGAAGAAGTCTTACGCGGATGTGGTGCTGACGTTGCTCTGTCCCTGGTCCGCATTCACTGCAAGGAGGCGCGAGAGGAAAGGTTGGCGTCCATCAAAGTTGCCAATACCAAGAAGTACGACTTCCGATCTTTCATGGAGACTTTCATTGGTGCTGCCACCCGAATCGCTGATGGGATCGACCTGGACCGATTAAATCGCGCCTTCGATCCTCCACGAGGAGTAAAAAACTTCTATTATTATTCTTAAATTTGAATCGTAATGCCGATTGATCCTGTAACCGATAAACTTTAAGCGGCTTGAGGCACGGGTATACGCATCCTTAGGATGTTATCCGAACTTTACTCATCGTCGAAATATGCTTTTGTTTGCCTTCGAGTAAACTTTGTTCTTCACTCGGATTATGCTTCAATGTTTGAGATGCAGCTCTAAGGTGGAAAATCTAGTCGACCTACACTTCGTTGTATTTGCAGGAGCAGGAGAAGGTAACAGTCGACCTGCACCTCGTCGTCCTTGCGGATCGGGAGGGAGCGCACGTTGTACTTGTGGCGCAGCTCTGAAGGAGAAGGTAACAGTCGATCTTCACCTCATCGTCCTTGCGGATCGGGATGAATTTCGTACTTAGGCGAGTACTGGACTGCAGCTAAGCCCCCGAGTGGGAGGATCGCTCTCCACTCGGTAGGATTTTCGGATACTTAGGCGAGTACTTGGACTGCAGCTAAGCCCCCGAGTGGGAGGTTTGCTCTCCACTCGGTAGGGTTTTTAAAACTTAGGCGAGCACTGGACTGCAGCTAAGCCTCCGAGTGGGAGGTTTGCTCTCCACTCGGTAGGATTTTCGGATACTTAGGCGAGTACTTGGACTGCAGCTAAGCCCCCGAGTGGGAGGTTTGCTCTCCACTCGGTAGGGTTTTTAAAACTTAGGCGAGTACTTGGACTGCAGCTAAGCCCCCGAGTGGGAGGTTTGCTCTCCACTCGGTAGGGTTTTTAAAACTTAGGCGAGTACTGGACTGCAGCTAAGCCCCCGAGTGGGAGGTTTGCTCTCCACTCGGTAGGATTTTTCAAACTTAGGCAAATCTTGGACTGCAGCTAAGCCTCCGAGGAGGATTTTGTGTCGTAACTCTGAAGGGAAAGGCAACAGTCGATCTGTACCTTGTCGTCCTTGCAAAGCACACATTGTATTAAATACTTAGGCGGGTACTTGGACTGCAGCAAAGCCCCCGAGTGGGAGGTTGGCTCCTCACTCGGTAGGATTTTCAAACTTAGGCGAGTACTTGGACCGCAGCTAAGCAACCGAGTGGGAGGATCGTTGTCCACTCGGTAGGATTTTCGGATACTTAGGCGAGTACTTGGACTGTAGCTAGGCCCCGAGTGGGAGGCTGGCTCGCCACTCGGTAGGATTTTCAAACTTAGGCGAGTACTTGGACTGCAGCTAAGCCCCCGAGTGGGAGGCTGGCTCGCCACTCGGTAGGATTTTCAGATACTTAGGCGAAACGGATTCACAACTAAGCCCTCGAGTGGGAGGCTCGCTCTCCACTCGGCAAGGATTTTTTTACAAACTTAGGCGAAACGAGTTCGCGGCTAAGCCACCCACTGGGGGAAATTTCTTATGTAAATGCAAAGTAATAAAAATCACTGGGAGAATTATAACATTCTTGTCTTTGATAAACAAACTACAGAGGTACTTTTATTACATCTCACCCGAGTGAGTTCTTAAGTGTAAAAGGGGTGGAGCAGCTCCGCATTCCAGGCTCGAGGCTCATCAATCTGGCGTTCGATGTTGTAGAGATGATAAGCTCCATTGTGGAGAACTCTGGTGACG
The DNA here is from genome assembly GCA_021605145.1 of Aegilops bicornis. Lineage (NCBI taxonomy): Eukaryota > Viridiplantae > Streptophyta > Magnoliopsida > Poales > Poaceae > Aegilops > Aegilops bicornis. Next base: position 759,651,013 of record CM038671.1, on the reverse strand, counting down.
ACGAAGGGACCTTCCGAAGTGGGAGCGAGCTTGTGTGGTTTCTGTTGATCCACTCGTAGGACCAAGTCCCCTTCTTGAAAGGCTCGGCTCTTCACATTTCTAGCATGGAATCGACGCAAGTCCTGCTGATAGATGATCGAGCAGATCAGGGCCATCTCTCTCTCCTCTTCAAGGAGGTCGACTGCATCTTGCCGGGCTTGCTCCGCTTCAGCTTCAGAGTAGAGTTTGACTCGGGGCGCATTGTGAAGCAGGTCACTCGGCAGAACTGCTTCAGCTCCATAGACCATAAAGAATGGAGTTCTCCCAGTCGACCGACTTGGGGGCTGGATATGGTTGGACCTTTCAAAAGGTCCAAGGACAAAAAGACCCACCTCCTGGTGGCGGTTGAAAAATTTACAAAGTGGGTGGAGGCAGAACTAGTTAGCAAGTGTGACGCGACTACGACGGTTCAGTTCATCAAAAAGGTGATTTTCCGGTTTGGCTTTCCACACAGTATCATCACAGATAATGGTACCAATTTGTCCAAAGGTGTCATGAAAGAGTTCTGCGAACGTGAGCACATCCGTCTAGATGTTTCTTCAGTAGCACACCCACAGTCCAATGGTCAAGCGGAAAGAGCTAATCAAGAGATCTTAAGAGGCATCAAGCCCCGGCTTATGGTCCCTTTGCAGAGGACGCCGGGTTGTTGGGTAGAAGAATTACCATATGTGTTATGGAGTATCAACACTACGCCTAACAGATCCACGGGATACACACCGTTCTTTATGGTCTATGGAGCGGAGGCGGTTCTCCCCAGTGACATCCGTCATGACTCACCTCGTGTGGCAGCTTATGTTGAAGCGGACAACGAGGCGGCACGGCAGGGCGCTTTGGATCGGTTGGATGAAGAGCGGGACATAGCAGCTGCTCGCTCGGTGATTTACCAACAGGATCTTAAATCGTTACCATAGTCGCCGGGTCGTAACCAGAACTTTTCAAGAAGGAGATTTGGTGCTTGGCTCATCCAAGACCAGGTCGATATGCACAAGTTATCCCCACCTTGGGAGGGACCTTTCGTGGTCGGCAAGAATCTGCACAACGGGTCATACTATCTCGATCGATATTCGAGAGCATAAAGACTCACGTCGTCGGAGGAGGAGACCAACAGGCCGTGGAACATAGCTCATCTTGACCTTATTATCCCCGAGCCATCAGCTCTACTTATGTACATATTATGACCGGTGTATATATTATGAATAAAGTAATAAACCGGAGCCTCGGCTAAAGCGGGGTATACGTTACATTACATCATGCGTGGTTACATGGAGTTGTTACGTCTTAAAGCGGCCTCCGGTTTACCCTTGAGTTTGCTTTTCAAAAGCTTTGTGATATCACTTGGGGGCTTGGTCGTGTCCGAACCAATGCAACACCTTTTGATAGGCGAAAGCCACCAGATCACTTAGGGACATGGTCAAGTCTGAACCAGTCACGCCTCTTGATCGGCCTAAGGCCATAGAGTCACTTGGGGCTTGGTCGAACCCGAACCATTGCCACGCCACTTGATCGGCATAATGCCACGGTTTCAGTTGGGGACCTGGCTGACTTGAATCATAGCTACACCTTGTAGGGAGCTTGATCGTGTCCGACCATGGTAACACCATCTGATCAGCTCAGCAAAGCCCTCTTTTTTTTGCAAACGGTTTATCATTGCCTTTGCTTTCATGATTTTTTGTTGTGTTTCTTAAACCGACAACATTTTTAAACCGGTTCGAACTATCATTTGACGAAATTCGGTTCATTTTTAGTCTGGAGTTTGTTTTACCGGTTTGGTTTGTTCTGTTAACATCCCATTATGGAGTAACAGAGGGCTCGTCATGACCCGGCACGGTTTACACTGTAAACCGGCATTATAAATACATGAGTTGTTCTCTCCTTTGACGGTAAGGGTTTATACAACCTCCGCTTCAACATTGGTTAAACCAACTTTATGCCCAGCGATGGCAGGTATTTTGTATCATAATTTTTTATTGTATACCTCCATCTTTCATTTCATATATATATGAACATCACAAGCCAAACTGGCGGTATAAACCGCCGTGGCGGTTTACAATTTTGTGACTGCAGGCGATATATATTGAAAATATCGATCATTCACGAAAAGGTATCAGTACCTATGCACGAACGCATATTCAAAGCAAGAGTATTGGCTATCCTATTACAAGGCAACATGGTGCCCAAATAAGATCACTATTTTTGGCGGAAAATAATGAAGCAGCTATTTAAACCGGCTTCCGGTTCATGCTTGCTCGCCGCCCCGGCACGATGGTTGTGGGTCGATCTGTGCCGCTTGACTTCTTCATCTCGCCCACCGGTGAAGTCATGATAGTCGATCGATTCCCATTAAAGCTTGAAAGACAGCTTCTTCATGGATCGAGGCGGATGGTTCAATATCAGGAGCATAGGTGTGCTTACGGTTTGGGGGATCAGGTTCTCCGCTTCAGGAACAGGTGCAGCCACTCGCTTGTTCTGATCGTCATATTGAGCTTGATAATGTGACAGATTTGCCTCTTCAACTAGTTGGCAAGCCAGAGGGCGCACCGCCCGGTTTATCGCCCTCAGATCGTTCTCGTCGAACTCTGAACCGTCCTCCTTCAAACTGGGATAGCCCTGGGCTGCCTCCACAGGATCGAAATCTGGCACCCATGCTTTGGCCCGGATTAAAGCGTTAATGGCACCGGTTCGAGCAGCAGATTTTTTCAGCTCTTCAATCCGGGCGGGGAGCATGGACTGAAGGAAATATGCCCTAGAGGCAATAATAAAGTTATTATTTATTTCCTTATATCATGATAAATGTTTATTATTCATGCTAGAATTGTATTAACCGGAAACATAATACATGTGTGAATACATAGACAAACAGAGTGTCACTAGTATGCCTCTACTAGACTAGCTTGTTAATCAAAGATGGTTATGTTTCCTAACCATAGACAAAGGAGTTGTCATTTGATTAACAAGGTCACATCATTAGTTGAATGATCTGATTGACATGACCCATTCCATTAGCTTAGCACCCGATCGTTTAGTATGTTGCTATTGCTTTTATCCATGACTTATACATGTTCCTATAACTATGAGATTATGCAACTCCGTTTACGGAGGAACACTTTGGGTACTACCAAACGTCCACAACGTAGCTGGGTGATTATAAAGGAGTACTACAGGTGTCTCCAAAGGCAGATGTTGGGTTGGCGTGTTCGAGATTAGGATTTGTCACTCCGATTGTCGGAGAGGTATCTCTGGCCCTCTCGGTAATGCACATCACTAAGCCTTGCAAGCATTACAGCTAATGAGTTAGCTGTGAGATGATGTATTACGGAACGAGTAAAGAGACTTGTCAGTAATGAGATTGAACTAGGTATTGGATACCGACGATCGAATCTCGGGCAAGTAACATACCGATGACAAAGGGAACAACGATATGTTGTTATGCGGTCCGACCGATAAAGATCTTCGTAGAATATGTAGGAACCAATATGGGCATCCAGGTTCCGCTATTGGTTATTGACCAAGAATAGTTCTCGGTCATGTCTACATAGTTCTCGAACCCGTAGGGTCCGCACGCTTAAGGTTTCGATGACAGTTATATTATGAGTTTACATGTTTTGATGTATCGAAGGAGTTCGGAGTCCCGGATGAGATCGGGGACATGACGAGGAGTCTCGAAATGGTCGAGACGTAAAGATTCATATATTGGATGATATGTTTAGGCCAAGGGTCAAGCCCATGAGGCTTTAGGTCGGTGCAAAAAGAGTTTTATGGAGGCCGGGGCCAAACGTCGGAGACCTGGCGTCGGCCTGGGCGACGCCGAGGCCCATGGCGTCTGGGCGACGCCAAGGATTGTGGCGTTTGGTCCTGGAGTCCGAGTGGGACTCTTACCTTTCGGCAAAACCGACTTTGAGGAGGCTTTTGCTCCAAGTTTCGACCGGGGCTCAACATATAAATAGAGGGCAGGGCTAGCACCAAAGACACAACAATTGATCCCTTGGATCTCTTAGCCGTGTGCGGTGCCCCCCTCCACCATATTCCACCTCGGTCATATCGTCGCGGAGTTTAGGCGAAGCCCTGCGCGATGAGAGCATCATCATCGTCCTGCGCCGTCGTCTTGTGGAACTCATCCACGACACTTTCTTTGGATCGGAGTCCGGGGATCGTCATCGAGCTGAGCGTGTGCTGAACTCGGAGGTGACGTCACGTTCGGGTACTTGGATCGGTCGGATCGTGAAGACGACGACTACATCAACAGCGTTGTCATAACGCGCTTCCGCTTACGGTCTCACGGTGCGTGGACAATACTCTCCCCTCTCGTTGCTATGCATCACCATGATCTTGCGTGTGCGTAGGAAATTTTTGAAATTACTACGTTCCCCAACAGTGGCATTCGAGCCTAGGTTTTTATGGTTTGATGTTTTGCACGAGTAGAACACAAGTGAGGTGTGGGCGATACAAGTCATCGCCTACCGGCATGTCATACTTTGGTTCAGCGGTATTGTGAGATGAAGCGGCCGGACCGACATTACGCGTGACGCTTACGCGAGACTGGTTTCACCGTTCTGAGCACTCGTGCTTAAAGGTGGCTGGCGGGTGTCTGTCTCTCTCACTTTAGTTGAACCGAGTGTGGCTGCGCCCGGTCCTTGAGAAGGTTAAAACGGAGTCTATTTGACGAAGTATCGTTATGGTCTTGATGCGTAGGTGAGATTGGTTCTTACTTAAGCCCATAGCAGCCACGTAAAATTTGCAACAACAAAGTAGAGGACGTCTAACTTGTTTTTGCAGGGCATGTTGTGATGTGATATGGTCAAGACGTGATGAGATATAAGTTGTTGTATGAGATGATCATGTTTTGTTGAAGTTATCGGCAATGGCGGAAGCCCTATGGTTGTCTCTTTGTTGCATAAAGATGCAAGTGCCAAATAATTGCTTTACTTTATCGCTATGCGATAGCAATAGTTGCAAGAGCAATAGTTGGCGAGGCGACCATGTGACGACACATTGATATAGATCAAGATGATGAAGATCATGGTGTCGCAAGGTGTAACGATAGAGATCATGGCGATACTTTGGAGATGGAGATCAAAGGCGCAAGATGATCATGGCCATACCATGTCACATATTTTGATTGCATGTGATGTTTATCATTATACATCTTATTCGCTTTGATTGACGGTAGCATTTTAAGATGATCTCTCACTAAAAATTATCAAGACGTGTTCTCCACGAGTATGCACCGTTGCCAAAGTTCGTCGTGCCCGGACACCACGTGATGATCGGGTGTGATAAGCTCACGTCCATCTACAACGGGTGCAAGCCAGTTTTGCACACGCAGAATACTCGAGGTTAAACTTGACGAGCCTAGCATATGCAGATATGGCCTCGGAACACGGAGACCGAAAGGTCGGCGTGAATCATATAGTAGATATGATCAACATAGTGATGTTCACCATTGAAAACTACTCCATCTCACGTGATGATCGGTTATGGTTTAGTTGATTTGGATCACGTGATCACTTAGATGACTAGAGAGATGTCTGTCTAAGTGGGAGTTCTTAAGTAATATGATTAATTGAACTTAAATTTATCATGAACTTAGTCCCGGTAGTATTTTGCAAATTATGTTGTAGATCAATAGCTCGCGTTGTTGCTTTCATATGTTTATTTTAATATGTTCCTAGAGAAAACTGTGTTGAAAGATGTTAGTAGCAATGATGCGGATTGGATCCGTGATCAGAGGTTTATCCTCATTGCTGCACAGAAGAATTATGTCCTTAATGCACCGCTAGGTGACAGACCTATTGCAGGAGCAAATGCAGACGTTATGAACGTTTGGCTAGCTCAATATGATGACTACTTGATAGTTTAGTGCACCATACTTAAACGGCTTAGAATCGGGACTTCAAAGACGTTTTGAACGTCATGGACCATATGAGATGTTCCAGGAATTGAAGTTAATATTTCAAGAAAATACCCGAGTTGAGAGATATGAAGTCTCCAACAAGTTCTATAGCTAAAAGATGGAAGAGAATCGCTCAACTAGTGAGCATGTTCTCAGATTATGCAGGTACTTCAATCGCTTGAATCAAGTGGGAGTTAATCTTCCGGATAAGACAGTTGATTGATGAATTCTCTAGTCACCATCACTAAGTTACTAGAACGTCGTGATGAACTATAGTATGCACGGGATGACGAAAACGATTCCCGAGCTCTTCGTGATGTTGAAATCGACGAAGGTAGAAATCAAGAAAGAGCATCAAGTGTTGATGATTGACAAGACCACTAGTCTCAAGGAAAAGGGAAAAGGGAAGAAGGGGAACTTCAAGAAGAACGGCAAGCAAGTTGCTGCTCGAGTGAAGAAGCCCAAGTCTGGACCTAAGCACGAGACTAAGTGCTTTTGCTGCAATGGAACTGGTCACTAGAAGCGGAACTACCCCAAGTATTTGGCGGATAAGAAGGATGGCAAAGTGAACAAAGGTATATTTGATATACAGATTATTGATGTGTATTTTACTAGTGTTCGTAGCAACCCCTCGGTATTTGATAATCTGGGTTCAATTGCTAAGAGTAGTAACTTGAAACGGGAGTTGCAGAATGAACAGAAACTAGTTGAAGGGGAAGTGACGATGAGTGTTGGAAGTAGTTCCAAGATTGATATGATCATCATCGCACACTCCCTATACTTTCGGGATTAGTGTGGAACCTAAATAAGTGTTATTTGGTGTTGAGCATAAATATGATTTGATCATGTTTATTGCAATACGGTTATTCATTTAAGTAAGAGAATAAATTGTTGTTCTGTTTACATGAATAAAACCTTATATGGTTACACACCCAATGAAAATGGTTCATTGGATCTCGATCATAGTGATACACATATTCATAATATTGAAACCAAAAGATGCAAAGTTAATGATAGTGCAACTTATTTGTGGCACTGCCGTTTAGGTCATATTGGTGTAAAGCGCATGAAGAAACTCCATGCTGATGGACTTTTGGAATCACTTGATTATGAATCATTTGATGCTTGCGAACCATGCCTTTTGGGCAAGATGACTAAAACTCCGTTCTCGGAACAATGGAACAAGCTCTTGACTTATTGGAAATAATACATACCGATGTATGCGATCCAATGAGTGTTGATGCTCGTGGCAAGTATCGTTATTTTCTGACTTTCACAAGATGATTTGAGCAGATATGGGTATATCTACTTGATGAAACATAAGTCCGAAATAGTTGAAAGGTTCAAAGAATTTCAGAGTGAAGTGGAAAAATCATCGTAACAAGAAAATAAAGTTTCTGCGATCTAATCGCAAAGACGAATAATTGAGTTACGAGTTTGGTCTTCAATTAAAATAATGTGGAATAGTTTCACAGCTCACGCCACCTGGAACACAACAATGTTATGGTGTGTACGAACGTCGTAACCGCACTATAATTGATAAGGTGCGATCTATGATGTCTCTTATCGGTTTACCACTATCATTTTGGGGTTATGCATTAGAGACATTGCATTCACGTTTAATAGGGCACCATCTAAATCCGTTGAGACGACACCATATGAACTATGGTTTAACAATAAACCTAAGCTGTCGTTTCTTAAAAGTTTGGAGTTGTGATGCTTATGTGAAAAAGTTTTCACCTGATAAGCTCAAACCCAAATCGGAGAAGTGCGTCTTCATAGAATACCCAAAGGTAACTATTGGGTACACCTTCTATCACAGATCCGAAGGCAAGTTTTTCGTTGCTAAGATGGATCCTTTCTAGAGAAGAAGTTTCTCTCGAAAGAAGTGAGTGGGAGGAAAGTAGAACTTGATGAGGTAATTATACCTTCTCCCTTATTGGAAAGTAGTTCATCACGTAAATCAGTTCCGTTGATTCCTACACCAACTAGTGAGGAAGTTAATGATCATGATCATGAAACTTGAGATCAAGTTGCTACCAAACCTCGTAGGTCTTCCAGAGCAAAATCCGCACTGTAGTGGTATGGTAATCGTGTTCGGAAGTCATGTTACTACACCATGATGAACCTACGAACTATGAGGAAGCGATGATGAGCCCAGATTCCGCGAAATGGCTTGAGGCCATAAAATCTGAGATATGATCCATGTATGAGAACAAAGTATGGACTTTGGTTGACTTGCCCGATGATCGGCAAGCCATAGAAAATAAATGGATCTTCAAGAGGAAGACGGACATTGATAGTAGTGTTACTATCTACAAAGCTCGACTTGTCACAAAAAGGTTTTCGACAAGTTCAAGGTGTTGACTACAATGAGATTTTCTCAAATTGTAGCGATTCTTAAAGTCTGTCCGAATCATGTCAGCAATTGCCACATTTTATGAAATCTGGCAAATGGATGTCAAAACTACATTCTTTAATGGATTTATTAAAGAAGAGTTGTATATGATGCAACCAGAAGGTTTTGTCAATCCTAAAGGAGCTAACAAAATGTGCAAGCTCCATGATCCATCTATGGACTGGTGCAAGCATCTCGGAGTTGGAATATACGCTTTGACAAAGTTGATCAAAGCATATAGTTTTATCTGAGACTTGCGGTGAAGCCTGTATTTACAAGAAAGTGAGTGGGAGCACTACAGACATTTACGATAAGTATATGTGAATGACATATTGTTGATCGGAAATAATGTAGAATTATTACGCAAAGCATAAAGGAGTGTTTGAAAGGATTTTTTCAAAGAAAAACCTCGATGAAGCGGCTTACATATTGAGCATCAAGATCTATAGAGATAGATCAAAACGCTTGATAAGTTTTTTTCAATGAGTACATACCTTGACAAGATTTTGAAGTAGTTCAAAATGGAACAGTCAAAGAAAGAGTTCTTGCCTGTGTTACAAGGTGTGAAATTGAGTAAGACTCAAAGCCCGACCACGGCAGAAGATAGAAAGAGAATGAAAGTCATTCCCCATGCCTCAGCCATAGGTTCTATAAAGTATGCCATCTTTGTGTACCAGATCTATTGTATACCCTACACTGATTTTGGCAAGGAGTACAATAGTGATCTAGGAGTAGATCACGGACAGCGGTCAAAATTATCCTTAGTGGAATAAGGATATGTTTCTCGATTATGGAGGTGACAAAAGGTTAAATGCGTAAAGGGTTACGTCGATGCAAGTTTTGACACCGATCTAGATTACTCTAAGTCTCAATCTGGATACATATTGAAAGTGGGAGCAATTAGCTAGAGTAGCTCCGTGCGAGCATTGTTGACATAGAAATTTGCAAAATACATACGGATCTGAATGTGGCGAGACCCGTTGACTAAACTTCTCTCACAAACAAAACATGATCACACCTTAGTACTATTTGGGTGTTAATCACACAGCGATGTGAACTAGATTATTGACTCTAGTAAACCCTTTGGGTGTTGGTCACATGTCGATGTGAACTATGGGTGTTAACCACATATAGATGTGAACTATTGATGTTAAATCACATGGCGATGTGAACTAGATTATTGACTCTAGTGCAAGTGGGAGACTGAAGGAAATATGCCCTAGAGGCAATAATAAAGTTATTATTTATTTCCTTATATCATGATAAATGTTTATTATTCATGCTAGAATTGTATTAACCGGAAACATAATACATGTGTGAATACATAGACAAACAGAGTGTCACTAGTATGCCTCTACTAGACTAGCTTGTTAATCAAAGATGGTTATGTTTCCTAACCATAGACAAAGGAGTTGTCATTTGATTAACAAGGTCACATCATTAGTTGAATGATCTGATTGACATGACCCATTCCATTAGCTTAGCACCCGATCGTTTAGTATGTTGCTATTGCTTTTATCCATGACTTATACATGTTCCTATAACTATGAGATTATGCAACTCCCGTTTACGGAGGAACACTTTGGTACTACCAAAGCGTCACAACGTAATCGGGTGATTATAAAGGAGTACTACAGTGTCTCCAAAGGCAGATGTTGGGTTGGCGTATTTCGAGATTAGGATTTGTCACTCCGATTGTCGGAGAGGTATCTCTGGGCCCTCTCGGTAATGCACATCACTAAGCCTTGCAAGCATTACAGCTAATGAGTTAGTTGTGAGATGATGTATTACGGAACGAGTAAAGAGACTTGTCAGTAACGAGATTGAACTAGGTATTGGATACCGACGATCGAATCTCGGGCAAGTAACATACCGATGACAAAGGGAACAACGTATGTTGTTATGCGGTCTCGACCGATAAAGATCTTCATAGAATATGTAGGAACCAATATGGGCATCCAGGTTCCGCTATTGGTTATTGACCAAGAATAGTTCTCGGTCATGTCTACATAGTTCTCGAACCCGTAGGGTCCGCACGCAACAAGGTTTCGATGACAGTTATATTATGAGTCTACATGTTTTGATGTACCGAAGGAGTTCGGAGTCCCGGATGAGATAGGGGACATGACGAGGAGTCTCGAAATGGTCGAGACGTAAAGATTCATATATTGGATGATATGTTTAGGCCAAGGGGTCAAGCCCATGAGGCTTTAGGTCGGTGCAAAAAGAGTTTTATGCGGAGGCCGGGGGCCAAACGCCGGAGACCTGGCGTCGGCCTGGGCCGAGACGCCGAGGCCCATGGCGTCTGGGCAGGCGCCAAGGATTGTGGCGTTTGGTCCTGGAGTCAGTGGGACTCTTACCTTTGGGCAAAACCGACTTTGAGGAGGCTTTTGCTCCAAGTTTCGACCTGGCTCAACATATAAATAGAGGGCAGGGCTAGCACCAAAGACACAACAATTGATCCCTTGGATCTCTTAGCCGCAGCGGTGCCCCCTCCACCATATTCCACCTCACCATATCGTCATGGAGTTTAGGCGAAGCCTGCCGGTAGAGCATCATCATCGTCACCACGCCCGTCGTCTTGTGGAACTCATCCCGACACTTTGCCGGATCGGAGTCCGGGGATCGCCATCGAGCTGAACATGTGCTGAACTCGGAGGTGCCGTGACGCTCGGTACTTGGATCGGTCGGATCGTGAAGACGCACGACTACATCAACCGCGTTGTCATAACGCTTCCGCCACGGTCTCACGAGGGTACGTGGACAATACTCTCCCCTCTCGTTGCTATGCATCACCATGATCTTGCGTGTGCGTAGGAAATTTTTGAAATTACTACGTTCCCCAACATGGACAGCCTCCTAAGAGTGTCTTGGATCAAGGAGGGTGCCGGATTGTTGTGGGATGCGGTGGAGATGATTCGCTGCGCCTCGGTGTACAACTGCTCTACTAGGGTATAGACAACTTTCAATTTCATCCGCACATCTGATCCCAAGTGACCAATACGTGTGCCTATGACAATACAAGAGCAATCACAAACCGGATTTATCATAATACAGCCCAAGTTATTACGTAAGTCGTGCAAAGCTTACCAAAGATAGCCGCAGTCATGGCGTGCACTTGTCGCTTCACGCTGGTCAGCTCCTCCACCACCGGTTTAAGGGCAGCTTCAGCATTTTCAGCCCTTTTTGTTAAAGCGGCCTTGTCGGTATCCCAGCCGGCCCGCTCAGACTTGAACCATTCCTTGAGCTGCTCCATTGTGGTCAAGGCGGTTTTCAGTTCATCTTTGGCTTTGGAAGTTTCTGCTTGCTGGGTCTTCAGATTCTCTTGAAGATCATTGATTTGTACGCCTTGTTGACATATTTCGCTCTCGCAACGACACAAGAGCAAATTCTAAGTCCCGAGTGCATAACCAGTTATACACTTGGCACTTGGGGGCTAATGCATATTCGATCATCATCTACCAACGGAATCACAAAGTCCCAAGCTTAATACAAGTATTCAACTTGGCACTTGGGGGCTAATGGCTATTTGATCGAACATGTTCTAATGCCGTGCTATGGATTACAGTCCCGGTTTAACTATATTATAGTTAAACCGGCCCTTGGGGGCTAGGAGAGCTAACAACAATTGAAACATTCTAGTAGAAAGAAACATGGAGGTTACCTCAAATTTTTCCTTCATCATCTTCACCAGGCCAGCTTCATAATCACGGCTAGTATACAGCCGGTTCAAATAACCAAAGATGAAGGTCTTGGGGGCTCGGAGTGGCGTAAGTTGCCAGATCAACATCCCACTTGCCCTTGCTCATGGCGGCGGATTCTTCCTTGGCAGAATGCTTGGCTAAAGCGACCGGGTTACCCGGTTCACTGTGGCCAAAACCAGTGATTACAACATCATCGTCCTTGCTAACGCCGGTTTGACCAGGAACGGTCGCTTTATCGGCAAGACGGATTGGACTGGTGGTTTTCTCAATCCGGGTCGGGCCTCCGGGCTGATCAGCAAGACGGGAGGAATCAATAGGCCAATCCTCAGCAACAAGAATGTCATCATGCAATGGTGGGTCGTTGGGCGTATCTTCACAAATAGCCGCTTCAGGATTCGGGGTGCTTTCCGGTTCAGGGGCAGTCTCTTCGTCAACCGTCTTATCCAGACGAGCCTTTTTGCTTGGCCTCGGTTTAGCCCTGGAAAAGCACAAGAACAATCAAATACAGCGTATGTTATGAAAGGATGCAATCGGAAATAATATAAAGTGTATGACTTACCCAAGCACCGCTTTTAAGCGGTGGCGGTTGAGTGGTGATGACTTGCCGGATGAAGAGTGGGAAGTGACACGATAATCGGAGTCGATGGATTAAGGGTTGTGAACACAGCCCGCTTTAGGATAAGCACCGACAATCAAATTAGAGACCTCTGAACGACGCGTTTCGAACCGGATTTGTTTGGTAAACCGGCGGAGGTAACTACCGCCGCAGCCGAAGTTAGCGGCGAGCTTCATGTTGCTGAGTCTTCACAAGAAATTTGGGATCCAAGTAAGCAAGGGGATGAGAAAACTTAATTTTCCGGTTTGCCCGACGGATTTTTAATGCCTCTGAAGGTACCAACGCTTGTCGTTGTGTTAATGGATCAAATACGTAGAAGGCGAAGGACTTGAATCAGAGGAGAGAATAATTACCTCTACATCATCAGCAATACTGGCTTCAACTTCATCCTGACAAATATCATCGTTAATTAGGCGTATGAAAAGTAAGCCAAGTGAATCAAGTTCTACCTCAAGGTCCGGATTACTCACATCATCATCCGCGGCCGGATCAGAAGATGCAGTGGTTCGTCTTTTATAAGCAGTTCTCTTGACAGCTTTGGTCTTTTGCCGGTTTGGTTTCTCCGGTTTGTCGGGCTTCTCTGGTTTCTCTTGGGGACGTTTCTTGCTCCAGAATGGGTCATCACCCTGATTAAGCAGCAGTTGAGGTTAAAAGTCATTCCTAAAACAACAATAATATATTCAGCAAAGATTAGTCAGAAGTCTTACAGAGGGTGGCTTGTTGGTAGCACAGAACGGGAGCAGACCGGTTCGGGCACAGAGATTTTCTGGTTCATTCAGCATTTTCTTCACCGCTTCAGTGACCTCATCATCGGTGAGCTGAATATTAATGTGTCTGAGGGGATCATTGACACTGCCAAAGTACTCGCACATTAAACCGGAGCGCTGGGAGAGGGGCAGTATGCTCCATGATATCCAACAGCGTGCGAGATCAATCCCGGTAAGTCCATTGGCCATAAAGGCTCGAGCTTAGAGAGTTGAGGAGCATATTTACTTCTCTCATCGGCAGTTAACCTTTGCGGGAAGGGATGTGCGTTCTTGAGTCGCCAGACGAAAACCGGGCAAAGGATTCTCATTAGCGGTGTGAGGTGTCTCGGCAATAAAACCATGTGTGATTCCATTCCTTGGGGTGGCTGTGCAGTTTGACATGAGGATAAGTGACTTCCTTCCTCTTTTGAATCGCCACACCACCTAATTCTGTGTTGGGCCCGTCGGTGAATTCTGTGCGGCGGTTTAGATGAAAGCAGTCTCTAAACAATTCAACCGTGGGTTCTTCTTGAAAGTATGCTTCACAAAGCACTTGGAAGTGGCAAATATTGGTAACAAAATTGGGGCCTGTATCTTGCGGACGGAGTTGAAAATTGGCTAGCACATCCCGATAAAATTTTGAACCGGGCGGGTTAAAGCCCCGGGCCAAGTGATCTGCGAATACTACAATTTCCCCCTCCTGAGGTGTGGGTGGACATTCGTTGCCAGGAACCCTCCAATGGATATCATTTTTGCTGCTTAAAGCGCCAGTCAGTACAAGGTTGTTTAACTGAGTCTCGGTGACCCGGGAAGACGCCCAGTTGCATTCGTACACTTGGTTGGCCATCTAAAAAAGGGGGGGGGGGAGATATCCGGTTCAAGGAATATGTCGGGACAAAAAGAGAACCGGTGTACCGTGCTGAATCGGAGACAAATACATCTAAACTGGAGTTCTACAAAACGACAGAATTTGGTTAAGGAGTTTTGGCGGTTCAACAAGGGGACTAATGGTGTATACCGGTTTGGTTAATTTTTCTCTATGACAAGTTAAACCGCCTGGTCTAAACATTGAAAGCAACTAAAGGTTGCAAATGGTTAAGTATGCGTAAACAGGTTTCACGAGACTTCTTTACAATAAAGGATCCGGAGCCAGATCGAAAAAGAAGGAAGAAAACAGAACAATTTTTCATACCATGAACCGAAGATAATATGCAAGATCTATAAGTATAGGCACAAGGCTACAGGCGGATCCTAAAAACTACTGCTAATCGGAGCAAGCTGTCACATAGAACTAGCCAGAAGTCGGGCAGGAACATGAGCAGTTCATGGAGCACGGCAAGAAACAGGAAACCCTAGAACGGATCTAGGTCAAGGGGAGCTAAAGGCTTACCTGAGTCGAGGAGATGCGGAGGAGGTGCCGCGTCTCTCTGGTGCGTTCAGGGTGACGCAGCGGCCCGAGACGAGGCAGAGATCGACGGCGGCGGTGGAGCTCCGAGTCGAGTGGCGCGAGGAAGACGAAGAGAAAGAGGACGAAGGGAAGAAAGGGAATGACCTTTCGGTCCTATTGATAAGGCGAGACACCTGTGTCAGGCGCGGGAATCAAGGACCGCGAATCTGGGAAGCGGAGTTGTCGCCTCGATTATTGCGGATCTGTTAAATAAAGAAGACATCATGAATGTTGTCTTTAATGAAGACGTCATGCCGGTTTACAGCAGCTGGAGAAGGTGACGTCACGGCGGTTCAACAATTTCAAGAAAGTATTTGCAGATGAAGATTTTTATCAAGGATTGACATGAACCTGTTCAAATCAATCTGGGGCCTAATGTTGGGGATATTACTACTGGGCGTAAACCGGCCTATCTGGGCCGGGTTAACTTCATCGATGAGATCAACAGTAGAAGCCCGAGAGGCATGAGAATAAGGGCCCAAGGCACGTAGTCGGTTTAACACCTATAGCTATAAACCGCCCGGTATGTAAACTTGTATCATAAGTTAGGAATAGAGAGAGACCAACCCGGATGTGTATGAACCGGAGATTGGGACTCTCTGAACCGACGGGCGTCACCCATGTATATAAGGGGACGACCCGGGACGGTTCAAGAACAACAATTCGAGGCCTAGGAGAAGCCTATTCGCTCCCTAGTCATCGAAACCACATCAATCCCATCACAACTAGACGTAGGCTTTTACCTTCATCGAAGGGGCCGAACTAGTATAACTCTTGTGTCTTTGTGTCCGCTTTAACCCCTTCAAGTTAAACCGTAGCGATGGCTCCACGAATAAGTCCTTTCATGAGGACATCTGCCGTGACAAAACCACGACAGGGTCGACCACCAACGCTTGCCTCCCAGGGGTGGCTATGTGTGTCGGGTGATCAGACTGGTCGAACGTGATAGCGGTCTGCGACCATTTCAGTAATCGGGTGTCACGAGCGACCATATTCACTTCGGTTGATAACTTTCAATCGACTTTTGCTTTCAACGCCAAGAAAATCATCGAGGTGGAATTGACACGGGGTATCCACTGTCACTATCTTCCTTGTCCTCAACTTTGTCCGACTCCTTCTCCTTGTCCTTGAGCTGCTTCCCCTGGAACTGCTGAATCAAGAGACGACACTGTCGAGTGGTATGCTTTGGGCAAATGAGTTTACCCTCTTCATCTTTCTTCGTGTGAATGTGACATGGCAAGTCCAACACATCATTTCCGTCTTGGTCTTTCACTTTCTTGGGGTTCCAAGGTCCCTTGGGTTTCCCCTTGAACTTTCCTGGAGTCACGGCCAAGGCTTCTCCAGAGCAGGTGGCTCGGCTTTCCATACATTTCCGATCGGAGTTCCCTCCACCGGTTTCATTAGCGGCTGACTTGTATTTGCCACTCCGGAGCCGATCCTCTTCTTCACCATTAGGCATTTGGTGGCAATCTCCATCATTCGACTTAGGGTCATGTCTCTGTCCAATCAATTTCAGACTCAACTCTCTGTTCTTAACTCCTTCCTTGAAGGCACAGACTGCCTGATGATCAGATACATTCTCTACTATGTGGTGCAAAGTGATCCATCTCTGGATGTAATCCCTCAGAGTTTCATTCGACTTCTGCACACACGACTGCAACTCTGTCAACCCTGCTGGTCGCTTGCAAGTTCCTTCAAATGTCCTGACAAACACTCGGGCAAGATCTTCCCAAGTGTAAATGCTGTTGGGTGCTAACTGATTCAGCCATGCTCTGGCCGATCCCTCTAACATAAGAGGCAGGTGTTTCATGGCCACTTCATCGTTGCCGCTGCCAATCTGGACAGCCACTCGGTAGTCCTCAAGCCAGGTATCCGGCTTGGACTCACCAGTGAACTTACTGACTCCAGTCGCCAACCTGAAGTTGGGAGGAATCACCGCGGCTCTGATGGCTCTGCTAAAACACTCTGGTCCCGAGACGTGTACTCTGCCGCTGATGGGTGCATTTCTGTCATGACCTTCACGGTTAGCTCTGTTCCTGTCGACCAGACCTTGAACGATGACGGATCTCGCATCAAAGCCTGATTCCCTGGGGTCGACTGGAATCCTTCGCCCAACACTGTGTTGGCGTCTGTCATCTTGCTGCCGAGGCGCATATGACCCACCCCTTGGGGGAGGAGTGGGCACTCGACGTCGATCATCACGATCGAATCGGTCCTCATACTGATCACGCCGGCCTCCATGTCCCTCACGCCTCGGGGCGATCTTGGGCTATGTACCGATCGGATCGTATTCGCAAGAACGAATCTGTGAATCCTGTTCATAATCGCGATACAACTGAATTTTGATCTCCTGCTGCCCGGAGCAAATCTACGATCTGGATAAGCCTCGCCAGCCTCCGATCGAAGGCTGAATGGACTCGCTATCTTGGCTGCAGCTAGATTCTGAATGGGAGTTCGGTATACCTGAGTCGATTGTAGAAAGAGTTGACATCGGTCGACGACGGGACCCGTTGTTGCGCTCGTTAAATCGAGCACTCGCTGGAGATTTTCCAGTCGAGTGCGCTCAGCCAAGTTGGCCAAACGCGCATCTTCTAAGGCGCGGGCCTCGGGGGTTTCTCCAACGATAGGAGTGTGAAGCGCATCCATGTTCCGGCGGCGGAGCTCCTCCCTCTGTAGCGAAGTGAGGGGCTCGGGTTGGTACTCTTCGTGAGCCTGCGCCGGCTCGCCTCCGCCAACGCCTCCGTCGGTGCGGGGGAAACCAGGAGGACTGCATGGTCCGTCGACCATCAGAACCTCCGCCATTTGGATCGCTTCTTTGTCGCACTTTCGGATGCAGTCTCTGCGAGCGGTCGGACAGATCGAACATGCCGTAGAGAGATTCGCTGAGCTCGATTGCCACGACTTGGGGAGTGGCCGACTGGCGGGCCACCGCGTGCCTCACCCACCGCTGAAGCCTCGATCGACCGGAGCGCTTGCGCCGGCGCGAGACCGGGAGGGAGGACGACACAAGAGCCGACCGATACTGGGTCGACGGCTGCCGCAGGAGGACGCCGCGGACGCACGCGCGAAAGTGCGTCGTCCCGCGGACGGGGAGTGCGTCAACGTCGAGTGGAGCCTCCTGCAACCAAGCGGAGTCGTCGGCGATGAACGTGAGCGCGCCGAGACGGATCTCGCGGCCCTCAACCAAAACTCCGCCTGAAACCATGATGAATGGGATCGAAAAAATGCAACTTCTCCAACAAGTCGCTAAGACACCTGCCCCACGGTGGGCGCCAACTGTCGTGGTTCTAAGCCTGACAGTAGAATGGGGGGTAGGTATGGAGAGGCAAGATCCTAGCTATGGAGTAGTTGTATACGCAAGATGTTTACGAGTTCAGGCCCTTCTCGGAGGAAGTAACAGCCCTACGTCTCGAAACCCGGAGGCGGTTGACCGTATTATGTGCGTATGAGTTATAGAGGTGCGAACTCTTCACACTGAGGAGGGGGGTGGCTTATATAGAGTTCGCCAGACCCCTCCGGCCCTCGGTTATGCAAGGTTAAAGGTACATTAAGATAGGGGGTTACTGGTAACGCCCACATAAAGTGCTATGATGACCATAAAAGCTACTTAATGACCGAGCGTTTGTGTGCAGACTGGCTTTGGATCTCCTGATGGTCGAGTGGTTGGCTTCATAGTCGAGTGTCTTCCAGTTGGTCAAGTGGAACTCTTCCAGGTCGACTGAAAGGTAGTTTCTTCTAGAGATGTCCTTGGGAAGGGTGTCTTGGACAGGTCCATGACCCTACCCTAGGTATATGACTTCATCAGAACTTGCATCCCGAGTTAGGTATGCAGTTGAGACCAACACACTGAGTGCAGCAGACGGATAAAACTTTTGCATGGTTTCTTGCAACTGTAAGTCTTTCCATGTTCAACTATTCTCACATTATTACTGTCTGATTACTATAGGTGTACTTGATGACACATATGCCCTTTGTATGGCTGGTAAACAGAAAGTGGTCATGTTGCTGCATTTGATTGCTGCGTACAAGGATGAGACTGAGTATAATGTGCTTGCACATGCCATCAACGCACTGCTCTTCCTATTCTAATTAATTTTTGTTGTTCCTAAACTTGATCTTGTTCTAAGGATAGTTTATCGTGCAGTCTCTTCTAGCTTTTCAGAAATCCGTCCCTTGCAAGTGAGGTGGCTGGGATGCCAAGAGTGGGGAGGGTCACCTGAATACACTGTTAAGAGGTACACTCTTAACTGCTCTTGTGGAACTAGGCCATCAGGCTACCATAGACGAGATTGTCCGTTAAAGCACTCGACGCATCGTTTTTCTGTACGTCACCAACGAACAGGGAAACAAATACGGAGTACAACTTAGTCATTGGTGCTGGGACGGTGGCTATCGTATAATTGCTCTCCTTGTGCTAGAACTAATATAATTACTCAGCTCTTCAATGTTTCCCAATGAAGTTAGACCATCGACCATCAATTCGCTGACAATCTTAAGTCCATCAATCTTTGGGCCGACAAGACGAAGGAACGGCAACTTGGCGTTCTCGGCTGGTTCTTTCGAGGAGGTCATGTCACTTCTGATCAGATCGAGATCGAGAAGCCTCGCTGCTAGATCGAGATCGAGGCTGTTGGTCAAATCGAGAAAAGATTAGATCGAGAATGAGAGGCCACGGGAATGTCGAAAGAGTCGCCACTCACTGGATGTGCTCTCAATCGCTGCCATCCGATGGATAGAGCCGACATGCGCTGGTTAAGACCAAACATGCCGGAGGCCGTCGCCTAAGTTACTGCTAATCACGAGCCCATATGGCGCCCGTTGGGTCGGTAATTTGCCGCGGCACTAGGAGCCGACAAGGCCACAACGCACGCTGGACTGGGGCGCTGGTTGGGCTTGGAGCTGGCGAGAGCAGTAGCATGACGGGGCAGTGCATTTTGAATACTATAAACAAAGGACGATTGCTGGTGTTGTGTGAGTACTACTGCTGCTAATATTCGGTGTTGTGCAGCTATTGCCTGCTGTTAAATTGCAAGAAAGAATACTATAAACAAAGGACGATGCATAGTATGCTCTCTCTCTCTCTCTATCTCTCTCTCTCTCTCTAAATTCGTTTAGCGGGAATCACTAAATATTGTGTTTGATGAAATGCCCAATCACACCGTCAACATGAAATTAAACCTATAAAATTGGGTATCAACTTTGGATGATTGGGTATCAAGTTGTTCATTTTTTCAGGATTCCTATTTTCATGAGTCTGTGCATTAACAACAAGCCAGGTCGTGATTTTTTGGGTACCCATCTTTCCGCAAATTGAGGTTTTGGATGATTGAGAGTGGGAAGCTATGCGCTCTTTATACAAATTTGTTCCATACCACGTATCCACATTAGTAGAAAAAATTTCGGTTATTTTCATTTAAATTAAATCTTCATGTCATTGTATTACATGTTGTTACAGGCTGAAAGCTCGACAGCATGGATGATGTAGAAAGGCTGATGTTTAATTTAGTCCATGCGTGATTTTGTACTGAACAGAACATTCTTGATGTTTATTGCAGTTATTGCAGTTGTTTGGTTATGTCAAAATTTTGTTTACTACTCCCTCCATCTCATAATGTAATACGTTTTAATAAGCTTTGAAGTTCTCATTTTAAAATTGTTGCTAATAATTTAAGTGTCAATCTAAAATTTCATGTTATTTGTAAACCAAACCTGTCAAAATCACATTGATTTCTCGAAACATTAACGTGTTGGCGGAGACACTAGCGCAGATTTGCAGCCACGATTCTAGCGTATTCGCCGTCGTGTGAACCTCAGGCTACTGGTGTTAGCAGAATAACTACTCTGCCTTTTGCAAAAATATATTTAATTTTACTCTGCCATCTTACGAAAAGTAGAATAGTGTTTCTGTTACACCCTTTCCTTCGCCCAACCGGCCAACCCCAGGTACGTCATCCTCCATTTTATTTTTATTCTGATTGTTGCACCCGTTGCAACGCACGGACATTTTTGCTAGTATATATATATATATATATATATATATATATATATATATATATATATATATATATATATATAGGAAAATGGTTGTGTACTCCTGGGAGTACGTACTCCCGCTCCTAATATACCACATAGATGAATCTTTTATACCTCTTTATTATTTTTAATATACTTCACCAGGAATTATTAGATACCCAAAATGAGTTTCATGAAAAAATTCATGAGAGTCTACATATTTTAAAATGTTTACGTATATACTGATGTGTTTGTACGTGAGAAAGGTATATTACAAAAAGTACGTTGCAGATGATATTTTTTCAACAAAACTCATATTGGGGTATCTTAGAATATTTAATGAAGTATATTGAGAATGATAAAGAGGTATAATTAATGCGTATATGAGGTATATTGAGTATGGGAGTACATACTCCCAGGAGTACAGAAGAGGAGTCCTATATATATATATTAAAGGGATGCCCACATAATAATTCTCGTACGTCCCAGGCTTCGTTCGTACGTCGCAGGCATTCTCCCGATTTATTTTCGTGAAAAAAAATTACAGGACGCACAGAGCCTCAATGGGCCGGCCCATTAGTGCACAAACAGCCCGTGCCAGTAAAAGAATTTCCGAGGAAAAATAATGCCATAGAAGGAATCGAACCCAGGCACTCACGCTAGAGCACTCAAATGCTAACGAATAGACTAAGCAAGACTAGGTGTTTAATTACCACCACGAAATTTAAAATAAAGTACACAGTCGCGCCAGATACTGAGAGGAATATTTTTTAAGTGAATAAATTTTAGAACGCGAAAATTTTGCAAAGTTGTTAATAAAAAATTTAGAGGCAAACTTTTTTTAAAGAACAATATTTGTCTTTTTTATTTTTTTAAACCTGACTATTTTTTCAAACACAAACAATTTTTTCAAAGTAGGATGTATTGTTGTCATTATTACTCGAATTTGCAAACATTTTAAAAACACAAATATTTTCTGAACATTAAATTTGAAAAGGCGAACATTTTTATAAACATGTTTTTTTAAACTGGAAGGTACTATAGCTAAATTGTTTTAATCTATACCTATATTAATAAAACTTGGCGAATCTTTGAAATATGCCCACATGAAGCTTTGTTTTATTTCACTTTATTAAACTAGGGATATGGAAAGAATCTTTTTCTCTGTCGCATCTTCACGTACAACCAGTCTCACTCGGCCCAGTGACTCCCGTCAAAATGCATGAGAAGTCCAACCAAGGTTTGATGCATGGTCTATCTGACACAAACTAATCAATTTACATGATGACACGGACATATATTATGTGCAGTGTTTTCCCCTATTATATACGCCAGATGATAAAAAATTGTGTTCAACCCTCTTGATCTTAAATCCGGACACGAAGACGGCTCAACAATCCAGCTGTTGGACCTTCCCAACCTTGGTTAGTGACAACTCATACTGCGACCACCGGCGAAGAGGAAGACAAAGACGACAAGCAGAAACATTTGTCTGGTGTTATATTGAAATGGAGGATGTGGACCTGAGGATGAGGTATTAGTCATGTTTATTATGTTATGGGCATGAGAGTGAGGCATTTAGCCATGTTTAGTGGGTAAGGCGTGTGAGGGCTGTTTTCTCCTGTTACAACGCACGGGCATGTTTCCTAGTATATATATATATATATATATATATATATATATATATATATATATATATATATATATTATATCTTTACCTACTAATAAAGCGGCTATCGCTTCTGGTCATCCGTCATTAAAATTATCTTCTAAGTTGATGAAAATTATCCACCAATGCCACCCGTAAATGGGAAAACATTTGAATTTTTCGGACCAAAATCGCCGCCTTTTTGGTTGTTTTAGAGCGGCACGACGAGTAGAAATCATAGACTGGTGCCCAGCAGAGTGGTAGGTCGATGGCTCCTCTAAAGACGAGACCAGGGTTCGATCCCCAGCCTCCGCAATTTCTATCTTCCTTTTCTCACGCATGTCCTACCCATGTATGCATTCATGGGCCGGCCCATGTGCTGGGCTCTACTCCCCTGTTTTCTTTATTTTACTTTTTTGTCTTTTCTTTTCTCATTCTGTTTTCTTTTTTCTTTAAATTAATTCGGGATTTTCATATTTTAAAAGTTGCGAGTTTTAAAAAAAATCTTTGAGAAATCATAAAATATATGTGAATTAAAAAATGTTTAAAAAACATAAAATCTTTGCAGATTCAAAAAATGTTGACGGTTTTGCAAAACTGTTCGTACGATTATAAAAAAAATCACAATTTGGAAATTTTTTTCAGGAATTAAAATCATGTTCATGATTTTGAAAAAATGATTGTGTATTTAAAGCATATTTGGGGAACTGAAAAAAAACTGTCCATGACATTTTAGAAAAAGTTTTAAACGTTCCCTTGCACAACATAATGACAAATGTGAAATGCACTGACAAACTCATAGCCTTGGGATTTACCGCGTCGAATGCATTGTGATCTCGTGGACATCGCGACCATCATCGGCTAGGGTGAGAAAATTAATAAATGGCAATATGGTGAGCCACTGTGTTAAATAGAGTACGCTCATATATTAGGATATTGAGTCAGACTTATTTGATTGTCTCCCGTTGTAACGCACGGACATATTTGCTAGTATTATTAAAGGGTTGATCGCTTCTTACTCCCGAATTATCGTCCGTTCGGTCCGTTTCTTTGTACGTCGTTCTCCGCGGCGTTCGATATTTCCTTGCTCGCTCGGCTAGGCCTCTAGCTGGGCTTGTTTGGGCCAGGCATTGAACTCGCAACTAAACAGTCATGCAAATATTGTGCTACCAGACGACCTAGCTGAATCTTTGATTTGAAATGTAATGTTATCTGATCTATTAAATAGTACCACCTCACCTTTTTGCATCCAATCCTTCTAACTTATATAGGTCTTTCAGTTTTCAGGGTATCAAGGATTCATCTCGAAAATCAATAAGTGAAGGGTAAAAATTGAGTTCCCGCTCTATAGAGAGGATGTCAACCGACGTTTCAACGTGCAGCAAGAGAAACAAAGAAGGAAAGGATGGAAAGGATATGAGAAGGAATTGAGCCAGAATAATAAGGAAAGCAGTCTATGCTAAAGGAAGATGGATTTGAGAAGGAAATTTAGACATATAATAAGGAAGCTAATTTGGAAAGAGATTGAGACGAGGATTCATGCAAAAAGCTAATTTGGTTCATTGTGGCAGGGGAATAAGGAAGCTAACAAGAGCGCCGGACCTTTGGGGATTATAACATGCGCTTGCGCATTTAAACATATACGTGGGTCAATAAAAAACGCTAATCAATATTGCATTTTGATCAACTCTCTCTCTCTCTCTCTCTCTCTCTCTCTCTCTACTGTAAGCCAATTTTCTGGGTTTTTTTTGGTAAAAGCATTGTGGTGTTTACTCATTACGGAAGCATGGGCCGCAAGTTATGAATACTGCATGTATTCCCTCCACACAAAAATACATAATTTTGTTAGGGATATTCGACTATACCTTTTTTTAGAAACAATAATAATTGGATTAGGAGTGTCAGAGTGTAATGAAGTTTTATCATGTTGTAACACACGCCATGGATGTAATTTTTAATACTTATGATGTTCTTTATATTACCATGATATTTGATAAATAGATTGATTTTTTTTCCAAGAAAAACATTGTCAATCAGATCAATTTACTCCGAATCATACCCCATGTGCTCTACGTCGTGGTCCTTAAATTATGCATCTTTTCACATCAACGACCGTTCTCCCTTGACATAGTTCCTTACCCAGCAAATCGTGGTTCATAAGAACAGGTATTTTCCCGCCTTTGCAACGCACGGGCATTTATGCTAGTAACTACGAACACAAGGCAGGTATAGATTCTTTTTTCTTTTTGAGAAGAGAGAAAAAAGGCAAGTATAGACGCGCACCATATTTGTTGTTCTACTGCTTAATTTGTAGAATAGCTTATTGGGCTCTACTACCGGCCCAACGTCCCGCGCCGGCCTCTGCAAGTCTGCTTCTTTTATAGAGATCGCGTGGAGCCACGGATCCATCGAGACCTAGCCACAGTGGTAAAGATCGATGGCCAAGAGGAAGAGACGTGCGGTGGACGCCGCCGGCGTGCTCCCGGACGACCTCATGCGCGAGATCTTAGCGCGCGTGGCGCCGGGCGCTCTCGACCTCGTCCGCTGCGCGGGCACGTGCACACGTTGGTTCCGCCTCATCAGCTGCCCGGCCTTCCTCCGGCGCCTCGGCATCTTGCCGGAGAACGCGCGCCACCGGTCCTCCTTCCTCCTTGGTGCCTTTGACAGACCGGATGCGATACCCCTGAAAATACCGAAGCTGGGCAAGAAAACGAAATCCGACTTGCCACCGCGATTCTTCAGGCTTCCTACGCAGCAGACCGGCGGCGAGCGCCTCACCTTCACCAAGTTCATCCCCAACAAGAATGGAATCTTCAACTACGCGAGCCCCCTGGCGTCGCATCGCGGCCTTCTTTTGATGCATCGCCTGACCAATGACTGGCGGAACCTCCATCTGGCCGTGTGCCATCCCCTGATCGGCGAGCGGAGCACGCGTCTCCTACCACCGCCTCCGCGGGATCTGGATCCCATCGGGTATCATATGAACGGCTATGCCCTTGTCACAGCATCAGACCACCACGCCGCCGGTGATTTGGACCGCCACCCGCAGCTGGTGTTCCAAGTGCTCATCACCACTCAATGCTACTATGACAAACTGGAGTACGTCTTCTCTTACTCCGTCAAGGACAGTTGGGGTCGACCTATCAAGTGCTTCCAAACTTTCAGCCTCATCAGGGCTGGGCCATGCGCTGGCGTGGTGAACGGTGACATTGTGCATTGGTTGTATAGAGACAAAACAAACTTCTACACGCTCAACATAACCGCTGGCGCGACACATGTCTCACTAGCCAAGATCCCAATTCAAGTCAAACGTGGCTTGCCACCACCGTTCCCATGCATCCTTGAGAAAGGAAAGCTCTCATTTGTTCATATCAGAGACAAACGTATCCTCGAACTTTGGACCAAGCAAGAACAAGACAATGATCATAGTTGTGAGGATATGGAAGGATGGGTGTGGTCCGATTTGATGCCCCAGCAAGTCGAGGGAATTGAAATCTTGTCCTTTGCAGAGAACACATGTGTAGTACTCGTGGGACAGAAGGAGCGTGGTAGAATATTCACTCTTGACCTCATTAGCAACAAAATGCAGCAAGTGATAAAGGAAGACGAAAATAGGACCATGTTTTATTGTTATGAAAAGTGGGGAGACAACAATCATGTACTCTACGAGATAGATTGGCCATCGTATCTATTTCACCTTTCAGCTGGAAGCTATGAGGTGCAATGAGATGGGACAAATGAACGCATGCTTTAATCATATATCGATGGATGAATCATTGCTCATTATGTTGGATTGACCGGAAGATAAATCCTGGTGTAAAATGGCTTCCTTATTTTGTCAGCATTTTTTTATCATTCTATATAACGTGAGTTAAGTTTTGGATTCTAAACGCCAATAACATATATTTATCGGATTTGCTAAAACTCATTCAGCTGAGAATCAAATTGGTCTCATTCACTTTTCTGGACGTCTGATTGAGCTGCGCCATGATTCGTGTTTTCGTCCAATAGAGCTTCGTAACGACGGGAGGCACGGCACATCTGTTGTCCTGCTCTCGCGGCCTGCTATTTTTCTTGTCGCGCGCTTGTTTTTCTTTTTTTGCTGACCAAGCCCACTTGCGTTGGATATAGGAAGCCCGTGTTGTATCGCCCCTCTTTTCATTTGTCTTTGTGTCTTCTTGGTGGCGGCTGAGACTCGGGGAGAGGCTTGCTATGGGAGATCGGCGACGGCGGAAATCGGCGGCGGCAGCATTTTTCGAAGTAAGAATCCGGCCGGTCTGTTGGTCCTCCAATCTTTTTGTTGGTGCCGATGAAATCAGTTTTTTTTGTTTAGGGGTTTTTGTTATTCTTGCAACCGACCCAGTCTGAGCGCAATCGCAGCTCAATACATCCAAGTGCAACTGCAGCACATATAATGTGACCGTAACCGGGGGCTGGGGCAGGAGGAGTTGTCGGCGCCGATGAAATCAAATTCCTTTTTTTTTTGTTTCGTATCTGCAACCATCCCATCCCGAGCGCAATCGCAACTCAACACACACAAGCGCAACTGCAAGCCATATAATGTGACTGCAACCGGGCGTCGGGGCGAAGGTTTGTGGGCGTCGATGAAACCGGTTTCCATTTTTTGTTAGGTTTTGTTTCGTTGTAGTTGCAACTGCCCAACATGAGCGCAACTGTAACTCAGCAACCGTAGGACATATAAGGCGAATGCAACCGGGGTTGGCGGCGGAGGGCTTTTGTTGTCGAATATGAAATTGGTTCCAATTTTTCAGGTTTTTTTGTTTTAGTTGCAACCGCCCCAACCAGAGCGCAATCACAACTCAGCACACCCAAGCGCAACCAGACGTCGGGGTGGAGAGTTTGTCGGGTGGAGATTTTGTCGGGTGGTGAAAAATTCACGTAGCTAAATGGCCTTATTAGTGACCTCGTGAACATTTTTCTGGACCAAAATGACTAAACTAAAAACAAACATTACAGTTCTAATTACTCAGCTAACTAATAAATAAACTAGCGAATAAAATCAAATAAACTCTCAAAAATTCAAAATTTAATTTCCAATATTTTTCTACTAATTTGAAGAAGTCATATTATCTTCTCTCATTATTTTTAAAAATATTTGGAAAAAGAATTTTGAAAACAATTTGATCCAATTACCAAATTTTGATAAATCAAAATTGGATTTTTGTGAAACCTCCAACTCTCTTAGATTGGTCCTTGAGTTGCTTAAGGCCTCTTGGATAAAAAATGCAACTAAAACAAACAACAAAATGTAATAAATCATGGATGCATATGAATGATCTATGTATAACAGCACTGCCCTCACAGCCGCTGCTAAGACTCCATAGTCGTTAGTAAGCATGCTAGCACGGATGTGACACGTGGCTTCATGCGGGAGCAAGCTAGGAGTAGAGCGCGGAGCCAGAGGCACTCGAGAGCGAATCATGGTCGATAGTGGAGGTTGGTGGGTGGCTGGAGGCAAAGCTCGTGACGAGCTCCAATGGCCGTAGACGGTTGTGCTAGGCGTGATGAAGCTAGGGGTTATGCGGGAGAAAGACGAGAGAAGGAAAGCATGACGAGCTCACCTCGTCCATGACCACGTGGTCGGCAGAGGCGGGGGAGCACGTCAGTTGCGTTCTTGTCGTCAGCAACCAACAACGCAATAGTGGCATGCGGTGGGATAGGCTCGAAGTTGTGTGGCTCGACTCGATAAGGACAACACCAATGGATCTAAGCGCCTTAAGGATGGTGACAAAGTTGCGCGGAAGAGTTGGGGTGTAGCGACGACGACAAATCTCTCATTGCGGCACATGACATGAGGCGAGAAACACGAAGACCGGGGCATCGATTGGGAGCTTCCAGCTAGGTCATCCATGTCACCCCTAAACCTCTTCTCTCTTCTTCTTCCCTTCGTAGGCACCATGAGTTCGGGCTCGGGGACGATGTGTGGCCCATTATACTCAGGCCACTGCCACTGATCTAGGAAGGGATGAAACCTAGGAGCCCATGTCAACCTCGTTCGTTATAATGTGAATTCATGCAACCGCACGGTGGTACCATCGGATACTTTCAAGTTTCTGAACCTTGCGGCGGTCATCACATGCGAGCAAGGCCAATGATACTTGTGAGGTCTCTCGCACTGACACCACCGGGCCTTGAGGCGCACCTCATACGCTACTCCAGCGTACGTCATGCCGTCCCTTGTTGTGCCACCCGGCTCATCGACTTGGTAGATTTTTTCTTATTCATTGAAACTAATGATTTGTTGACGCCAAGACTTGCGCTCTTGATGCTTCAACCAATCCTCAACTTTGAAGGGAAATTCTATTTTCTCACCTATCCATTTGGCCGTCACTTCGGAATGCCTCAAAAAATACTCGTTGAGCTTGAAGAAGGTATATTTCACTATTGCAGTGACCGGCAAGGAACGGACACCCTTGAGCACATTGTTGAAGCATTCCACCATGTTACTTGTCATGTCTCCGTACCGGAAACCTCCTTCGTCCTAAGCACGTGACCACTTATGCTTCTCCGGAAGATGCCTTGTCAAGAATACTCTCCCTCCTTTGTTCTTCTCCAACGCCTTGAATAGTTTATCATAGCGGCTTTGGAATGTGTCGGTGTTGAATGCCACACAAACATGGGTAAGATCTTTGCAAAACTCCTTGCTCTTGCATGCACGGTAAAACTTTGCCACAAAATGCCTCATGCACCAATGGTGTTGGAGCTTTGGATAGCCTGGAATGTCAACTTCTATTGCTTTGAGAATCCCATGATGGCGATCCGATATGATGTGCACCCCTCTTTTGGGGCCAATCACCTTCGTCCTCACATGATCCATAAACCACTCCCAATTATCATGGTGCTCGGAAGGCACCAACGCAAATGCCACCGGCAACACATTGTCATTGGACGAGTGAGCCATTGCTACCATCAACGTGCCCTTGTACTTTCCGGTCAAGAACGTGCCATCAATTGACAACACGGGGCGACAATGCCTAAATGCATCGATGCATTGCCCAAAGCTCCAAAAAGCTTGATGAAACACTCCCTCGATTGACTCGACCCTATGGCGCATGCCCGGGTTCCGATGAGCAATGGCTCCCAACATTCTCGGAAAAATATTGTACGCGGCGACAAAATCAACATGCAACATCCTTATAGCGTTTGCCTTGGCCATCCATAGCTTTCCATACTTGGCCGGGTAGCCGAATCATTCGAAGACCGAACTCATGAGGAACTTCACCTTCACGGTTGGATCATGGGATATCTCATTCAACAATTTGTAGCCTAGATACTCGGACGTGAGTTGGCGGTGTCCCTTGCTTCGGTCCGCTTTCTCCGGCGGTATGCGCTCGTGGGTGGCCACACAGCTCTTCAACTCCCATTTCCCGGTTTCCTTGATGTTTATTCCATGGACCTTCCATGGGCAACCTTGTTTGTCACATTTGATGGTGTAGCGCAATGTTTTGTTGGAATGACCAACAACGAACGGCCTATGGTTCCGAATGGCGTAGTCACTCAACCATATCTTGAACTCTTGCAAACAACCAAACTTGATCCCTTTCTTCAAATGAGCATTCTCATCCTCACCCGGTGGCCTTGGATCTCCCATCCTCGGGCAAGGTGGTGGTTCGACCAAGCTTAACCTCATGCCACCATCAACAACGGCCTTGTCGGCAAGACTAAGATCACGAAACAAAGAGGGTCCTCTTTCCTTGCCATTGACCTTCTTGTAAATTTGATTTTAGTGCGGCGTGAATCCAACCTCATCCAATTCTTCCGGTGGACCCTCATCATCCGACTCATACCTACACATACGGCTGTAAGGGAGGTTACGATCCATGTCTTGTTGATGCACAATGACATCCAAGTCACCAATGGGATTGTAATAATCTCTTCTTGTTCCTCATACAAATCATCTTGAGCAATAGCATCTCCATCAACATGAGCAATGGCATCTTCATCAACATGAACATTTGCATGTTCATCAACATGAGCAAAGGCCTCATGTCCAACATGATCATCACCTAGAAGAACTATGGCTCTAGCATTGATGTCCTCTTCATTTGGTTGGCTACTTGGTGGTTGGCTTGCCGCATTGTGGTCATACACCACGACAACATCATGTATTGAGGAGGACACATTCCAGTTCAAGTCGAGTAGTGGCCGAGGAACTTCAACCTTTGTGGCAAATAACTCAAGTGACTTGTCTTGTGATCCCTCAACTTTCTCCTTATACACATCCCAATGCAATTGAGAGGTGATGGGCATACTCTTTAATCGGGATTTTACTCCCACTCCCACATCATATCGCCCAATAAGATTCACACAATCACTTGGGTTAATCCAATTGAGGACGTTTCTCACTTTCACGACAATATCATCATAGCTCGGGCTTGTGTCAAAAACCATGGCCTCCTCCCTTAAATCGGCATTTCCATCCATGAAAGCCGCCTTGTCCAAATAATGCACATTCACTAGTTTATCCATCTAAAACAATGGAACAAAATTGAGTCATCCATGGACCGGCCATTTCATATGGATGAACTATCTAAAATATAAGATTTGAATCTAACAACTAGTATACCTTAATCATATCACTAACCCTAACCCTAACCTAACTAAATCACTAACCCTAACACTTAAGCTAGCTTGCCACAACAAAGAGTGACACATATTACTTAGGTCAACCATAAATGCACAATAAATTCTAAACTAGAGGAAGAATTAGGGGGGGTTGCAAAACTAGTTGATTCCAACAAAAGTAGATGATTTGAACCAACCAAATGAAAGGGGGATGGGGGAGGTACCTTGGATGATGCAAATGCCCTCGATCCACAGGACAAATCTCAAGCAATGGAGGGGGATCTAGTGGGTGCTTGGGTGGGGGAGAAGAGGGGAGAGAGTGAGAGCTCGGGGAAGAAGATGAGTGGAGTGGGTGGGTGGTGAGTGGACCCCATCAAACCTTATCCTCCAGGACCCTACCGCCAGAGACCTCAGCGGTAGGGTGTTGGAGCCTACCGCCAAGGCGAGCGACGGTAGGTCCATTTGCCACGTCAGCGCCCATTAACGGCCAGACGGCTGTCAAAGGAACCTACCGCCAGGGCGGGCGGCGGTAGCCTGTAGAGAGCTACCGCGTGTGCCTCCAGCGGTAGCTAAAAGGGTCAAATGTCGAAAAAAATTCACACCAGAGTCAGATCCCGATTTTATATGCCGAAAGGGTCAAAACATGAAATTTTGCCTCGACTGGGAGCTTCCCATGTGGATTGATTCGGTGGAGATGATCTAGACTACGAGGTGGCGGTCCTAGACATGACAGATAGGTAAGGCAGGGTCATCGTCCATGATGGCGAGGAAAGGTGATGGTGGCGGCATGCTTGCGACGCTAGTCATGTCCCCTGCATAGACACAGGTCTATTCAGCCTATCTGACAAGAACCAATGGACCGACAACACCCGGGATGTGAATTAGCTTGTCCATCTTCTTCTACACATCCACGTAGAGGAGGAGGCACTAGTAGAAAAGGGGGCAATGGCCCAGGCCGGGTCAGCCCATTAGTCCCGGTTCTGCCACGAACCGGGACCAATGGAGGTATTTGTCCCGGTTCATGATCCCAGGGGGCCGGCCGGGGCCTCGTGGGCATTGGTCCCGGTCGTTCAGCCCTATTGGTCCCGGTTGGTGGGACGAACCGGGACCAATGCCCTCGCTCCTGGCCCACAATCATTGGTCCCGGTTGGTGGCTTGAATCGGGACCAAAGGCTCCCCTTTAGTCCCGGTTCATGCCACCAACCGGGACCAATGAGGTGCCTATATATACCCCTCACAGAAGAGCAGAGCACACTTTGCTTTTTTTTCCGCCCGAGGGGAGAGGGCTTGGTGGTGCTCTAGCTCACCTCCTATGCACACAAGGTGTTCGATGGAATGCCCGAGCCACACTACTTAAGCTTTCTCCTCTCCAAGCTCGACCTCCAAACTCCATTTTCCTCAATATTTGTCTAGGTTTAGCGGTCCGTCACGCCCCGTCCCCGTCTTCACCGCCGTCGATCACCCGCGCCGATCTCATCGCCGGCACCACCGTGGTGAGCCTCTTGTTCTTATCTTCTTTACGAAAGGAAAAATATTCTTACTTGTATGTTTAGATAGATACTTGTATTATTTCTTACTTTTATTATTGCATCTTATATAGTGCGATGGTTTTGGTATCCGCCCCGTCGGCCCTCGTCACATCTATGATTCGGATGTGATATATATCATCTTTTCATAACTATTGGTTCATTTATTGTTTATGAAAATTATGCCGACCAACGTAACATAGATTTTATTTATCTAGGAGGTTGTTGAGCCGGAAATTCCAACCAACCCTATTGTCGAGAGGTTAAATTTAGTTGAAGAAGAAAACAATTTCTTGAAGGAAAAAATAAAAAAACTTGAGGAGGAGAAGATGATATTGGAGTTGCATGTTGCGGATGTCGTCGATGATCACAAGATCAAGATGGATGCAATGCGCTTGAAGATTAGAAAGGTTAGAAAATATGCCATTCATACCGAGGCTTGGTATCATTATGCCGTTGGATCAGTTGTTACCTTGGTTGCGATTATGATCGCATTTGTTTTCGCATTGAAATGTTTTACATAGTTTCAATGTATGGTTTAATTAATTTAGATGCTCTGCAGAGCTTTATGTTATTAGATGAGAACTATGTATGTACTTTGGTTTTTATGTGATGATGAACTTCTATTAATTTGGTCACTTAATTATCTATTCATGATGTTCTGTAATGATTTTTGACACACTTAATTATATACAATACACGCAGATGAACCGGCAATGGATGTACGATGACAGACACACCTCCGAGTACATTAAGGGCGTGCATGATTTTCTCGAAGTGGTTGAGGCAAACAAGCAGAATGGTTTTATGTGTTGTCCATGCCCTATATGTGGGAGTACGAAGTCTTACTTTGACCGGAAAATCCTTCACACCCACCTTCTTTACAAGGGTTTCATGCCACACTATAATGTTTGGACGAGGCACGGAGAAATAGGGGTTATGATGGAAGACGGCGAAGAAGAAGAGTACGATGACAACTATGTGCCCCCTGAATACGGTGATGCTATTGAACATCAAGAGGAACCAGACGATGTGCACGATGATGCTGCAACGGGCGAAGCTGCTGAAGATCAAGAGGAACCAGACGATGTGCCCGATGATGATGATCTCCGCCGGGTCATTGTCGATGCAAGGACGCAATGCGAAAGTCTAAAGGAGAAGATGAAGTTCGATCGCATGTTAGAGGATCACAAAAAAGGGTTGTACCACAATTGCGAAGATGGCAACACAAAGCTCGGTATTGTACTGGAATTGCTGCAGTGGAAGGCAGAGAATGTTGTGCCTGATAAAGGATTTGAGAAGCTATTGAAAATATTGAAGAAGAAGCTTCCAAAGGATAAGGAATTGCCTGACAGTACATACGCAGCAAAGAAGGTCGTATGCCCTCTAGGATTGGTGGTGCAGAAGATACATCCATGCCCTAATGACTGCATCCTCTACCGCGGTGCATACAAGGATCTGAACGCATGCCCGGTATGCGGTGCATTGCATATAAGATCGAACGAGATGACCATGGTGATGTTGACGGCGAGCCTCCGGAAGAGGGTTCTGCGAAGGTGATGTGGTATGCTCCTATAATACCACGGTTGAAACGTCTGTTCAAAAGCGGAGAGCATGCCAAGTTGATGCGATGGCACAGTGAGGACCGTAAGAAAGGCGGGAAGTTGGGAGCACCACGACGGGTCGCAGTGGAGAAAAAATCGAGAGAAATCTTTGGGATGAGTTTGCAAAGGACCCAAGGAACGTATGGTTTGCTTTAAGCGCGGATGACATTAATCCTTTCGAGTAGCGAGCAGCAATCACAACACTGGCCCGTGACTCTATGTATGTATAACCTTCCTCCTTGGATGTGCATGAAGCGGAAGTTCATTATGATGCCAGTTCTCATCCAAGGCCCTAAGCAACCCGACAACGACATTGATGTGTATCTAAGGCCATTAGTTGAAGAACTCTTACAGCTGTGGAATGGAAACGATGTACGTACGTGGGATGAACACAAAAAGGAGGAATTTGACCTAAAGGCGTTGCTGTTCGTGACCATCAACGATTGGCCCGCTCTCAGTAACCTTTTAGGACAGACAAACAAGGGGTACCACGCATGCACGCACTGTTTACTTGACACCGATAGTATATACAGGAAGCTGCGGGAAGAATGTGTACTGGGCCATCGTCGATTTCTTCCGACCAACCATCAATGTTGAAAGAAAGACAAGCATTTCAAAGGCGAGGCAGATCACCGGAAGAAGCCCGCCATGCGTACCGGTGATCACGTACTTGCTACGGTCAATGATTTACACGTAATCTTTGGAAAGGGTCCCGGTGGACTAGCTGTTCCGAATGACGCTGAGAATCATGCACCCACGTGGAAGAAGAAATCTATATTTTGGGACCTACCCTACTGGAAAGACCTAGAGGTCCGCTCTTCGATCGACGTGATGCACGTGACGAAGAACCTTTGCGTGAACCTGCTAGGCTTCTTGGGCGTGTATGGCTAGACAAAAGATACACCTGAGGCACGGGAGGACCTGCAACGCTTGCACGAAAAGGAGGGCATGCCTCCGAAGCAGTATGAAGGTCCTGCCAGCTATGCTCTTACGAAAGAAGAGAAAGAAATCTTCTTTGAATGCCTTTCGATATGAAGGTCCCGACCGGCTTCTCGTCGAATATAAAGGGAATAATAAATATGCGGAGAAAAAGTTCCGAACCTAAAGTCTCATGACTGCCACGTGATTATGACGCAACTGCTTCCGGTTGCATTGAGGGGGCTTCTGTCGAAAAATGTCCGATTAGCCATTGTGAAGCTATGTGCATTCCTCAATGCAATATCTCAGAAGGTGATCGATCCAGAAATCGTACCAACGCTAAGGAGTGATGTGGCGCAATGTCTTGTTAGTTACGAGCTGGTGTTCCCACCATCCTTCTTCAATATCATGACGCACGTCCTAGTTCATCTAGTCGACGATATTGTCATTCTGGGGCCCGTATTTCTACACAATATGTACCCCTTTGAGAGGTTCATGGGAGTCCTAAAGAAATATGTTCGTAACCGCGCTAGGCCAAAAGGATTCATCTCCATGGGCCATCAAATAGAGGATGTCATCGGGTTTTGTGTTGACTTCATTCCTGGCCTTAAGAAGACAGGTCTCCTGGCGGTATGAGGGGAGACTGACTGGAAAAGGCACGCTTGGAAGGGACTCAATAATATGCAGGGACGGATATTCTTGGTCTCAAGCACACTACAGTTCTCTGAACTCTACCTTGGTGACCCTGTATGTCGATGAACACAAGAACGATCTGCGCTCCAAACACCCGGAGGCGGTCTGACGGTGGATTACATGTGAACACATCAGGAGTTTCAGCAGTTGGTTGGAAACACGTCTCAGAGGTGACATCACTGTTTGTGATGAGCTGCACTTGTTGTCCTGGGGACCATCTTTGACTGTAATGATTTGAAAAGGATACGAGATAAATGGGAATACATTTTACACGATTGACCAAGATCAAAAGAGCACCAACCAAAACAACGGTGTCCGCTTTGATGCAGCAACCGAGAGGGGAAAGGACACATATTATGGTTACATAGTGGACATATGGGAACTTGACTACGGAGTAGATTTTAAGGTCCCTTTGTTTAAGTGCAAATGGGTCAATCTGTCAGGAGGCGGGGTACAGGTAGACCGATAGTACGGAATGACAACAGTGGATCTGAAAAATCTTGGGTACACTGACGAACTGTTCGTTCTAGCCAATGATGTGGCACAGGTTATCTATGTGAAGGACATGTCTACCAGACTGAGAAAAAGAAAAAAAATAAGGAAGCTAATACATCATACGATGAGCCAAAGCGCCACATAGTTCTTTCAGGAAAAAGGGACATCCTGGGAGTGGAGGGCAAGACAGACATGTTTGAAGAGTATGAAAAGTTTCATGAAATTCCTCCCTTCAAAGTCAAGGCTGACCCAAGCATCCTGATAAACAATGAAGATTATCCATGGTTACGGCGCAATAAGCAAATGACACAAGCGATGAAAAAGTGAAGACTTTCTCCCGCAACTATTATGATGATACCATGCCAACTTTGTAACAGACGAGTATGATACCATTGTCCATTTTGTACATGCACATGCTATGCCAACTTTTTCAGAGTTCATTTGAAAACTATGAATTTAGGTCGAATTTTCTCTATAGGTGCATCTATGTTCATTAGTCCCTGGCCCATGCGGCTCGCCCCTGGCCCATGACCATTAGTCCCGGTTTGTGCCACAAACCGGGACTAAAGGGTTGGTCCTCGTTGCGCTCAGAGTTTAGTCCCACCTCGCGAACCGAAGGGCGCTCACACCGGTTTATAAGTCCGTCCCTCTCTGCCTTGTTGAGCTCCTCTCAAAGTGAAAATAGATGCCCCTATACAGGGAATTAGACCTAAATTCATAGTGAATTTCTCTGAAATTCATAGAAATTGATTATGAATTTAGGTCAAATTTTCTCTATAGGTGCATCTATGTTCATTTTTTTAGTAAATTTAATCACAAACTTGTGATTCACACAAATTTCAAAGAATTCAAATTTTAACTATTCAAATTTGAAAACTAATGGCACAAACAGAAAGTTTATAATTTTTCTAAAACTAATGGCACTAACAGAAAGTTTATAATTTTGCTGACCTAAAAGCAAAAGGAATTAAAAAATAAAGCAAAAAACCAAAAGAAAATAAATAATGCAGAAAACAAAACAAAAAACTGGAAAAAAAATAAAAATAGCAGCAATAAGTATTTTGTTGTAAGTAGAAACAAAATAAAATAATTAAAGCAACAAAGAAAACAAAAAAAAGTGTTTTCAAATTTGAAAACTAATGGCACTAACAGAAAGTTTATAATTTTTCTAAAACTAAAAGAAAAAATAATTAAAAAATAAAGCAAAAACAACAAAAAATAAATAATGCAGAAAACAAAACAAAAAACTGGAAAAAAATAAAAATAGCAACAATAAGTATTTTGTTGTAAGTAGAAACAAAATAAAATAAATAAAGCAACAAAGAAAACAAAAAAAGTGTTTTCAAATTTGAAAACTAATGGCACTAACACAAAGTTTATAATTTTTCTAAAACTAAAAGCAAAAAAGAATTAAAAAATAAAGCAAAAAACAACAAAAAATAAATAATGCAGAAAACAAAACAAAAAAACTGGAAAAAAATAAAAATAGTGCCGCCTACTGGGCCCCCACGGCCTGAATACGACTAGAAACCCTACATGGGCCAGGATTCAGGCCCTTGAGGGAGGCCAAGTAGGCCCACGGGCACATAGTGACAGATTAGGCCGAAAGCCTGCGGTTGAGAGGAGCTCGAGAGGTGGGCCTTGGCAGGCGCTTATAAACCACTCTCGAGCCCTCTCAACTAGCGAGGTGGGACTAAACTTTTTAGGCGCTGAGGGCAGCACAAGGCCTTTGGTCCCGGTTGGTGGCACCAGCGGGACTAAAAATGCATTAGTCCAGTTCGTTCCTTTAGTCCCGGTTGGTGCCACCAACCGGACTATCACTGCTAGTCCCGGTTCGTGCCATGAACCGGGACCATAGGCTTTGCTATATAAGCAAAGACTTAGGAAATTTTCACATTTTCCTCGCAGTTGCCCCCGATGACGCCGAGCACATCGACGCCGCAAGGCTGCCCCGACGCCGCCCGCCGCCCCCACCGTCGCCCGCGCCCTCGCCCAATGCCGTCTCCCACGCCCGCGCCCTCGCCCGACACTACCGTCGCTTGGCCATGTCGTCCCTGACGCATGCCGCCCCTGTCGCCCGTCGCCGTGCCGCCGTCCCCTGCTGACGTGTCACCGCCTTTGTGATCACCAGCAGCGCATCTGCCGCCCCCGCCGCCGCCGTGCAATTTTTTTATTATACATGCTATTTTTTACATGTTTTTATATTTTCATATATATATATGTATGTATGTATTTTTTAGATATATGTATTTTTTGATGTATGTTCATATATGTATGTATGTATTTTTTTACATGTTTTTTGTATGTACGTATGTATTTTTTACATGTTTTTTATATGTATGTATGTATTTTTTCAATTGTAATGATGTTTTAAAAATATATATATGCAAAAGTTAGATTTTTAATTAGAAAAGTTTTATCTATATATGTTCTCTGATTTAGTACATTTTAGGTTAGTTTTATATATTTAGGGTAAAAAGGATAAAAAGAAGAGGAAGAAGAAAGAAGAAGAAGAAAAAAGGAGAATACAGAATAGAGGAGACTTCTCCTCTATTCTTTCTTCTCCTCTTTTTTTTCTTCTTCTTCCCCTTTTTTTTATCGGGAACGAGGGTCGTCGAGGGTCACCGAGCGGTAGAGGAAACCCGAATTAAATAGCAAGTATCGTCGGTGTGAGATACATGTGGCCGTCGGTGTCGGACACTACATCCACGTCCCACAAGTGACGCGGGCGTCGATGCCCACGTCACTTGTGGGACATAGATGTAGTGTCGTCGTTGTTGTTGTTGTCGATATACCCCCTCCCGATAGCTTCACGTATTTTTAAGAAGGAAAAAACAAGCATATTATTTTCCCATGTACGTATGTCGTCGTTGTCGATATACCCCTCCCGATAGCTTCAACACGTGGAAGTCGATATTACCCCTCCTTGAAGCGTTCGAGGCCACCCTAACCCTTGAAGCGTTGTCGAGGCCACTCGAAACCCTAGAGAAGCAGCGTCGAGGCCACTAATTAATATGATTCCTTATTGTGATTACCTAGCTAGTTCTACGTTTGCCACTAATATATCCATATATGTCATGTTTGAATAATAATTGCCATGTTGTAAATATTTGTAGAAACTATGGACACCCCTCGAGACGAAGCACAAGAAGCGTTGTTGAGGGACATAATCGCAGAAGGAAGTGATGTCGTCTGCTCATTGATGTTTCTCAACGACACCGATGGTCTGGAAGGAGAGGGTGAAGAAGCAGCTGGCTATGATTATGATGGCTCCGATGACCCAATGCTGGTGCAAGAAGAAGTAGACCATGAGGACGGCTCCGGTGACCGAACCGAGTCCGGCCAGGTATATATATTAGTTAAGCCCGTGCTGACTAGCTAATTGATGCATTCATTGTTTTGGTATGTACACATATTAATTAACTCTCGTCTTTGTTCTTTTTTCTAGCCCTCCGGATCGAGCACAACTTCGGTAAAGAGACGAGGCCCGAAGAAAAAGTTGAGCTCGGATGAAAAGTTTGAGATCGTAGAAATCGCGCGCGTCAGCCAGCCGATTGAACCCATCCGGACAAAGAAGGCATTTGTTGCTCAGTGCGGAGTTCTGGTTAGGGACAAGATCCCGATTAGCATCCATCAATGGTATAAGCCTAAGAACGAAGACCCTGAGGTGTCCTATGTCAATGATATGCAGAAAAATGATTTTTGGACTGAGCTAAAGTCAAATTTCACCCTACCGCCAGAGGATGATCCGGAGAAGCCAGTTGAGCAATTAATCAAGTCTTTTGCTCTTAAGAAGATGGCAGACCCTATTCAGGAATTGGAAGAAAGACCTGAATAAGTTTGTCGATAAAAAAGACCCCAGAATTCAAGGGCAAATATGAGAAGATCGAGAGATGACTGGCCCGCATTTGTGGCCCACAAGACATCGGAAAAGAGTAAAAAGATGTCGGAGACAAACAAGAAAAATGCTGCGAAGAAGAAGCTTCACCATCGCACGGGGTCAAGTGGCTACCTCATAGCCCGGCCTAAGTGGGCCAAGGCTGAGAATGATCTGCTTGATAAAGGGATCGAACCAGAGACAACGAACTGGCCAGACCGTTGCCGGACTTGGTTCTTCGGGGCTGGAGGAAACTTGGACCCTGTATCAGGAAAGTGCATTTGGATAGACGATCAATTGGACATACCAGTCAAGTGGCTTCAGCAATATATCGAAGCAGCGCCAGCAAGGGACGTTCTTTCCAGACAGAGAGAGCAGCGAGCTCACAATGGCCCTCGGGAATCCTGAGCACCACAGACGGACATGAGGCACGCCAGGCTCCGTTTAAATGGAAGGCTGGGTTTTCGGACGCAGGCGGTTACAAATGCCAGGAGAGGAGGAAGAATGTGCAGCAGACCGATCTGCAGGCGCTGCATGCAAGGGTACAAGCGATAGAGGAACGAGAAGTAGATCGCAGCAAATGACCTGCCGAAGCTTCCCTCGAAGCTACCCCGCCATCTCAGTGGAGAAGCAGCATGGCTTCCACCGAGCTGCTTCAGCCGGAGCATGCCTTGACGGATCCTGCCAGCTATCCCGTGGATGCTATCACGGAGGCTGAAAATTGCCACCTTATGGCACAATGGATGAATTTGAAGGTCAAGGCGGCTGTTGGCTCTGTTTATCCTACTAAATCCGTCGCAACTATTCACTGCCGGTCGATTCCAGAAGGATATGCTAGGGTGATGGTGGA
The DNA here is from genome assembly GCA_021605145.1 of Aegilops bicornis. Taxonomy (NCBI): domain Eukaryota; kingdom Viridiplantae; phylum Streptophyta; class Magnoliopsida; order Poales; family Poaceae; genus Aegilops; species Aegilops bicornis. Next base: position 759,609,964 of record CM038671.1, on the reverse strand, counting down.
TGAAATAACAGAGGGATTTGAGGACCTCCAGCTTGACCACCCTACCGGTGAAGGGGAGACTGGCTGGGTTACGCTCTGAAGACTCCATGCCTATGGCGGAAGGATCTCATCAACCTTCCGAACTGGACGCCTCGGCCTCCTCCTCCTTCTCCGGCGAGTCAGGGCACTCCACCTCCTCCACCGCCTCCTCCTCCGGTGAGTGACGATCAGGGCACTCGACCGGCTCCTTCTCCGGCGCGTGGCGGCACTCCGCCTCCTTCTCCGCCTGCGCCGACGCGCCCGAGCAGCCAGCCTCCTCCTTCTCCGCCTCATCAGCAAGGGCGGAAGAGACCCGCCGCCGCTCCGGCTGCTCCGGCGCGTCGTAGTCCATCTCCTCCGCCTCGTAAGCAAGGAAAGAAGACAGCCGCTCCTTCGCTCTGCGGCGTCTAGCAGTACAGCCAAAGGCGGGAGGACATCTGATTCGGTCCTTCTCACGAAGACTCGGAGAAGTTACCATACGAGATGACCCCGGAGGAGAACGCGAAGATCACGCGAACCGAAGTGAAGGACTGGTTTCAAGGGTTGAAAGCACAGAGACATCCACCTCCGGAGGAGAAGGTTGATCCGGTGAAAGCGAAGCGCACTCTCGCTGCCCTGATGAAACCACCCAAGTCTCCGCCGAAAGGCAACTATGAGAGCATTATTGGAAAGGCATTTGCCGAAGCGGAGAGGTCGGGAAGTACTGTCAATGATCAAAGGATGAAAGAACGACGAGCTGGGAAACAAATTGCCTAGCTCGGCGAACAAGCGAAGCAATCGTGCCCCCCGCTCAAGGTGCCTGCTAGCGACATCTTCGATCCGAGGATTGTGCCCGGTTATAGCAATCCTGGAGATTACCTGCCCGACGATGTACATTATGATTTCTTGGAGGTGCAGATACAAAGAATGCAAGTACGAAACCTCTCGTCAAAGATGAAAGATCTCTATCAACGATGATGCGAAGATTGCATGATTGGTACATGAAAACCTGCAGAGAGTCTGAGGGGAGGAGTACTTTGTATGTGAGAGTTAAAAAGGAGCATGACCTCGTTGGAATTGAATTGTTGCCTATTCCATTTAGGAGTTCTATCAGTTTTTCAATCAATTGGCCCTCGATAAAGCAACGGTCACCTGCTCATCATGTCGTAAGTAGTACTACTACATCATTAAGTCTCTCTATATATTTCAGCTCTTTCATTGCATGTATTTATAATTATCCTCACTATATTATGCAGATTGAAGATCGCCGAATTGAAGAAAAGACAAGTGGGTGATATTGGGTTCATTAACACATATCTCATAGATGCAATTGAGGTTAAATATCATGCCGAAAATACCGAGGCCAACTTGCTACAATCGTTGGTAATAAATGAACACAAAGATATAATACTCTTTCCTTACAACTTCAGGTGAGTGTTACTGTCTTGTGGCATATTCGGTTCCCCTTATTAGTCCAGGTTATAGTAATGTAATATTGATGAGTTATGCATGCGTGCGCAGCTACCACTATATTCTCCTAGAGATTAAGCTTGAGCAGGGAGTAGTAACTGTCTTAGACTCCGAACGAAAAAATCCGGAGGAGTATGCAGACATGACTGAAATGCTCGAGAAGTAAGTTAAATCGATCATTATCCACCATATCAGCGACTTTGTTCATTTCTGATATCAAGTAATTGTTTTCTTTGTATGGTAGGGTTTGGAGAAAATTCACCAAAAAAGCTCCGGGACTGCCGAAGAAGCTGCAATTTAGACACCCGAAAGTAAGTAATATAGTAGCATATTCCACGCATCTCCTAGTGATTCAAGCGCTAGTTTCATCAATACCATTGTCAGGACCCCGATTCTAGGTCACACCGATCTAGCATGTAACACCTCATATCACTTTGCGGCCTCACGCAAGGTATTCCCACGGGTGTCGCCTTACCATGGCCCGGGACCGTTTGCGCCTTTTGGCTCACGTATATGATAGTGTCGCTAGCATCCATATGATAGAGAACCGGGCCGACATGGCTAGTCGTGAACCCAAAGCGGCGCTAACCCATGGGGACAGGCATACATGAATCACATCGAGCATGTCGGTCAGCGGCGTGTGAATCCGGGCTGTAGCACTGGGCTAACAGGACTCCGGGAACCCGGCTGTAGCAGGCTAGGCAGGACTCCGGATGTCACTGCGTGACATTTCCCGAAGGACGGAACCAGAACGAAGTGAAACACATGCCGGCCCGATCAAGTGTCGAGCGGTAGTCTTTGGGCTAGCGAGGACTCCGGTGAGCCGGCTGTAGCGGACTACTATCGCTGAGGAAGCACTAGACTACATTTCCCCATATGAGAGGCTGCCAAGGATAAACAACTAGGTTGTCGGATCCCACACATACCAAGCATTTCAAACATACACACAATATGCTCAATATGTGTAAATACAACATGGCATCACAACATAACTCTACGACTCAAATATGTATTCATTAGGCTCCGAGGAGCGAGATATTACAAACATGGGTCTCATGACCCAACATTCAGAGCATACAAGTCAAAGCACAAGCGGAAGCTTAACATGTCTGAGTACAGACAACTATAAATGAAAAAGGCTGAGAAGCCTAATTATCTACAAGATCCTGCCGAGGGCACAAGATCGTAGCTGAGGTAACAAGCTAAACGTCGAAGTCCACGCGGAACTACTAGCGAGACTGACGTCTCTCTCTGCAAAACATAGAATAGGCAAACGTGAGTACAAATGTACTCAGCAAGACTTACATCAGAACTAACTACATATGCATCATTATCAACAAAGGGGGGTGGTGGAGTTTGACTGCAGCAAGCCAGCTTTGACTCGGTGGCTATCCTAAACTATGACTGCAAGTAACTCTTTTGAGGCGTATACGAGGAGTCCACATATTCACCATATCAATACACCACTATGGACCCGCTCCCGTCTCCCTCACGAGAACGCCATCCATAGCACTCACGCTTATCTTGCGCATTTTAGAGTATCCACTTTCACTAGTCTATGAACTGTTATAGGCAACGAAGTCCTTTACGCGGACACGGCTATTCGAATAGATCATATTAACCCTGCAGGGGTGTACGTCTTCACACACGCTGTCACCACTTACCGCCGTTTACACGACATGTACTCGGCAACCTTCAAGCGGAAGCCCAACGTGGGTGTCGGCCACGGCCTACCTAAACACTCAAGTCCCTAGTCCAGGTTTATCGCCTATTCAGGTTCCATCCGCAGGGAGTCCGGCCAAGGTTTCCACTAACGGCCCCGAACGATGTGTGCAGGGTTCCCAAGATACCAAACGGGCATTGGTACAGCCACGGTGTATCTACCGCATCATAGCCCACCCCTAGGGTCGCGCTATGCCTGACCTCCAACACATATCCTATAAATACCAGAAACTAGTTGCAACTCCTGGACAGAGAACAAGGGTGGTTAAGAAGCCGAGAGAGTCAATTAAGGATCCCAATGTGTGGTAGTAACTGTTTCATGTATCACAAACATAGAACTCAGTTCCTGAAGACGGCTGCAATGAGACAACCCACCATGTACTCCTACATGGCCTCTCACCGCTACCTTTACCAAATCGTGTTCACACACTTAGCTCACACACAGTAGGACATGTTCACACAACCATTCCAATTCATTCTCGATGAATCAGACCTGACTCAACTCTAAGCAGTAGCAGGCATGACAAACAAGCATGAATGAGTAGGCACAATAGGCTCAAACAACTCCTACTCATGCTAGTGGGTTTCATCTAATTACTGTGGAATGACAGGTCATGCAGAGGATAAAGGGGTTCAGCTACCGCAGCAAGTAACAGATGAATCGTTGTTGTCCTAAGGCAGTAAAAGAGAGCAGGAGCGAGAGAGTGGGATTGTATCAGAATGAACAAGGGGGTTTTGCTTGCCTGGCACTTCTGAAGATAGCATTGAGTCTTCATCAGTGTCAACGATCACAACGCTTGTCAGAGAACGTCTCTTGAGAGGGACAAACACCGCAATCGAGAAAGAACACAATCAATGCAATGCACATTCACATGAATGACATGTCATGTTAAGGTACTGAATTCACCTAATGCAATATCTAGCCATGTTAATTGAAGTGGAACTCGAACAAGAACAAATTCCAACTCCAAATGTTATTTCATAAATTGCCCTAATCATCATTTGTCCTATTCAGTGAGGTTAAATTGTTCAAACATGCATGATCATGGCATAAACAGATTCTTCATATTTTTCTGATCATTTTTCATATATAAATTATTTCAATCTGAGCTACGGTTGAATTTCTATGATTTTTACAAGTTTTAAACATTTTTTGGAATTTCCAAATCATTCAGTCTTAGAAATAATCCAGGAAAATGATTACTGCGTCAGCTTGACGTCAGTGTGACGTCAGCAGGTCAACAGGTTGGGCCAGGTCAAACCTGAACAGTGGGGTCCACTGGTCAGTAGTTAGTTAACTAACTAAGGTTAGTTTGTGCTAAGCTAATACTAATCCTAGTTTAGTTAGTGGCCTGGGGCCCACATGTCAGTGAGTCAGGGGGATAGTCAAACCCCGGTCAAACAGGGTCAAACCTACCAGACCAGGTCAACGGCTCGTCGCCGGCGACGACAGAGACGGCAGAGGGTTGAGGGATTGCGTCTCCGGCGACCAAACCAACGGCGGAGGCCATCTATGTACGAGGAGGCTCGGCCTCATCGACTAGTGCCATTGGTTTCGCCGGAGGTGGCCTAGAACGACGGCGGCGTCCACTTGGGCGGCGGCCGGAGTTCAGCGGGGAGGGGAGAAGGAGCTACGGTGCACGGCAATGGCCGGTGTTGGTCGTGTTCGGCTCCTGGGAGCTCGGTGAGCACGGTGGCATGCTCAAAAACGGACGGGGGCGACTAAGGCCACGGCAACGACATGGCACGGCGGCGGCAAGCTCGGCCGTGGTCGGAGGACGGGGCTAGGGGACGGGAATGGAGGGGCGAGCAAGGGGGGAGGAGCAGGAGCTCACAGGGATGCGGCAGGGTAGGTCAGCGGCCTCGGAGACGCTCTGGACGAGGCGGATCGACGGGGTCGATCTCCGGGCACCGGAGATGAAGACAACGCTGCTCCGGTCGACTGGGGCATCGCGTGCGTCGGGTGTGTGGCTCCACGGGGTCGTGGCAGAGCTTAGGGATGCGGAGAGAGAGCGAGGGAGTGGCTGCGGCCGTGGTGGAGCTCGTCGGTGGCGGCGGCTCCGTTCGGGTCCGAGGTGCGGAGCGAGAGGAGAGAGCAGGAGGGAAGGGATGAGCATGGGAGGGAGTCGAGAGAGGCCTGAGGGGTGCGTGGCATCCGTGGCGGCGTCGGGAGGCAGTGAGCAGGCAGGAGGTGGCCTTGTGGCGTCAGACGCATTGCTTCTCCTCTGGCGGGGAGGAAGAAGACAGCGCTGCCCCTGGTGGGCTGGGCCTGTTGGCTGGGCTGCCAGCTGGGCCGGCCAGGTAAGTGGCCCAGGTGGGCTTCCTCTCTCTCTTCTGTTTTTTTTTCTGTTTTTGCTTTCTATTTTTGTAGTTTGTTTTGATCCAGTTTTAAAAACCAGAACAATTTTATAAATCCTGAAAATATTCATGAGCACTTTCTGGATTATTTTAGTGGCCCACAAATACTTCCAACATTATTTGAGCATTTAAATTATTTATAGTGTTTAAATGCCCAATGTCAAATAGTTTAAGATTTAATTCAAAAATCCAGGAATGACCTATAAAATATGTTCATCATTTTTGGAAGAGGTTTTCACCTTTATCATAAGTCATGAACATTTCCAAAGGGCATTACGGGTCATTGAGAAAATATTTTATTTGGACCTAGTTTGATTTGATCTGGTGCTAGGGTTTGGATCAATCCCCATTTCAAGTTGCCTGAAATTTAAACATGATGCATGGATGCAATGCAACTAATTACAAACAACTCTGGGGCTGTGACAACCATTTAGGATGCTTGCTAATTATCAGTTTGATTGACCTCTATTTCTTGTAAAGTGGTTGTGGCAGGAACATGGGAATGATTTCTGTGGATACTACATTTGCGAGTCCATCCGCCACACGACCTGTGAGCAGGGCTACTCTGACAAACAATATTAAGTGCGTAAATAACAATATTCACAATTTTATTTATTACCATCATTTGTGTTGAGTTTCATTCATTCATATATATATGTATTGACACCCTTCTTAAAATTAGATGTTTCGGATGCGGGATGAACTCCTAGCACCAGATCGCATGCGAGCAATTCAAGAGGAATTAGAGGCATTCTTTCTTGACCACGTGATCGCTGAAGACGGAGAATACTATGTGGACCACGCGTCTGTATGTTAGGAGATTATATTTGTAAAAGATAATTATTGTATGTATGTAGCCAGTAGTGTCGGATAGATATACGATAACTTGTTGTTCGACCAATCTCTCGGAGAGGGAGAGGTGGTCGATATCACTTCTCTCTGTATGCATATATGTTCATGACGATCTTCTGTTTCCTTCGTAGCATGTCTAGCTAGTCCTCTCTATACGTATGTATAGTACATAGCGTCGACCAAGCACGAACAAAAGAGAGTACACTTCTCTCTATTAATTTGCTAGCTAACACAATATATGAAACACGTAAATTAAACCCCCAAAACCCCCAACCCCCCCCCCTTTCAAAAGAAAACAAAAACCCAAGCCACAGAAATGCTGACGCGTGGATGCCTATTGGTCCCGGTTGGTGCCACCAACCGGGACCAAAGGCCCTCCTGCCTGGGCTCGGCACATAGGCCACGTGGAGGCCCATCTGTCCCGGTTCTGGACTGAACCGGGACTAAAGGGCCAGGGCATTAGTATCGTCCCTTTAGTCCCGGTTCAGGAACCGGGACTAAAGGTCCTTACCAACCGGGACAATAGGCCCTTATTCTACCAGTGACTGTCTCATAGAAGTCCAGCTGTTCCTTTGTATGGAACATGTAGTCCACAGCAGTTCTCCTCCTGACTGCATAGGGGTCAGTCAATCTCCACTGTCTGAGTCCTGCATCCTTCCTCAGCTTCATATCCTCAGCTACAGGATGAACATCATTGTGATCTGGAATTTTGGGCTTCAACTTTCTCAAGACATGTTCCTCATCATCTTCTTCTTCAACAACAGCTTCAGGCACTGGGGCCTTGTTCTTCTCTCCAGCAGGAATGTTCCTTGTATTCCTCTTGGGTGCAGCTTTGGGCTTTGGAGCAGCTGTCTTAGGAGGTTCTTTGGGCTTTGATGGAGCAGCCGTTGACCTGATGGCATCACCCATAAGCTTTTGAGCTTTAGGTGCTGGTGCAGCAACCTCTTCCTCTTCTTATTCTTCTTCTTCCATCATGGAAGGCTTTCCAACAACCCTGGCCATGGTCTTCTTGACCCTTTCCTTCCTCTTCTTCCCTTCTGAAGCAGCCTCTTTGGGTTCAAATTCCAAAGGTACTTGAGTGGAGGCTCTGGCTTTAGACATGGGAATTCTTCTTGTAGGTGCTTTGGTCTTCATACCAGGCTTAGTGGCAGCAGCTGTGCCATACTCCTTCTTGAGCACCTTCTTCTTGGAAGTGGCCTCATCCTCAACAGCCACATAGTCTTCATCCTCAGAATCTGAGGTTCTCTTCTTTCTGGCCCTGGTGGCTGCGTTGGGTAAGTTGCTGGGTGTGCTTCTGCTACCAGCATCATAGCTGCTAGAGGGACTAGTGCCCTCACTCATCTGAACCTGTTCCTCAGACTTGTTCTGACTGTCACTCTGATCAGACATGTTGCAAACACTGACAACACACCCTATGAATAGATATAGATGAGGTAGAGTAGATGAGCATCACAAAATACATAGGTTTTTGCAAAAGAATGAGTCAAAAACTTAGTTTTAGTTTTCCATAGAAAGCATTTCAGATCTACTGATTTGTAAACTCGGTGATACCGAAGCAGCTTTTGGAACCTAAACTAGTGAACTCGGTCAGACCGAGTCACAGTTCGGTGGCATCGAGATTGCTAGGGTTTCACAAAGTCCTGAACTCGGTCACAAGATTTGCAATTCTCGGTCAGACCGAGAATCACATGTGCAATGGCCTTGGCCAAATCGGTCGAACCGATTTCTACAACTCGGTTGGTCTGAGATGGTTTCGGCGGAAACCTAACCCTAAATTTTCGATCCACAACTAAACTATGGAGTGTTTTCGCTGGATAAGATGATCTCAATTGTGGCAAGATACACGGAAAAACAATGTGCTAGGAATTCGGAGTGGGATTAGCACAAGGTTCAAGTCCATGCCCTAGTTCGGCGATGGACTCGCTACGGCGGCAACGGCAGAGACGATTCCCGTTGGCGGCGGCGGAGACCAGCGGCGGGAGGCAGCTGGCGACGAGGAGGACGATCCGGAGACCCAAGGAGGCAGAGCAGGCTGAGCACGGGCGAAAGAGTTCGGAGAAATTTCCAAATTTTGGCCCGTGGATATATATAGCCTGACCCTGTCGGTGTGACCGAGTGGAACAACTCGGTGGCACCGGGATGCATAACTGCAAGTAGTTACTGCAACTCGGTGTGACCGAAAAGTTCAAATCGGTTGCACCGAGATTGAAAACCTAGATTGACTTAGTGATCTCGGTATGACCGAAATGGAAGAATCGGTCAGACCGAAATGCACAAAGAAGTTTTGTAAGTTTAAGTCTTTGACAAATCGGGGACTCCGAGTGCTCCTCACACAGAGTGGTTCGAATCTGACTTGATCAAACTTTGTGATGTAGCATGAATAGAGTTTGAGACAAGAAAAGCATATATAGCTAGAGAGGGTTCTTAGGCATTCTTGTCCATCCACTTGGCAAAAGAAACCAAACAATCAAAACAACAAGTGGATGTCCTCGAATGAGTAAAATATGCAACCAACATGCTCACACAATAAATGGCAAATGAAATATGTGGCAAAGCATGCACAACCATTCTAGCATCTATCAAGCAATTGGCAATGACTAGGTCATCTACATATGAGTATATTGACTTAGGAGTCAAATGAGAACATTTGATCATAGGTCATACTCATCGTTTAAGCACAAGTGGGGTTACCACTTTTACATAATGCATTGTTGTGTTCACACCATTAGAGTTGCTTTTACTCAATTCTTAGAGTAAAGCTCCCCCTAGATGTGAGATCCCCCCTAAGAGGAATGAACTAACCTTGGATTTTGTCGATGATGACTTCATGTAGGTGTTGAAGATGTGGATGCTCAATGTTGATGTAGATCATTTGGAGCAATCCTTTGGAATGAGTTGCACTTTCAATACCTACACGGGTTAGTCCCACAAGGAACAAACAAGGATATCCATAGACATAGAGTGATGCACACACAAGATGATGTCTATGAAAGCATTAGGTTACCTTGTCCCTTGTCTTACCAACAAGAGGGTTTGTGACTCCTTGAACTAGTGCAAGATGTGGAAGTTGATTGCACTTGTTCTTGCCAAAAAGATAAGAGTGAAGTACGTTGGCCAAGTCACCCTCAAGAACTCTCTAGTTCTTCTTCTTCGGGATCCACATCATCTTGATGGGAATCCTTGGAGTTGTAGTCGTACTTGATGAAGTAGAACTTGATGTAGTCTTGGGAACCCACTTGACCAAGGACTTAGGAGCTTCTTCAAATGCATCAATCTCCTCTTAAAGCTTATCCTTGCCTTTTTGCTTGTGGTCTTGTGGTGGAAGATCATCTTGAGCTTGTGTCCCTTTGAAGGAAGTAGGATCATACTTCTCTTGTTGAGGAACAAACTTCATCTTGGGTTATTGATCTTCTTCCCACTCAACTCCATTGGCATTGAACTTTCGTTCAAAACCAACACCTTGGTTCTTCCGGTGCCTTCCTTGCTTGCGTACAATTTCCTCGAATTGCTTACTCCGGCAAGGCTCTTGTGAACACCTTTCTCTATAATTCCCTTCAATAAGCTATTTTCTTGCTCAAGTGTAACTTGGCTAAGAGAATCATTAGTGGAATCAAGAGAACTACTAGAAGCAACAATATTGGATTTAACATGATTATTGTTACTACTAGAGGAAGAATCCTTCTTGTTCTTGTTACTAGATTTGAATTGAGGCATGTAAGTAGATAAGAGTAAACGCTTGGCAATGTAAGAAGAACTTTTCTTACCAAGATCATCATTGATTGCCTTTAAGAACTCATGCTCTTGCTCAAGGTTGAGCTTTTCAAAGCGTAAATTCTCATGAGTCCTTAAAAGTTCTCGATGATCTTCTAAGATAGTTTCATGAGCTAATTTAAGAGTGTTTAGCTCTTTAGTCAGAAGCTCAATCTTCTCCTTATCATTGTCATTCGTTTTATCTTGATTAGCATGATTAATTGACGTTTCATCATAGTATTCATCACTAGAGTTGTCAATAAGTAAATCATCATCACCTAACAAGTCATCTTCATCACTATTGAAATCAACATACTCGGGGTGTGATACCTTTGGGCCTTTAGCCATGAAGCATCTTCCAAGTCCTTCATTTGGTGAATCAAATATGCCGTAGGAGTTGGTTGACACAAGTGCTAGACCGGCAACACCTTCATCTTGAGTATATCCGGAGTCGGAGTGATAGCTTCTCTCGGAGTGATTGTCGGAGTCGGAGCCGGATACCCATTCACCAACATGAGCTTGATGTCTTCGTTTTGTGTAGCTCCTTGATGACTTGTCCTTCATTTCCAAATCCTTTCTTCTCCGGGATGTTCTTTGTTCATAACGATCATCTCTACTCCTTCTCTCTCTTGGTGGTGATTCTTCTCTTCTACTTCTTCTTTTTGGAGAGTCTTCTCTTCTTTTATAGGGTGTCGTACACTCATTGGAGTAGTGTCTGGGTCTTCCACAATTGTAGAAATTACGCTCTCGACTAGAAGATCTTTTGTCATTGTAGGACCTTGACTTGGAACTTCTCTCTTGCTTCTACTCTTGTAAAACTTGTTGAAGTTCTTCACCATTAGGCTCAATTCTTCATTGAAGGTTTGTTTCTCACTTGATGATGTGGGAGCTTCACATGAGGCTTTGTAAGCACCACTTGACTTGTTGTGAAGTTCCTCCTTATCCTTGAGTGACACCTCATGAGCAACAATTCTTCCAATGACTTCCGTTGGCTTGAGATCTTTGTAATTGGGCATCATTTGGATCAATGTGCACACGGTATCATATTTTCCGTCCAAAGCTCTTAGGATCTTCTTGATGATGAATTTGTCGGTCATCTCTTCACTTTCTAAGTCGGCAATCTCATTTGTGATAAGAGCAAGCCTAGAGTACATTTCAGCGACACCTTCACCATACTTCATTTTGAACTTTTCAAGCTGACTTTGAAGCACATCCAACTTGGATTCCTTGACGGAGTCGGTACCTTCGTGCATATCAATCAAAGTATCCCAAATTTCCTTTGCATTCTCAAGACGGCTGATTTTGTTGAATTCTTGGGCACAAATCCGTTGAAGAGGATATCACAAGCTTGAGCGTTGTATTGCAGCATCTTCAACTCTTCCGCGGTAGCTTCATGGTTCAGTTCTCTCCCATCAAAGAATTCACCTTGCAAGCCAATACACATAATAGCCCAAACAGCGGGGTTGTGTCTAAGAATATGCATTTTCATCTTATGCTTCCAACTAGCAAAATTAGTACCATCAAAGTAAGGACCTATACGGTCATAGTTTCCCTCGCTAGACGCCATACTCTCCTAGGTTGTGAAACCAAGGCTATGACTACCAAAAGCTATGGAGATCAAAGCAAATGGAGACCAAAGCTCTGATACCACTTGTAGGATCGAAAGTATATCTAGAGGGGGGCTGATTAGACTACTTGACCAAATAAAAACTCATCCTTTTCCCAAATTTAGTCTTTGGCAGATTTTAGCTAACTTAGCACAAGTCAAGCAATCTTAACACAATTCAAGCAAGCATGCAAAGAGTATATGAGCAGCGGAAAGTAAAGCATGCAACTTGCAAGAATGTAAAGGGAAGGGTTTGGAGAATTCAAACTCAATTGGAGACACGGATGTTTTTGTCGTGGTTCCGATAGGTGGTGCTATCGTACATCCACGTTGATGGAGACTTCAATCCACGAAGGGTAACAACTGCGCGAGTCCACAGAGGGCTCCACCCACGAAGGGTCCACGAAGAAGCAACCTTGTCACCATGGCCGTCACCCACGAAGGACTTGCCTCACTAGCGCTAGATCTTCACGAAATAGGCGATCTCCTTGCCCTTACAGACTCCTTGGTTCAACTCCATGATACGTCTCCAACGTATCTATAATTTTTGATTGCTCCATGCTATATTATCTATTGTTTTGGACTATATTGGGCTTTATTTTCCACTTTTATATTACTTTTGGGACTAACCTACTAACCGGAGGCCCAGCCCAGAATTGTTGTTTTTTGCCTATTTCAGTGTTTCGAAGAAACGGAATATCAAACGGAATCCAAACAGAATGAAACCTTCGGGAACGTGATTTTCTCATCAGATAAGATCCAGGAGACTTGGACCCTCTGTCAAAAAAGCCACGAGGCGGTCACGAGGGTGGAGGGCGCCCCCCCCTAGGGCACGCCCCCCTGCCTCGTGGGCCCCTCGAAGCTCCACCGACGTACTTCTTCCTCCTATATATACCTCACGCACCCCGTCGGATCGAATCTGAGCCAAAAACCTAATTCCACCGCCGCAACTTTCTGTATCCGCGAGATCCCATCTTGGGGCCTGTTCTGGAGCTCCGCCGGAAGGGGATTCCACCACGGAGGGCTTCTACATCATCACCATAGCCTCTCCGATGAAGTGTGAGTAGTTTACCTCAGACCTTCGGGTCCATAGTTAGTAGCTAGATGGCTTCTTCTCTCTTTTTGGATCTCAATACAATGTTCTCCCCCTCTCTCATGGAGATCTATTCGATGTAATCTTCTTTTTCCGGTGTGTACGTTGAGACCGATGAATTGTGGGTTTATGATCAAGATTATCTGTGAGCAATATTTGAATCTTTTATGAATTCTTTTATGTATGATTGAGTTATCTTTGCAAGTCTCTTCGAATTATCCGTTTGGTTTGGCCAACTAGATTGGTAGTTCTTGCAATGGGAGAAGTGTTTAGCTTTGGGTTCAATCTTGCGGTGTCCTTACCAAAGGATGTAAAGGGTTGCAAGGCACGTATTGTATTGTTGCCATCGAGGATAACAAGATGGGGTATTTATCATATTGCATGAATTTATTCCTCTACATCATGTCATCTTGCTTAAGGCGTTACTCTGTTTTCATTAACTTAATACTCTATATGCATGCTGGATAGCGGTCGATGAGTGGAGTAATAGTAGTAGATGCAGACAGGAGTCGGTCTACTTGTCTCGGATGTGATGCCTACATACATGATCATACCTAGGTACTCTCATAATTATGCTCAATTCTATCAATTGCTCAACAATAATTCATTCACCCACCGTAAAATACATATGCTCTTGAGAGAAGCCACTAGTGAAATCTATGCCCCCCAGGTCTATTTTCATCATATTAATCTTCCTACGCTTTATTATTGCTTTGCTTTTTTACTTTGCCTTTTTATTTTACTTTGCATCTTTATACCAAAAATACCAAAAATATTATCTATCATCTCTATCAGATCTCACTCTCGTAAGTGACCGTGAAGGGATTGACAACCCCTATTCGCGTTGGTTGCGAGGAGTTATTTGCTTGTGTAGGTACGAGGGACTTGCGCGTGGCCTCCTACTGGATTGATACCTTGGTTCTCAAAAACTGAGGGAAATACTTACGCTACTCTGATGCATCATCCTCTCCTCTTCGGGGAAAACCAACGCAAGCTCGAGACATAGCAAGAAGGATTTCTGGCGCCATTGCCGGGGATTCTACGCAAAAGTCAACATACCAAGTACCCATCACAAACCCTTGTCTCTCGCATTACATTATTTGCCATTTGCCTCTCGTTTTCCTCACCCCCACTTCACCCTTGCCGTTTTACTTGCCCTCTCTTTCCTAAATCTCCTCCTCTCTTTCCGTTTGCCTCTTTTTTTCGTTCGCTTGTTTGCTCGTGTGTTGGATTGCTTTCTTGTCACTATGGCTCAAGATAATACAAAATTGTGTGACTTTACCAATACCGACAATAATGATTTCCTTAGCACTCCGATTGCTCCTCTTGCCAATACTGAATCGTGTGAAATCAATGCTGCTTTATTGAATCTTGTTATGAAAGATCAATTCGCCGGCCTTCCCAGTGAAGATGCCGCTACTCATCTAAATAGCTTTGTAGATTTGTGTGATATGCAAAATAAGAAAGATGTTGACAATTATGTTGTTAAGTTGAAGCTATTTCCTTTTTCTCTTAGAGATCGTGCTAAAGCTTGGTTTTCGTCTTTGCCTAAAAATAGTATTGATTCTTGGAACAAGTGCAAAGATGCTTTTATCTCTAAGTATTTTCCTCCCGCTAAGATCATCTCTCTTAGGAACGATATTATGAATTTTAAGAAACTTGATCATGAACATGTTGCACAAGCTTGGGAGAGAATGAAATTAATGATACGTAATTGCCCGACTAATGGTTTGAATTTCTGGATGATTATACAAAAAAATTATGCCAGATTGAATTTTGCTTCTAGAAACCTTTTAGATTCGGCCGCGGGAGGCACTTTTATGGAAATCACTTTAGGAGATGCTACTAAACTCCTAGATAATATTATGGTTAATTATTCTCAATGGCACACTGAAAGATCTACTAATAAAAAAGTGCATGCAATAGAGGAAATGAATGTTTTGAGTGGAAAGATGGATGAACTTATGAAATTATTTGCTACTAAGAGTGTTTCTTCTGATCCGAATGATATGCCTTTGTCTACCTTGATTGAGAATAATAATGAATCTATGGATGTGAATTTTGTTGGTAGGAATAATTTTGGTAACAACGCTTATAGAGGGAATTTTAATCCTAGGCCCTATCCTAGTAATCCTTCTAATAATTATGGAAATTCCTACAACAACTCTTACAGAAATTTTAATAAGATTCCTACTGAATTTGAGAATAGTGTTAAAGAGTTTATGAATTCACATAAGAATTTCAATGCTTTGCTTGAAGACAAATTACGTAAAGTTGATGAATTGGCTAGGAACGTTGATAGAATTTCTCTTTATGTCGATTCTTTAAAGCTTAGATCTATTCCTCCTAACATGATATCAATGAGACTCTCAAAGCCATGAGAACTTCCATTTATGAGTGCAAGGAAAGAACCGCTAGGATGCGTGCTATGAAAGATGCCTTTATTAAAGCGTGTTCTTCCAATTTCCATGAAAATCAAGATGATGATCTAAAAGTTATTGATGTGTCTCCTATCAAATCCTTGTTTTGCAATATGAATCTTGATAATGATGAGATTGAATATGAGTTACCTTTACCTAGAAGGCGTTCTAAAAATTCGGAGTTTTTAGAGTATGATGCTAAAATTGATAAAAGTGGGATTGAAGAAAGTAAAAGCTTAGATGTTGCTAAACCCACTATTTTGGATTTCAAGGAATTTAATTATGAAAGTTGCTCTTTAATTGATTGTATTTCCTTGTTACAATCCGTGCTAAATTCTCTGCATGCTTATAGTCAAAATAAAGCGTTCACTAAACATATCGTTGATGCCTTGATGCAATCTTATGAGAAAAAACTTGAGTTGGAAGTTTCCATCCTTAGAAAACTTTATGATGAGTGGGAACCAACTATTAAAATTAATATTAAGGATCATGAATTTTATGCTTTATGTGATTTAGGTGCTAGTGTTTCCACTATTCCCAAAACTTTGTGCGATTTGCTAGATTTCCGTGATTTTGATGAATGCTCTCTAAACTTGCACGTTGCGGATTCCACTATTAAGAAACCTATGGGGAGAATTAATGATGTTCTTATTGTTGCAAATAGGAATTATGTTCCCGTAGACTTTATCGTTCTTGATATAGATTGCAATCATTCATGTCCTATTATTCTTGGTAGACTTTTCCTTAGAATGATTGGTGCAATTATTGATATGAAGGAAGGGAATATTAGATTCCAGTTCCCATTAAAGAACGGCATAGAACACTTTCCTAGGAAGAATATAAAATTACCATATGAATCTATTATGAGAGCCACTTATGGATTCCCCACCAAAGATGGCAATACCTAGATCTATTCTCGCTTTTATGCCTAGCTAGGGGCGTTAAACGATAGCGCTTGTTGGGAGGCAACCCAATTTTATTTTTAGTTTTTTGTTTTTTTTCTGTTTAGGAATAAATAATCCATCTACCTTCTGTTTATATGTGGTTTTATGTTTCAATTAGTGTTTGTGCCAAGTTAAACCTATAGGATCTTCTTGGATAATAGTTATTTGATCTTGCTGTAATTTCCAGAAACTTTCAGTTCACAAAAACAATTGTTAAAACTCACCAGAACGTGATAAAATAGTTATTCCAATTTCTGCTGAACAATAAACAAATTGCCTAGGTCTTCCTATTTTGGCTGAATTTTTGGAGTTCCATAAGTTTGCGTTAGTTACAGATTACTACAGACTGTTCTGTTTTTGACAGATTCTGTTTTTCGTGTGTTGTTTGCTTATTTTGATGAATCTATGGCTAGTAAAATAGTTTATGATCCATAGAAAAGGTGTAATACAGTAGGTTTAACACCAATATAAATAAAGAATGAGTTCATTACAGTATCTTGAAGTGGTCTTTTTTTTCTTTCGCTAACGGAGCTCGCGAGATTTCTGTTGAGTTTTGTGTTGTGAAGTTTTCAAGTTTTGGGAGAAATTTTTTGATGGATCATGGAACAAGGAGTGGCAAGAGCCTAAGCTTTGGGATGCCCATGGCACCCCCAAGATAATCCAAGGACACCAAAAAGTCAAAGCTTGGAGATGCCCCGGAAGGCATCCCCTCTTTCGTCTACTTCCATCAGTAACTTTACTTGGAGCTATATTTTTATTCACCACATGATATGTGTTTTGCTTGGAGCGTCTTGTATTATTTGCGAATTTTCTTGTTAGTTTACCACAATCATCCTTGATGTACACACCTTTTGAGAGATCCATACATGAATTGGAATTTGTTTTATAGAAACTATTGATCTCTCATGCTTCACTTAGATTATTTTGAGAGTCTTAAATAGCATGGTAATTTGCTTAAAATAATAATATGCTTGGTATTCAAGATTTGTAAAACTTTCTTTTGAGAGTGTTGAATACTAAGAAAAGTTTGATGCTTGATAATTGTTTTGAGATATGGAGGTGATAATATCAAAGTCGTGCTAGTTGAGTAATTGTGAATTTGAGAAATGCTTGTGTTGAAGTTTTCAAGTCCCGTAGCATGCACGTATGGTAAACGTTATGTAACAAATTTGAAACATGAGGTGTTATTTGATTGTCCTCCTTAAGAGTGGCGGTCGGGGACGAGCGATGGTCTTTTCCTACCAATCTATCCCCCTAGGAGCATGCGCGTAGTGCTTTGGTTTTTGATGGCTTGTAGATTTTTGCAATAAGTATGTGAGTTCTTTATGACTAATGTTGAGTCCATGGATTATACGCACTCTTACCTTCCATCATTGCTAGCCTCTTCGATGCCGTGCATTGCCCTTTCTCACATTGAGAGTTGGTGCAAACTTAGCGGTGCATCCAAACCCCGTGATATGATATGCTCTTTCACACATAAACCTCCTTATATCTTCCTCAAAACAGCCACCATACCTACCTATTATGGCATTTCCATAGCCATTCTCAGATATATTGCCATGCAACTTTCCACCATACCGTTCTTCGTAACACATTCATCATTGTCATATTGCTTAGCATGATCATGTAGTTGGCATAGTATTTGTGGAAAAGCCACCGTTCATAATTCTTTCATACATGTCACTCTTGATTCATTGCATATCCCGGTACACCATCGGAGGCATTCATATAGAGTCATACTTTGTTCTAGTATCGAATTGTAATCATTGAGTTGTAAATAAATAGAAGTGTGATGGTTATCATTTTCTACAGCATTGTCCCAAAAAAAGAGAAAGGTCAAAGAAAAAAAGGCCCAAAAAAAGAAGAATAAATAAAAAGGGGCAATGTTACTATCTCTTTTTCCACACTTGTGCTTCAAAGTAGCACCAAGTTCTTCATATAGCGAGTCTCATATATTATGCTTCCAAGTAGCACCATTTTCTTCATATAGAGAGTTTCATATGTTGTCACTTTCATATACTAGTGGGAATTTTTCATTATAGAACTTGGCTAGTATATTCCAACGATGGGCTTCCTCAAATGCCCTAGGTCTTCGTGAGCAAGCAAGTTGGATGCACACCCACTTACTTTCTTTTGTTGAGCTTTCATACATTTATAGCTCTAGTGCATCCGTTGCATGGCAATCCCTACTCCTTGCATTAACATCAATAGATGGGCATCTCCATAGCCCATTGATTAGCCTCGTTGATGTGAGACTTTCTCCTTTTTGTCTTCTCCACATAACCCCCATCATCATATTCTATTCCACCCATAGTGCTATATCCATGTCTCACGCTCATGTATTGCATGAAGGTTTATAAAGATTGAGATTACTAAAGTATGAAACAATTGCTTGGCTTGTCATCGGGGTTGTGCATGATGAGAGCATTCTTGTGTGACAAAAATGGAGCATGACTAAACTATATGATTTTGTAGGGATGAACTTTCTTTGGCCATGTTATTTTGAGAAAACATAATTGCTTAGTTAGTATGCTTGAAGTATTATTATTTTTATGTCAATATAAACTTTTGTCTTGAATCTTTCAGATCTGAATATTCATACCACAATTAAGAAGAATTACATTGAAATTATGCCAAGTAGCACTCCGCATCAAAATTTCCCTTTTTATTATTTACCTACTCGAGGACGAGCAGGAATTAAGCTTGGGGATGCCTGATCCGTCTCCAACGTATCTATAATTTTTGATTGCTCCATGCTATATTATCCATTGTTTTGGACTATATTGGGCTTTATTTTCCACTTTTATATTACTTTTGGGACTAACCTATTAACCGGAGGCCCAGCCCAGAATTGTTTTTTTTGCCTATTTCAGTGTTTCGAAGAAACGGAATATCAAACGGAGTCCAAACGGAATGAAACCTTCGGGAACGTGATTTTCTCATCACATAAGATCCAGGAGACTTGGACCCACCGTCAAGAAAGCCATGAGGCAGTCACGAGGGTGGAGGGCCCCCCCTAGGGCGCCCCCCTACCTCGTGGGCCCCTTGAAGCTCCACCGACGTACTTCTTCCTCCTATGTATACCTACGTACCCCCGTCAGATCAGATACGGAGCCAAAAACCTAATTCCACCGCCACAACTTTCTGTATCCGCGAGATCCCATCTTGGGGCCTGTTAGGAGCTCCATGGGAAGGATTCCACCACGGAGGGCTTCTACATCATCACCATAGCCTCTCCGATGAAGTGTGAGTAGTTTACCTCGGACCTTTGGGTCCATAGTTAGTAGCTAGATGGCTTCTTCTCTCTTTTTGGATCTAAATACAATGTTCTCCCGCTCTCTCGTGGAGATCTATTTGATGTAATCTTCTTTTTGCGGTGTGTTTGTTGATACCGATGAATTGTGCGTTTATGATCAAGATTATCTATGAGCAATATTTGAATCTTTTCTGAATTATTTTATGTATGATTGAGTTATCTTTGCAAGTCTCTTCGAATTATCCGTTTGGTTTGGCCAACTAGATTGGTAGTTCTTGCAATGGGAGAAGTGTTTAGCTTTGGGTTCAATTTTGCGGTGTCCTTACACAAAGGATGTAAAGGGTTGCAAGGCACGTATTGTATTGTTGCCATCGAGGATAACAAGATGGGGTATTTATCATATTGCATGAATTTATTCCTCTACATCATGTCGTATTGCTTAAGGCGTTACTTTGTTTTCATTAACTTAATACTCTAGATGCATGCTGGATAGCGGTCGATGAGTGGAGTAATAGTAGTATATGCAGGCAGGGTCGGTCATACCTAGATACTCTCATAACTATGCTCAATTCTGTCAATTGCTCAACAGTAATTCGTTCACCCACCGTAAAATACCTATGCTCTTGAGAGAAGCCACTAGTGAAATCTATGGCCCCCAGGTCTATTTTCATCATATTAGTCTTCCTACGCTTTATTATTGCTTTGCTTTTTTACTTTGCCTTTTTATTTTACTTTGCATCTTTATACCAAAAATACCCAAAATATTATCTATCATCTCTATCAGATCTCACTCTCGTAAGTGACCGTGAAGGGATTGACAACCCCTATTCGTGTTGGTTGCGAGGAGTTATTTGCTTGTGTAGGTATGAGGGACTTGCGCGTGCCTCCTACTGGATTGATACCTTGGTTCTCAAAAACTGAGGGAAATACTTGTGCTACTCTGCTGCATCATCCTCTCCTCTTCGGGGAAAACCAACGCAAGCTCGAGACGTAGCACTCCACAATTTTGTCAGAGGCTCCCAAGTGACACCTAGCCAATCTAGGAGACACCACTCTCCAAGAAGTAACAAATGGTGTGTTGATGATGAACTCCTTGCTCTTGTACTTCAAATGATAGTCTCCCCAACACTCAACTCTCTCTCACAGGATTTGGATTTGGTGGGAAGAAGATTTGAGTGGAAAGCAACTTGGGGAAGGCTGGAGATCAAGATTCATATGGTAGGAATGGAATATCTTGGTCTCAACACATGAATAGGTGGTTCTCTCTCAAAAAATGTAAGTTGGAAGTGTAGGTTCGTTCTGATGGCTCTCTCCATGAATGAAGAGGAGGTGGAGGGGTATATATAGCCTCCACACAAAATCTAACCGTTATACACAACTTTCCAATATCGGTGGGACTGAATTGAGAAACTCGGTCGGACCGATTTAGCAAATCTAGTGCCGTTAGGATTTTCGGTGGGACCGACATGCAGCTCGGTAGGACCGATATGGTTAGTGTTAGGGCATAATGTAATCTCGGTGAGACCGATTACACAAACTCGGTGGGACCGATTTTGGTAATAAGCTAACCAGAGAGTTGGTCACGTAAACTCAGTGGGACCGGTTCGCTCATTTCGGTGAGACCGAAATGTTACAAAATGGAAACAGAGAGTTTACATTGCAATCTCGGTGGGACCGATCGCTCATCTCAGTGGTACCGAAATGTTATGAAGGGAAACAGAGAAATTACAATCCCATCTCGGTGAGACCGAGATCCCTATCGGTGAGACCGATTTGCCTAGTGTTTGTGGCAGTGGCTATGACATCTGAACTCGGTGGCGCCGGATAGAAAGAATCGGTGGGGCCGAGTTTGAATTTTGGTTTAGGTCATATGTGGATGTGAGAAAGTAGTTGAGGGCTTTGGAGCATATCACTAAGCACTTTGAGAAAGAAAGCCATTAAGCAACACCTCATCCCTCCTTGATAGTATTGGCTTTTCCTATAGACTCAATGTGATCTTGGATCACTAAAATATAAAATGTAGAGTCTTGAGCTTTGAGCTTGAGCCAATCCTTTTGTCCTTAGCATTTTGAGGGGTCCAATTTTCTCATCCATGCCATGCCAATCATTGAGCTTTCCTGAAATATTCATCTTGAAATAGCATTAGCTCAATGAGCTATATGTTGTTAGGAATTACCAAAACCACCTAGGGATAGTTGCACTTTCATTCATCTATTTACTGTGGCAATGACAGGTCATGCAGAGGATAGGGGGTTCAACTACCGCAGCAAGTAACAGATGAAACGTTGTTGTCCTAATGCAGTAAAAGAGAGCAGGAGCGAGAGAGTGGGATTGTATTGGAATGAACAAGGGGGTTTTTCTTGCCTGGCATTTTTGAAGATAGTATAGCTCTTCATCGGTGTCATTGAACTCATAATCGGAACCACGTTGTCGGTGGGAAACGACACCTATGGGATCACTAGAATCCCTACTACGGTTGCGGGGCGCTGGATCATGAGAAGAGCAGGACTAGTAGACAGCACAAAGGGGATTTCCCAAGTTCGGGCAGCAAAGATGCGTAAAACCCCGCGATCCTACTTTGGTGGATGTATTTAGTGTTCCTGAGCTCTTGAACTAGCTCTGGGTGCTGCCAGGTTCGAAAGAGCCGAATCCTTCTCCAGTGCGCCATGGGCCTCCTTTTATAGGCGAAAGGGGCTGCCACAGTGGCACACAAGAGGTGGAAAGTGCTACGGCGCTGTGAGCTTATCGCTGGTATTATAGGACAAAGTGCATTTAATGCAAGGCTTAGGTATCCCTTCACTTTATCGGGGACGGGAGCGAGGCCCGTCCCATCCATCGCCGCTCTTCCTTGCTTTGACACGCACCCTGGCTAGCGATGCATGCGGTGCCATGTAGGCAGGCAGGCAGTTGAGGTGGCGAGGTGGTTGATCCTCCACGAAGGGTTGCATGTTGCCACGCTGGTGCTTGCCCAGCTGGTTTGGTCGGCAGCTACATGCGAACGGCGGCGGAGACTTGGCTGCCATGGGCCTGGCAGTGGCCCTGCTGGCGCGCTTGGCGAGGGCCTTGCCGGGTGGCCCGGCAAGGGTCTTGCTGCGGCACGCCGTCATCCCCGGCAAGGACCTTGCCGGGGGTCTCGTGGGCTTCCTCGGCAAGAACCATGCCGAGGATTGTTTCCTTCCTATCCTCATTCGATCTTGACTATTCTTTGTCTTCACCATGGAGGTGCCTCCCGAGCCCTGTCCCAATGCATTTGTCTAGCTTTGATGGGCTCAAAGGTGGTTCGCTCAGCTGGTGTGGGCGCGCTGCCCCGGCAAGGGTCCTTGCCTGGGAAACCTGCTTCGTCCATCTGATCTTTGTGGCCTTGGTCCTTGTTGTTGCTTTGTTTGTCTTGTGCCTTCGGCTTCTCTCCGGCTTCCCTTTCCTGCCCCGTTATGCATGGTCATGGCGGGTGGCTCTGACTGCCCGTGCACAAGTAAAGGGGTCAAAAGCAGAGCCCCTACTTTTGTACACCGACAGGAGCCCCCGGGCCTGGGCCATACATAAGCGCAGCACGTTGTTGGGCCAGGTCCAGAATGGTGCGCAGACAGTTGGGGCGGATTTTACCGCGGTAACTGCTCCGTCCGCTTCGCTTCCCCATGACCCGCGCGTGACGTTGGGGTCGTGTGTGCGCGCGTGACGTGGGAGGCATGCGTGGGATAGCGTCGCACGCATGCGTCGTATCGCAGTTAATGGGAAAGGAGGCGGCCCGTGCCTTCCCCATTAAAAGGAATAACCGCGGGCGCGCTTCTCTCTTTACCCGCCTTGCGCCTTTCTCCAATCTTAGAACCGCTGCCCCCTGTCTTCCTTCTTCTCGAGCTTCTCTGCCTTCGTCCATCGCCGCCGTACTTCTGCCATCCTCTGCTTTTTCGCTTCTCGCAGTCGCCATGGCGCCAAAGTCCACCAAAAGCAAAGGAGTGGCGAAGGACGCCGGGGTGACGGAGCAGCCGGAGAGCGAGCTGGTGGCGCGACGGGCGCAGTTTGCTTACTTCCCCTCGAAGGCCGGCGTGTCCGAGCTCCGGGAGATGTTCAAGGATCTGTGGGGAGTGAAGACGGGGGGAGAGGAGACGGGGCATCCAACCACGCACGTCGTCCCTGCCAGCGCCGGGGCCTCCCCAAATCGGCACCCCTTCTTCATCGACTATTTCTCCTGTGGGCTCTGTCCCCCCTTTTCTGATTTCTTCAAGGGCATTATGCACACCTACGGCTTCCGCCTCCTGGATTTCACCCCGAATGCCGTGGCATGCATGGCTCTCTTTGCACATCTCTGCGAGGGCTTCGTCGGGGTGTACCCTAGCACGGCGCTCTTCCGCCATTACTTCTCCCCTCATATCCAAAAAAGGGGGCACAATCTCTGGCTGCGTCGCCTGGATCCCGAGGGCCAAGGGGGCGTACCCGGACGGCACCACGTAGGAGAGGTGGGAAGAATGGCGGGGCCGGTGGTGCTGGATTGAGGAGAAGGACCCGCGAGCATTCTGCGAGGTTCGCCAGGAGCCGCCAGTCCGTGGGGGCGATTGGGGCGACGTCGACGCTGATGACGCGAAGCTTACGGTCGCCACCACCAGGATTCTTCGGCTCACCCAGGCCGGGCTCACCCTCGAAATGATCGGGGCGGACTTCATCCGCCGTCGAATTGCCCCTCTACACGACAAGGGGAGGCCGACCTGGCTCTTTGTGAACGCCGCAGACATCATGAGGCTCCACCCCGGCCTCGACAACAACCTAACGTTGCTGAGGCATGCCCATCTCTGCCAACGGATCTTCCAGCTCGAGGTTAACGACGAGGGCGAGGTCGAGCGGTCCGGCAAGGTTGCCAGGGCCGCCGTGAAGGCCGGCAAGGTCGTCAAGGATCCCATTTTCAGGCTGCCGGCGGGAGTGGTCCCGCTGAGCAACAACTCTCGCTGGTCCGAGATCATTGCCATGATGCCGCTTTTCAACGCGCATGGCCTTGACCCAAACTGGGTTGAGCCGGACGGGCTCAAGGTGTAGGAGTTCTTCGACACCTTGCATGAGGTGTATGTCACCGCCGAGCCATGGCTTATCCAGGCCACCTCTCCGGCGGAGCTGGACTACATTGCCGCTAGGGTCTGAGGAGGCAAGTGATGACCCACAAGTATACGGGATCTATCGTAGTCCTTTCGATAAGTAAGAGTGTCAAAACCCAACGAGGAGTAGAAGGAAATGATAAACGGTTTTCAGTAAGGTTTTCTCCGCAAGCACTGAAATAGTAGGTGATAGATAGTTTTGTGATAAGATAAATAGTAACGAGCAAAAAGTAAATAAAGTAAATAACGTGCATCAAGGTGGCCCAATCCTTTATGTATCAAAGGATAAGCCTGGACAAATTCTAATAATGAAGAAAGAGCTCCCGAGGACACATCGGGAATTATCGTCAAGCTAGTTTTCATCACGTTCATATGATTCACGTTCGGTACTTTGATAGTTTGATATGTGGGTGAACCGACACTTGGGTACTGTCCTAACTTGGACAAGCATCCCACTTATGATTAACCCCTATTGCAAGCATCCACAACTACAAAAAGGAGTATTAAGGTAAACCTAACCACAACATTAAACATATGGGACCATATCAACCCCTAACGAAGCAACACATAAACTAGGGTTTAAGCTTCTGTCACTCTAGCAACCCACCATCTACTTATTACTTCCCTATGCCTTCCTCTAGGCCCAAATAATGGTGAAGTGTTATGTAGTCGACGTTCACATAACACCACTAGAGGAAAGACAACATACATCTCATCAAAATATCGAACGAATACCAAATTCACATGACTACTAATAGCAAGACTTCACCCATGTCCTCAGGAACAAACGTAACTACTCACAAAGCATATTCATGTTCATAATCAGAGGAGTAATAATATGCATAAAGGATCTGAACATATGATCTTCCACCAAGTAAACCAACTAGCATCAACTACAAGGAGTAATCAACACTACTAGCAACCCACAGGTACCAATTTGTGGTTTTGATACAAGATTGGATACAAGAGATGAACTAGGGTTTTGAGAGGAGATGGTGCTGGTGAAGTTGTTGATGGATATTGACCCCCTCTCGATGAGAGGATCGTTGGTGATGACGTTGGTGATGATTTCCCCCTCCCGGAGGGAAGTGTCCCCGGCAGAACAGCTCCGCCAGAGCCCTAGATTGATTCCGCCAAGGTTCCGCCTCGTGGCGGCGGAGTTTCGTTCCGTAAGCTTGTCCATGATTTTTACAGGTAAAAGTGATGATATAGCAGACGAGGGACGCCAGAGGCCCACCAGGGGCCCAGGA
Source organism: Aegilops bicornis (assembly GCA_021605145.1). NCBI lineage: Eukaryota > Viridiplantae > Streptophyta > Magnoliopsida > Poales > Poaceae > Aegilops > Aegilops bicornis. The sequence goes on along the minus strand of CM038671.1, from coordinate 759,584,165 downwards.
GATAGGGGAACGCCTTGTTGGGGCGCCTGTCTCTGTGACAGGTGTGGGCCCCCTGGCCTATTTCTTTTGCTCATAATTTCTTATAAATTCCAAAAAGTTGTTTCGTGGAATTTCAGGACTTTTGGAGATCGGCAGAATAGGTTTCCAACGTTTGCTCCTTTTCCAGCCAGAATTCCAGCTGCCGGCATCCCCCCTCTTCATGATAAACCTTGTAAAATAAGGGAGAATAGCCCATAATGCAAAAAATATTGATATAAAAGCATGATGCAAAATGGACGTATCAACTCCCCCAAGCTTAGACCTCGCTTGTCCTCAAGCGGAAGCCGAAATCGAAAAATATGTCCGCATGTTTAGAGATAGAGGTGTCGATAAAAATAAAATACGGACATGAGGGCATCATGATCATTCTAATAACAGCAACATATATGGATTTTGTCACATGATATCCTATGCTCAAGTAATAAGCAATTCACAATATCAAGTATGGTTCAATGTAACATCCCAAAATTCTAAATTTTGGAATGTTATAATAATTAAAATATATGATTGTTTGATTGATTGTTAAGTGATTGATTGAGTGAAATTGATTGGAATTTTAAACTTTTGGAGCTTTGAATGAGAGGGAATAAAAGGACTTTCCAAAAAAATGTTTCTGTTTGAAAATATTTGAATTTGGAAATATTCCAAACTTCATGCCACTCATTGATCCTCATGATTTCTTCAATGAAAGAGAGTGGGAAGTAAAGAAATATTTCATTTGAATTTGTCATTTAAATTTTGTTTTAACTCAAAGTGGCATTTGAATTTTATTCAAAAAAAAACTTTTCTGACAAAGAACACTTGAAACAAAAGTGTTGAGAGGGAGTATAATGACCCTCCAAAAAATGTTGGAATAAATTTTCCATGGAGTTTTGAAAATCATTTTGATTTTTGTTTGAATTAAAAAAATGATTTTTTCAAAAAGTGTTTTATTTGCCCCTGGAAAATATCCCATTAAATTGGGATTATTTTATGATCGTTTTGATATATAATACTCCTATATTTTATTTTTTAAAATGATTTTTATTCGCGGATTCTTTTTAAAAAGGAAAGGTATTTTTGTTTTGGCCCAAATCCGGCCCAATCGCGCCAGATCATCTCCTTCCTCACGAACAGGATTTCATTCCCGAGCACAGCCGCGTCGCCCATCATTTGGAGATCGCGTGATTCGCGAAATCCCTTGTCCCCTCCTCCAAACCGACCTGCTCCCCCCCCCCACTATAAATGGCCACCTCCCGCACCCATTCCCACCCCTAGAGCCGCCTCTCCTCGCCCCACGCTACCGCGCCACCTCGCCGGAGTTCGCCGGACCACCGCCGCCATTGCCGCCCCGCCCCACCACCTCCGGCCATCCCAGCCCCCCACCGACCCCACCACACGCTCCGCCCCCCGCTGCCCCCCCCCACCAACCGTTCCCGGACCCCGGAGGGCCCCCGGAGGACCTCGCCCGGGCGCCACCACGACCCCATTACGGAACTGCTACAATGAAATCCCGACCTACTGTTCATTTCTTTTTCGTTCTATTTAAAACAGAATAGTTTCAATCTTGTAAAATCCATAGTTAATTATCTACGAGGTATTTTTGAGTGATTCCAACTGCCTTGGATCACAAATGTTATGAAGTTTCTGTTAGTTCAATTTAGTTTCACATTTGAGCAGTTTAAATTTGTGTTTGTATGAATTTGCTAAAATCACTAGATTTGAGCTATTTTCAGTTAGGAATATTATTTTTAACTGTTTCTTTTTGCTCCTGGTCTCTAGGACCTTTGTTTATCCAGTAGTATTTAGTATTTTATTTCTAGATTAATTTAAATTAGGTTTTTAGCAAAACAGTATTGTTTTACTTATAGTTCTGTTTTAGCCTTTTCTTTATTGTTTTTATTAGTTTTAAATTATTTATTTTTGTCATTTTTGACAAAATTAGTTGTGTTTCTGTTAGTCAACAGGAGAAAAAAATTATTTTTATTTAATATTTATTTTCCTTAGTTTTGTATGAAAACTTCTATAGGTTATAGCTAGAGTTTTATAAAAGCTTTTTATTTGTTTCTTCTTGCAAATAAAGTTTTATAAAAAATACTTTCTGTTTTTATTTTCTGTTAATTTATTAGTTTAGTGTTTTAATTGTTGTTAAGTTTCTACTTAGGGCAAAACTATATTAGATGTTTGTAGCAAAGTCATGGATCTTCGTTAGTAGTTTTTCTTTGTAGTTTTATATGAAGTTTCTTTGGATTTTGTTTGAGTTTTATTATCGATTTTCTTTGTTGTTTTGATTGTTATTTCGAGTGCTAGAATTTTTTGCTAGGATGCTTCCTTATGTGAATGCTACATTTGACTTGTTTAGATTTTCTTCGGAGAGTGACGAATAGTTCTATCAAGTTTTCTGAGAGCGTTATAATCTTCATCAAGTATTTCCAGGCAAGTTCACTTTGACCATGCTTTCATACCTATGATTTATTGCATTTAGTGGCATCTTTGCAACAACCCTCCAGTAGTGATATTGAATTCTTGTAGTTGAGTAGTATGCATGAGGTAGGAACCCATCACCCTGTTCCCGGGACGTTATTTATTTTAATGCTACGCTATAGTAGACGGGGTTTGGTATGAGTGCACGAGAGTGGCGTGAAGAAGGAGGACTCTACGTCAATGACGACAACTCCATGATGGCATCTGCAAGGACTGCATCTTCAAGGCCTCAAGACTTCAAGACTCGAGACAAGAATTCAATACACACTACTGGGTGAAGGGCGGTTGACGGGCACCCTGGAGAAACTAGTGGATGGCCGGGATGCATGGAGAAGCGCCATGACATCTCGCGGAAAGATTCACCCAGACTCAAAGAGACGGAAGAATACTTCATGCCCGGAAGCTTACCTGTGCAACCGCAAGTCACGATGGGCTCTGGCTTGGTTGAACTTAGTTGTGACTCTGGCTGGGACGGTGCTAGCAGATGTAGAACTACGGTAGGATTGGATGAGCACCGGACAGTGGTCAGGGGAACTCTTTGGAAGATCATGTTTGATCGTCTTGTTCTCAAACACCACGAAGTGCGAGAACGTAAAGAGGGATCGGAACTTGCGGGTAAAGTGTACAAACCTCTGTAGAGGGTTAAAACCTAATCGATTAGCCGTGTCCCCGGTTACGGACAATTTGAGCCTCTGGACTTGGATCTATCTCAAAACTCTCAACACCGGATTGATAACTTAATTGTGGGCAACTTATGATGATTTTGGGCTATGAGACATCGGTTAGCGGAACCATGTCATGATAGAGAACTCCATAGTACAGACTTCATTTATTCCTTTGATGTAGGGAAAATAATTCAGCTTTTACGCAAACAAAACTCAGACACAGAGCCACAAAGCCATATTGCATATAGTATAGTTTTATCATCTGTTTTCTCATTTTGTGATCTTGCCCGTACATTCAATGTACTGACCTACACGGCTGCAACGTATCATGTTGCAGATATTTTTCTTCTGACGAGTAAGAGTAGGTACAGGGTTACGGTCTACACTCAACCTGCCGATGGCGTTGATGGGACTCCACACCCGATTACTTGTTTCCGCTGAGACTTATGAGGTATATATATGTTTTACGTTATTTATACATGTGATTGCACTTTGATATATACATTGATGTACTGTGTGTGCCAGCATACTGATCCAGGGATGGCACAGATACACAAAATCTTGACCGTCTGAGGTCGGGTCGCTACAGATATGGTATCAGAGCACATGTTGACTGTATGACGTGACCCTAGAAATCGGAAAGCCTCTTGGACAGGATATCTCTAAAACTTGGTTCTCAAAAATACCCTTACTTCTCACCTTTTCTAATTTTGTCAATAGTCCCTCTTACCTCAAATAGTTAGAATATACCCCTTTTCCCTTTTGACCACACGAAGAATCAACTGAAGCCGCTCCAAGAGGTACAAGATATCGGATAATTGATGGCCTCTTCAGAGTAAAGAGGATTTCACCATGCATTAGAAGAATTGAAGCTACAACAGTTGAAGACTCTGAAGACTTGAAGAATCTGAAGAGTTATTTGACCTTTAGAAGACCAAACCCCTGTTACACACTTAAATTTGATGCGACGATTTGTGAGTTGTCATTTGTTTGATGTTTTTCGACAGCCACAAAGTAAAACCCGTTTCTTCAAAAACTATTGTCTGTATTGTGTGTATCCCTCCCCACCTCTCTCATATCTCATCCCAAAACTTTTGGACCCCATAGATGATGAATGAAGTTGGACTGATATTCTCTGGACCGAAGACTCAACCGGAGGCAGAGCTATGGATTCGGAACATGGATAATCACTTCGGGAGAAATTTGGTTTCAAGGAAGAATGAAGTATCGTACGCTCTTCAGTACTTTGAAGGAAGTGTTGCAACATGGTGGCAGATGCATCAAGCCATTGAGGATGGAATGGAGCAAAGACTTGGGAAGAATTCAAGAAGACTCGACAAGATCTCATCTTATCCGGAAGCACCATGATACACCAAGAAATAAACCTTGTGCCTGCAAGATTTGCTGAGAAATAGGACACACCCAGGATTAACACAAGGATGGATGCCATCATTGTGAGGAGAAACACCCAGGTGAGGAATGCCCAACTAGTCAGGTGACTTGTTTCTTGTGTGAAGGAACCACCCACTACCCGACTCAGTGTCACATTTACCCCACGGTGCAACAAACTATTCAGGAGCAGGAAGAAGGAATGAAAGAAGACCTCCGAGAAGTTATGAAAGAATCTGTGATGAAGGAATGTGTTGAAGACCCTGATGGAGAAGGCCTCAACAGATTTTACTCCAATGCACCGCTATTCATGTGGAGAAGGACATTTTCACAAGATTGCACCAAGGAAAGAAAACAAGATTCGGGATACTTCCCGGAAGCAATAGAGTTTGATCCACAGGGAATAGAAGGTTTGATCAAAACGAAGAAACCCAGGAAGAGAAAACAAAGACACCCTCAGAACAACCCAATTTCTGCAAAGAGGGACAAGAGTCATATTACCTGTTTTGAATGTAAGGATGTCGGGCATTATGCCAATGATTGTCTCGAAAGGAAGCAAGGAACTCAAGGAGCAGGCACCATCACCAAGAAGCCTCGAGACATGCCAGAAGTTATTTGTTTTCGTTGCAAGGAAGCAGGACATTTTGCTAGGGAATGTTCAGATTAGGGGAAAGCTGGAGCCAGTGGAGATGTTGATATCAGTAATAAGTGTAGTATGGGAAACACTTTTAATGAGAATGGAGAGTTGAGTTATGTAATAGATTACTGAAAGATTGTAATAATTCATGACTCAATAAAGTTGATATGTCATATGCTGAAAGTCTTTAAGGAGTTGTTATGTTTTATCATGGAAATTAATTTTCTGGGAGAACATGGAAGAAAGTGAGTTGTGATGCATGAACTGGATGTTGGAAATTGAGTTTGGAGCTTTGTTTTGATGATATGAATGTTTACCCAAGGAGATACATACATTATTCTGAGTACCATTTTGTTTTACAACTGCAGATGACGACCCTTTATGAGTCTTTCCACAAGGGTCCGGAAACAATAATGACCCTGACAAGTGATCATGATTACCGGAAAATCCTAAAGGACATGATGAAGCATATTCAACTTGAAGGAGATGCAGTCTACAAAGGTTACCCCTTCATGCACAAGGGAGTGGAACTTTGGTACGTAGAGGTACACCTCCACCGTATGAAAGGAGTTTGCCCAAAGATGATGGGGCAGTACTTTTTTATCTCACGGGTACCACAAGCAACTTTCTTCGACGCTGTTCGTGAAGCAGCCATGGAAGCCATACGTCAGATCGGAAAGCAAGACTCCGTTATACTTAGGAATACCTAAGAGAAGTGCATGCAGAGATGATGGAGATGAAGCTCAAGGCCACTACGATGAAACAGAAGATTGAAGATTTCAATGAGCATGTTGCACAATTTCAGTGTGACTGAAGGATCCTCAAGGAGGAAAAATGAATAAAGTAGGAAGTAATGCTTGACCATACCAAACCATGTGGGTGGCAGCATTTGTAATAAAGTACTTTTTTGGAATTTGGATTCATGAAAAATGGTTAAGGATGTAATAAAAGATTTTTTATGAAAATAATATAATTTATGGATGAACTAGTGCATTTCATTTTAGGTGTGGTAGTACTCCGTAAAGCCACATGATCAATGAAGAAAAAAGGCGTTGTTCATGGCGGTCCATAGAAAGGAGCCGGACGAAATAAGTTGGAGTTTGATTATGATGGTTACCCCAAGAGTATGAAAAAATGAAGTACTATTGGATTTAAAAGAGGTATACTATGGGAATATGGAACAATAATCCTTGGAAGGACGAGTTAAAGATGTACTAGTGTTGAAGTGGGCCATAACACACAGGCCCAGGAATTTATAAGCAACCAAGGACTCCCTGGAAGAAGAAATTCCATCAGCAGATGTTTCATAGGAGGTTACGCAAAAACCCAAGAGTGGTGAAGAAACGATAGATGTCTTGTTCAGCTTGTAGAACCAATGGATTTACCCGAACCCTTCTCGATGACAAAAGAAATTCTGCAATGCTTGTGAGGATGCCCGAGTGTTAGAAATACGAGATTCGCTAAACCTTATATAGGGTAATGATCTGGGTGCGGAATGGATTGATCACCATATCGACTTACTCTTATCATTCGCTCTTGATATTTGGAATGGTAAATCTGAGAGACTTACCCATAGTAAAGTGACGACGCTTGTTGAAGCCTTGCTTAAGCCTTAGAATGGTATGATGATAAACCCATGTACATGTCGGCTGTTGCCAATCGTAGATTATACGGTGAGAATGAAGCCAAGGCCCTTTTTCTGTAGAAACCATTAATGGTAGACCACCATGAGTATTTCGATAGTTGTCTAGAATGGACGCGGACCTATCAGCTAAGATCCAGTCTCGGGCGAACTTCATCTTTGACGAAGCAACCCAAGATTTTGAGGAAAACGCTATGCTTCTGACAGAAGAGCGTTAATGAAGGAGCTATTGTAAGATATGTGAAGAGACAAATATTGTCGGCACTCTAGAGAAAGTATCTGAGTTTATTGGAACTGTAACCTTGCTTTTAAGTGTGGTAGCACCCCTGACCTTTCCGGCCAAAAGATTTGCTAGAAGACCCCCAACCCCTAACCTTTTCTTGCTAGCCTCTTCGAATCTCGAGGACGAGATTCATTTTAACTGTGGTAGTTTGTAACATCCCAAAATTCTAAATTTTGGAATGTTATAATAATTAAAATATATAATTGTTTGATTGATTGTTGAGTGATTGATTGAGTGAAATTGATTGGAATTTTAAAACTTTTGAAGCTTTGAATGAGAGGGAATAAAAGGACTTTCCAAAAAATGTTTCTGTTTGAAAATATTTGAATTTGGAAATATTCCAAACTTCATGCCACTCAATGATCCTCATGATTTCTTCAATGAAAGAGGGTGGGAAGTAAAGAAATATTTCATTTGAATTTGTCATTTAAATTTTGTTTTTAACTCAAAGTGGCATTTGAATTTTATTCAAAAAAAACTTTTCTGGCAAAGAACACTTGAAACAAAAGTGTTGAGAGCGAGTAACATGACATCCAAAAAATGTTGGAATAAATTTTCCATGGAGTTTTGAAAATCATTTTGATTTTTGTTTGAATTAAAAAAATGATTTTTTTCAAAAAGTATTTTATTTGCCCCTGGAAAATATCCCATTAAATTGGGATTATTTTATGATCGTTTTGATATATAATACTCCTATATTTTATTTTTTAAAATGATTTTTATTCGCGGATTCTTTTTAAAAAGGAAAGGTATTTTTGTTTTGGCCCAAATCCGGCCCAATCGCGCCAGATCATCTCCTTCCTCACGAACAGGATTTCATTCCCGAGCACAGCCGCGTCGCCCATCGCTGGAGATCGCGTGATTCGCGAAATCCCTTGTCCCCTCCTCCAAACCGACCTGCTCCCCCCCCCCACTATAAATGGCCACCTCCCGCACCCATTCCCACCCCTAGAGCCGCCTCTCCTCGCCCCACGCTACCGCGCCACCTCGCCGGAGTTCGCCGGACCACCGCCGCCATTGCCGCCCCGCCCCACCACCTCCGGCCATCCCAGCCACCCACCGACCCCACCACTCGCTCCGCCCCGCTCTGCCGCCCCCGACCATCCTTTCCCTGACGCCGGAGGGCCACCGGAGGACGTCGCCGGAGCTCCACCAGGACCCCATTACCGGAACTGCTACAGTAAATCCCGACCTACTGTTCATTTCTTTTTCGTTCTATTTAAAACAGAATAGTTTCAATCTTGTAAAATCCATAGTTAATTATCTACGAGGTATTTTTGAGTGATTCCAACTGCCTTGGATCACAAATTTTATGAAGTTTCTGTTAGTTCAATTTAGTTTCACATTTGAGAAGTTTAAATTTGTGTTTGTATGAATTTGCTAAAATCACTAGATTTGAGCTATTTTCAGTTAGGAATATTATTTTTAACTGTTTGTTTTTGCTCCTGGTCTCTAGGACCTTTGTTTATCCAGTAGTATTTAGTATTTTATTTCTAGATTAATTTAAATTAGGTTTTTAGCAAAACTGTATTGTTTTACTTATAGTTCTGTTTTAGCCTTTTCTTTATTGTTTTTATTAGTTTTAAATTATTTATTTTTGTCATTTTTGACAAAATTAGTTGTGTTTCTGTTAGTCAACAGGAGAAAAAATTATTTTTATTTAAAATTTATTTTCCTTAGTTTTGTATGAAAACTTCTATAGGTTATAGCTAGAGTTTTATAAAAGCTTTTTATTTGTTTCTTCTTGCAAATAAAGTTTTATAAAAAATACTGTCTGTTGTTATTTTTTGTTAATTTATTAGTTTAGTGTTTTAATTGTTGTTAATTTTCTACTTAGGTCAAAACTCTATTAGATGGTTGTAGCAAAGTCATGGATCTTCGTTAGTAGTTTTTCTTTGTAGTTTTATATGAAGTTTCTTTGGATTTTGTTTGAGTTTTATTATCGATTTTCTTTGTTGTTTTGATTGTTATTTCGAGTGCTAGAATTTTTTGCTAGGATGCTTCCTTATGTGAATGCTACATTTGACTTGTTTAGATTTTCTTCGGAGAGTGACGAATAGTTCTATCAAGTTTTCTGAGAGCGTTATAATCTTCATCAAGTATTTCCAGGCAAGTTCACTTTGACCATGCTTTCATACCTATGATTTATTGCATTTAGTGGCATCTTTGCAACAACCCTCCAGTAGTGATATTGAATTCTTGTAGTTGAGTAGTATGCATGAGGTAGGAACCCATCACCCTGTTCCCGGGACGTTATTTATTTTAATGCTACGCTATAGTAGACGGGGTTTGGTATGAGTGCACGAGAGTGGCGTGAAGAAGGAGGACTCTACGTCAATGACGACAACTCCATGATGGCATCTGCAAGGACTGCATCTTCAAGGCCTCAAGACTTCAAGACTCGAGACAAGAATTCAATACACACTACTGGGTGAAGGGCGGTTGACGGGCACCCTGGAGAAACTAGTGGATGGCCGGGATGCATGGAGAAGCGCCATGACATCTCGCGGAAAGATTCACCCAGACTCAAAGAGACGGAAGAATACTTCATGCCCGGAAGCTTACCTGTGCAACCGCAAGTCACGATGGGCTCTGGCTTGGTTGAACTTAGTTGTGACTCTGGCTGGGACGGTGCTAGCAGATGTAGAACTACGGTAGGATTGGATGAGCACCGGACAGTGGTCAGGGGAACTCTTTGGAAGATCATGTTTCGGTCGTCTTGTTCTCAAACACCCTGAAGTGCGAGAACGTAAAAGAGGGATCGGAACTTGCGGGTAAAGTGTACAAACCTCTGTAGAGGGTTAAAACCTAATCGATTAGCCGTGTCCCCGGTTACGGACAATTTGAGCCTCTGGACTTGGATCTATCTCAAAACTCTCAACACCGGATTGATAACTTAATTGTGGGCAACTTATGATGATTTTGGGCTATGAGACATCGGTTAGCGGAACCATGTCATGATAGAGAACTCCATAGTACAGACTTCATTTATTCCTTTGATGTAGGGAAAATAATTCAGCTTTTACGCAAACAAAACTCAGACAAAGAGCAACAAAGCCAAATTGCATATAGTATAGTTTTATCATCTGTTTTCTCATTTTGTGATCTTGCCCGTACATTCAATGTACTGACCTACACGGCTGCAACGTATCATGTTGCAGATATTTTTCTTCTGACGAGTAAGAGTAGGTACAGGGTTACGGTCTACACTCAACCTGCCGATGGCGTTGATGGGACTCCACACCCGATTACTTGTTTCCGCTGAGACTTATGAGGTATATATATGTTTTACATTATTTATACATGTGATTGCACTTTCATATATACATTGATGTATTGTGTGTGCCAGCATACTGATCCAGGGATGGCACGGATACACAGAGGCTTGACCGTCTGAGGTCGGGTAACTACATTCAAAAACTTCATTGCGAACTATCAAACTATAATCTTAGTAATTGAAGCAATTGCAATTTATCGTACTATCGGAAAGAGTCAATAATAGAGCTTTTCAGCAAGCTCACATACTCAACTATCTTGTAGCCCCCTATAGTTATTAACACTCACGCAATACTTGTGGTTATAGAGTTACAGCCGGACACTAAGAAAGATAGGGGCTTATTGTGTTGCCTCCCAACGTATTCACCTTTAGGTGATGTCAACAATAATAGCCTATGTCAACTTACATTCAATTGGGTATATATATCATGATCTTTCAAACACGAAGAGCTTGCCAAAAGATAAAAATAAAAAGGGAAAGGTGAGCATCACCTTGACTCAAGCATAAAGTAAAACATAAAGTAAAAGATAGGCCCTTCACAGAGGGAAGCAGAGGTTGTCATGCGCGTTTAGGTTTGATGCATAAAATCTTAGTGCAAAAGAACGTCACTTTATATTGCCCCTTGTATGTGGACCTTTATTATGCAGTCCATCGCTTTTATTACTTCCACAACAAGTTCGTACAAAGCTTATTTTCTCTGCACTAATAAGTCATACATATTTAGAGAGCAATTTTTATTGCTTGCACCGATGACAACTTACTTGAAGGATCTTATTCAATCCATAGGTAGGTATGATGGCCTCTCATGGCAAACCGGGTTTAAGGATATTTGGAAGCACAAGTAGTATCTCTACTTGGTGCAAGGAATTTGGCTAGCATGAGGAGGAAAGGCAAGCTCAACATGTTTGGAAGGTCAATGACAATATACTTTAACTGAGATTTCGGAAAACATAAACCATTACGTTGTCTTCCTTGTCCAACATAAACTCTTTTAGCATGTCATACTTAATGAGTGCTTCACAATCATAAAAGATGTCCAAGATAATATATTTATATATGAACCCCTCTTTCCTTATCACTTCCTATTAATTGCAACGATGACCGAGGCTACGTTCATCAAATCTCAACAATTTTTATGCCTCATACTTTCTATATGTGAAGTCATCACTATCCATAAGATCAATATGAACTCTTTTATTCTTTCTATTTTCTCAAGATCATAGCATCATAGCAAAGCCCTTGACTCAACACTAATCTTTATTATAGATAGCACACGGACTCGCTTACATAAAGAGATCACAAAGCAAAGCTCAAAACTACTTTATATCAAAACTTCAATCTACTAGATCAAGATACTACTAAAAGGATCGAACTAAATAAAGCGATAAAGATAGGAGTGTGATGGTGATACGATACCGGGGCACCTCCCCCATGCTTGGCAGTTGCCAAGGGGAGTGCCCATACCCATGTGATTATGTCTCCTTTACGGTTGGTGTTATGATCTTCGTGGCTATTATGCCCTTCAAGATACGGTTCTCCTCCTCGAGCTTATTAACTTGTTGTTTGAGGTCCATATTTTCTTTACGGAGTTTGCCCGTGACGGACAAGGCTCCTTTCACCCAAGGATGCTGCATAGCTTCTGGAGAACAAGTGAAACTCTTTTTCATATTTTCATAAGAAAGAAATCTAGAGTCGGAAGGAGTGACCGAAGTAGGGACAACCAAGCTAGGTAGTTCCCCCATAGTGAATTCTGCTCAAAGACGAGAGGTAACTTCTTGATCCTCCTCCATGGCATCTATCCTTTTCAAATCAGCCTCCATCTCATCTTCCGTTGATGGTCCTAAGTGATAGGCGCCGCTATTTGCTCCTGGACCTGGCGTTGGGTGAGACACCCGGCTCTCCCCAACTGATTCCTGAGAAGACATCTTGCTTTATTCTGCAACAGGAACAACTCAAAACGAAAATAGAGGATATTTGCGTGATACGGTGGTCAAAACCTTCGGGAGTATATATAATGAATTTTTACCGACCAAAATACGTAACATACAAGAAAACGGAGTCCAAGAGGCACATGAGGTGCCCCACGAGACAGGGGGCGCGCCCTACAATGGGGGGGGGGGGTGCGCCCTCCTCTCTCGTGGGAGCCTCGTGTCCCTTTCGGACTACTTCTTTCTTCCTAAAATTCTGAAATAATCCAAAACTGATAAAAATTTCCATTAGAGTTGTTTTGGAGTCTGTTTACTTACCGCACTAATGTACCTATGCCTTTTCGGGTCCGGAATGTTCGAAAGTGTCTCTTATGTATTCCTCAGGGGTTATGGTCTCAATAATATTAGTTTCCACATTAATAGGATTACCTGAAATATAATGTTTAATTCTTTGACCGTTTACCACCCTCGGATATGTGCCTTCGAAGTTGTTGATTTTTATAGCACCAGAACGATAGACCTCTTCGATAACGTAGGGACCTTCCCATTTTGAGAGAAGTTTTCCTGCAAAAAATCTTAAACGAGAGTTGAATAATAACACATAATCTCTTACGTTAAACTCACGCTTTTGTATCCTCTTATCATGCCAGCGTTTGACTTTTTCTTTGAAAATCTTGGCATTCTCATATGCTTGGGTTCTCCATTCATCAAGTGAGCTAATATCAAACAACCTCTTCTCACCGTCAAGTTTGAAGTCATGATTGAGCTCTTTAATAGCCCAATATGCTTTATGTTCAAGTTCAAGAGGTAAATGACATGCTTTTCCATAAACCATCTTATATGGAGACATACCCATAGGATTTTTGTATGCAGTTCTATAGGCCCAAAATGCATCATCAAGTTTTTTGGACCAATTCTTTCTAGATCTATTCACTGTCTTTTGCAAAATTAATTTGAGCTCTCTATTGCTCAATTATACTTGACCACTAGACTGCGGGTGGTAAGGAGATGCGATTCTATGATTGACATCATACTTAGCAAGCATGTTACGGAAAGCACCATGAATAAAGTGTGAACCACCATCAGTCATAAGATATCTAGCGACTCCAAACCTCGGAAAAATAACTTCTTTAAGCATTTTAATACAAGTGTTATGATTGGCACTACTAGTTGGAATAGCTTCTACCCACTTAGTAACGTAATCAACGGCAACTAAAATATGTGTATAACCATTGGAGGCAGGAAAAGGTCCCATATAATCAAAGCCCCAAACATCAAATGGTTCAATAACAAGGGAATAATTGTGAGGCATTTCTTGACGTCTACTAATGTTACCTATTCTTTGACATTCATCACAAGATAAAACAAACTTACGAGCATCTTTGAAAAGAGTAGGCCAATAAAAACCAGATTGAAGTACCTTGTGTGCAGTTCTATCTCCAGCGTGGTGTCCATAAGATTCAGAGTGACACTTGCATAGGATTTGTTCCTGTTCATGCTCACGTACACAACGTCTAATAATACCATCTACTCCTTCCTTATAAAGGTGTGGATCATCCCAGAAGTAATGTCTTAAATCATAAAAGAACTTTTTCTTTTGCTGGTATGTGAAACTAGGCGGTATATATTTAGCAATAATGTAATTAGCATAATCAGCATACCAAGGATCGTACGAGAAGCATTGACAACCGCTAATTGTTCATCAGGAAAACTATCATTAATAGGCAGTGGGTCATCAAGAACATTCTCTAACCTAGACAAGTTGTTCCGCAACGGGTCCTCGGCTCCTTTTCTATCAATAATATGCAAGTCAAATTCTTGGAGCAAGAGGACCCATCTAATGATTCTAGGCTTAGCATCTTTCTTTTCCATAAGATATTTAATAGCAGCATGATCAGTGTGAATGGTGACTTTGGAATCAACAATATAAGGTCTAAACTTATCACATGCAAACACAACCGCTAAGAACTCTTTTTCAGTAGTAGCGTAATTTCTCTGGGCAGTATCAAGAGTCTTACTGGCATACTCGATAACATTCAATTTCTTATCGACTATTTTCCCTAAAATAGCACCTACAACATAATCACTAGCATCGCACATAATTTCAAAAGGTAAATTCCAATCAGGTGGCTGAACAATAGGTGTAGTGATCAAAGCTTTCTTAAGTGTTTCAAATGCTTCTACACAATCATCATCAAAGACAAAAGGAATATCTTTTGCAATAAATTAGTCAGAGGCCTAGAGATTTTAGAAAAGTCCTTATTGAACCTCCTATAAAAGCCGGCATGACCAAGGAAACTTCTAATACCTTTTATGTCCTTGGGACATGGCATCTTTTCAATAGCATCAACTTTGGCCTTATCAACTTCAATACCTCTCTCAGAGATCTTGTGCCCCAAGACAATGCCTTCATTAACCATAAAGTGGCACTTTTCCCAATTCAGGACGAGACTAGTGTCTTCAAGATCTCTCGCAAAAATTCGATCAAGGTTGCTCAAACAATCATCAAAAGAGGATCCATAGATGGAGAAGTCATCCATGAATACCTCAAAAATCTTTTCACAAAAATCAGAGAATATAGCCATCATGCATCTTTGAAAGGTAGCAGGTGCATTACATAAACAAAAAGGCATACGTCTATAAGCAAAAGTACCAAAAAGGCAGATAAAAGTAGTTTTAGATTGATACTTTCTCGACACAGGTATTTGAGAGAAGCCAGAATAACCATCTAGAAAGCAAAAATGTGTGTGTTTAGATAGCCTTTCTAGCATTTGATCAATAAAAGGTAAAGGGTAATGATCTTTCTTAGCAACTTTATTTAACTTACGAAAATAAATTACCATCCTATAACCTATAATAATTCTTTGCGGGATCAATTCATCTTTATCATTAGGAACAACGGTAATACCTCCCTTTTTGGGGACACAATGGACAGGGCTTACCCATTCACTATCAGCAATAGGATAAATAATACATGCCTCAAGGAGTTTTAGAATCTCCTTTCTTACCACTTCCTTCATTTTGGGATTTAATCGTACTTGAGGATCTCTAACTGGTTTGGCATCTTTCTCCGTTGAAATTTTGTGTTGACATAATGTGGGACTGATGCCCTTATGATCATCCAGAGTATATCCAATAGCAGCCTGGTGCTTCTTCAGAGTTTTCAATAATCTTTCCTCTTCTTTCTCTGAAAGGTTAGCACTAATAATAACAGGATATATTTCTTTTTCATCAAGATAAGCATACTTAAGATTATCAGGTAAAGGTTTGAGTTCAAACACGGGATCACCCTTGGGTGGAGGGGATCCCAAGAATTTCAACGGGAAGGTTATGTTTCAAAGACAGGTTCTTGTTTAAGGAACACTTCATCTATTTCTTTCCTTTCCTTCATAAACATATCGTTTTCATGGTCTAACAAATAATGTTCTAACGGATCAGTTGGAGGAACAACTATGGAAGCAAGACCAACAATCTCATCTTTACTAGGTGGTTTCCTTTCACGAGGTTGTCTACTAAACTTAGCAAAATTGAACTCATGAGACATACCATCTATGTCAACAGTGACAATATTCTTTTCACAATTAATCTTAGCACTAGCAGTATGCAAGAAGGGTCTACCAAAAATAATGGGACAAAAATCATCTTGTGGGGAAGCAAGTACAAGAAAATCAGCATGGTATTTAATATTCCCACACAAGACTTCAACATCTCTTACAATCCCAATAGGTTTAATGGTCTCCTTATTAGCAAGCTTAATAGTAACGTCAATGTCTTCCAATTCAACAGGTGCAATTTCGTGCATAATTTCTTTATATAGATCATAAGGTATCGCACTAGCACTAGCACCCATATCACATAAGCCATGATAGCAATGATCTCCTATTTTAACAGAAATAACAGGCATGCCTACAACAGGTCTACGTATCTTAGTATCGGGTCTAGCAATATTAGCGGTCTCACCCACGAAAGAGATAACATGACCATCTAAGTCCTCATCCAAGAGATCTTTAATCATAGCAATACCAGGTTCAACATTAATTTGCTCAGGAGGTGTATCGGTCCTAGTATTACTCTTACGAACAACAATCGAAGCTTTAACCTGATCTTTTATCCTAATGGGAAAAGGAGGTTTTTCGACATAAGCAGTAGGAATACTAGGATCACTATATGTAATGGTCTTTTCATCGACTGTAATGGGTGCAACTACTTTCACTTCAACATGAGGATTATATTTAAACCACTTCTCTTTAGGGAGATCAACGTGAGTAGCAAAAGATTCACAAAAAGTAGCTACTATCTCAGAGTCAAGTCCATACTTAGCGCTAAATCCACGAAAAGCATCGGTATCCATAAAAGATTTAACACAATCGAACTTAGATGTCATACCTGACTCCTTACCATCGTCGGAACCCCAATCTTCAGAGTTGCGTTTAATTCTTTCAAATAAATCCCATTTGAAATCAATAGTCTTGACATATAAGAACCAAAGACAGAAGTATCAAGCAGGTTGCGATTATTAAGAGAAAGCCGAGCATAAAAATTCTGAATAATCATTTCCCAAGAGAGCTCATGATTGGGGCATGAATATAACATTGACTTAAGCCTCCCCAAGCTTGAGCGATGCTTTCTCCTTCGCGAGGCCGGAAATTATATGTAATTACGATCACGATGAACAAGATGCATAGGATAGAACTTCTGGTGAAATTCCAACTTCAATCGCTTATAATTGCAAGATCCCGTATCATCACATAGCCTATACCATGTCAATGCATCTCCCTTCAAAGATA
Organism: Aegilops bicornis; assembly: GCA_021605145.1. Classification (NCBI taxonomy): domain Eukaryota; kingdom Viridiplantae; phylum Streptophyta; class Magnoliopsida; order Poales; family Poaceae; genus Aegilops; species Aegilops bicornis. Next base: position 759,567,055 of record CM038671.1, on the reverse strand, counting down.
AAGGGAAGACCTTCCTTTTAACAACATCATCGGGAATACCTGCAAGCTTAAATAATCCACAGATTTCATCCACAAAGATAAGGTGTAAATCAGGATGCAATGTTCCGTCTCCTGCAAAAGGATTAGCTAGCAGTTTTTCTATCATACCCGAAGAAATCTCAAAGTGAATATTTTCATAAGGTTCAGTAGGTTGAGGAGCATCTCTTTGCTCTTCAGGTTGGGGTGAAGATACCCCAAACAAGCCCCTCAAAGGATTAGTTTCCATAGTGACAAGTGATGTAAAATTTCAGCACACTATATAAATGTTTCCTTACCAAGTTCCACTCACCAAAAGCGCTACACTCCCCGGCAACGGCGCCAGAAAAGAGTCTTGATGACCCACAAGTATAGGGGATCTATCGTAGTCCTTTCGATAAGTAAGAGTGTCGAACCCAACGAGCAGCAGAAGGAAATGATAAGTGGTTTTCAGTAAGGTTTTCTCTGCAAGCACTGAAATAGTAGGTGATAGATAGTTTTGTGACAAGATAAATAGTAACGAGCAAAAAGTAAATAAAGTAAATAACGTGCAGCAAGGTGGCCCAATCCTTTATGTAGCAAAGGATAGGCCTGGAAAAATTCTAATAATGAAGAAAGAGCTCCCGAGGACACATTGGGAATTATCGTCAAGCTAGTTTTCATCACGTTCATATGATTCGCGTTCGGTACTTTGATAATTTGATATGTGGGTGAACCGACACTTGGGTACTGTCCTAACTTGGACAAGCATCCCACTTATGATTAACCCCTATTGCAAACATCCGCAACTACAAAAAGGAGTATTGAGGTAAACCTAACCACATCATTAAACATATGGGTCCATATCAACCCCTAACGAAGCAACGCATAAACTAGGGTTTAAGCTTCTGTCACTCTAGCAACCCATCATCTACTTATTACTTCCCTATGGCTTCCCTATTGCAAACATCCGCAACTACAAAAAGGAGTATTGAGGTAAACCTAACCACATCATTAAACATATGGGTCCATATCAACCCCTAACGAAGCAACGCATAAACTAGGGTTTAAGCTTCTGTCACTCTAGCAACCCATCATCTACTTATTACTTCCCTATGGCTTCCTCTAGGCCCAAATTGAAGGAAATATGCCCTAGAGGCAATAATAAAGTTATTATTTATTTTCTCATATCATGATAAATGTTTATTATTCATGCTAGAATTGTATTAACCGGAAACATGATACATGTGTGAATACATAGACAAACATATAGTCACTAGTATGCCTCTACTTGACTAGCTCATTAATCAAAGATGGTTATGTTTCCTAACCATAGACATGTGTTGTCATTTGATTAATGGGATCACATCATTAGGAGAATGATGTGATTGACATGACCCATTCCGTTAGCCTAGCACTTGATCGTTTAGTATATTGCTATTGCTTTCTTCATGACTTATACATGTTCTGTAACTATGAGATTATGCAACTCCGTTTACGGAGGAACACTTTGGTGCTACCAAAGCGTCACAACGTAACTGGGTGATTATAAAGGAGTACTACAGGTGTCTCCAAAGGTACATGTTGGGTGGCGTATTTCGAGATTAGGTTTTGTCACTCCAATTGTCGGAGAGGTATCTCTGGGCCTTCTCGGTAATGCACATCACTATAAGCCTTGCAAGAAATGTAGCTAATGATTTAGTTACGGAATGATGCATTACGTAACGAGTAAAGAGACTTGCTAGTAACGAGATTGAACTAGGTATTGGATACCGACGATCAAATCTCGGGCAAGTAACATACCGATGACAAAGGGAACAACGTATGTTGTTATGAGGTTTGACCGATAAAGATCTTCGTAGAATATGTAGAAGCCAATATGAGCATCCAGGTTCCGCTATTGGTTATTGACCGAGAATATTTCTAGGTCATGTCTACATAGTTCTCGAACCCGTAGGGTCCGCACGCTTAACGTTACGATGATGCTTTTATTATGAGTTTATAATTTTTGATGTACCAAAGTTTGTTCGAGTCCCGGATGTGATCACGGACATGACGAGGAGTCTCGAAATGGTCGAGACATAAAGATTGATATATTGGAAGCCTATGTTTGGACATCGGAAGTGTTCCGGTGAAATCGGCATTTCTCGAGTAACGGGAGGTTACCGGAACCCCCGGTGACCTAATGGGCCTTAGTGGGCCTAGTGGAGAAAGAGGAGAAGGAGCCAAGGGCAGCCGGCCCTCCCCCAAGTCCGAATAGGACAAGGAGGCGGCGCCCTTTCCTTTTCCCCTCTCCTCCTTCCCCCAAGTCCTAGTCCAACTAGGAAGGGGAAGTCCTACTCGGTGGGAGTAGGACTCCTCCGCGCCTCCTCCTAGGGCCGGCCGCACCCCTTGCTCCTTTATATACGGGGCAGGGGGCACCCATAGACACACAAGTTGATCTACGGATCGTTCCTTAGCCGTCTGCGGTGCCCCCTCCACCATATTCCACCTCGGTCATATCATCGCGGAGTTTAGGCGAAGCCACTGCCGTAGAGCATCATCATCGTCACCACGCCGTCGTCTTGTGGAACTCATCCCCGACACTTTGCTGGATCGGAGTCCGGGGATCGTCATCGAGCTGAACGTGTGTTGAACTCGGAGGTGCCGTACGTTCGGTACTTGGATCGGTCGGATCGTGAAGACGTACGACTACATAAACCGCGTTGTGATAATGCTTCCGCTTACGGTCTATGAGGGTACGTGGACAACACTCTCCGCTCTCGTTGCTATGCCATCACCATGATCCTTGCGTGTGCGTAGGATTTTTTTTGAAATTACAACGTTCCCCAACATTGGCATCCGAGTTAGGTTTTATGCGTAGATGTCATATGCACGAGTAGAACACAAGTGAGTTGTGGGCGATACAAGTCATACTGCTTACCAGCATGTCATACTTTGGTTCAGCGGTATTGTGAGATGAAGCGGCCCGGACCGACATTACGCCAGACGCTTACGCGAGACTAGTTTCACCGCTATGCAGCACTCGTGCTTAAAGGTGATGGCGGGTGTCTGTCTCTCTCACTTTAGTTGAACCGAGTGTGGCTACGCCTGTCCTTGCGAAGGTTAAAACAGCACCAACTTGACAAACTATCGTTGTGGTTTTGATGCGTAGGTAAGAACGGTTCTTGCTCAGCCCGTAGCAGCCACATAAAATTTGCAACAACAAAGTAGAGGACGTCTAACTTGTTTTTGCAGGGCATGTTGTGATGTGATATGGTCAAGACGTGATGCTATATTTTATTGTATGAGATGATCATGTTTTGTAACCGAAGTTATCGGCAACTGGCAGAAGCCATATGGTTGTCGCTTTGTTGTATGAAATGCAAACGCATACTGTAATTGCTTTACTTTATCACTAAGCGGTAGCGATAGTCGAGAAGCAATAAATGGCGTAACGACAACGATGCTACGATGGAGATCAAGGTGTCGCGCCGGTGATGATGGTGATCACGACGGTGCTTTGGAGATGGAGATCACAAGCACAAGATGATGATGGCCATATCATATCACTTATATTGATTGCATGTGATGTTTATCCTTTATGCATCTTATCTTGCTTTGATTGACGGTAGCATTTTAAGATGATCTCTCACTAAAAATTATCAAGAATTGTTCTCCCTGAGTATGCACCGTTGCTAAAGTTTGGCGTGCCCAGACACCACGTGATGATCGGGTGTGATAAGCTCTACGTCCATCTACAACGGGTGCAAGCCAGTTTTGCACACGCAGAATACTCAGGTTAAACCCTAGCATATGCAGATATGGCCTCGGAACATGGAGACCGAAAGGTCGAGCGTGAATCATATAGTAGATATGATCAACATAGTGATGTTGACCATTGAAAACTACTCCATCTCACGTGATGATCGGTTATGGTTTAGTTGATTTGGATCACGTGATCACTTAGATGACTAGAGAGATGTCTGTCTAAGTGGGAGTTCTTAAGTAATATGATTAACTTAGTACCTGATAGTATTTTGAATATCTATGTTTGTTGTATATAGATGGCTCGTGCTATTGTTCCGTTGAATTTTAATGCGTTCCTTGAGAAAGCAAAGTTGAAAGATGATGGTAGCAATTACACGGACTGGGTCCGTAACTTGAGGATTATCCTCATTGCTGCGCAGAAGAATTACGTCCTGGAAGCACCGCTAGGTGCCGTGCCTGCCAGAGGAGCAACGCCGAAGTTGTGAACGTCTGGCAGAGCAAAGCTGATGACTACTCTATAGTTCAGTGTGCCATGCTTTACGGCTTAGAACCGGTCTTCAACGATGTTTTGAACGTCATGGAGCATATGAGATGTTCCAGGAGTTGAAGTTAATATTTCAAGCAAATGCATGGATTGAGAGATATGAAGTCTCCAATAAGTTCTATAGCTGCAAGATGGAGGAGAATAGTTCTGTCAATGAGCATATACTCAAAATGTCTGGGTATAATAATCACTTGATTCAACTGGGAGTTAATCTTAGGATGATAGTGTCATTGACAGAATTCTCCAATCACTGCCACCAAGCTACAAGAGCTTCGTGATGAACTATAATATGCAAGGGATGAACAAAACAATTCTCGAGCTCTTCGCAATGCTAAAAGCTGCGGAGGTAGAAATCAAGAAGGAGCATCAAGTGTTGATGGTCAACAAGACCACTAGTTTCAGGAAAAAGGGCAAAGGGAAGAAGAAGGGGAACTTCAAAAAGAACAGCAAGCAAGTTGCTGCTCAAGAGAAGAAACCCAAGTCTGGACCTAAGCCTGAAACTGAGTGCTTCTACTGCAATCATACTGGACCCTGGAAGCGGAACTGACCCAAGTATTTGGCGGATAAGAAGGATGGCAAAGAGAACGAAGGTATATGTGATATACATGTTATTGATGTGTACCTTACTAGAGCTCGTAGTAGCACCTGGGTATTTGATACTGGTTCTGTTGCTAATATTTGCAACTCGAAACAGGGACTACGGAATAAGCGAGCACTGGCCAAGGACAAGGTGACGATGCGCGTGGGAAATGGTTCCAAAGTCGATGTGATCGCGGTTGGCACGCTACCTCTACATCTACCTTCGGGATTAGTTTTATACCTAAATAATTGTTATTTGGTGCCAGCGTTGAGCATGAACATTATATCTGGATCTTGTTTGATGCGAGACGGTTATTCATTTAAATCAGAGAATAATGGTTGTTCTATTTATATGAGTAATATCTTTTATTATCATGCACCCTTGAAGAGTGGTCTATTTTTATTAAATCTCGATAGTAGTGATACACATATTCATAATGTCGAAGCCAAAAGATGCAGAGTTGATAATGATAGTGCAACTTATTTGTGGCACTGCCGTTTAGGTCATATCGGTGTAAAGCGCATGAAGAAACTCCATACTGATGGACTTTTGGAACCACTTGATTATGAATCACTTGGTACTTGCGAACCGTGCCTCATAGGCAAGATGACTAAAACACCGTTCTCCGGTTCTATGGAGAGAGCAACAGATTTGTTGGAAATCATACATACAGATGTATGTGGTCCGATGAATGTTGAAGCTCATGGCGGATATCGTTATTTTCTTACCTTCACAGATGATTTAAGCAGATACGGGTATATCTTCTTAATGAAGCATAAATCTGAAACATTTGAAAAGTTCAAAGAATTTCAGAGTGAAGTTGAAAATCATCGTAACAAGAAAATAAAGTTTCTATGATCTGATCGTGGAGGAGAATATTTGAGTTACGAGTTTGGTCTACATTTGAAACAATGCAGAATAGTTTCGCAACTAATGCCACCTGGAACACCACAGCGTAATGGTGTGTCCGAACGTCGTAATCGTACTTTACTAGATATGGTGCGGTCTATGATGTCTCTTACCGAATTACCGCTATCGTTTTGGGGTTATGCTTTAGAGACGGCCGCATTCACGTCAAATAGGGCACCATCAAAATCCGTTGAGACGACTCCTTATGAACTATGGTTTGGCAAGAAACCAAAGTTGTCGTTTCTGAAAGTTTGGGGCTGCGATGCTTATGTGAAAAAACTTCAACCTGATAAGCTTGAACCCAAATCGGAAAAATGTGTCTTCATAGGATACCCAAAGGAGACAGTTGGGTACACCTTCTATCACAGATCCGAAGGCAAGACATTCGTTGCTAAAAATGGATCCTTTCTAGAGAAGGAGTTTCTCTCGAAAGAAGTGAGTGGGAGGAAAGTAGAACTTGATGAGGTAACAGTACCAGCTCCCTTATTGGAAAGTGGTTCATCACGTAAATCGGTTCTCGTGACACCTACACCAATTAGTGAGGAAGTTAATGATGATGATCATGAAACTTCAGATCAAGTTGTTACTGAACTTCGTAGATCAACTAGAGTAAGAACCGCACCACAGAGGTACGGTAATCCTATTCTGGAAGTCATGCTACTAGATCATGGTGAACCTACGAACTAAGAAGAATCGATGGTGAGCCCAGATTCATAAAATGGCTTGAAGCCATGAAATCTGAGATGGGATCCATGTATGAGAACAAAGTGTGGATTTTGGTTGACTTGCCCGATGGTCGGCAAGCAATAGAAAATAAATGGATTTTTAAGAAGAAGACTGACGCTGATGGTAATTTAACTGTCTATAAAGCTCGACTTGTTGCGAAAGGTTTTCGACAAGTTCAAGGGGTTGACTTGGATGAGAATTTCTCACCCGTAGCGATGCTTAAGTCTGTCCGAATCATGTTAGCAATTGCTGCATTTTATAATTATGAAATTTGGCAAATGGATGTCAAAACTGCATTCTTGAATGGATTTCTAGAAGAAGAGTTGTATATGATGCAACCAGAAGGTTTTGTTGATCCAAAAGGTGCTAACAAAGTGTGCAAGCTCCAGCGATCAATTTATGGTGCAGTGCAAGCCTCTCGGAGTTGGAATAAACGCTTTGATAGTGTGATCAAAGCATATGGTTTTATCTGAGACTTTTGGAGAAGCCTGTATTTACAAGAAAGTGAGTGGGAGCTCTGTAGCATTTACGATATTATATGTGGACGACATATTATTGATTGGAAATGATATAGAATTTCTAGATAGCATAAAAGGATACTTGAATAAAAGTTTTTCAATGAAAGACCTCGGTGAAGCTGCTTACATATTGGGCATCAAGATCTATAGAGATAGATCAAGACGCTTAATTGGACCTTCACAAAGCACATACCTTGATAAAGTTTTGAAAAAGTTCAAAATGGATCAGGCAAAGAAAGGATTCTTACCTGTATTACAAGGTGTGAAATTGAGTCAAACTCAATGCCCGACCACAGCAGAAGATAGAGAGAAAATGAAAGATGTTCGCTATGCTTCAGCCATAGGCTCTATCATGTATGCAATGCTGTGTACCAGACCTGATGTATGCTTAGCAATAAGCTTGGCAGGAAGGTACCAAAGTAATCCAGGAGTGGATCACTGGACAGCGGTCAAGAACATCCTGAAATACCTGAAAAGGACTAAGGATATGTTTCTCGTATATGGAGGTGACAAAGAGCTAGTCGTAAGTGGTTACGTCGATGCAAGCTTTGACACTGATCCGGACGATTCTAAATCGTAAACCGGATACATGTTTTTATTAAACGGTGGAGCTGTTAGTTGGTGCAGTTCTAAACAAAGCGTCGTGGCGGGATCTACATGTGAAGCGGAATACATAGCTGCTTCGGAAGTAGCAAATGAAGGAGTCTGGATGAAAGAGTTCATTTCCGATCTAGGTGTCATACCTAGTGCATCGGGACCAATGAAGATCTTCTGTGACAATCTTTGGTGCAATTGCCTTGGCAAAGGAATCTAGATTTCACAAGAGGACCAAGCACATCAAGAGACGCTTCAATTCCATCCGGGACCAAGTCCAGGTGGGAGACATAGAGATTTGCAAGATACATACGGATCTGAATGTTGCAGACCGTTTGACTAAGCCTCTTCCACGAGCAAAACATGATCAGCACCAAGACTCCATGGGTGTTAGAATCATTACTATGTAATCTAGATTATTGACTCTAGTGCAAGTGGGATACTGAAGGAAATATGCCCTAGAGGCAATAATAAAGTTATTATTTATTTTCTCATATCATGATAAATGTTTATTATTCATGCTAGAATTGTATTAACCGGAAACATGATACATGTGTGAATACATAGACAAACATATAGTCACTAGTATGCCTCTACTTGACTAGCTCATTAATCAAAGATGGTTATGTTTCCTAACCATAGACATGTGTTGTCATTTGATTAATGAGATCACATCATTAGGAGAATGATGTGATTGACATGACCCATTCCGTTAGCCTAGCACTTGATCGTTTAGTATATTGCTATTGCTTTCTTCATGACTTATACATGTTCCTGTAACTATGAGATTATGCAGCTCCCGTTTTCCGGAGGAACACTTTGGGTGCTACCAAACGTCACAACGTAACTGGGTGATTATAAAGGAGTACTACAGGTGTCTCCAAAGGTACATGTTGGGTTGGCGTATTTCGAGATTAGGTTTTGTCACTCCGATTGTCGGAGAGGTATCTCTGGGCCTTCTCGGTAATGCACATCACTATAAGCCTTGCAAGCAATGTAGCTAATGAGTTAGTTACGGAATGATGCATTATGTAACGAGTAAAGAGACTTGCCAGTAACGAGATTGAACTAGGTATTGGATACTGACGATCAAATCTCGGGCAAGTAACATACCAATGACAAAGGGAACAACGTATGTTGTTATGCGGTTTGACCGATAAAGATCTTCGTAGAATATGTAGGAGCCAATATGAGCATCCAGGTTCTGCTATTGGTTATTGACCGAGAATAGTTCTAGGTCATGTCTACATAGTTCTCGAACCCGTAGGGTCCGCACGCTTAACGTTACAATGACAGTTTTATTATGAGTTTATAAGTATTGATGTACCGAAGTTTGTTCGGAGTCCTGGATGTGATCACGGACATGACGAGGAGTCTCGAAATTGTCGAGACATAAAGATTGATATATTGGAAGCCTATGTTTGGACATCGGAAGTGTTTCGGGTGAAATCAGCATTTTACCGGAGTACCGGGAGGTTACCGGAACCCCCCGGTGACCTAATGGGCCTTAGTGGGCCTAGTGGAGAAAGAGGAGAAGGGGCCAAGGGCAGCCGCGCCTCCCCCAAGTCCGAATAGGACAAGGAGGGGGGCGGCGCCCCCCCTTTCCTTTTCCTCCTCTCCTCCTTCCCCCCCAAGTCCTAGTCCAACTAGGAAAAGGGGGAAGTCCTACTCCCGGTGGGAGTAGGACTCCTCCGGCGCGCCTCCTCCTAGGGCCGGCCGCACCCCCCCTTTCTCCTTTATATACGGGGGCAGGGGGCACCCCATAGACACAGAAGTTGATCTACGGATTGTTCCTTAGCCGTGTGCGGTGCCCCCCTCCACCATATTCCACCTCGGTCATATCATCGTGGAGTTTAGGCGAAGCCCTGCGCCGGTAGAGCATCATCATCGTCACCACGCCGTCGTCTTGTGGAACTCATCCACGACACTTTGCTGGATCGGTCCGGGATCGTCATCGAGCTGAACGTGTGCTGAACTCGGAGGTGCCGTACGTTCGGTACTTGGATCGGTCGGATCGTGAAGACGTACGACTACATCAACCGCATTATGATAACGCTTCCGCTTACGGTCTACGAGGGTACGTGGACAATACTCTCCCCTCTCGTTGCTATGCCATCACCATGATCCTTGCGTGTGCGTAGGATTTTTTTTTAAATTACTACGTTCCCCAACACAAATAATGGTGAAGTGTTATGTAGTCGACGTTCACATAACACCACTAGAGGAAAGACAACATACATCTCATCAAAATATCGAACGAATACCAAAGTCACATGACTACTAATAGCAAGACTTCACCCATGTCCTCAGGAACAAACGTAACTACTCACAAAGCATATTCATGTTCATAATCAGAGGAGTAATAATATGCATAAAGGATCTAAACATATGATCCTCCACCAAGTAAACCAACTAGCATCAACTACAAGGAGTAATCAACAGTACTAGCAACCCACAGGTACCAATTTGTGGTTTTGATACAAGATTGGATACAAGAGATGAACTAGGGTTTTGAGAGAAGATGGTGCCGGTGAAGATGTTGATGGAGATTGGCCCCCTCTCGATGATATGATCATTGGTGATGATGTTGGTGATGATTTACCCCTCCCGGAGGGAAGTGTCCCCGGCAGAACAGCTCCACCAGAGCCCTAGATTGATTCCGCCAAGGTTCCGCCTCGTGGCGGCGGAGTTTCGTCCCGTAAGCTTGTCCATGATTTTTCCAGGGTAAAAGTGATGATATAGCAGAAGATGGACGCCAGAGGCCCTCCAGGGGGCCCAGGAGATAGGGGGCGCGCCCTGTAGGGGGAGGGCGCCCCTGTCTCCTGGATAGGGTGTGGGCCCCCAGGCCTATTTCTTTTGCTCATAATTTCTTATAAATTCCACAAAGTTGTTTCGTGGAGTTTCAGGACCTTTGGAGATCTGCAGAATAGGTTTCCAAAGTTTGCTCCTTTTCCAGCCAGAATTTGCCAAGGCATCCCCCTCTTCATGATAAACCTTGTAAAATAAGGGAGAATAGCCATAAGTATTGAGATATAATGTGTAATAACAGCCCATAGTGCAATAAATATTGATATAAAAGCATGGTGCAAAATGGACGTATCAACTCCCCCAAGCTTAGACCTTGCTTGTCCTCAAGCAGAAGCCGAAATTGAAAAATATGTCCGCATGTTTAGAGATAGAGGTGTCGATAAAAATAAAATACAGACAGGAGGTCATCATGATCATTCTAATAACAGCAACATATATGGATTTTGTCATATGATATCCTATGCTCAAGTAATAAGCAATTCACAATATCAAGTATGGTTCAAAAACTTCATTGGGAACTAACAAACTATAATCTCAGTCATTGAAGCAATTCGATTTATCGTAATATCGGAAAGAGTCAATAATAGAGCTTTTTAGCAAGCTCACATACTCAACTATCTCGTAGCCCCCTATAATTATTAACACTCACGCAATACTTGTGGTTATAGAGTTTCAGCCGGACACTGAGAAAGATAGGGGCTTATTGTGTTGCCTCCCAACGTATTCACCTTTAGATGATGTCAACAATAATAGCCTATGTCAACTTACATTCAATTGGGTATATATATCATGATCTTTCAAACACGAAGAGCTTGCCAAAGGATAAAAATAAAAAGGGAAAGGTGAGCATCACCTTGACTCAAGCATAAAGTAAAACATAAAGTAAAAGATAGGCCCTTCGCAGAGGGAAGCAGAGGTTGTCATGCACGTTTAGGTTTGATGCATAAAATCTTAGTGCAAAAGAACGTCACTTTATATTGCCCCTTGTATGTGGACCTTTATTATGCAGTCCGTCGCTTTTATTACTTCCACAACAAGTTCGTACAAAGCTTATTTTCTCTGCACTAATAATTCATAGATATTTAGAGAGCAATTTTTTATTGCTTGCACCGATGACAACTTACTTGAAGGATCTTATTCAATCCATAGGTAGGTATGGTGGACTCTCATGGCAAAACTGGGTTTAAGGATATTTGGAAGCACAAGTAGTATCTCTACTTGGTGCAAGAAATTTGGCTAGCATGAGGAGGAAAGGCAAGCTCAACATGTTTGGAAGGTCAATGACAATATACTTTAACTGAGATTTCGGAAAACATAAACCATTACGTTGTCTTCCTTGTCCAACATAAACTCTTTTAGCATGTCATACTTAATGAGTGCTTCACAATCATAAAAGATGTCCAAGATAATATATTTATATATGAACCCCTCTTTCCTTATCACTTCCTATGAATTGCAACGATGACCGAGGCTACGTTCATCAAATCTCAACAATTTTATGCCTCATACTTTCTATATGTGAAGTCATCACTATCCATAAGATCAATATGAACTCTTTTATTCTTTCTATTTTCTCAAGATCATAGCATCATAGCAAAGCCCTTGACTCAACACCAATCTTTATTATAGATAGCACACGGACTCGCTTACATAAAGAGATCACAAAGCAAAGCTCAAAACTACTTTATATCAAAACTTCAATCTACTAGATCAACATACTACTAAAAGGATTGAACTAAATAAAGCGGTAAAGATAGGAGTGTGATGGTGATATGATACCGGGGCACCTCCCCCAAGCTTGGAAGTTGCCAAGGGGAGTGCCCATACCCATGTGATTATGTCTCCTTCTTTACGGTTGGTGTTATGATCTTCTTGGCTATTATGCCCTACAAGATATGGTTCTCCTCCTCGAGCTTATTAACTTGTTGTTTGAGGTCCATATTTTCTTTACGGAGTTTGCCCGTGACGGACAAAGCTCCTTTCACCCAAGGATGCTGCATAGCTTCTGGAGAACAAGTGAAACTCTTTTTCATATTTTCATAAGAAAGAAATCTAGAGTCGAAAGGAGTGACCGAAGTAGGGACAGCCAGGCTAGGTAGTCCCCCATAGTGAATTCTGCTCAAAGACGAGAGGTAACTTCTTGATCCTCCTCCATGGCATCTATCCTTTTCAAATCAGCCTCCATCTCATCTTCCGCTGATGGTCCAAAGTGATAGGCGCCGCTATTTGCTCCTGGACCTGGCGTTGGGTGAGACACCCGGCTCCCTAACCGACTCTGAGAAGACATCTTGCTTTATTACGCAACAGGAACATCTCGAAACAAAAACAGAGGATATTTGCGTGATACGGTGGTCAAAACCTTCGGGAGTATATATAATGAATTTTTACCGACCAAAATACGTAACATACAGGAAAACAGAGTCCAGGAGGCACACGAGGTGCCCCACGAGACAGGGGGCGCGCCCTACAGGGGTGGGGGGGGGCTCCTCTCTCGTGGGAGCCTCGTGTCCCTTTCGGACTACTTCTTTCTTCCTAAAATTCTTAAATAATCCAAAACTGATAAAAATTGCCAGTAGAGTTGTTTTGGAGTCGGTTTACTTACTGCATTAATGCACCTATGCCTTTTCGAGATCCAGGAACGCTCGGAAAGTGTCTCTTATGTATTCCTCAGGGGTTATGGTCTCAATAATATTAGTTTCCACATTAATAGGATTACCTGAAATATAATGTTTAATTCTTTGACCGTTTACCACCCTCGGATATGTGCCTTCGAAGTTGTTGATTTTTATAGCCCAGAACGATATACCTCTTCGATAACATAGGGACCTTCCCATGTTGAGAGAAGTTTTCCTGCAAAAAATCTTAAACGAGAGTTGAATAATAACACATGCATAATCTCCTACGTTAAACTCACGCTTTTGTATCCTCTTATCATGCCAGCGTTCGACTTTTTCTTTGAAAAGCTTGGCATTCTCATATGCTTGGGTTCTCCATTCATCAAGTGAGCTAATATCAAACAACCTCTTCTCACCATCAAGTTTGAAGTCATGATTGAGCTCTTTAATAGCCCAATATGCTTTATGTTTAAGTTCAAGGGTAAATGACATGCTTTTCCATAAACCATCTTATATGGAGACATACCCATAGGATTTTTGTATGCAGTTCTATTCACTGTCTTTTGCAAAATTAATTTGTGATCTCTATTGCTCAATTCTACTTGACCACTAGACTGCGGGTGGTAAGGAGATGTGGTTCTATGATTCACATCATACTTAGCAAGCATCTTACGAAAAGCACTATGAATAAAGTGTGAGCCACCATCAGTCATAAGATATCTAGCAACTCCAAACCTCGGAAAAATAACTTCTTTAAGCATTTTAATAGAAGTGTTATGATCAGCACTACTAGTTGGAATAGCTTCTACCCACTTAGTAACGTAATCAACGGCAACTAAAATATGTGTATAACCATTGGAGGCAGGAAAAGGTCCGATATAATCAAAGCCCCAAACATCAAATGGTTCAATAACAAGGAAATAATTCATAGGCATTTATTGACGTCTACTAATGTTACCTATTCTTTGACATTCATCACAAAATAAAACAAACTTACGAGCATCTTTGAAAAGAGTAGGCCAATAAAAACCAGATTGAAGTACATTGTGTGCAGTTCTATCTCGACTTGGTGTCCTCCATAAGATTCAGAGTGACACTTGCATAGGATTTGTTCCTGTTCATGCTCAGGCACACAACGTCTAATAATACCATCTACTCCTTCCTTATAAAGGTGTGGATCATCCCAGAAGTAATGTCTTATATCATATATAAAAGAACTTTTTCTTTTGCTGGTATGTGAAACTAGGCGTATATATTTAGCAACAATGTAATTAGCATAATCAGCATACCAAGGAGCAGTACGAGAAGAATTGACAACCGCTAATTGTTCATTAGGAAAACTATCATTAATAGGCAGTGGGTCATCAAGAACATTCTCTAACCTAGACAAGTTATGCGCAGCAGGGTTCTCAGCTCCTTTTCTATCAATAATATGCAAGTCAAATTCTTGGAGCAAGAGGACCCATCTAATGAGTCTAGGATTAGCATCTTTCTTTTCCTTAAGATATTTAATAGCAGCATGATCAGTGTGAATGGTGACTTTGGAATCAACAATATAAGGTCTAAACTTATCACATGCAAGAACTCTTTTTCAGTAGTAGCAGAATTTCTCTGGGCAGTATCAAGAGTCTTACTAGCATACTGGATAACATTCAATTTCTTATCGACTCTTTGCCCTAAAACAACACCTACAACATAATCACTAGCATCGCACGTAATTTCAAAAGGTAAATTCCAATCAGGTGGCTGAACAATAGGTGCAGTGATCAAAGCTTTCTTAAGTGTTTCAAATGCTTCTACATAATCATCATCAAAGACAAAAGGAATATCTTTTTGAAATAAATTAGTCAGAGGCCTAGAGATTTTAGAGAAGTCCTTAATGAACCTCCTATAAAAGCCGGCATGACCAAGGAAACTTCTAATACCTTTTATGTCCTTGGGACATGGCATCTTTTCAATAGCATCAACTTTGGCCTTATCAACTTCAATACCTCTCTCGAAGATCTTGTGCCCCAAGACAATGCCTTCATTAACCATAAAGTGGCACTTTTCCCAATTCAGGATGAGACTAGTGTCTTCGCATCTCTGCAAAATTCGATCAAGGCTGCTCAAACAATCATCAAAAGAGGATCCATAGACGGAGAAGTCATCCATGAATACCTAACAAATCTTTTCACAAAAATCCGAGAATATAGCCATCATGCATCTTTGAAAGGTAGCAGGTGCATTACATACACAAAAAGGCATACGTCTATAAGCAAAAGTACCAAAAGGGCAGGTAAAAGTAGTTTTAGATTGATCCTTTGCTGACACAGGTATTTGAGAGAAGCCAAAATAACCATCTAGAAAGCAAAAATGTGTGTGTTTAGATAGCCTTTCTAGCATTTGATCAATAAAAGGTAAAGGGTAATGATCTTTCTTAGTAGCTTTATTTAACTTACGAAAATCAATTACCATCCTATAAACTGTAATAATTCTTTGCGGGATCAATTCATCTTTATCATTAGGAACAACGGTAATACCTCCCTTTTTGGGGACACAATGGACAGGGCTTACCCATTCACTATCAGCAACGGGATAAATAATGCATGCCTCAAGGAGTTTTAGAATCTCCTTTCTTACCACTTCCTTCATTTTGGGATTTAATCGTCTTTGAGGATCTCTAACTGGTTTGGCATCTTTCTCCACTGAAATTTTGTATTAACATAATGCGGGACTGATGCCCTTAAGATCATCCAGAGTATATCCAATAGCAGCCCGGTGCTTCTTCAGAGTTTTCAATAATCTTTCTTCTTCATTCTCCGAAAGGTTAGCACTAATAATAACAGGATATATTTCTTTTTCATCAAGATAAGCATACTTAAGATTATCAGGTAAAGGTTTGAGTTCAAACACGGGATCACCCTTGGGTGGAGGGGGATCCCCAAGAATTTCAATGGGAAGGTTATGTTTCAGCACAGGTTCTTGTTTAAGGAATACTTCATCTATTTCATCCCTTTCCTTCATAAACATATCGCTTTCATGGTCTAACAAATAATGTTCTAACGGATCAGTTGGAGGAACAGCTATGGAAGCAAGATCAATAACCTCATCTTTACTAGGTGGTTCCCTTTCACGCGGTTATCTACTAAACTTAGCAAAATTGAACTCATGAGACATACCATCTATGCCAACAGTGACAATATTCTTTTCACAATTAAACTTAGCACTAGCAGTATGCAAGAAGGGTCTACCAAAAATAATGGGACAAAAATCATCTTGTGGGGAAGCAAGTACAAGAAAATCAGCAGGTTATTTAATCTTCCCACACAAGACTTCAACATCTCTAACAATCCCAATAGGTTTAATGGTGTCCCTATTAGCAAGCTTAATAGTAACATCAATGTCTTCCAATTCAACAGGTGCAATTTCGTGCATAATTTCTTTATATAGATCATAAGGTATCGCACTAGCACTAGCACCCATATCACATAAGCCATGATAGCAATGATCTCCTATTTTAACAGAAATAACAGGCATGCCTACAAAAGGACTACGTGTCTTAGTATCGGGTCTAGCAATATTAGCGGTCTCACCCACGAAAGAGATAACATGCCCATCTAAGTCCTCATCCAAGAGATCTTCAATCATAGCAATACCAGGTTCAACATTAATTTGCTCAGGAGGTGTATAGGTCCTAGTATTACTCTTACGAACAACAGTCGGAGCTTTAACATGATCTTTTATCCTAACGGGAAAAGGAGGTTTTTCGACATAAGCAGTAGGAATAATAGGATCACTATATGTAATGGTCTTTTCTTCGACTGTAATGGGTGCAACTACTTTCACTTCAATAGGATGATTATATTTAAACCACTTCTCTTTAGGGAGATCAACGTGAGTAGCAAAAGATTCACAAAAAGTAGCTACTATCTCAGAGTCAAGTCCATACTTAGCGCTAAATCCACGAAAAGCATCGGTATCCATAAAAGATTTAACACAATCGAACGTAGGTGTCATACCTGATTCCTTACCATCGTCGGAACCCCAATCTTCAGAGTTGCGTTTAATTCTTTCCAATAAGTCCCATTTGAAATCAATAGTATTCAACATATAAGAACCAACACATGAAGTATCGAGCAGGTTGCAATTATTAAGAGAAAGCTGAGCATAAAAATTCTGAATAATCATTTCCCGAGAGAGCTCATGATTGGGGCATGAATATAAGATTGACTTAAGCCTCCCCCAAGCTTGAGTGATGCTTTCTCCCCCAAGCCTCCCCCAAGCCTCCCCCAAGCTTGAATATAAGATTGACTTAAGCCTCCCCCAGAAATTATATATGTAATTACGATCACGATGAACAAGATGCATAGGATAGAACTTCTGGTGAAATTCCAACTTCAATCGCTTATAATTCCAAGATCCCATATCATCACGTAGCCTATACCATGTCAATGCATCTCCCTTCAAATATAAAGGGAAGACCTTCCTTTTAACAACATCATCGGGAATACCTGCAAGCTTAAATAATCCACAAACTTCATCCACAAAGATAAGGTGTAAATCGGTATGCAATGTTCCGTCTCCTGCAAAAGGATTAGCTAGCAGTTTTTCTATCATACCCAAAGGAATCTCAAAGTGAATATTTTCATAAGGTTCAGTAGGTTGAGGAGAATCTCTTTGTTCTTCTTGTTGGGGTGAAGATACCCCAAACAAGCCCCTCAAAGGATTAGTTTCCATAGTGACAAGTGACAGAAAATTTCAACACACTATATAAAGGTTTCCTTACCAAGTTCCACTCACCAAAAGCGCTACACTCCCTGGGAACGACGCCAGAAAAGAGTCTTGATGACCCACAAGTATAGGGGATCTATCTTAGTCCTTTTGATAAGTAAGAGTGTCGAACCCAATGAGGAGCAGAAGGAAATGATAAGCGGTTTTCAGTTAGGTTTTCTCTGCAAGCACTGAAATAGTAGGTGATAGATAGTTTTGTGATAAGATAAATAGTAACGAGCAAAAAGTAAATAAAGTAAATAACGTGCAGCAAGGTGTCCCAATCCTTTATGTAGCAAAGGATAAGCCTGGACAAGTTCTAATAATGAAGAAAGAGCTCCCGAGGACACATTGGGAATTATCGTCAAGCTAGTTTTCATCACGTTCATATGATTCGCGTTCGGTACTTTGATAATTTGATATGTGGGTGAACCGACACTTGGGTACTGTCCTAACTTGGACAAGCATCCCACTTATGATTAACCCCTATTGCAAGCATCCGCAACTACAAAAAGGAGTATTAAGGTAAACCTAACCATCAACCCCTAACAAAGCAACGCATAAACTAGGGTTTAAGCTTCTGTCACTCTAGCAACCCATCATCTACTTATTACTTCCCTATGCCTTCCTCTAGGCCCAAATAATGGTGAAGTGTTATGTAGTCGACATTCACATAACACCACTAGAGGAAAGACAACATACATCTCATCAAAATATCAAACGAATACCAAATTCAAATGACTACTAATAGCAAGACTTCACCCATGTCCTCAGGAACAAACGCAACTACTCACAAAGCATATTCATGTTTATAATCAGAGGAGTAATAATATGCATAAAGGATCTGAACATATGATCCTCCACCAAGTAAACCAACTAGCATCAACTACAAGGAGTAATCAACACTACTAGCAACCCACGGGTACCAATTTGTGGTTTTGATACAAGATTGGATACAAGAGATGAACTAGGGTTTTGAGAGGAGATGGTGCTGGTGAAGATGTTGATGGAGATTGACCCCTCTCGATGAGAGGATCGTTGGTGATGATGTTGGTGATGATTTCCCCTCCGGAGGGAAGTGTCCCCGGCAGAACAGCTCCGCCAGAGCCCTAGATTGATTCCGCCAAGGTTCCGCCTCGTGGTGGCGGAGTTTCGTCCCGTAAGCTTGTCCACGATTTTTTCCAGGGAAAAAGTGATGATATAGCAGAAGATGGACGCCAGAGGCCCACCAGGGGGCCCAGGAGATAGGGGGTGCGCACTGTAGGGGGGCGCGCCCCCTGTCTCCGGGATAGGATGTGGGCCCCCTGGCCTATTTCTTTTGCTCATAATTTCTTATAAATTCCAAAAAGTTGTTTCGTTGAGTTTCAGGACTTTTGGAGATCTGCATAATAGGTTTCCAACGTTTGCTCCTTTTCCAGCCAGAATTCCAGCTGCCGGCATCCCCCCTCTTCATGATAATCCTTGTAAAATAAGGAAGAATAGCCATAAGTATTGAGATATAATGTGTAATAACAGCCCATAATGCAATAAATATTGATATAAAATCATGATGCAAAATGGACGTATCAGCGAGGCTTGCCGAGGAGGAGGCAAAGCTCGTCGAGGAGGCTGGCAGCACCGGCGGCGTGGTGGACAAGTCCGCGGCGGAGGCGGATGAGGGGGAGCTCGCCCGGTGGGCAACAGCCGCTGGGGAGGCCAGCGGCGCCGGCACCGGGGCTCCCCTCATCGAAGACGCAGCCGACGGGTCGTCATCGGAGGAGGGCGAGGGGGAGAAAACCGCGACTGTCGATCCTCCAATCGCTGGAAAAGGGCGGGTCCTACGGCGGGCCACCTCCGGCGAGCCGGTCCGCCTCAACCGGGACACGCAGCTGCGGCAAAGCCCACGAAGTGCCTGTGCGCCAAACGAGGGCGGTGGCGATGAAGAAAACGGCGAAGGCCGTGGCATCGAAGAAGAAGGCATCTGCTTCTTCGTCGTCCAAGCACGCCCGGACGCCATTGCCTCCCCCTTCACCGGCAAACATCGGCGCAGGGATTGCATTTGACTTCAGGCCTCTCAGCCCGGAGAGAGACTATGGGCCTCTCAGCTCGGAGAGAAAAAGGAAAGCAATAGAGGGGGAGGAGGAAGAAAATGAAGAGTAAGCTTCTGCTTTCCTCCCTCATTCCGTACACTTCCCCTGATGGCGTTGCTCACTTGTCTTCATCTTGCAGGGATGTGGAGACGCTAGCCCAGAGGATAAAGAGGGCCAGGATTTCGGCGAGTGGCCAGCCCCCGGCAGGCACCTCCAGTACGCCACTGGTGGTGTTGAGCAGCCCGCACAGCAGCCCCCAGCCCAGCCCCCAGCGTGAGTCCATCACCCATCCCTTGTCAACGTGCGTAACGCACGATGCTTTGGTACTGACCTTGCCGTGGATGTAGGAGGGGAGCAACACCAAGGTTAGCCGCAGAGGGCTTCTCCCATCGTGCTGCCCCCGTCGACCACGCCGCCCCGAGGGGGCGTCCCCGGCAAGGGCACCAAGCGCTAAGGCCATGCACACGGAGGAGGAGGGGGAGAACATGGGCGCCGGTGGCTTCGCGTCGATGCCAGACCTCGGTGGAGTAGGGACTTCCGCCTCTCGGCCCGGCACGGTTAAGCCACTCGCTCTCCACTTCTGCTTGTGTTCTTTCTTTCCTCTTTTCCTTACTGACCTTCGATCTTGGCTCCGCCTTGTCCCCTTCTCGGCATCTAGACCCCTCCTTGGTAGACTCAGAGGACGTCGACACCGTCATCAATGACGTTGCCGCGGATGCCGTGACGGAGGCGGAGAAGATTGCTGCCGAGGAGAGCGCCGGGGGCGCTGTTGAGGACGCCGCCAAGGGGCCCGCCGAAGAGCCCGGCAAGGGGCTGCCGGGGAGGCCGGCAAGGCCACGACCGAGGAGGTGGCGTTTGACGACCTGCCCTCCTCCTCCGCTGCCTCTGGCTCCGGTAGGTACCTGAGGGTAAGCGATGACCTCTTCGTCCATCTCCTTGGCGCGTCGAGCATGAGGGCTCCCTTTGAGGGAGAGGTGTTTGACGAGGAGGCGCGCCGCCGCCAGGCTCGAGGTCGTCGATGAGCCGGACGTCGGTAGCGTCGGCTCCCAGGAGAAGCGGCTGCTCCAGGCCATGGGTGCCAGCTTCCAGAAGCTTCAGGTGCTCCACCGCGCCCGTCTGGACAAGGCCAAGTCCAGGGCGGCGATGGTGGAGAAGGCAGAGGCGGACTTTGGACGGCGCGTCGCCGAGGCGCAAGACTAGTTCCGCCAGGCCCAGGACGAGCTGAAGGCCGCCCAGGGAGAGCTGGCCAACCGTGAGGTGGAGCTCACCCTGAAGCTGGCCGGCATCGAGAAGGCCAAGGAGACAACGAAGAAATTGGCCGACGAAGCCGGAGCCGCTCGGACCCAACACGAGGCCGTACTGGAAACCCAGGAAGAGAACCTTGCCGCGCGCGAGGAGAAGCTTGCCGCCACGCTCCGCGGCAAGGACGAAGAGGTGGGAAAGCTCGTCGTGCAGAGGACCCAAGAGCTGGAGCAGAGGCACTCAATGCCCAGGCTCAGGTCTACGCCGGGAGGGTGAAGGAGCTGGAGGGGCAAGCTTTGAAGTTGGCCCAGGAGAGGGACACGCTCAACGGCGCCCTGATGGAGGCGCATGGCGTAGTCGTCAGCAAGGTCGGAGAACTCTCCGAAGCCAACAACTCCATCAGAGACCTCAAGCTGAAGTTGGGAGATCTCGAGAAGATGTTGTCGGAGGCCAGAACGCGAGAGGGGATCCTGACCAAGGATCTGGAGACAGAGAAGCAGTTGCGGATGAATGAGACCGCCAACCTCGAGGACCACGTGGCGGGCAAGAAACATTGGCTCGAACGCCTTGCCGTCGTTGCTGACTCAGCCGCCAATCAGCTAGCCATTATGGGGATGCCGGAGATGAGGTACGCCCCAGAGGCGAACCTGAGCCCCAATGCCAACCTGACCATATAGTTTGAGAAGGTCGTCGGCGCCCTGAGGCTGCTTCATTCCAACCGGGCGGCCTCCTTGGCCGAAGATTCCCGGATACTCTGCCGGGGGACCATGACCAGGGTGCTCACCAAGATTGCGCACTGGCACCTGGACCTCGACTTCGAAGCTGTGCTGAAGACCTTGCCGGAGGATGCCGACATCGCGGCGCTCAATGAGCGTATCCGGCCATCCTCAGCCGCATCGACAAAATCAAGAGGTTGGAGGGCCAACGCCGGGACTAGGCACCCCATTCTTCGTCTCCGCTGCGGGTTCATGACCAAGACAATGCTATCTTTAATTAGAACCGCGGCGGAAATTTGTGTAATATAACTCTGTAGTGCTCCTAAAATTATGCATGTTATTTTCCTGTTCGATTTTCCTTTGTATGTCCACCCCACGTCGACCGGGTAGGCTTGCCGGCACGTAAACCCAGGGTAGCACTTTGAGGACGATCCTCAATAGCCTGCTGGGTGTGCTTGTTGCCGGGAGAAGCGCCTTACCGCCCTTGGTGCGGCCCTCGATCTATCGAGCTTGACTCAGAACCGAGAGCGTTGCCGATGGCGAAAGGCTACCCTGCCGCTCTCGACGCAGCCGCTCGAACTGTTGAGCGGACTCGAAACAGAACAAGGGCATTGCCGATTGTAGGAGGGCCCCCTCTGCATACAGGCTCTCCATACATAGGATGAACCGTCGAGGATAATAACCTTATATCTAGGGAGAAAACCTTAAAATTCAGCATGACTTAGCTCTCTCGTCGCCGCCTCGGCGTCCTTCGCGCCAACGGGCAACGCCGCCTTCTTGGCCGCCTTCTCCGTAGGAGCTGTGGCGATGATGAACTGCTAGGCCTACCACTGGACACGATTCCCCCAATCCGGGCGCCCCCGCCCTGGCGCGCCAAAGATGTCGGTGGGAAACGACACCTATGGGATCACCGGTATCCCTACTACGGTTGCGGGGCGCTGGATCGTGAGAAGAGCAGGACTAGTAGACAGCACAAAGGGGATTTACCCAGGTTCGGGCCGCAAAGATGCGTAAAACCCTACGATCCTGCTTTGGTGGATGTATTTAGTGTTCTTGAGCTCTTGAACTAGCTCTGGGTGCTGCCAGTTCGAAGAGTCGAATCCTTCTCCAGGTGTGCCATGGGCCTCCTTTTATAGGCAAAAGGGGGCTGCCACGGTGGCACAGGAGGTGGAAACTTCTGTTACCGTGAGCTTATCGCTGGTATTACAGGACAAAGTGCATTTCATGCGAGGCTTAGGTGTCCCTTCACTTTATCAGGGACGGGAGCGAGGCCCGTCCCGTCCGTCGTCGCTCCTCCTTACTTTGACACGCGCCCTAGCCAGCGATGCATGCGGTGCCATGTAGGCAGGCAGGCAGCTGAGGTGGCGCGATGGTGGAGCCTCCATGAAGGGTTGCATATTGCCACGCAGGTGCCTGCCCAGCTGGTTGGGTCAGCAGCTGCATGCGAACGGCGGCGGAGACTTGGCTGGCGTGGGCCTGGCAGTGGCCCTGCTGGCGCGCTTGGCGAGGGCCTTGCCGGGTTGCCCGGCAAGGGTCTTGCTGCGGCACGCCATCATCCCCGGCAAGGACCTTGTTGGGGGTCTCGTGGGCTTCCTCGGCAAGAACCCTGCCGAGGATTGTTGCCTTCCTATCCTCATTCGATCTTGACTATTCTTTGTCTTCACAAAGATCTGCATGCCACCACGTAGGTGCCTCCCGAGCCCTGTCCCAATGCGTTTGTCTAGCGTTGGTGGGCTCAAAGCTGGCTCGCTCCGCTGGTGTAGGCGAGCTGCCCCTGCAAGGGTCTTGCCGAGGCCGCTGAGGCTGCCCCGGCAAGGGTCCTTGCCGGGGAAACCTGCTTCGTCCATCCGATCTTTGTGGCCGTGGTCCTTGTCATTGCTTTGTATGGCTTGTGCCTTCGGCTTCTCTCCGGCTTCCCTTTCTTGCCCCGTTATGCGTGGTCGTGGTGGGTGGCTCTGACTACCCGTGCACAAGTAAAGAGGTCAAAATCAGAGCCCCTACTTTTGTACACCGACACACGTCTATCGAGAGGGGATAAACACCGACAAACAAGGAAGAACACAATCAATGCAATGCACAATATGATGCATGATCATGACATGGCAATATGCTGTGGTTTGAGCTAATGCAACTAGCAGTGAGTTAAATGGAGTTGGTTTGAATCTAAGATTCAAATTTAAACTCCATATATGACATTTCAAATGCCATTAATTCAAATTGTTGTATACAACAGCTTTAAGTTGTTCAAACATGCATGATAATTCCATAAACAGATTCTTTGGTTTTTTATCATTTTTCATATATAATTTATTTCATTTGGAGTTACAGTTGAATTTCTATGATTTTAAGAAGTTTTGGACATTTTCTGGAATTTCCTGAATAAGATTAAATCCAGAAAATACTTTATAGTGTCAGCACTGCGTCACCCTGACGTCACCAGTCAACGGAGATGGTCCAGGTCAAACCTGACCTGTGGGGGCCACACGTCAGTGCCACAGGGCTGTTTAGCTCGCTGACCGGTGGACCAGGTCAATGGCCACGTCAACAGGTCAACACTGACGCGTGGGTCCCACTGGGTTAATCTAAACTAAATAGGAAATAAAACACGGGGTTAATTAGGGTGTGGGCCCATCCGTCAGCGGCACGAGTCACTAACTAAACGCGATTCGCACCCAACTAATCGTGCCACGTCAGCCACCGGAGTTTCGCCGGTAACGACCACGGCCGACGGCGGAGGTGCACCATGCGCTCGATATAGGGCACCATTCGATGCGCAGTTTGCTCCTACAGGCTCCTCGGAGTGCGGCGCATCCAAAGCAACAAGCGGCAACAGCTGGGGTGGCCGGAACTGACGGCAGCGAGCTCTTTTGCGGCCGCCGGAGTTCGGCCGTTGCTCGAAATGGCGTTACAGGCGATGTCAGGGGCAGTGGGTGGTCGTGTTCGACTTGTGGGGATGTACTGAGTGCAGTGGTGAGCTCGGGTGCAAGCTTGCGCGGCCGTGGCCACGGTGGCGACATGGACGGCGGCGAGGAGCGCTCGGCTTCGGTGGTAGCACGGTCTAGAGAGAGCAAAAGAGCGTGGGGAGAGAGGGGTTCGGTCCGTGAGCTCACAGCGGTTGCAGCAGTGCAGACGGCGAGCTCGGAGGAGGTCCGATGCGAGCGGGGCGGCGGAGGTGATCTCGGCGACCCGAGGAAGAAGAATGCATCGGGGGCGGTGCTTCGAGGCGTCCGACGTCGTGTAGCTCAGCGAGGGGGTCGAGGACGAAGTGGCGGAGCTTCTGGGCGCGTCGGTGAGGCGGGTGGCCGGTGGCCGCGGGAACGGCGAGCGGCGCGACAGGCGTGTTCGGGCGGCTGCGCGTGAGAGAGACAAAGGAGGGGAGAAGCACGGGGAGAGGTCGAGGTGATTCCAGGGGGATGTGTGGCGTCGTCTAGAGTCGTCCAGGGTGTCGGCAGAAGCTGGAGGTGGCCGTCGGTTGCCGCGCGCGTGCTAGCGCACCGCGGGCACACGCACGTGCCTACTGGCGCGAGGAGGAAGGCGACAGAGGGGGTTGCGGTGGTGGACTGGGCCAGTTGGCTGGGCCGCCAGCTGGGCCAGCCAGGTGGGCTGCACGGGTGAGGCGAGGTACTAACTCTCTTTCTCCTTTCATTTTTTTCTTTTTCTATTTCATTTCCTCTGTTCTGATTTAGTTTAGCCACTAAATCCTTTTAATAAATTCTGTAGGTTATTATATGGCTTGCTAAAATATACACAAAGCCACTCACAAACTTCCAAAATTATTGGAGTTATATTTAATATATATTAAATATAAATCCAAAACAAATAATTATTGGATTAATTCAAATGGCCAAAATAAATGTTTCTGAGCTCCTAAAAATATTGGTTTGAATTTTACCTCTTGCCAATATTTTTATAGAACAAGAGGAACATTTTCTTGGACTCATTTGAGAAGATTTTAAAGTTGGTTTTTTTGAACTGATTTCTGAGGGTTTCAACAAACCTCAATTCAACTTTCAGAAATTTTAGACGTGATGCATGATTGCAGTTGCAACTATTTTACTCAGGTATTCTAGGGCTGTGACAGTCGCCGGGGTCGAGGGAGACGGGGGCGAGCGTGGGGCTGTATTCAGCCCGGTGTATATTGAAAAGTCCGGACACCTATAGGGAGTGTTCGGCGTCGTGAGTTTGGCCTTATATGCATCAGCTCCAAATCATGTCTTTGGTCAATAGTTGGGTTGCCCAGCTCCTGTGCTTACTACCTTACATTCCGCTATATCGGCTAGGGTAGTAAAGGGAGCACTACTGCGATTGTGTCCTGGCTCGTCCGGATGAGCACCTCAGTAGAGAAAGCCAAAAACTGACTGTTATGATGCGGCGAGAGCTGGTCAACCACTCGATGACTCATCAGAATCTTCGTGATTCCCTCTGTGTTAAACGAAGGACCGTCCTTGTGGTCACGTATGTACACGCACCGTATTCGGATAACCACGAACAAACCAGGGGCTATATAGTAGCCCCACCGTCAAACTCCTATGGCTAAGTGAAAGTGTTAAAGCTCTATAGTCCGATTGCCTAGTTCTCCGCACTAACACCTCCTTAATGGACCAAGACGTTGGGTCAAGTGTGATCAAGTGCTTTTCCGAATCCCCGTTATAATGCGAGGGGTTGAAGCCGACGACTGCAAACTTTTGGATTGTATATATGAAAAAGACGGACGCACAGGAGGCACCAAAACTTATCGGGCAAAAATTATAAAAACATAGCCTCAAATATATGATAATATTGTTATTACAATTTTGATACACTTTACTCAAACATAATATTTTTTTAGCACTGGCCCTCTATCAAGCAGGCACCCTCTAGGACATCTTCAAAGTAATGTTCTGGCATGTTAAGGTCCTTGCCTTTGGGTGGACTCTGCGCTACAATATCGGTGTCCTTCATCTTCGCCCAGTACATCTTGACACGGGTAAGGGCAATCCGTGCACGTTGACCGCCTCACAGCGTCGATACGCGGCACCGCATTAACAAGTTGCCGCACCAAACCAAAATAACTATTCGGAATGAGTTCAGTTGGCCATAGCCGGGCTATGACGTCCTTCATGGCAGTGCCGGACATCTTGTGGAGCTCGGCCCACTGGGCCATCTGTTCGTTCAACAGTGGACGCTTCGGCGTGTCAAATTGCGACCAAAATAGCTTTTCCGTCGGATGCCCTTCTTGCGCGTGGAAAACTGATTCGCATCGGCAAGTCCATAAAGGCGTCTGGAGAACTCCACAGTTGATTAAGTGGCACATACTTGAGATCGCCAAACTTAGTTTGCAATAAAAAGGGCTTACCAGCCGCGATCTCTCCAGCTTGTCGGATCTCTTCCCGACATGCTCTAGATTCAGATCGGGATTCCTTCGCCTCTTGTAAGGCCTTGTGAAGATCGACCGTTTTGGCTTTGTTATCTTTCTCAAGAACTTGGCATCGGCTAGTGGCATCCTTCAGCTCAAGTGCCATAGTAGATATCCTCTCCTCGCACTGACGCCGAGCAGTCTGCTCGACTTTTAATTCGGTGGCTACCTTTTTGGCAGCCGCATTACTCATCCTGGCTTGCTCCTTGGCCCGGGCAAGTTCCGCCCGAAGGGTTTCAACTGCGGCGGCACTATCTGCAGTTATGCATATACAAATTCTTAGTATCACGCTCATTTTATAATACTAGCATGTACAGAATGCCCCAAAAACAAACCTTGCGCCTCGTCGAGCCGCCTATTAATAAGCACGGTGTCATCATCCGCCACATCAACTTTCTACTTCAGATGTGCTACCTCGGTAGCTTGGGCAGTCGCCACGGATGTAACAACTTGTGTTTCAATTAGTCAGATCATTTCCTGGGCATATATTTTTGATCCTCTGATCGCATCCCTTTGGATGTCAACCAGAGTCTCAGGGGCTACTATCTATACACAGGTGCACTTTGCACTTACAATATAATTGAGATTACACTAGTACCTCGAAGCCTCTTAGTAGGCTAGAAAATGCTTCATTCAATCCGCTTTTCACGGACCAAACTCTTTCAACCACCGTACCCATCAAGGTACGATGTTCCTCTGAGACGGAGGCATGTTGCAATATTTTTATCAATGTATCCGGCGTCTCCGGATCTAGAACATGTTGCATCATTTCTTTGACATTGGATAGTCTGGGACTCTTGTTTTTCCCTGTAGGGGCTGCACACCCCGCACCCTGGGCGGCCGAAGTATTACCTTCATCCCTATTCTTCACTGCCCCTTGCGCCACTCGTTGGTCGGGAAAGATCCTCCGTGGCGACACCTTGGCGTCGTCTACCTTATCAGGTAGAGAGATATGTGGACGCGTCTCACTCTCCATCATCTCCGGAAGAAGATCCCCTGATACGTCCATTTTGCATCATGCTTTTATATCGATATTTATTGCATTATGGGATGTTATTACACGTTATATCACAATACTTATGGCTATTCTCTCTTATTTTACAAGGTTTACATGAAGAGGGAAAATGTCGGCAGCTGGGATTCTGGCTGGAAAAGGAGCAAATATTGCAGACCTATTCTGCACAACTCCAAAAGTCCTGAAACTCCACGGAAGTCATTTTGGGAATTAATAAAAATATCCAGCGGACGAAACACCTGAGGGGGGCCACCCACCACCCACGAGGGTGGGGGCCCGCCCTACCCCCTGGGCTTCAAAACATACTTAAACCCAGTTTTGCCATGAGAGTACACTATACCTACCTATGGATTGAGTAAGATCCTTCAAGTAAGTTGTCATGTTGCAAGCAATAAAAATTGCTCTCTAAATATGTATGACTTATTAGTGCGGAGAAAATAAGCTTTATACGATCTTGTGATATGGATGTAATAAAAGCGATGGACTGCATAATAAAGGTTCGTATCACAAGTGGCAATATAAAGTTATGTTCTTTTGCATTAAGATTGTGTGCATCCAACCAAAAAGCACATGACAACCTCTGCTCCCTTTGAGAAGGGCCTATCTTTTACATTCTGCAAGAGTCATGGTGATCTTCACCTTTCCTTTTTATTTTATCCTTTGGCAAGCACCTCGTGTTGGAAAGATCCTGATATATACATATCCATTAGGATGTAAGTTAGCATGAACTATTATTGTTGACATTACCCTTCAGGTAAAACATTGGGAGGCAACACTATAAGCCCCTATCTTTCTCTGTGTCTGATTAAAACTCCATAACCATAAGTATTGCTTGAGTGTTAGCAATTGTGAAAGACTAAATGATAGTTGAGTATTTCGACTTGCTGAAAAGCTCTTATGTTGACTCTTTCCTATGTTATGATAAATTGCAATTGCTTGAATGACCGATATTATAGTTTGTTAGTTCTCAATGAAGTTTCTGATTCATACTTGATATTGTGAATAGATCGTTACTTGAGCATAAACAATCATATGACAAAATATATATGTTGCTGTTATAAGAATAATCATGATGCCCTCATGTCCGTATGTTATTTTTATCGACACCTCTATCTCTAAACATGTGGAAATATTTTTCGATATCGGTTTCCGCTTGAGGACAAGCGAGGTCTAAGCTTGGGGGAGTTGATACGTCCATTTTGCATCATGCTTTTATATCGATATTTATTGCATTATGGGTTGTTATTACACGTTATGTCACAATACTTATGGCTATTATCTCTTATTTTATAAGGTTTACATGAAGAGGGAGAATATCGGCAGCTGGGATTCTGGGCTGGAAAAGGAGCAAATATTGGAGACCTATTATGCACAGCTCCAAAAGTCCTGAAACTCCACGAAAGTCATTTTGGGAATTAATAAAAAATATCCAGCGAAAGAAATACCTGAGGGGGGCCACCCACCACCCACGAGGGTGGGGGGCGCGCCCTACCCCCTGGGCGCCCCCTTCCTCGTGGGCCACCTGGCAGCCCTCTGGTGCCCATCTTCTGCTATATGAAGTCTTTTACCCTGGACAAAATCATAAGCAAGCTTTCGGGACGAAACACCGCCGCCACGAGGTGGAACCTTGGCGGAACCAATCTAGGGCTCCGGCGGAGCTCTTCTGCCGGGGAAACATCCCTCCAGGAGGGGGAAATCATCACCATCGTAATCACCAACGATCCTCTCATCGGGAGGGGGTCAATCTCCATCGACATCTTCACCAGCACCATCTCCTCTCAAACCCTAGTTCATCTCTTCTATCAAATCTTTGTACCAAAACCTCAGATTGGTACCTCTGGGTTGCTAGTAGTGTTGATTACTCCTTGTAGTTGATGCTAGTTGGTTTATTTGGTGGAAGGTCATATGTTCAGATCCTTAATGCATATTAATAGCCCTCTGATTATGAACATGAATATGCTTTGTGAGTAGTTGCGGTTTTTCCTGAGGACATGGGTGAAGTCTTGCTATTAGTAGTCATGTGAATTTGGTATTCGTTCGATATTTTCATGAGATGTATGTTGTCTCTCCTCTAGTGGGGTTATGTGAACGTCGACTACATGATACTTCACCATTATTTGGGCCTGGAGGAAGGCATTGGGAAGTAATAAGTAGATGATGGGTTGCTAGAGTGACAGAAGCTTAAACCCTAGTTTATGCGTTGCTTCGTAAGGGGCTGATTTGGATCCACTTGCTTCATGCTATGGTTAGGTTTACCTTAATACTTCTTTTGTAGTTGCGGATGCTTGCAATAGGGGTTAATCATAAGTGGGATGCTTGTCCAAGAAAGGGCAGTACCCAAGCACCGGTCCACCCATATATCAAATTATCAAAGTAACGAACGCGAATCATATGAGCGTGATGAAAACTAGCTTGACTATAATTACCATGTGTCCTCGGGAGCGCTTTTATCTGTATAAGAATTTGTCCAGGCTTTTCCTTTGCTACAATAAGGATCGGGCCACCTTGCTGCACCTTATTTACTTTCATTGCTTATTACCCGTTACAATTTATCTTATCACAAAACTATCTGTTACCTACAATTTCAGTGCTTATAGAAAATACCTTACTGAAAACCGCCTGTCATTTCCTTATGCTCCTCGTTGGGTTCGACACTCTTACTTATCAAAAGGACTACGATAGATCCCCTACACTTGTGGGTCATCAAGAAGCTTTTCTGGGGCCATTGCCGGGGAATGAAGCGCCTTTGGTGAGTGGAACTTGGTAAGGAAACATTTATATTGTGTGCTGAAATTTACTGTCACTTGTTACTATGGAAACTAATCCTTTGAGGGGCTTGTTCGGGGTATCTTCACCACGACCAGTAGAGCAAAGAGTTGCTCCTCAACCTACTAAACCTACTGAAAATGTTTACTTTGAAATTCCTTCGGGTATGGTAGAGAAACTGCTAGCTAATCCCTTTGCAGGAGATGGAACATTGCATCCCGATTTACACCTTATCTATGTGGATGAAGTTTGTGGATTATTTAAGGTTGCAGGTATGCCCGATGATTTTGTTAAGAAGAAGGTCTTCCCTTTATCTTTGAAGGGAGATGCATTGACATGGTATAGGCTATGTGATGATATGGGATCTTGGGACTATAAACGATTGAAATTGGAATTTCACCAGAAGTTTTATCCTATGCATCTTGTTCATCGTGATCGTAATTATATATATAATTTTTGGCCTCGCGAAGGAGAAAGCATCGCTCAAGCTTGGGGGAGGCTTAAGTCAATGCTATATTCATGCCCCAATCATGAGCTCTCAAGATAAATGATTATTCAAAAAAATTATGCTCGACTTTCTCTCAATAATCGCACCATGCTTGGTACTTCTTGCGCTGGTTCTTATATGAAGACTATTGAATTCAAGTGAGATTGATTGGAGAGTTAAATGCAACTCTGAAGATTGGGATTCTGATGATGGTAAGGAGTCAGGTATGACACCTAAGTTTGATTGTGTTAAATATTTTATGCATACCGATGCTTTTCGTGGATTTAGCACTAAATATGGACTTGACTCTGAGATAGTAGCTTCGTTCTGTGAATCATTTGCTACTCATGTTGATCTCCCTAATGAGAAGTGGTTTAAATATAATCCTCCCACTGAAGTCAAAGTAGTTGCACCTATTGCAGTTGAAGAAACGACTATTACTTATAATGATCCTGTTGTTCCTAGTACTTATGTTGAGAAACCACTCCATGTTAGGATAAAGGATCATGCTAAAGCTTCAACTGTGGTTCGTAAGAGTAATACTAGAGCATATACACCACCTGAGCAAATTAAAGTTCAACCTAGTATTGCTATGGTTAAAGATCTCTTGGTTGATAATATTGATGGGCATCTTATTTATTTCGTTGATGAAGCTGCTAGAATTGCTAGACCCGATGCTAAGAAACATAGACATGTTGTAGGCATTCCTGTTATTTCTGTTAAAATAGGAGATCATTGTTATCATGGCTTATGTGATATGGGTGCTAGTGCCAGTGCAATACCTCATTCCTTATATGAAGAAATTATGCATGATATTGCACCCGCTGAAATAGAAGATATTGATGTTACTATTAAGCTTGCCAATAGAGATACTATTTCACCAATTGGGATTGTTAGAGATGTCGAAGTCTTGTGTGGGAAAGTTCAATATCATGCTGATTTTCTTGTTCTTGGTTCCCCACAAGATAGCTTTTGTCCTATTATATTTGGTAGACCCTTCTTGAATACTGTTAATGCCAAGATTGATTGCAAAAAGGATGTTATTACTATTGGTTTAGGGGATATGTCTCATGAGTTTAATTTTGCTAAGTTTCATAGACAACCCCATGATAAAGAATTGCCTAGTATAAGGATGAAATTATTGGTCTTGCTTCTATTGCCGTGCCTCCTACTGATCCTTTAGAACAATATTTGCTAGACCATGAAAATGATATGTTTATGAATGAAAGAAGGGAGATAGATGAAGTATTATTTAACAGGGTCCTATTTTAAAACACAACTTACCTGTTGAAATCCTAGGGGATCCCCCTCCACCCAAGGGTGATCCCGTGTTTGAGCTTAAACCATTACCTGATACTCTTAAATATGCTTATATTGATGAAAAGAAGATATATCATGTTATTATTAGTCCTAACCTTTCAGAGGAAGAAGAGGAATGATTATTGAAAACTCTGAAGAAGCATCGTGCTGCTATTGGAAATACTCTTGATGATCTTAAGGGCATTAGTCCCACTTTATGCCAACAAAAAATAAATTTGGAGGAAGACGCCAAACCAGTTATTGATTAGCAACGACGGTTAAATCCTAGGATAAAAGAAGTGGTAAGAAAGGAAATACTAAAGCTCCTTGAAGCAGGTATAATTTATCCCGTTGCTGATAGTCAGTGGGTAAGTCATGTCCATTGTGTCCCTAAGAAGGGAGGTATTACTGTCGTTCCTAATGATAAAGATGAATTGATCCCGCAAAGAATTATTACAGGTTATAGGATGGTAATTTATTTTCATAAATTAAATAAATCTACTAAGAAGGATCATTACCCTTTACCTTTTATTGATCAAATGCTAGAAAGACTATTCAAACATACACATTTTTGCTTTCTAGATGGTTACTCTAGTTTCTCTCAAATACCTGGGTCAGCGGATGATCAAGCAAAGACTACTTTTACTTGCCCTTCCGGTACTTTTTCTTATAGACGTATGCCTTTTGGTTTATGTAATGCACCTGCTACCTTTCAAAGGTGCATGATGGCTATATTCTCTGACTTTTGTGAAAAGATTTGTGAGGTATTCATGGATGATTTATCCGTTTATGGATCCTCCTTTGATGATTGTTTGAGCAACCTTGAACGAGTTTTGCAGAGATGCAAAGATACTAGTCTTGTTTTGAATTGGGAGAAGTGCCACTTTATGGTTAATGAAGGCATTGTCTTGGAGCATAAAATTTCTGAAAGAGGTATTCAAGTTGAGAAAGCTAAAGTTGATGCTATTGATAAGATGCCGTGTCCCGAGGACATTAAAGGCATAAGAAGTTTCCTTGGTCATGCCGGTTTTATACGAGATTCATTAAGGAGTTTTCTAAAATCTCTAGGCCTCTGACTAATTTATTGCAAAAAGACATTCCTTTTGTCTTCGATGATGATTGTGTAGAAGCATTTGAAATACTTAAGAAAGTTTTGATTTCTGCACCTGTTCTTCAGCCACCTGATTGGAATTTACCCTTTGAAATTATGTGTGATGCTAGTGACTATGCTTTAGGTGCTGTTCCAGGACAAAGAGTTTATAAGAAACTAAATGTTATTCAATATGCTAATAAAACACTAGACACTGCCCAGAGAAATTATGCTACTACTGAAAAAGAATTCTTAGCAGTTGTATTTGCTTGTGATAAGTTCAGTCCTTATATTGTTGATTCTAAAGTAACTATTCACACTGATCATGCTGCTATTAAATATCTTATGGAAAAGAAAGATGTTAAACCTAGACTTATTAGATGGGTTCTCTTGCTACAAGAATTTGATTTGCATATTATTGATAGAAAGGGAGCTAACAACCCCGTTGCAGACAACTTGTCTAGGTTAGAGAATATTCTTGATGACCCACTACCTATTGATGGTAGCTTTCCTGATGAACAATTAGCGGTCATAAATGCTTCTCGTACTGCTCCATGGTAGGCTTATTATGCTAATTACATTGTTGCTAAATTTATACCACGTAGTTTCACATACCAGCAAAAGAAAAAGTTCTTTTATGATTTAAGAATTTACTTCTGGGACGACCCACACATTTATAAAGGAGTAGATGGTGTTATTAGATGCTGTGTACCTGAGCATGAACAGGAACAGATCCTACACAAGTGTCACTCCGAAGCATATGGAGGACACCACGCTGGACATAGAACTGCACATAAGGTATTGCAATCCGGTTTTTATTAGCCTACTCTCTTCAAAGATGCCCGTAAGTTTGTCTTGTCTTGTGATGAATGTCAAAGAATTGGTAATATTAGTATACGTCAACAAATGCCTATGAATTATTCTCTTGTTATTGAACCGTTCGATGTTTCGGGCTTTGATTATATGGGACCTTTTCCTGCCTCTAATGGATACACACATATTTTAGTTGTTGTTGATTACGTTACTAAGTGGGTAGAAGCTATTCTAACTAGTAGTGCTGATCATAACACCTCTATTAAGATGCTTAAAGAAGTTATTTTTACCAGGTTTGGTGTCCCTAGATACTTAATGACTGATGGTGGTTCACATTTTATTCATGGCGCTTTTCGTTAAATGCTTGCTAAGTATGATGTTAATCATAGAATTGCATCTCCATATCACCCACAGTCTAGTGGTCAAGTAGAGTTGACTAATAGAGAGCTCAAATTAATTTTCCAAAAGACTATTAATAGATCTAGAAAGAATTGGTCCAAGAAACTTGATGATGCATTATGGGCCTATAGAACTGCATATAAAAATCCTATGGGTATGTCTTCGTATAAAATGGTTTATGGAAAAGCATGTCACTTACCTCTTGAACTTGAACATAAGGCATATTGGGCTATTAAAGAGCTCAATTATGATTTCAAACTTGCCGGTGAGAAGAGGTTATTTGACATTAGCTCACTTGATGAATGGAGAACCCAAGCATATGAGAATGCCAAGCTATTTAAAGAAAAAGTTAAAAGATGGCATGGCAAAAGGATACAAAAGCACGAGTTTAACGTAGGTGATTATGTGTTGCTATTCAACTCTCGTCTAAGATTTTTTGCAGGAAAACTTCTCTCTAAATGTGAAGGCCCTTACGTTATTGAGGAGGTCTATCGTTCCTGTGCTATAAAAATCAAAAACTTCGAAGGCACAAATCCGAAGGTGGTGAAAGGTCAAAGAATCAAACATTATACCTCAGGAAATCCTATAAATGTTGAAACTAATGTTATTGAAACCGTAACCCCGGAGGAATACATAAGGGACACTTTCCAGAACGTTTCAGACTCCGAAAAGGAATAGGTATGTGGTACGGTAAGTAAACCGACTCCAAAACAATTCTAATAGCAATTTTTTGCATTTTTGAATATTTAAGAAAATAAATAAGAAGTAGTCCGGGAAGGACACGAGGCGTCCACGAGGGTGGAGGGCACGCCCTACCCTACTAGGCGCGCCCCCTGCCTCGTGGGCACCTCGTGTGCTCTCCGGACTCAGTATTCTTGCACGATACTTCTTTTGGTCGGTAAAAATTCATTATATAATCCCCCGATGGTTTTGACCACCATATCACGCAAATATCTTATGTCTTTATTTCGAGCTATTTTTCTGACAGATCTAGAGCACCATGACGTCTTCAAGCGCCCCCAAGGACAAGTTTTTTGAGAGGGTCATCAACCCCTACCTCGCGGAGGTGTTGCATCACCCTCAAACCATTGAGATGCGTGAGGGTGTGCTGCACATCCACGATGTGGAGGGACCAAGGAGTACTAGAAGCGTGGAGGCAAAGCTCGAAACAATGGAAGAACTAGTTTTCAAGTGCCAACGGTTGGTGGAGCGCGGACTCAACACCAACCAGATGATGATCATGGAGTTCACCAACAACCACAAGATGGACGCCAAGAACATTGGGGAGACCATCTTCAAGCTTCATGAGAAAATCGAGCACCTCCAAGCCCAGATCTATGACCTGCAAAACCAAAACTATGAGTATGAATATAGATTCAAGAGGATGAGTTTGGCTATAAATTTGAGGATCCCGGAGACTCGATCTTCCTTCTATGATGGTGAGCCTATGCCTTGGAAGACGGACGACAAGCCTACATCATCAACAACTCCTTCACCATCTCCGAGGACATAATCGCATGGGTATGGGCACTCCCCTTGGCAACTGCCAAGCTTGGGGGAGATGCCCCGGTATCATATCACCATCACACTCCTATATTTACCGTTTTTCTTAGTTCGATCCTTTTGGTAATATCTTGATCTAGTAGAATAAAATTTTGGTATGAATTAGTTTTGAGTTTTGCTTTGTGATCCCTCTATGTAATAGAGTTCGTGAGCTATATGTAATAAAGATTAGTGTTGAGTAAAGGGCTTTGCTATCTTGCTATGATCTTGAGTGAATAAAAGAACAAACAAAAATCAAGAGACCACATTGATCTTATGGATAGTAATGACTTCACACATAAAGAGTATGATACATAAAAGTTGTTGAGAGTTGGCAAACATAGTTTTGGTCATCGTTGCAATTAATAGGAAGTAATAAAGAAAGAGAGGTTCTCACATATAAATATACTATCTTGGACAAATTTTTTATTGTGAGCACTCATTAAAGTATGACATGCTAAAGAGTTGATGTTGGACAAGGAAGACAATGTAATGGGTTATGTTTTCTCACATCTTAGTTTAAGTTGTCATGGATCGTCCAACATGTTGAGCTTTCCTTTCCCCCTCATGCTAGCCAAATTCCTTGCACCAAGTAGAGATACTACTTGTGCTTCCAAACAACCTTAAACCCAGTTTTGCCATGAGAGTACACTATACCTACCTATGGATTGAGTAAGATCCTTCAAGTAAGTTGTCATGTTGCAAGCAATAAAAATTGCTCTCTAAATATGTATGACTTATTAGTGTGGAGAAAATAAGCTTTATACGATCTTGTGATATGGAAGTAATAAAAGCGACGAACTGCATAATAAAGGTTCGTATCACAAGTGGCAATATAAAGTGACGTTCTTTTGCATTAATATTTTGTGCATCCAACCAGAAAGCACATGACAACCCCTGCTTCCCTCTGAGAAGGGCCTATCTTTTACATTATGCAAGAGTCATGGTGATCTTCACCTTTCCTTTTTATTTTATCCTTTGGCAAGCACCTCATGTTGGAAAGATCCTGATATATACATATCCAATTGGATGTAAGTTAGCATGAACTATTATTGTTAACATTACCCTTGAGGTAAAACGTTGGGAGGCAACACTATAAGCCCCTATCTTTCTTTGTGTCCGATTAAAACTCCATAACCATAAGTATTGCTGGAGTGTTAGCAATTGTGAAAGACTAAATGATAGTTGAGTATGTGGACTTGCTGAAAAGCTCTTATGTTGACTCTTTCTTATGTTATGATAAATTGCAATTGCTTGAATGACCGATATTATAGTTTGTTAGTTCTCAGTGAAGTTTCTGATTCATACTTGATATTGTGAATAGATCGTTACTTGAGCATAAGAAATCATATGACAAAATATATATGTTGCTGTTATAAGAATAATCATGATGCCCTCATGTCCGTATGTTATTTTTATCGACACCTCTATCTCTAAACATGTGGACATAATTTTCGATATCGGTTTCCGCTTGAGAACAAGCGAGGTCTAAGCTTGGGGGAGTTGATACGTCCATTTTGCATCATGCTTTTATATCGATATTTATTGCATTATGGGCTGTTATTACACGTTATGTCACAATACTTATGACTATTCTCTCTTATTTTATAAGGTTTACATGAAGAGGGAGAATATCGGCAGCTCGAATTCTGGGTTGGAAAAGGAGCAAATATTGGAGACCTATTCTGCACA
The DNA here is from genome assembly GCA_021605145.1 of Aegilops bicornis. Classification (NCBI taxonomy): domain Eukaryota; kingdom Viridiplantae; phylum Streptophyta; class Magnoliopsida; order Poales; family Poaceae; genus Aegilops; species Aegilops bicornis. The sequence goes on along the minus strand of CM038671.1, from coordinate 759,528,740 downwards.
GCCCAAAAGTCCTGAAACTCCATGAAAGTCATTTTGGGAATTAATAAAAAATATCCAGCGGAAGAAACACCTGAGGGGGGCCACCCACCACCCACGAGGGTGGGGGGCGCGCCCTACCCCCCTGGGCGCCCCCCTGCCTCGTGGGCCACCTGGAAGCCCTCCGGTGCCCATCTTCTGCTATATGAAGTCTTTTACCCTGGAAAAAATCATAAGCAAGTGTTCGGGACGAAACACCGTCGCCACGAGGCGGGACCTTGGCGGAACCTTGGCGGAACCAATATAGGGCTCCGACGGAGCTCTTCTGCCGAGGAAACATCCCTCTGGGAGGGGGAAATCATCACCATCGTCATCACCAATGATCCTCTCATCGGGAGGGGGTCAATCTCCATCGACATCTTCACCAACACCATCTCCTCTCAAACCCTAGTTCATCTCTTGTATCAAATCTTTGTACAAAAACCTCAGATTGGTACCTGTGGGTTGCTAGTAGTGTTGATTACTCCTTGTAGTTGATGCTAGTTGGTTTATTTGGTGGAAGATCATATGTTCAGATCCTTAATGCATATTAATAGCCCTCTGATTATGAACATGAATATGCTTTGTGAGTAGTTGCGTTTTTTCCTGAGGACATGGGTGAAGTCTTGCTATTAGTAGTCACGTGAATTTGGTATTCGTTCGATATTTTCATGAGATGTATGTTGTCTCTCCTCTAGTGGGGTTATGTGAACGTCGACTACATGACACTTCACCATTATTTGGGCCTGGAGGAAGGCATTGGGAAGTAATAAGTAGATGATGGGTTGCTAGAGTGATGTAAGCTTAAACCCTAGTTTATGCGTTGCTTCGTAAGGGGCTGATTTGGATCCACTTGTTTCATGCTATGGTTAGGTTTACCTTAATACTTCTTTTGTAGTTGCGGATGCTTGCAATAGGGGTTAATCATAAGTGTAACATCCCAAATTTTCAATTTGGAATGTTATACATAGGTCATTCATGCATATCATATTTTACTGCATCTTCGTTCCGCAAATCCTATAAATACTAAGCAACTCAAGGACCCTCGGAGAGAGTTGGGGATTTTTCGGTTTTCATATTTGATTTTTATCAAATACCGAGAACGAGGATTTTTTATTTTAATTATTTTTCTCTCCGGAAAAATATTTCATCTTAAAAAAAATGAGGGGAGATAATATGACTTCTCCAAAACAACTGAAATATTGGAGGAAAAATGTTAAAATCATTAGTTCGATTTTTATTTGGTTTTTATTTGGAATTTATTTGCCCTAGAAAAATTGCATGTTTTCAAAAAAATTGCATTTAGGGCCTAGAAAATGTTCATCTCGTTCTAAATATTTCATTTAGACGATGAAAATTTGTTTTGGCATTTTTAGATTTTTACTTTATTTTATAGGAGTTTTTTTGTAGGTAGAATAATTTAAAAAAATCCTGCGCGCGCGCCCGCAGCCGACTAGGCCGAGGCCCAGCCAGGCCAGGCCGGCCCAAGCCCGCCGCCGCCGCCTTCCTCCCGCGCCATCTCCGTGTCCGAGGCGGACACTGCCACCGCCGCTGCTGCTTGCCCCCTCCCCCAAGCCACCGGACCCCCCCTCCTTTAAATACCGAGCCCCCTCTCACCACCACCACCACTGCCACCGCCACCGAGGCTCAAGCCCGAGCCGGAGCCCGAGCCCGAGCTCCCGCCGCCACGCCTGGCCCCGCCGTCTCCTCCCTAGCCGCCACCGCCACCCGAGCTGGCCTCCCGCCGCCACCCCGCTGAGCCCGAGCCTCACTGAACCCCCGCCGAGTCGAGCGAGGTAGCCGCCATGCCGCCCTGCTCAAGAAAAACTGCTTGTTTTTAGAAAACCCTAGGTTTTTCGTTTTTTTATTTAGATCGGTTTATTTCTTCGGTTTATCTATTTAGCGAGCGTTCGCTCGTTCGTTCGTTTTAATGAGCGCGTTCTTCGTTTAGGTTCAGATAACGAACGTTCATTCGTTAAGATGTTCATTGCTTGTCTTTTTCTCGGATTTATTCCGTGATTTTTCTGATCACGATTCCTGATCCGATTTTCATTCCAGATTAACTTTTCGCTCGTTTATCGGAATCAGGCGATTCAAGCGCCTAGAGTTTCGTCTCGAAACGCTCTTTCCGAATAACCAACTCAAACAAGTTTTTGCCTCTGTCAAATTTGACCCTAGTTCAGATTAGTAAACGGATCTTATTTCTTTCGTCGTTTGAGTTTCCTTGCTTCGTTTGGTTTTATTCTTTTTGCGAACCAGAGTTCTTAAGTTGAACTTTCTGGTCAGCCTCTTTAGTTGATGTTTTGCTTGTGCATCTTTGCTTGTTGCTTATGTATGTTATTGTTTTCTTGCGATAGAATTCCCGTAGTGCGAAGCGTGTTACTACGAGTCTCTAGGGTTCACGGATCGTCAGCAAGGCAAGTAACACTTTGATCATACTCTTTTCATACCCAGTTTTTATACATTAGTTTCAATCCTCAAACATTGCATTGATTAGGATGTCATTAACTTGTGGGTTGGGAAGTAGTAGTTGAGGTAGAACCTATTGCCCTGTTACTATCAGACCCTTGGGAGTTACTTCTACGCGTTGCTTATATTGCCATGCTATGCTCGTAGACGTGGTTTGGGTTTGAGTGAATCCATGACAGATGTGAGATTGTTAATTAATGGTTTAATTTAAGGTGGCAACTTTAATACACATCTGGGTGGATTGAGGCACCTGTGGAACCCAAAGTGTTGTCTGTTTTATTTTGGGAAATCCGGGGTACCCGTGTGATCTTCCTATGGACCGCCACCTGTGCTCAAAGGAACTGAGATTATTCATGCTAGAAACTTCCGTGTGCAGCCACAAGCTACTATGGGCTCTAGCATAGTTGAGTAAGTTACGTGAAGCTCTTGAAGAGGTAGATCAGCAGGTAGTGGGTTTTGTAGGTTTGGTATGGTCTACCCGGAGTAGAGAGTTAATGTTTCTCCAAGACTATGTCTCGGTCATCCGTTTCTCAAACACCATGTAGTGCGAGAAATCAGCGGAGGCGATCAAGTCTTGTGGGGAAAAGTGCACAAACCTCTGCAGAGTGTACAATCTAATCATGGTTAGCCGTGTCCCCGGTTATGGACAATTCTGAGTATCTAGTACTTGAGTATTCACATGTATCTCATCACTCTTAACTAATATTGCTGGGTTGTTAACTACTTTAATTGGGATTGAGTTGGGGTTATACCTTCTCAATGATGTTTCAACCACCATGATAGTTAAATAAAATTTATTCCTTTGTTGTAGGGAAAAATTGGCTTTTCGCAAAACCATAACCATAGAGCTTTCCACCAGCCAAATATGCATGTAGTGATAGCATTATTCTGTTCCTGCTCTATTGTGTTATATTGCCAGCATATTCCATGTGCTGACCCGTTCTCGGGCTGCAACGTATTATGTTGCAGACTTTTCAAACGAGGAGTAAGGGTTGATAGGTCGTTGTCGTGCAGCTCAGCCATGCTGTTGGAGTTGATGGACTCACTTTATCTTCCAAGCCTTCCGCTGTTATCGCATTAGATGGCCTTAAGCCATATTATTGTAATAAGTTCTCTTGTGAGACATTCGATGTAATAAGTGTGTGATTGCTACTCTGTTATAAACCCTTCGAGTACTGTGTGTGTCAGCATTACTGATCCAGGGATGACACTGAAACACAGAGACTTGACCATCTGAGGTTGGGTCGCTACAATAAGTGGGATGCTTGTCCAAGAAAGGGCAGTACCCAAGCACCGGTACACCCATATATCAAATTATCAAAGTAATGAACGCGAATCATATGAGAGTGATGAAAACTAGTTTGACGATAAATCCCATGTGTCCTCGGGAGCGCTTTTATCTATATAAGAATTTGTCCAGGCTTTTCCTTTGCTACCATAAGGATTGGGCCACCTTGCTGCACCTTATTTACTTTCATTGCTTATTACCCGTTACAAATTACCTTATCACAAAACTATCTATTATCTACAATTTTAGTGCTTGCAGAGAATACCTTACTGAAAACCGCTTGTCATTTCCTTCTGCTCCTCGTTGAGTTCGACACTCTTACTTATCGAAAGGACTACGATAGATCCCCTACACTTGTGGGTCATCATCCCCCGAAGAGGAGGACTGTTGAGGCGGGCTGCGTGCCGGACTGCAAACATGTGTTTAAAATATTACCCTTACAGCCAGAAAAGAACGGGACATGTTTAAAAACACCCTGATTCACTTACGATTCGGCTAAGGGCCTACCTTTGCGGGGTGACTGCATGTCAACATCACCCCCTGACTGGGATACCTTCCCCCGCTTAGAAGCTTCTCTCTTCGAGTCTTCGGAGGCGGCCCTTTTCTTCCCACGAGGAGAAGGGATGTCAGTTCGCCCTTCCCTTCCGCCTTTGAAAGTGGAAGTTCCTATCTCCCCGGACAAATTGTCTTGTGTGCCTCTAGAATGGAGGCTGCCTTGGGCCTCTTCGTCCTCCTCCTTATCTTCCCCCGCCGACACTTGATATGGCGCCGGAGCCAGCATCCTTAGTAATACCAGATCGGCAGAGTCTTCGAGAAGTGGAGCTGAACACCTGATTCTCTCCGCCTTCTTTAGCCAGCCCTGGCCGAGTAGAGTTTTATCAGTACATTGTCATGAATAATTGGACTAAACCGTGTTCGGGGGTCAAGTACTTACCGGAGTATCCAGATGGTTGCAGTCAAGGCCGAGGTCTTCTGTAGTATCCGACCACTGTTTTCGTGCGCCGAAGAATAATTCCATTTCGCTTTGAGCATTATGCCAGAGAAGTGTTGAAGGGTTCGTGGACCTTCCGGATTGAACTCCCACATGCGGAGAGGACGCTGTTGGCATGGAAGGATCTGGCGGATTAGCATTACTTGGATTACATTGGTGAGGCCGGTGTCCATTTTAATGAGGCTCTGTATGCGAATTTGCAACGTCAGCACTTCATCAGTAGATCCCCAGTCCAGCCCCTTGTTAATCCACGATGCAAGCTGTAAAGGAGGGCCATATCGAAACATGGGGGTAGCTGCCCACTTTTTACCACAGGGTTCGGTAATGTAAAACCACTTCCGTTGCCATAAGTCAGAAGATTCTGTGAAAGAGCCCTTTGGCCAGGGATAAGTGGTGAGTTTTCTTATTGAAGCTCCTCCGCACTTCCCTTGTTTCCTGTTGATTACCTTCGGTTTCACGATGAAGGTTTTAAGCCATAAGCCGAAGTGTGGAGAAATCCGGAGGAAGGCCTCGCACGTGATGATGAACGACGGGATATGAAGGAAGGAGTCTGGAGCTAGATCATGGAAATCCAGCTCGTAACAAAACATAAGCCCTCAAACAAAGGGATGGAGAGCAAACCCAAGCCCTCGGAGGAAGTGAGAGATGAAAAAAAACCCTCTCATTGGATCTGGGAGTGGGAATAACCTGCCCTTGAGCAGGGAGCCTGTGGAGGATTTCCGCGGTTAGGTATCTTGCCTCCCCGAGCTTTGAGATATCCTCCTCTGTGATAGAAGAGGCCATCCACCGGCCTTGAAGGTTGGGTCTGGACATGGCTGGAGGCTCGAAGCGACTGGATTGACCCTTGAGTGTTGGAACTTGAGGTGGGAGGTAGAGGGAAGAACTAGCATTGAATAAAAAGGACAGGCCTTAGCCCCTTTATAAAGGCTATGGATATCGAGCGTTCCCTCCATGGCCTTAAAACATGCCTATTCCCGAGGAATCATGCCAACAGAACGGTTGGGTTACCCACGCCCGTGTTGATGAAAATCCCGCATAAGGGGACACGATCTCTACTTTGACAAGACGTGCCGATAAAAACCGCCTCCCGAAACATGGAGTGGCAGGTTGGAAAATGACTCAAAATAATGGTCGGGTAATGACGTAATGTCGGGCTACCAAAATTGTCATTGGATTGGACTCATAAAAATACTATGCTCTCTACGGTTGTGTGTGAAACTTGTTTTGCAGAGCCAGACACGATTCTTGTGTTCGAATTCTGCTTTGAAGTATTCGGAGAAGGAACCCGCCTTGCAATGCCGAAGACAATCTGCGCATTGGACTCGTCGTCATTGATGCCTGGTTCAGGGGCTACTGAGGGAGTCCTGGACTAAGGGGTCCTCGGACAGCCGGACTATATACTTTGGCCGGACTGTTGGACTATGAAGATACATAGAAGACTTCGTCCCGTGTCCAGATAGGACTCTCCTTTGCATGGAAGGCAAGCTTGGAGATTCGGATATGTAGATTCTTTTCTCTGTAACCGACTTTGTACAACCCTAGTCCCCCCACTGTCTATATAAACCGGAGGGTTTAGATTTCTAGGGTTTGCCACAACAATCATAATCTCATAGGCTAGACTTCTAGGGTTTAGCCATTACGATCTCATGGTAGATCAACACTTTTATTACTCATATTCATCAAGATCAATCAAGCAGGAAGTAGGGTATTACCTCCATAGAGAGGGCCCGAACCTGGGTAAACATTGTGTCCCCCGCCTCCTGTTACCATTAGCCTTAGACGCACAGTTCGGGACCCCCTACCCGAGATCCGCCGATTTTGACACCGACAGGGGGCGAGCGCCGAGGTCGAGGGCGAGCGCCGGGACGGGGCCGAGCGTCGGGGTCGGGGGCGAGCTCCGGGGTCGAGGGCTCCGGCGGCAACGACACGGTGGAAGAGAGAGTGGGGATTTGGGGGAAAAGCAGAGGCGGGAAGAAATAGAGAGAGCAAGGATTTTGGGGGTTAAGTCGAGGTAGCAGTAGCATGTTCCGAACAAATGTGCTATAGCTAAGTTAGCTATAGTGCTTTTGCACAGATCGCGCTACTGCTATTTCAGATAGCTAAAGAGTTTTTGTCAGAAAGCGCTACTCCTAATACAGATAGCTATAGCATTTTTCTGTAGAAAGCGCTACTGCTACAGCCAGTACCTGTAGCAGTTTTCTTGTTTGTTTCTTCTATTTTCTTTTCCTTTATTTTCCCTCCCTTTTCTTTTATTTTCTTTTCCTTTTTTCCAAGAGCAGTGAACGAAGGGAAGGTGATACAATTTATATAACTTCGGCGATATATATTGCATCATTTGACGGTTAAGTATGTACACAAAATAGGAACATATATATTACATCATTTGACAAATGCATAATGGCCAAGCATGTACACAAAATAGGAACATATATATTACATCATTTGACCGATAACGTACAGTTCCTCAGCATTGACGTTTTCATTTTTGAGTGAGCTTCTTTCCCTTCTTGTTCGTTGAAGAATAATTGAGCCCCTCATTGTGACTTTTCCTTTTCCATGGAGTACGATCTTTCTTAGGTAATGTAGTATTGTTTCTTCTTTTGACATATACTTCATCTTCATCATCATCTTCCCTCATTGGGTTGCCGTACTGGTCGTAGTCTTCCTCGTTGGCGACTCCATCCATTCCAATGATGTTCCTTTTACCTCTCCTCACAACAACACGGCTGGGATTGAACGGGTCAGTTATGAAGAAGCATTGTGTCACGTGCTTAGCGTGTAAACATGGCTCGTTTTTTGTGATAGCGTTCATGGTAGCGCTCTTGGCATCGGGTATAGTCATGGTAGTGAAATACCGGCTTTCCCTTTCGACATTCTTAGCCCATCTAACACGGAACATCGTCGCGTTGTGCGGTCTAGAGTAGTCAAGCTCCCAGATCTCCTCGACCCTTCCATAAAATCTCTCAGTTGCGCCGTTATCGCTACCGGTCATGCATTCCATCGTCACCCCTGAGTTCTGATCATCACTGTCCATATCTTTGGCCTCTGTGTAGTATGTGGATCCTTTGATATTGTATGCCTGATAGGTGACGAGGTTGGGCGAGGGGCCATGTGCTAAGGCGTATATGCGCAACTCGTCCTTAGAGCCCTCTTCCGGGGGATTAGCAATAATATGCTCTTTGAACCAATGCAGGAAAGTGGAGTTGTGCTCTCTAGTAACTTCACCGTCCGTCCTGCATACCCCCCGGTCACAATACTTCTTTGCGATAATTTCTTTGTGCAGTGCCAGGAAACGATTTACCTCGTCTAGGTGTTGTAGCAGTACCAAGTTTGCTCTGTCCAAGTCGTTGGAGTGACCTTCTCCTTCGAGCCTCCCATCGTGCTTGTTAACGGGCAAACCAACAGCAACACGAGGCGGCTGGTCCGCGCCATATAGAAAATTCTCGCAGAAAGAGATGCACTCTTGTGTCAGATAGCCCTGGGAGATGCTTCCATCTGGATGGGACATGTTACAAACGAATCCTTTGATGATACCATTCATCCTCTCAAATAGCATCATGTTGTGCAGGAGTGACGGCCCTAGTTCTATTATGTCATCCACAATAGGGACACACAGATGCACCATGATGTCAAAGTACGTGGGCCGAAAGTACATCTCAAGCTCATTCAGTATCACAACGATCTCTTCCTGTAGCCTTCGGAGCTGCTTCACACTGATCGACATTCGAGAGATGACGTCGAAAAAGTTGCAGAGACCAATAAGTGTGTCACGGACGTTGTCGGTGTCAAAACCGGCGGATCTCGGGTAGGGGGTCCCGAACTGTGCGTCTAGGCGGATGGTAACAGGAGACAAGGGACACGATGTTTTTACCCAGGTTCGGGCCCTCTCGATGGAGGTAATACCCTACCCCGCTTGATTAATATTGATGATATGGGTAGTACAAGAGTAGATCTACCACGAGATCAAGGAGGCTAAACCCTAGAAGCTAGCCTATGGTATGATTGTTGTTCGTCCTATGGACTAAAACCCTCCGGTTTATATAGACACCGGATAGGTTAGGGTTACATGTAGTCGGTTACAATAGTAGGAGATCTACATATCCGTATCGCCAAGCTTGCCTTCAACGCCAAGGAAAGTCCCATCCGGACACGGGACGAAGTCTTCAATCTTGTATCTTCATAGTCTTGGAGTCCGGCCGTGATGATAGTTTGGCTATCCGGACACCCCCTAGTCCAGGACTCCCTCGGACGTGCTTGTCCATTATCCTTCTAAGGACAACAGATAGTATTTGCGTCATCATCACATGACAGTCATGGGACATCATCCCGCTGAACCTTTTCTTGTTCGTGTCTGGATATCTGCTTATCTTGCCACAGTAACCGGAACTGACTTTGACTCCGGTAAGCCACTTAAAGAATTGATCAATTTCAGCCGAACTTCAGGTGAAGCAAGAAGGGGGGCAATAATTCTCTTCCTTTACTTTTTTCCCCTCTTCTCCTGCAAGTCTTTTATTGCCTTCAGCCCATCCTTGGTCTTATCTGACATGTTCATCACTGTCGCGAGCAAGCTCCCAAGGACATTCTTACAGATATGCATTTGATCAAGGCAATTAGGTGTGTCGAGTTTGTGCCAGTACTCCATGTCCCAGAACATATACCTCGTCTTCCATACCTTCAGCAGCGGCTCCGGCGCCTTTTTCATCGTCTTTCCCGGCGCAGGGCACTGTTCCCAGTTTTTCAATAGCTCATCGATTTTGGCGCCACTCCGCTTACGTGGAGGTCCTTGATGCTCAGCGTGACCATTGAATAAATCTCCACGGTTTCTCCATGGGTCGTCCTTCTCGAGCCATATTCGATGCCTCATGTACACAATTCTCCCAGACCCGCCCTCTTTCCTTGACGTTTGCTGCTGAAACATCGTATCATCCATGCACCGTGTGCATCCGCAATATCCATGGCACACCTGGCTTGCGACATATCCCGTAACCGAGGTAGTCGTGCACTGTCATGATCAGAGCGCCTCTCATGTAGAAATACTCGCCTTTGCTGGCGTTCCATGTCTTGGCCGCTATTTTCAATAACGTGTCTAACTCCTCTTGAAGTAGCCTAATGACCCACAAGTATAGGGGATCTATCGTACTCCTTTCGATAAGTAAGAGTGTCAAACCCAACGAGGAGCAGAAGGAAATGACAAGCGGTTTTCAGTAAGGTATTCTCTGCAAGCACTGAAATTATCGGTAACAGATAGTTTTGTGATAAGGTAATTCGTAACGGGTAACAAGTAACAAAAGTAAACAAGGTGTAGCAAGGTGGCCCAATCCTTTTTGTAGCAAAGTACAAGCCTAGACAAACTATTATATAAAGCAAAGCACTCCCGAGGACACATGGGAATTATCATCAAGCTAGTTTTCATCTTGCTCATATGATTCGCGTTCGTTACTTTGATAATTTGATATGTCGGTGGACTGGTGCTTGGGTACTGCCCTTCCTTGGACAAGCAACCCCCTTATGATTAACCCCTCTCGCAAGCATCCGCAACTACGAAAGAAGAATTAAGGTAAACCTAACCATAGCATGAAACATATGGATCCAAATCAGCCCCTTACGAAGCAACACATAAATTAGGGTTTAAGCTTCTCTCACTCTAGCAACCCATCATCTACTTATTACTCCCCAACGCCTTCCCCTAGGCCCAAATAATGATGAAGTGTCATGTAGTCGACGTTCACATAACACCACTAGAGGAGAGACAACATACATCTCATCAAAATATCGAGCGAACACCAAATTCACATGACTACTTATAACAAGACTTCTCCCATGTCCTCAGGAACAAACGTAACTACTCACAAATCATATTCATGTTCATAATCAGAGGGGTATTAATATACATAAAGGATATGGACATATGATCTTCCACCGGATAAACCAACACTACTACAAAAACGGCTATAGATAAAATGGACATTAATGGCGCACCATGTATGTGGTGCGCCACTGCTATATAGCGATGGCGCACGATCAGATATGGTTGCGCCACTGCTATATAGCAGTGGCGCACCAGATATGGTTGCGCCATTAGTGGCCATATTACTAATGGCGCACCTGGTGTGTGGTGCGCCATTACTAGTTTTGTCCTGACCCCACACCCCTCCTCAGACTTAGAAGTGGCGCACCAGGGGGAAAGTCCGCCATTACTAGTTTTAACTAGTAATGGCGCACCAGTAAGATATGCGCCATTGCTATCTATACGTATGGCGCACCCCTACCAGTACGCCATTGCTATCACCGCTTATCCCCTCCCTCTAGTCACGTTCCCTACCCTCCCCTTCCTCCTGACACACCCACCCACCTCCCTTGACTTCGATCTAGATCGGGAAGCCCCGGCCGCCCGCCTCTTCCTCTCCCTCCCGACCACGGCGAGCCCCATTCCCCCTCCCTCACACTAGATACAGGGCATGCAGCCGTGGTGAGCTCCTTCCCCAACCCTCCTCGCCGGATCCAGAGGAGAGCTGGTGACCACGTCCTCCGGCGAGGGTGTTGCTCCGGGGTGTGGAGGCCGCCGAGCTGCAGGAGGAGGAGCTCCCCTCGCCGCCTCGCCGCCTCGTGCCGGACCGCAGTGCAGCGCAGCGTGGCCGTACCATCAATCCCACCATCCACCATCCTCGCCGTCCTCTCACGATTTTTTGTTCCTCTGTCGCACGAGGCAAATCTCCCCCAGGCGTTCCCGGAGCCGGCGCCGCGGTGAGAAGCGCGCGTCCCCAGGCCTTCGCTCTCCACGCCGGCGAGACCAAGAGAGAGCAGAGGCGAAGGGGCAGACCAGCGGAGCCTCGTCTCCGGCGATCGGGCGGGTTAGCCGCCATGATGGATTCAGCTCGCCCCCGGAGGGTTCCCAACAAATCCCGCCGCCCGGACTGGAGAGAGGAGGTTCGTTGACTTTGTTCCATTCCCAGTCCATCTCGCTGGTGGCGCGGCTAGTTCTATGTTGTCATGCCGCGCATAGCAGGCCGGAGTCTGAAGCGTGATGCTACTGTTGGATTGCTGGACAACGGGTGCTGCCGCCATGCGCGCAACGTGTTCGGTTGATTGCCTAGAACTGCCAATAGGGTGTCAGCTGTGTCGTGAAGTCAAGCATTTTTATGCTGTTTTGTTAGGAACCATGAATCTTTAGAGTAGGTTTTGGACTGAACTGCCTCTAGGGTGCCATCTCGCATTGCCTGCCAGTGTTGCATGCAATCTTATAAATTTTATGTGCCTTCATCTCGTATTACTCATAATTTCTCCTTATCCCCTGTTGTCTTGATCCACGGCTTAGGTCAAATTGCATGACAAGAGTCTAAAATGAGAGAGTTCACTTGCTCTAGAAGATGAGGAACCAAGGGCAGCCGCCTGCTAATGACATGGTATCTAAATATGGTGCATTTTCCTTCATAACATCTTGTGCAGATTCATGCTGCTTATGTTCTTCTTATAAATAAAGGCTATGAACTAGGCCCCTTTACATGTCATCTACTCCATCAGTTATAAGAGCGTTTTTCAAGCTATGTTAGTTTGGAAAACGCTCTTATATTGTGGGACGGAGGGAGTAGTTGCCACTTACCAGCACAAGATATTGGTATAAGCTACTGTTTTGAAAAGGAATGCCGAACTCAAGGTTGATTAGTGTCCAGTATGATACCATTTCCAAACACTTGCAGTGTGTTTCAACCGCACCCTGCAGTTTAACCATAGATTTTGATAGTTGGTGATATTAAACTTTACGAAGTGATTCTGTTGTTAGAAATTTTCATAGCTCTTGTTTTTCCTCAGTCTTGTTCATATTTGCAATCTTGAACTGTTATAGTTGAAATATGATGCAGTAACTTCAATTGTAAGGGCATAGAATAAATGTAAAGTACTCCAAGATCATGCTGTTAAGTATTGTTCCTAATTGCCCACCACATCTCTAATTATTGATAACCTATTCCGGTTCCATTCGTTATCATTATTTCCACAGTTTTTTTGTTCAAACATATACACATAGTGAAAGTTGGCCACCGTAATAAACCTGAGTACACCATGACTACCCCAATTGATTAATATTTCTTGATTTTCCTTCTTTTATATGCATGTCTAATCTCTGATTTATCCATATATATATATATATATATATATATATATATATATATATGTTGGCCGACAGAAAATGGTCGAATCTTAGTGCTGCTGCCCCATGAACAAATTTTTTTAATTTGACTGTACATTCAAATGAAGCTTTTGTTAAGTATACACTCCAAAATTCAGTTAACAGTAGCCTAACTGAATTTTCTATTTCTTAATTTATAAACTCACTTTATATTCAGTTTATAGATTAACAGTAGCTTCAAAATTAAGTATCATTCACATGGATCAACTGTTATTTTATTTTGTGGAGGATAAAGTTCAGATCATGAATAATGGCATTACAAGTGAACTTGGCACAATTACACATGTCTTGAACCTTATAGAATCTGACACTAGCAAGTCTTCATTGGCATGCAAGTACTACTTTTACATTGTCATGACAGGAACAATTAATTTGACATGTATCATTGGTACTGCTAAAACATTTCGTTCATGTTTCAACAAATTTGGTGAAGACCACTTCATATGTATTTTGCATATATGAATTATCTCTTGTTGCTTTCTAAGATGTTAGTTCTTTAAGTTCTAGCCCTCCTATCTTTAATTCCAGGCTGCAGGACTACCTACAGGACAACAAGTTCATCTGCGGCAGCTATCGCTGTGAGCAGTCCGTCCGCGACGCGCTCCGCAGCGTCTTCGCCGGGCACAACGAGATCCTCAACGTCTGGAAGTAAGTCGCCGGCCATCTCTTTCCTGATGAATTTTCTTTCTATCTCAATGTGATCAGATCTGACTAGTACGTTCAGATTTGCTCTTGTTTCTTTTCAAATAGTACTAGTAGTCTATATTCCAGCTGTGCTGTCGGGGGTTGGGTGCGACATATGCCAAAGGATGGCTTATCATGGTGGGGGCGAGTAGAACGTCGCCGGTGCCTGGAAACGGGATGAGGCGAAGGCATGCACGCCGCTTAATCTTACCCAGCTTCGTGGCTCTCCGTGGAGATAACACCCCATCGCTGCTCAAGGGGTCTCCGCATGATCACTATGGCAAAGTGGGTACAGGGATGCTCCTTGAGCTGTTCGGGATGAGGAAGGAGAAGGGCACGGCTAGCTCTTATCTTCCCTCTATGTGTGTCTAAAACTATTAGGGTCCAACCTCTTGCATGGGTGCCCCGAGGGGTTTATATAGGCCTACCCCCCGGGGGTACAATGGTAATCCGGCTAGGCGCAGGTCCCAGCCATCAGCCTCTCAGGTCGCCGTCTTCTCCGCCGACTTCTGGGGCCCGCCAACTAGCGGGCCCCGCCGACGGACCAGCATGGGGCCGACAGCCCTTGCCCGCCGCGGGCGGGTCTTGCCGGCTGCGGATTACTGTAGCCGTGCTTCTAATGACGCGAGCTTGGTCATGGGGTCATGGCAACAGTGCCGCCGCCTGACGGGCGATCATCATTGCCATTCCTGTCTTATCGTTAATGGCGCGCGGAGCCCGTGGGAGGGGTCGGCCGACTCCCAGCGGGTCCGTCTAGGGGCGCTCTTGCCGTCTTTTGTACTCCCGCCGACAGACGGGTCCCGCCGACTTCGGGTCGTACAGACAGGCCATCGTGGGTACAGGATCTCGCACATGGGGCGGATGTCAGGCCAGCAGCAGTATGATGCCACGGGACGGAGATCTCCGTCAGTACGGCGCGCTGTGGCCATGCCTGTCCTTGTGAACGGGGCAGGGATGGGCTGCGAGGCGGCCTCATGCCATCCTGTCCATAGTCACATAGGCAGGAGGTGGTTGGAGTCGCGGGCCGACTCCCCATAGACGGCTTCTCCGGAAGTCGCTGGCTGGGAGTCGGCTTATCTCGAGGCCGTCTCTGAGACTCGGCTGGGAGGGGCAATCGGCGGCTCTACCGCCGACTCTCAGAAGGCGGCTCTTCGTCTTGGGGTCTTGAGTGGCGCAGTCTGCCCCGATGTTTTGAAAGGTCCAGGGGCTCGGTTTGCCTACCCGTGGCCCATTACTCCGACAGTAGTCCCCGAAGCTGGTGAGGCGCCGAGGGCAACATGTCGAGGAGCCTCAACAGTTTCATCCCTCTAATGGAGGAATCTGGGCTTGGCTCGCCATCTCTCTCTTGAGCCGACTAGCTGGAGTCGGCCTTGCAGGAGGCCATCTTGCTCCTCAAAGGTTTCGAAGGTCGTGGCGGGATCCGGGAAGCGTGCCTGATAAGCTTCCGTGCAGCTGTCTGCTGCGGGTTCGCTGCGGCGACGCCACGCTGGCAGGCTACCGCCCACCCACGACGCGTGACGAGACAGGCCCGTCAGCGGGCCCGCCACTACCGCGCTTTGGCGACGGGCAAATCCGCTATGCCGCTGCTGGCGGTTGGGTTCCCCACGTCATTATCGCGCTGCAGAACGCTGCGGGTTAAATCGTGAGGCGTGAAGTGCGGGCGCGATTAATCCCACGCCCGCCCCATCGGCTTCTCAGCCTAGGCTCCTATAAGTAGGCGGGAGGAGGGGAGGGGCGGCGACGCACGCGCACCCATCTCCCTGTTCCCCGCGTCCTCTTGCTCTTCTCCTCCTTGCTTCGTCCTCCTCTTGCCTCCGCCGCGCCGTACCACGCCACGCCGCGGAGATGAGCTCCTCCTTCGCCGCTGCGCCTCCCACCGTGCGCTCCAGCGTGCGGGACGGCTCCGAAGTGGACGACGACATCATCGAGTTCCTCCGCCAGACGCGCCGCATCCCCGGCACAAACTTGGTGCGGACCCGCGCAAGGCCAAGCGGCAAAATAACGCTGGTGCGGAGGAGGGCGGCGGGTTATATTCCGCCGCACCTCATGCGCGCGGTCTGGGCTGCTCGCGAGCGGCTTCTTCCGCGCCTTCACGAGTTCCACGGCTCCAGCCGCACCACCTCACTCCAAACACGGTGGTGCTGCTGGCCGCCTTCGCCTCCTTGTGCGAAGGCTTTTGGCGTTCTCCCACCATCGAGCTGTGGGGGGAGTTCTTCCAGGCCAAGCTCGGCACACACGTCACCGGCGTGCTGGCTCTATGCGGCACCTTCATCGCGATGCGGAGGCCGGTGGCCGACAACCCCTTCCCTGCCATCCCGCTGATCAAGTCGGTGAAGATGTGGCAGCGCTCCTACTTTTATGTGAAGAACGTCGCTCCAGAAGGCGACTGGGTCAACCTGCCGCCTTACGGAGCCGGCGAGTTGGCGGGGCGACTTCCCAGCTGGTCCCATCGGGCCAGGACGCTGACTCCTGCAGGCGCCGCCACCGTCGTGCGATTCCGAGTGCTGACGCAGCCGGAGGGCCTGACTAGGGCCGACTTGCTGGCCGCCTTCATGGCGTGCCGAGTCCTTCCGCTCCAAGGCCGACCTCATCTGATCTGTCAGATGAGCGGCCACCGGGACCTCGGGCCGGTCAGGTGCTCAAGGACATCCCCACACGGAGGTGGCGAACACGGTGAACTTCCCCGGCGTAACAGCCGTCCTCACGGCGGAATGGCAGTTCGCAAGGAGCCGCATTTCGCGCCAACCCCCCGCCTGTGGTAAGTCATCCCTCTTGCTCTTCTGGTTTCTTTTTCAGCCGAGTCCGACTCTGATTTTCTTTGGTTCTTTCCGAGTCAGAACCCCCTCATGCAGCCCTCAGCCGGCACCATGGTGCCGGCCCGTGAGTTCGTCCCCGATCGGGCGGAGAGCGACGCCGACGACCCCGACTTGGGGGTGGCGGCGATGGAGGCCGACGCTGAGGGAGGAGGAGGGGCCGACGACTTCAGCCTTCGGGCGACCTTCGCCGACTAGCTCAAGATGACGGGCGAAGGGAAGTCGTCCCCCGCCGCCAACCGAAGGTCGGCTATCCAGGCGCGAGTTCCTCCGCCGGCTTGGGTGGTCGAGGCGGCGCGAAGAAATGTCGGGCCGGGCCGAGCTTCCCAGGCGGCCGAGCGAAGAAGTTCAGGGGGACGGCCGCCGCGACCCAGCGCGAAGAGGCGGTCGCAAAGGCTAACCGCTTCAGCAAGGAAGTGAACAAGCCGCCGCTGGTCTCTGCGTAAGTGCTTCTTATTTTGTCTTGTTTTCTTCTGGTCCGTCTTGTCCAAGTCTTTTATGTGTCTTCTTCGCATCAGGGCTCCTCTTACCTTGGAGAGGGTCGCCGCCGCCTCCGTCATGGGGTCAGCAGAGACGTCCGCCAATACTCGGCGGATTGACCCTGCCGCCGACCTCCGGGAGGCGATGGAGCAGAACGCGCAGGAGAAGCGCGATGAGGCGGAGGCCGCACGCCTGGAGAAGGCGGCGGCCGAGAAGGCGGCAGCTTCCGCCCAGAAGAAGCTGGAGGAGGCCAAAGCCGCCATCGCAGCCAAGAGGCGAGCCGAGGAGGCCGCGCGCCTCCAGTCGGCGTTGCTCGTCACCCTGCTGAGCTCTGCGCCGCCACCGCCGGAGTTCACGGGGCAGACGGAGGGAGCCGGCGGCGAGTTCCCCGTCGCGGAGAGGGAAGGCGGCGAGGCCTCCCTGTCGGGCACGGCCGTGCCACCCTGCGCCGCCGCCGCCAGCTCGAGAGCGCCATGAGGCAAGCAGCCGGCGGACCGCTTGTGCGCCGACCAGCGACGGTTAAGCTGTGGCGAGGCTGCTCCTTCAAGTAGCCTCGCCAGCGCGCCGCCGTCTTGAGAAGGCGACTTCGGCGCCGCGCCCTTTGGAGACCGACGCCGCCAGCTCGGCCATTCCGGACGCCGAGGCGACAAGCACCGCGCCCACTGGGTGGGTGCAAGGAAGCGGCACAGGCCCGCTGAACACAGCGCCCTGACGCCCGTGAAGCTGCGGCTGAGGGCGACGCCATCCAAAATCACCAAGGCGCACTGGCGCCGCAAGGCCGCCAGGCGGGTGTGTTTCCTTTTAGAGTTTTTTCTTGTTCTTCTCCGTGGGGGCGCGCCAGCGCACCCACTCGGTGTAGTCCCCGAGTTTCGGCCAGATGCTGAGCAGGCGGCTCGGAACTCTATCTGTCGATTTCCAAGTTTTTACCTTTGTCTGAAATTCTTATCGCAGGAGTATCACAACCTCTGCGCCACTGCCTTCAATCGCAACGTTGAGGAGCTGGGCAAGCGGACTGCCGGCTTGTCAAGGAGCCGAGATGAGTCTTCTTTCTTCTTCGCGGGGGTGCACTGGCGCACCCGCGGGCTGTAGTCCCCGAGATTCGGGACGACTGCTGAGCAGTCGGGCCGGATCTTCCTGGCGACCTTCTTAGCTGACGGCTTCACGTCCTTCTTCTTTTTATTCTTCAGAGGCCAACACCACTCTTCGACGGCAGCTGGGAATGGCCAACGACGCCTTGCGTGCCAAGGGGGAGGAATGCAGCAAGCTCGCCGCAGAGCGCGACCTGCTGGCTACGCAGCTGGCGGAGTAGAGGGAGCTACTTAAGGCGGCGCAGGACGAGGCGCAGAAGAGAGAGGCTGCTCTCCTGGCCGAGTTCGAGAGCGAGTGCTCCTCCTGGACCGACAAGGAAGCACTGCTAACCTCCGGCTTCCATGAAATCGAGGACATCATCGACGGTGAATTTGTTTTTACTTCTTCCTTTGGGCCGCCGACTATAGGTCGGGCCGACTCCTGGTTTTTTGACTTGCTTCTTCTTCGTCTTGGCAGACTTCTTCCCCGGCCACACGCAGGCGGCCAATCAATCAATCGAGGCTGATCGCGAGTTGCGAAGGGCGAGTGGTGTTGAGATCGCTGCCAATGCCCCCCGGACCCTTGACGAGCAGCTCCTGAGCATTGAGGCTCGTCTGCGGCCGGCCCATCGGATGATGCGCCGGCTTCAGCATGTCGGCGCCAGCGATCGCTGCCTGCGGGCCGGATATGCCGGTTATCGCAGACTCCCACCGGATCGCCGACCGGCCGGAGGTCGCGGCTGGCCGCCTTGAGGCCCGGAAGGGTTCCATGCCCGGGCTGGAGCGTCTGCATTTGGAATTCGTCAAGGCATGGTATCGAGGCTAGATCTCGACCGGCTGGCCGCGTTCCGGCCAGAGGCCCAAAGGAGCTGCCGGTTGCCGAAGACGCCCTGCCGAAGCGTGGCGGTGGCGATCGCCGACTACACGGACACCAGCGTCTTTGTCCTCGAAGGGCTGAGGACGGCGGGAGGCGCCGCCGGAGTGGTTCGGGATGAACCGGATTACGACGAGGACTCGGTGGAGGTGATCGGCTCCAGCGCCGAGGAGGAAGGCGAGGCGGAGGATGAGATGAGATGGAGGCGCCAAGACGGAGAGGGCGACCAGCCTCAGCTCGACCGCGCCTCCAAAGAACGCAGCCGCGCCCGTCTGGGCCGACCGCTGGAGATGATCAAGCGGAGATCGCCCAGCCGCCTCGGCGCCTCGACGCCGCTGCCTCCTCCGCCCCCGAACCCGTCTGCCGCTTCCTAGGCTGCTGTCTCGCCTTCATTTTATCTGCTTTGATAGTCTTTGAAAGAACTTGTTAATTCGCACAATTCCACCCTTGGGGTGTATTTCGAACCTCTGCCCAAAGATCCGGCCAAGGGCCTACGTTGTGTAAATATTATCCTAATTTTATCTTTCCTTGCTTATTGCTCTTATGGCTTTTTCCTTTGCCGCCTTCCCTTAGTCGCCGCCTTGCCTATCGGGCAACCGCTCTGCGGACTGCCGTTTGGGTCAAGTGCTTGGCTACCTTTTGAGAAGGCAAGTACGCGGGCCGCCTTTTTAGAGTCTTTTAAACAAGTTGAATAGAAAG
The DNA here is from genome assembly GCA_021605145.1 of Aegilops bicornis. Classification (NCBI taxonomy): domain Eukaryota; kingdom Viridiplantae; phylum Streptophyta; class Magnoliopsida; order Poales; family Poaceae; genus Aegilops; species Aegilops bicornis. The sequence goes on along the minus strand of CM038671.1, from coordinate 759,509,175 downwards.
CAGCCAGCCGACTACTTAAGAGTCGGTTTTTGCAAAATATGGGCTGGAAGCCGGCTTAAACTAAGAGTATGCTTTGGGTCCTTATCCATTTTTTAGGTGGGCGCTCGTTCTTCCTTACTCCTGCCCACCAAACAGCAAGCGCTCATGAGCTGCGGCTTCGACAGGAGATGGCTTAGGCACCGACGTTACTTGTCCGATCACAGGAAGCATTTCATAGCCTATATGACGAGTCCCCGGGCCGACTAGTCGAGCCCGGTGCCAAACAGCATAATAAAGAGTAACATACTCAAAGGCACAACTCTTATCATACAGATAACAAAAGAGGGCAGTCCCCGAGCTCGTCTCAGGGGGCCCGAAGTCTTGGTACTTTAAACACAAAAGGTAGCGTGGTACATACTGCATCAACTGTATAATCTTCGGAGGAGATTCGCATTCCATGGCCGTTCCGTCTCTTTGCCGGAGTTGTCCCTCTTGCGTGCTCGGGGCTTCTGAGCGTCGATTAGCTAGTAGGAGTCGTTGCCCAGCACTTTGCTGATAATGAATGGGCCTTCCCAAGGCGCCGACAGCTTGTGCTGGCCGGCCATTTGCTGGATCAGCCGGAGCACAAGGTCGCCCTCTTGGAATGATCTTGGCTTGACCTTCTTGTTGTAGTAGCGGTGCAGGCTCTGCTGGTAGATGATGGACCGGCTGAGTGCCAACAGCTGGCCCTCTTCCAGCAGATCGACGCCGTCTTGACGTGCTTCTTCTGCTTCCTCTTCGGTGTACATGGTGACTCGCAGGGATTCGAACTCTATATCTGTTGGGATGACGACTTCGGCACCATAGACGAGGAAGAAGGGTGTGAAGCCAATTGACTTGTTTGGAGTCATGCGCAAACTCCAGAGGACGGCTGGCAACTCCTCAAGCCAGCAGCCGGCCGAACGCTCCAGTGGTTCGACCAGTCGAGGCTTGATGCCAGACAGGATGAGGCCGTTCGCTCGCTCCACCTGGCCGTTTGACTGCGGATGGGCAACAGACGCTAAGTCCAGTCAGATGCCTTGCGTCGCGCAAAAACGGGCCAGGGCGCCTTTGGCAAAATTTGTGCCGTTGTCGGTGATGATGCTGTGTGGTACGCCGTACCGAGTCGTGATGTCGGCGATGAAAGTCACTGCAGTAGGACCGTTCAACTTCTTGATGGGTTTTGCTTCTATCCACTTGGTGAACTTGTCCACCGCGACAAGTAAGTGAGTTAGGCCGCCTCGTGCCGTTTGAATGGTCCCACCATGTCCAGGCCCGAAACAGCAAAGGGCCAGGCTATGGGGATAGTCTTGAGTGCAGAAGCCGGCTGAAACGGCTTGGAGCGGAACACCTGGCACCCCTTGCATTTTTTAACTAATTCCTTGGCCTCTTCTAGGGCAGTTGGCCAGAAGAAACCGTGTCGGAAGGCTTTGGCGACGAGTGCTCTTGAGGCCGCATGATGGCCGCACTCGCCTTGATGAATGTCTTCGAGAATCGCTTGGCCTTGCTCTGGCTCGACGCAACGCTGGTAACACCAGTGACGCTGTGCCTGACCAGCTCTCTGTTGACTATAGTGTAGGCTGCTGCTCGACATTGTACTTACCGAGCTAAGGTCTCATCGGTTGGTAGCTCTCTGCTTACTCGGAACTTCAGGATGGGCTGGGCCCATGAGGGTGCTGCTATTTCTTCGACTGCCAGTACTGCTACTTGGACGAGGGCGGCTGGGCTGGGAGGCGGCGGGTTGGAGTCCGCAGCAGCTTGCTGGGTTGAACAAGTCCCCGGCCGACCGGGCGCAGTCCCCGGCCGAGTAATCGAGTTCGCAATGGTCGCCGCAGTCCCCGGCCGGGTTACAAGTCCCCGGGCCGGCTTCGATCGCAGCGTTCTTGGGGCCGTCTACAAGAATTCTCGTGCCGTCTCATCGAGGCTTTGGGGTCGGATCCGACTTCTTCGTGGGGAGTCGGCACAAAATGGAGTCTCGACTACGGTGACGGCTTGATGATGGCTTGAGGAGGCGCTTAAAGGGCGACGCCGGATGGTATTGCCTGGCGGGTGGAGCCGATTCTTGCCAGAGTATCTGCTTGGTCGTTGTCGTTTCTTGGTACATGGAGGAACTCGCACCCCTCAAAATATCCACTCAATTGTTGTACCAGGAAACGGTAGCTTGCCATGTTTGCGTCTTTGGCGTCCCAGACGCCGGATGACTGTTGGACCACCAAGTCGGAGTCGCCATAACACAGGATCCGGCGAATGCCAAGCTCTTTGGCAAGCCGGAGCCCGTGAATGAGCGCCTCGTATTCGGCGACGTTGTTGGAGGCGGCAAAATGGATCTGCAGCGCGTACTTGAGCTTGTCGCCTTTGGGGGAAGTGAGGACCACGCCGGCTCCCAAGCCGGTGCGCATCTTGGAGCCATCAAAGTGCATCCGCCAATGGGTGGAGTCGGGCGCTGGCGGCAGGTACTGGGTCTCGGCCCAGTCGACGAGGAAGTCGGCCAGTGCTTGCGACTTGATGGCGGTGCGGGGCTGGTAATAGATGGTGTAGGGGGCCAGCTCTATGGCCCATTTGGCCACTCGGCCAGAAGCATCTCGGCTTCCGATGATCTCGGCTAGTGGGGTTGTGCAAACCATAGTGATTGGGTGCTCTTGAAAGTAAGGCTTCAACTTCTTGGCGGCAAAGTGCACACCGTAACACATCTTCTGGTAGTGGGGGTAGTTCTGCTTGAGGTTGGCAGATGCCGCTCAGGTAATATACCGGTCTCTGGACAGGTAGCGCATTGCCTTCCTCCTTGTGCTCAACTACAATGACTGTGCTGACTACCCTGCTGGTGGCGGCAATATACAGGAGCATGGGCTCCTTGGGAGTCGGGGCCGCCAGCATGGGGGGAGTAGTCAGCATTTTCTTCAACTGGAGAAAAGCTTCGTCGCCCAGCCGGCTGATGAATCGGCTGATGGACGCCAAACAGGCGGTGAACTTTTGCACATCTAGCAGTCGGCGGGGTACTTCCATCCTCTCGATTACCTTGATCTTCACGGGGTTGCACTCTATGCCGCGTTCGGAGACCAGGAAACCAAGGAGTTGGCCGGCTGGTAATTCAAGACGCACTTCTGGGTTGAGCTTGATCTCGAATCGGCGCAGATTCTCAAAGTTCTCCTTGAGGTCTTCCAACAAGTGTTCCTCGCTTCCGTCTTCACCACCACATCGCCCACGTAGACGCATGGCGTTCGCTAAGCTGCTTGAGGAGGCACTTCGCATGCAACACTAAAAGGTGGCGCCGGCATTCCTTAAGCCGAACGTCATGGTCGCAGCGAAGGCTCCAAACGGGCGTGATGAAGGCAGTCTTCAATCTGTCGGCCAGGTTCAGCTTGATCCGGTGATATCACGAGTATGCATCTAAGAAGCTCAACAGCTCGCATCCGCCGTGTGGAGTCTATCACCTGGTCAATTCTCGGCAGAGTTTAACGGGTCCTTGGGGCAAGCTTTGTTGAGGCTTGTGTAGTCAATACACATCCGCCATCGCTTGTTCTTCTTCAAGACCAGGACTGGTTTGCTAACCATTCCGGAAAGAACACTTCCATAATGAAACCGCTGCCGTGAGCCGGGCTATCTCTTCTCCGACGACTCTTCTCTTCTCTTCCGACAGCGCAAAGGGGCTGCTGCCTGACGGCTTCACATCAGATCGGACATGTAACTTGTGCTCGGCGAATTCCGTCGAGACGGTGGCATGTCTTTAGGGGACCATGCGAAAATGTCTCGATTCTCACGGAGGAAATCGACAAGCTCGCCTTCCTATTCTTGTCAAGGTTTGCACCTACGACAACAGACTCTCCGGGTGCTCCGGGTCCAAGGGTATCTTCTTCGTTTCTTTGGCCGGCATGAACGAGCCCTCAGCTTCCGACTCCTTGGGGTTGGGCGACATCTCTTGCTGCTTGCCGGCCATTGCCACAACCCGATCAAGAAGCCGCTTCTCAGCCGCAATCACCAGGGACTCGGCCAGCCTACTGCTTTCGGCCGCGCAAGCGGACGACATCCTGTAGTCGCTGGCTACGGTCAGAATCCCCTTGGAGCTCGGCATCTTCATTTTGAGGTAGGCGTAGTGGGGGACCGCCATGAACTTGGCCAGAGCAGGTCGGCCAAGCAGAGCGTGGTACGGGCTTTCGAGGTCCACCACTTCGAACCAGACTGGCTCTCAGCGAAAGTGATCTTTGTCCCCAAAGAGGACGTCTATCAGGATCTTGCCGATCTGTGAGCAGGGAAGGCCAGGTACAATGCCGTGGAACACAGTCCGGCTGTTCTGAAGCTGTCTTTGCTTGACTCCTAACTTCTCCATTGTGTCCTTGTACAGGATGTTGATGATGTTGCCTCCGTCTATCAGCACTCTCGAGAAGCGAGCGGCCCGCCTATCCGCGGCAAGGGTGGCTCCCAAGACCAGGGCATAGGAGCCCGGTTTCGGCATCACCTCTGGGTGATCAGCTCGACTCCAACTGATAGGTTTCTCGGACCAGTGCATGAATTCTGGAGTATCTGACGCTACTGCGTTCACTTCTTGCTGCTGCAGCCGCCTGCTGCGTCGATCATCGGCCACACTGGTGAACACTACATAAGCTCCATGCTCTTCTGGGTACTCGTCTTGTACTGCACCGACTGGCCTGACAGCCGGCTGCTGGGGCGGCGGTTTAGGCGGCGGCCCAATGAAAGCGGGGAGGCAGGAGGCCGTCTCCTTGGCGATCTGGTGAGCGGCTGGCACTTCCGGGTGGTGTGGTTTGACGGCTTCGCGCCGCTATGGAACTTGCAGGGACCATCTAGAGTCTGCTCGTAAGAGAAGGCCGGCAACCAGTTGGACTTGCCGCCTTTCTGTCGCTTGGCCGGAGGCTGCCCCTCTGGCTGTTGGTCTTCGACTGTCGCCACCTGCCGGCTGTTGGAAGCCGGCTGCGGGGCCTTGCGCTTGTGGTCACTCTGTTGCTGTCGCCGACTGGAGTCGCCACCGGAGTTCGGGAGCACGAGGAGCCACCTTGCAGTCAGACCGACTTCGATCTCCGTCTTCATGGAGGAGTCGGCTGTGGCGTACTTGTCTGCTATGATCAGCAGCTCGTCGAGGGTCTCCGGCTTGTCGCAAAGGAGCTTGTGCTTGAGGAGGGTGCCTTCTCTGCACCCGGCGGTGAAGTACTCGATAGCCTGCACCTCGTGCACTCCCTCGCAGGAGTTCCGGAGCTCGGCCCAGCGCGTGAGGTAGTCGCGAGTTGACTCGTTGGGGCCTTGCACGCACAAGGAAAGCTGACGAGGCTTGGGAGGTCGCTTGTATGTGCTCGTGAAGTTGCGGATGAAAGCCTCGGTGAAGTCGACCCAGCTGTTGATGCTGCGGGCTTCAAGCTGTTCAACCATGTCCGGGTCGTGCCCTGGAGCATGAGGGGAACATACTTTACGGCAACGCGCTTGTTGCCGTTCGCTATGCTGACGGCCGTGGAGTAGTCAACTAGCCAGTCCTCCGGCTTCACGGAGCCGGTGTATTTGGGTGTATCTCGGGGGAGTGTGAACCCTCTGGGGAAGGGCTCGTCTCGGATGCGAGGTCCGAAACACGGCGGGCCCAACTTCGTCTTCCTCTTCCAGCGCCAGGATCGGTGGAGTCGGTCGATCCGGTGGCGGGCGTCGTTTTCTCCGACTCCCTCTCGGCGGCCAAGGCGGTCGCCGAGAGTCGGATGCTTGACGGGTGGTGGGGAGACTCGCCTTTCTCTGCGGGGAGGAGGAGGCAGATAGTCGTCCCGCCGCTCCACTCCTCTTGGGCGGCCGTCTTGGTCGCGCTCGATGGAAATGTGAGTCCGACTGTGGCTGACCGGATCCTTGTTTTTTCTTCCACGGACACCGCAAGTCGGGCGTCCGAGACGCCGCGCCTTGATCTCGGTGGGAAGGCAAGTCGCCCGTGTTGTCGCATGGCGCCTCCGTCGCGGCAGCCCGGCTTCATCTTCTTGATAGCAGCGTCGAACTCTTGGACTCGCTCCGTCATCGGTGGCGCTCCTCGCCCTCGAAGTTATTCAGCTTGTCCGCCGCCGCTGGGCGGCGCGGATGTTCTCTCGCGGCGTGGCGTATACAGGCGTTTGGCCCGAACAGGTTGGCGATGGCTACGCCGCTGCTGACCGCACGCCTTAGGCGGTTAGGCCCGGGCCGGAGCCGGCGAGCCGCCCATGGCGCGATCCATCTCACGCTGATAGCCTTCTGACAAGCGTCTCATGCTTGCCAGCTTCTTTGCGCCTACGAGGAGCTGGAGGCGGCGTGCCTCCAGCATCCCAGCGTCAGCGTCTTCCGAAATAGGCGCGGTCAGGTCTTGCAGAACCGCGTCGAGAGGGTCATGAGATCCCTCACCAGAAGGCTCTCTATGACCGATGACGAGCACTTCCGTGACGGTGCCTCCGCCGCTCTCCGCGCGAGGAAGCGGCTCATCGTAGACCGCCACGTTGGTGGGGAACACGTCAAGCGACGCGGTGTCGGAGTCGACCAGCATCGGGTCGGTGGAGCCTACGGACTCCAGGTCGGTGGCAGGCTCGCCGGCGACGTGGAGCTGCTCGAGGAGGCCCGCGAGGAGGCTCTCGGGGCCGCCCGTGCCTGCGTCGGATGCAGGCTCGTCGGAGAGGCGAACCTCGCCGACAAGTTCGGTGAGGCAGCTGGCTGCGCAGGCGATCTCAGCGCCATGCAGCGCGTCGGCGCAGACTCCGTCTGGCGTGCCGGGCTGGCTGCGCTCGCCAGGGAGGAAAAGGGTTCCCGTCCAGAGCAAGTCTCCGGATGACGGTGCACCTTGCCCCACGGTGGGCGCCAAATGTCGGGGGTTGGGTGCGACATATGCCAAAGGATGGCTTATCATGGTGGGGGCGAGTAGAACGCCGCGGTGCTCGAAACAGGATGAGGCGAAGGCATGCACGCCGGCGAATCTTACCCAGCTTCAGGGCTCTCCGTGGAGATAACACCCCTACTGCTGCTCTGCGGGGTCTCCGCATGATCACTATGGCAAAGTGAGTACAAGGTTGCTCCTTGAGCTATTCGGGATGAGGAAGGAGAAGGGCACGGCTAGCTCTTCTCTTCCCTCTATGTGTGTCTAAAACTATTAGGGTCCAACCTCTTGCATGGGTGCCCCGGGGGGTTTATATAGGCCTACCCCCCGTGGGTACAATGGTAATCCGGCTGGGCGCAGGTCCTAGCCGTCAGTCTCTCAGGTCGCCATCTTCTCCGCCGACTTCTGGGGCCCGCTGACTAGCGGGCCCCGTCAACGGTCCAGCATGGGGCCGACAGCCCCTTGCCACTTGTGGTAGTCTTGCCACTGCGGATTCTTTGTAGCCGTGCTTCTAATGACGTGAACTTGGTCATGGGGTCATGGCAACAGTGCCGCCGCCTGACGGGCGATCACTGTTGCCATTCCCTGTCTTGTCTGGTTAATGGCGCATGAGCCGTGGGAGGGGTCGGCCGACTCTTGGAGGCCGACTCCCAGTGGGTCCGTCTAGGGGCGCTCTTGCCGTCTTCTGCACTCCCGCCGACAGGCGGGTCCCGCCATCTTTGGGTCGTACAGATAGTCCGTCGTGGGTACAGGGATCTGCCCACGGGGTTGATGTCAGGGCCGGCGTGGCAATAGTGCCGCGCCGGCCGGAGATCTCCGTCCAAGACGGGCTCTGTGGCTATGCTCGCCCTTGTGAACGGGCAGGGATGGGCTGCGAGGCGGCCTCATCCCATCCCGTCCGTAGTCGCATAGGCAGGAGGTGGTTGGAGTCGCGGGCCGACTCCCCATAGCCAGCTTCTCCGGAAGTCGCTGGCTGGGAGTCGGCTTATCTCGAGGCTGTCTCTGGGACTCGGCTGGGAGGGGCAGTCGGCGGCTCTACCGCCGACTCTCAGAAGGCGGCTCTTTGTCATGGGGTCTTGAGGGGCGCAATCTGCCACGATGTTTTGAAAGGTCTAGGGGCTCGGGTTTGCCTACTCGTGGCCCATTACTCCGACATGTGCAACTACCTGTAGCCACTTGAACCGATGAGAATTCTTCAAGCCTACCTATAGCCACTTGAACAGATGTCTATCTCAGATCTGCTCATCTAAAAAATCCAAGTGGAGTAGTATCTTTGGTAGTATAGTATAATAATATTAGCATAAGGTAAATGCCACGATTGTTTAGCTCACGGATAAATACTAAATAAAACTGGGCTCCTATCAAAATTCATTTCCATTATAATCTTACTCATACAATATTCACAACATGTAATTCTGGAAATATATGCTCATATTTAGTTCGCATAAAAATGACAGTATTGACATGTTATAAATTGTTTGTTTGTCTTTCTGTTTATTTTGTTACATTTTGCAGGGATAAAGTGAAGAAAAGAAGAAAAAGATTACTAGAAGATTAGTTTTAGGATTTTCTTTTATTTCCTTGCAATTTTCCTTTTATTGGATACTTGTAAAGACAATGTAATATTCTTACTATAATAAAAATTATGATTCTGTTTCATTTTTTGTTTTTAAATTATTTTTCCTTAAAGGTTGTTTTCTGTAAATTTGGATTTTTTTTGTTTTCCAAATACATTACCAGTGGCGCATTTAAGCCCTTATTAGTGGCGCACCTTCCTTTATTACTAGTGGCACACCTGGAGGGAATACCAGTGGAGCACCTCTAGGCATACTAATGGCGCACTATAGGTGCGCCATTAGTATCTGGTATACTAATGACGTACCAGTGATGCGCCATTAGTAAAAAATACTAGTGGCGTGGTACTAGTGGCGCACCAGTAGTGCGCCATTAGTAGGCAAAACTGGTGCGCCACTAGTAGGCCTTTTCCTAGTAGTGCAACTAGCATCAACTACAAGGAGTAATCAACACTACTGGCAACCCAGGTACCAATCTGAAGTTTTGAGACAAAGATCAGATACAAGAGATGAACTAGGGTTTGAGAGTAGATGGTGCTGGTGAAGATGTTGATGGAGATTGACCCCCTCTCGATGAGAGGATTGATGGTGACGATGATGGTGATGATTTCACCCTCCTGGAGGGATGTTTCCTCAGGCAGCTCACGGAGCCCTAGATTGGTTCCGCCAAGGTTCCGCCTCGAGACGGCGGCGCTTCATCCCTAAAGCTTTCTTATGATTTTTTTTCCAGGGCAAAAGACACCCTATACCAGAAGATGGGCATCGGGGGGCTTCCAGGTGGCCCACGAGGTAGGGGGCGCGCCCAGGGGGATAGGGCGCGCCCTCCACCTTCGTGTACAATGGGTGGCCCCCCTCTGGTGCTTTCTTCGCCCAATGTTTTAAATATATTCCAAAACTGACTTTCATGGAGTTTCAGGACTTTTGGAGTTGTGCAGAATAGGTCTCTAATATTTGCTCCTTTTCCACCTCAAAGATTCCAAATTTGCCGGCATTCTCCCTCTTCATGTAAACCTTGTAAAATAAGAGAGAAAAGGCATAACTATTGTGACATAATGTGTAGTAACAACCCATAATGCAATAAATATCGATATAAAAGCATGATGCAAAATGGACCTATCAACTCCCCCAAGCTTAGACCTCGCTTGTCCTCAAGCGGAAGCCGATATCGAAAAATATGTCCACGTGTTTAGACTAGGAAAACGGTTTTTAACGACGGTATGTGTGGTCGTTAAAAGCCAGATTGTGGTTGTTAAAGATTATTAACAACCACAATTTGCTAGTCATAGTAGGCTTCGTCGTTAAAAGTATAACGACCACATACATTTTGCGGTCGTTATTCTTGTAACGACGGGATGGTGTGTGGTCGTCAATCTCGAGGCAATAACGACCACAATTTATTATTAACAACCACTTTTGTCATCACTAATAATGTTATCATGGTGACCAAAGTATCATTACTGGCCACTCTCTTCACTACTTTGGTATCCTTCAGAACGACCTATATTAATTAGTACAAGTTTTCGTTCAGTGATCACTTTATGCAGCATCCGACATTTCAATATTAACATCCATATTAATATAGAAACAAAATAATCTGAATTGAAATAGTCATAGCCTCTTTAATTAAAAGAAATACCAGAATTCCAACATATAATTCATAAATTAAAATATCATTTAAGATATTTGAGTCAAAGGCACTCCTTAGATGGCCAATGTACTTGCTCATATCTATTTGGAAAAAGGAGACAACTAGAAAATACAATATTTGTTAATCTTCAGTCCAGGGACACAATCGTTGTGTGAATGGATATCATTATTCATCGGTGAATAAAATGCCTCCTAATGCTTCCATATCTTACCGTGGAGCCCCAGTCCTACAAAATGTTTAGTAGTTTAGGAAAGTCGGTCCTTGTAAAAAAAATTGCACAAAGTATAACAGCATACAAAATCAATGTATGAGAACAACTTACTTGATCATGTGGGCTTTCCTGAGAACTATCACTTCGAGATGTAGCAAACATAAAACGTTTAATTGCTGACACTTCTTGCACCATGCCATTGAATTTTTCATCAAGTACTTGTTTCGCTTGCTCGAAAGCTTGAAGTTTAGAATTCAGCCTTACTTAATGTTGGTCCTCACAAATTTCTTGCTCTAATTCCACCACCAAAGCCATCACGCCCCTTAGATGAGTCACATTTCTGCATGAGTTCATCAATTGAAATACCACGATTCAACTGAACTATGGTCTTAATTTGTGCCTAAAGTGCCAACGATAAGTTATTAACATCAACTTCTATATATAAAGTAGGTATTATACACTTCCAGTTCATCATAGAAGTTGTTGCATTAAAATTAAGTCTTACATGCTTCTTGTGAGTCTTAGAAAATTGTTTGTCCATTGTCGGCGCCTTTGTTTTTCTTTCATCCCTGTTCCAATAGAGGCAAGTAGCTATTATTAGTTGAAATAAATGACAAGACAAGTCACACTGAGCTTACATTATTGGAAATGAAAAATGGCAAGTCCTAAATAGGTGTTCATAAAATCATAATATCATGAGTACTTTTGGAAAAAGCATGGTGATTTAGTTGCATGTTTCCATTTCCTGGTGTTTCTCTCCACAAAGTTGCCCTTTGAGTTACAGCTGATTCAGTTCGAAAAAGGGAAAAATGTTATATGAAGTATATAAAACATACACCTGATGTGTGTAATTCACAAGAAGTGTTTAGTGATGTAATAGAAAATGTAATTTTATAAATTATATTGAATAAAAACTGCACTTTATAGTGTTGTTGCATTGTTGATCCATCTGATTAAACTAATCTAGAACCCAGCATGCCAAGTTCTATCAGATTATATACACGAAATACTTGTGAGATGGTTAGAAATATTATGTAGTTAGTGTCCTATTTTTCTAGAAGAAAACAATTATTGCACAGAAATAGAACATAAAGAAAAAAATAACGATCAAGTATATAGCCTTGCAAAATCCGTTTGCATAATTCTAGATAATGGAACAATTGAAAAAGCACAAAGTAATCCACAAGAATATGGAAACAGGTAATGACCATACTTTGCATTTACTCTGAACTTCAAGTTTTTTCACGCGGTGTGTGCCAGACTGCCACAGTAGGAGACCAAAACAAAGATGGTGGCTGCTCCCCAGGATGAATACTTAGGTTCAATCAGTACGAGGACTCAGCATGTGGCAGAGGCATGCGGTGTAGCAATGTTGGGTGACCCGCACCTAAAAATAGTCAGAGGCTGGGACATTGGGCGGAGATGTATGATACAAAGTCCCCACCGAGCCGGCTGCATCGATGCCGCGATCCAACCAGCAAGCTGCCGCGCCAGGCAAGAGAAGGTCGACGCTATGGCTGGGATGGCCGCAGCCACCACCACCGATATGAGCAGCGCGCGTCCCACCCCACTGGACCCAATGCAAACGGTGCCGATGGGAACTCCGACCTCACCGACATCACCTCCCGCTCGTCCAGAATCCGCTGCTGCACTCAAGATCTGGAGGGAGATGGGAGATCAAAAGTGGGGGACGAGTAGGAGGAGGAGGCAACGGCGGCTGGAGGCCCGGCGGCCGCTGATGGTGGTGGCAGGAATGGAGAGAGGCGACTGGAAGAGATTTGTGGGGATACAAGACTTATTCCTTTTTTTAGTATAGGGAAGTACTTATCTTCCTTTTCACCCGTCGTTTCATAAGCAGATAAGGACGCGTTAAACGAAAAAAATCACCAGACCTATATCGTCCTAGCGAGGAGTCACGGGGCTATTGGAGGTGGGACTTAACTCATCGTACCAATAACAACCAAGAGTTCTCAACCGTTGGTCATTATTGACCTAATCTCTAGTAGTGAGATAGAGGTGTCGGTGAAATAAAATACGGACATGAAGGCATCATGATCATTCTTAGAACAACAACACATATATTGTCATATGATTTCTTATGCTAAAGTAACAATTTATTCACAATGTTAAGTATGAATCAGAAACTTCATTGAAAACTAGCAAACTATAATCTTAGTCATTGAAGCAATTGCAATTTATCATAACATCGGAAAGAGTCAATATAAGAGCTTTTCAGCAAGTCCACATGCTCAACTATCATTTAAACTTCCACAATTGCTAACACTCACGCAATACTTATGGGTATGAAGTTTTAATCGGACACAGAGAAAGATAGGCGCTTATAGTTTCGCCTCCCAACCTCTTACCTCTAGGGTAATGTCAACAACAATGCTTTATGAAAACCCACAGCCAATTGGATATATATATCAAGATCTTTCCAACACATAGTGCTTGCCAAAGGATAAAGTGTAAAAAGGAAAGGTGAAGATCACCATGACTCTTGTATAAGGTATTAGACAAAAATAAAAGATAGACCCTTCGCAGACGGAAGCAGAGGTTGTCATGCGCTTTTATGGTTGGATGTACAAAATCTTAATGCAAAAGAACGTCACTTTATATTGCCACTTGTGATAGGGACCTTTATTATGCAGTCCGTCTCTTTTATTTCTTCCATATCACAAGCTTGTATAAAGCTTATTTTCTCTGCACTAATAGATCATACATATTTAGAGAGCAATTTTTATTGCTTGCAACAATGACAACTTACTTGAAGGATCTTACTCAATCCATAGGATGATATGGTGGACTCTCATGGCAAAACTGGGTCTAAGGATGTTTGAAAGCACAAGTAGTATCTCTACTTGGTGGAAAGAATTTGGCTAGGATGAGGGGGAAAAGCAAACTCATCATGTTGGATGATCCATGACAATATAACTTATTTCAGATATAAGAAAACATAATCCATTAGGTTGTCTTCCTGGTCCAACATCAACTTTAGCATGTCATATTTTAATGAGTGCTCACAATCATAAAAGATGTCCAAGATAGTATATTTATATGTGAGAACCTTGATAACCCACAAGTATAGGGGATTGCAATAGTTTTTGAGGGTAGAGTATTCAATCCAAATTTATTGATTCGACACAAGGGGAGCCAAAGAATATTCTCAAGTATTAGCAGTTGAGTTGTCAATTCAACCACACCTGGATAACTTAGTATCTGCAGCAAAGTATTTAGTAGCAAAGCAGTATGATAGTAATGGTAATGGTGGCAAAAGTAACGATAGCAGTTTTGTAGTAATTGTAACAATAGCAATGGTAAAGTAAATAAGCAAAGCACAATATGTGAAAAGCTCGTAGGCATTAGATCAATGATGGATAATTATGTCGGATGCAATTCCTCATGTAATAGTTATAACATAGGGTGACACAGAACTAGCTCCAGTTCATCAATGTAATGTAGGCATGTATTCCGAATATAGTCATACGTGCTTATGGAAAAGAACTTGCATGACATCTTTTGTCCTACCCTCCCGTGGCAGCAGGGACCTAGTGGAAACTAAGGGATATTAAGGCCTCCTTTTAATAGAGTACCGGACCAAAGCATTAATACATAGTGAATACATGAACTCCTCAAACTACGGTCATCACCGAGAAGTATCCCGATTATTGTCACTTCGGGGTTGTCGGATCATAACACATAATAGTTGACTATAGACTTGCAAGATAGGATCAAGAACTCACATATATTCATCAAAACATAATAGGGTCAGGTCTAAAATTATGGCACTCGGGCCCTAGTGACAAGCATTAAGCATAGCAAAGTCATAGCAACATCAATCTTAGAACATAGTGGATACTAGGGATCAAACCCTAACAAAACTAACTTGATTACATGGTAAATCTCATCCAACCCATCACCGTCCAGCAAGCCTACGATGGAATTACTCACGCACGGCGGTGAGCATCATGAAATTGGTGATGGAGGATGGTTGATGATGACGACGGCGACGAATCCCCCTCTCCGGAGCCCCAGACGGACTCCAGATCGTCCCTCCCGAGAGAGATTAGGGCTTGGCGGCGGCTCCGTATCATAAAACGCGATGAAACTTTCTCTCTGATTTTTTTCTCGGTGAAACGGAATATATAGAGTTGGAGTTGAGGTCGGTGGAGCATCAGGGGGCCCACGAGACAGGGGGGCGCGCCCAGGGGGAGGGGGTGCGTCCCCCACCCTCGTGGACAGGGTGTGGGCCCCCTGGCCTTGGTTCTTTCGCGAGTATATTTTATATTTTCCAAAAGTTATCTTCGTGGATTTTAAGGTCATTCCGAGAACTTTTATTTTCTGCACAATAAACAACACCATGGCAGTTCTGCTGAAAAACAGCGTCAGTCCGGGTTAGTTTCATTCAAATTATGCAAGTTAGAGTCCAAAACAAGGGCAAAAGTGTTTGGAAAAGTAGATACGTTGGAGACGTATCAACTCCCCCAAGCTTAAACCTTTGCTTCTCCTCAAGCAATTCAGTTGATAAACTGAAAGTGATAAAGAAAAACTTTTACAAACTCTGTTTGCTCTTGTTGTTGCAAATATGTAAAGCCAGCATTCAAGTTTTCAGCAAAGATTATGAACTAACCATATTCATAATAACACTTAGGTCTCATGTTTACTCATATCAATGGCATAATCAACTAGCGAGCAATAATAATAAAACTCGGATGACAACACTTTCTCAAAACTATCATAATATGATATAACAAGATGGTATCTCGCTAGCCCTTTCTGAGACCGCAAAACATAAATGCAAAGCACCTTTAAAGATCAAGGACTAACTAAACATTGTAATTCATGGTAAAAGAGATCCAGTCAAGTCATACCCAATATAAACTAATAGTAATGCATGCAAATGACAGCGTGCTTTCCAGCGGGTGCTTTTTAATAAGAAGGTGATGACTCAACATAAAAGTAAATAGATAGGCCCTTCGCAGAGGGAAGCAGGGATTTGTAGAGGTGCCAGAGCTCGATTTTAAAATAGAGATGAATAACATTTTGAGCAGTATACTTTCACTGTCAACGCAACAACTATGAGATCTCGATATCTTCCATGCTACATACATTATAGGTGGTTCCCAAACAGAATGGTAAAGTTATACTCCCCCACCACCAACAAGCATCAATCCATGGCTTGCTCGAAACAATGAGTGCCTCCAACTAGCAACAGCCCTGGGGGAGTTCTGTTTGATTATTTCGATTTGCTTTGATCTTTTGATCATGGGACTTGGCATCCAGGTAACCAGCCATTTTCTCGTGAATGAGGAGCGGAGTCCACTTCTCTTGAGAATAACCCACCTAGCATGGAAGATACAGACAGCCCTAGTTGATACATGAGCTGCTCGAGCATACAAAACAGAATTTTATTTGAAGGTTTGGAGTTTGGCACATACAAATTTACTTGGAACGGCAGGTAAATACCACATATAGGAAGGTATGGTGGACTCATATGGAATAACTTTGGGGTTTATGGAGTTTGGATGAACAAGCAGTATTCCCGCTTAGTACAGGTGAAGGCTAGCAAAAGACTGGGAAGCGACCAACTGAGAGAGTGACAACAGTCATGAACATGCATTAAAATTAATCAACACTGAGTGCAAGCATGAGTAGGATATAATCCACCATGAACATAAATATCGTGAAAGCTATGTTGATTTGTTTTCAACTACATGCGTGAACATGTGCCAAGTCGAGTCACTCAATTCATTCAAAGGAGGATACCACCCTATTATACCACATCACAACCATTTTAATAGCATGTTGGCACGCAAGGTAAACCATTATAAACTTATAGCTAATTAAGCATGGCATAAGTAACTATAATCTCTAATTGTCATCACAAACATGTTTATTCATAATAGGCTGAATCAGGAACGATGAACTCATCATATTTACAGAAACAAGAGAGGTCGAGTTCATACCAGCTTTTCTCATCTCAATCAGTCCATCATATATCGTCATTATTGCCTTTCACTTGCACGACCGAATGGTGTGTATAATAATAATAGTGCACATGCATTGGCCTAAGCTGGAAACTGCAAGCATTCAATTCAAGGGACAAGACAAGGTAATATGGGCTCTTGGTTAAATCAACGATGATGCATATGAGAGCCACTAAACATTTTCATTATGGTCTTCTTCTCTCGACCCCCAAAGGAAAGAAAAGAAAATAAAACTATTTACACGGGAAAGCTCCTAGCAAGTAAAAGAAGAACGAGAAATATTTTTGGGTTTTCATTTAATTACTACTACAAGCATGGAAACTAAACTAACTATTTTTTTGGTTTTCTTAAGGTTTATCAAACACACAAGAAGAAAGCTAGAAAAAGAAATTAAACTAGCATGGATAATACAATGAAAGAGTATGAGCATCGATGACTAGAATAAGTGTGTGAACATGAATGTAATGTCGGTAAGAATTACGTACTCCCCCAAGCTTTGGCTTTTGGCCTAAGTTGGTCTATGCCCAAGGATCGCGGCTACTCTCACCGGTGTACTAAGGAGTGTCATCTGGATACCACTGGCTGGCGATCTCCTCCGGATCCCACTTATAACAGGATGGACGATAGGGGTCTAGCGGTGGTTCCGGCTCAGGCTCTGGAGCTGATGTCTGGCCTCGGTGCGCGTACACGGCCTTCGGCAAAACGAGGTACTGGTCTGCAGTTAAATCAAACAAAGAAGGTGCAGGCAAGGTAATAATATCATTGTGTTTCTTATTAAATCTCAGGTTATACAGGAGCATCTTATCATCATTGTCAACAATAAATTCATGCGCTACCAAGCTCTTGTAATCTAAAAAGGTAAGGGGCAGCAGTGTCTCCTCTTTCTCATCATGCCTAATAGGTATCTCGAAATGTTTAGCAAGGCGTGCAGCATAGATACCTCCAAAGATGGGTCCCTTTGCACGGTTTAGGCTTAACCGTTTAGCAATAACGGCACCCATACTAAAAGTGTTATCACCGAATAAGGCATGGAGCAAAATAATGTCAGGAACACCGAAGTTTCCACTATTTCCACGACCAATTAAGCATCGACTAGCCAATATGGCAAAGTAGCGTAAAACAGGAAAGTGTATGCTAGTGATTCTCGCATCGGAACCCTTCTTCAATTCCCCTACAGTAATAGTGTCAATAAAACCATCCACATCTTTACGATGTGGTTCATCTAAGCTGCCCTCAAAGGGTATTCTACAAGCCGCGTAAAAATTACGTAAAGACATTTCCTTAGCCTCATCATATAAATGAAAAGATAATGAAGGAGGTGAATTCTTAGGATAATTGTAAAAGTTTTGCACGAAAGTATTGGTAAGTAAGAGATATTGTTTGATCCGGTCGTCGAGGAAGTCGTTGAGGCCCGCATTTTCAGCCAAAGAATTGAAGTCTTCATAAATCATGTCTGCTCTCAGAAAATTATCACAAGGCCACTCACAAGGCCTTACTTCCGCTACGCGAGGAAGATTATACTTGGCCTTTTCTTTCTCCTTAGCCTGTTTATCATTTCAGTTAAGCGCATACGTAAGAAGATAGGTCTAATCATTTCAGCAAAGCGCTCAAAATCCTCATCATCCTTTGTCTTGGATGGTTTAGGAGGAAAAGGCATGGGTTTTTGAACCCTTGGTTCTCTTTCTTTACCGTGCTTCCTAGCAACAAAATCTCTCTTATCATAACGTTGATTCTTTGATTGTGGGTTATCAAGATCAACAGCGGGTTCAATCTCTACATCATTATTATTGCTAGGTTGAGCATCAACATGAACATTATCGTTAACAATATCACTAGGTTCATGTTCATCACCTGATTGTGTTTCGGCATCAGAAATAGATATATCATTGGGATTCTCAGGTGTGTCTACAACAGGTTCACTAGAAGCATGCAAAGTCCTATCATGTTTCTTTTTCTTCTTTTTAGAAGGACTAGGTGCATCTAAATTATTTCTCTGAGAATCTTGCTCGATTCTCTTAGGGTGGCCTTCAGGATACAAAGGTTCCTGAGTCATTCTACCAGTTCTAGTAGCCACTCTAACAGCAAAATCATATTTATTATTTAATTCATCGAGCAAATCACTTTGAGCTTTAAGTACTTGTTCAGCTTGAGTTGTAACTGATACGTCTCCAACGTATCTATAATTTTTTATTGTTCCATGCTATTATATTACCCGTTTTGGATGTTTATGGGCTTTACTTTACACATTTATACCATTTTTGGGACTAACCTACTAACCGGAGGCCCAGCCCGTATTGCTATTTTTTTTTTTTGCATATTTCAGTGTTTCGAAGAAAAGGAATATCAAACGGAGTCCAAACGCAATGAAACCTTCGGGAGCGTGATTTTTGGAACGAACGTGATACAGAGGACTTGGAGTGGAAGTCAAGCAACAACCGAGGCGGCCACGTGGGGTGGAGGGCGCCCCCCCCCCCCCCCTACTGGGCGCGCCCCCCTGTCTCGTGGGCCCCTCGAGCATCCACCGACCTACTTCTTCCTCCTATATATACCCATGTACCCCGAAAACATCATAAGCGACCACGAAAAACTATTTCCACCGCCGTAACCTTCTTGTCTCCGCGAGATCCCATCTTGGAGCCTTCACCGGCGCTCCGCCGGAGGCGAAATCGACCACGGAGGGCTTCTACATCAACAGCATAGCCTCTCCGATGAGTTGTGGGTAGTTTACCACAGACCTTCGGGTCCATAGTTATTAGCTAGATGGCTTCTTCTCTCTCTTTGAATCTCAATACCATGTTCCCCTCGATCTTCTTGGAGATCGATTCGATGTAACTCTTTTTGCGGTGTGTTTTTCGACATCCGATGAATTGTGGGTTTATGATCAAGTTTATCTATGAGAAATATTTGAATCTCCTCTGAATTCTTTTATGTGTGATTAAGTTATCTTTGCAAGTCTCTTCGAATTATCAGTTTGGTTTGACCTACTAGATTGATCTTTCTTGCAATGGGGGAACTGCTTAGCTTTGGGTTCAATCTTGCGGTGTCCTTTCCCGGTGGATGTTAGGGCAGCAAGGCATGTATTGTATTGTTGCCATCGAGGATAAAAGGATGGGGTTTATATCATATTGCATGAGTTTATCCCTCTACATCATGTCATCTTTCTTAATGCGTTACTCTGTTCTTTATGAACTTAATAGTCTAGATGCATGCTAGATAGCGGTCGATGTGTGGAGTAATAGTAGTAGATGCAGGCAGGAGTCGGTGTACTTGTCACGGACGTGATGCCTATATACATGATCATGCCTAGATAATCTCATAATTATTCTCTTTTCTATCAATTGCTCGACAGTAATTTGTTCACCCACCGTAATACTTATGCTATCTTGAGAGAAGCCACTAGTGAAACCTATGGCCCCCGGGTGTATCTCTTATCATATAAGCTTTCAATCTACTTTTATTTGCATCTTTACTTTTCCTATCCATATTATAAAATACCAAAAATATATTTATCTTATCATATTATCTCTATCAGATCTCACTTTCGCAAGTGGCCATGAAGGGATTGACAACCCCTTTATTGTGTTGGTTGCGAGTTCTTGTTTGTTTGTGTAGGTGTGTGGGATCTTTGAGGAGCCTCATACTGGATTGATACCTTGGTTCTCAAAAACTGAGGGAAATACTTGCACTACTATTGCTGCATCACCCTTTCCTCTTAAAGTAAAACCAACGCAAGCTCAAGACGTAGCAGTAACCAAAGAAGCATATTTGCTAATGAGTTTAAGTTCACCTTTAACTCTAGCCATATAATCACTCAAGCGTCCTATCATTAAAGCATTACTTTTTAACTCTATACCAACATAAGCATTAAAACTTCCTTGTCTAGCCATAAAGTCATCAAATTTAGTAGACGGGATTTCAACATTATCATATCTATAGAGAGAATTTACCTCTACTACCCGTGTCGGGTTATCAAGACAATGTGTTTCTTCAACAGGCGCTATATTAAGACCATGTATTTCTTCAATAGGAGGTAAATTCTTAACATCTTGAGCTTTAATACCTTTTTCTTTCATTGATTTCTTTGCCTCTTGCATATCTTCAGGACTGAGAAATAGATCACCCCTATTCTTCGGAGTTGGTTTAGGAATAGGTTCAGGAGTTGGCTCAATTGGCTCAGGAATTGGCTCAGGAAGAGTCCAATTATTTTCATTAGTCAACATATTATTCAATAGTAATTCAGCCTGGTCGACTCTTCTTTCCCTGAAAACACAACCAGCACAACTATCCAAGTGGTCCTTGGAAGCATCGGTTAGACCATTATAAAAGATATTGCTACCTCTTGAGCACTGCGTTGGATTTCCCTGAAGAGGAGAGGATGATGCAGCAAAGTAGCGTAAGTATTTCCCTCAGTTTTTGAGAACCAAGGTATCAATCCAGTAGGAGGCCACGCACAAGTCCCTCGTACCTGCACAAAACACTAGCTCCTCGCAACCAACGCGATTAGGGGTTGTCAATCCCTTCACGGTCACTTACGAGAGTGAGATCTGATAGAGATGATAAATAATATTATTGGTATTTTTGGTATAGAGATGCAAAGTGAAAAGTAGAAGGCAAAGTAAAAACAAAGCAAGTATTAAAGTGATGGAGATTGATATGATGAGAATAGACCCGGGGGCCATAGATTTCACTAGTGGCTTCTCTCAAGAGCATAAGTATTCTACTTGGGTGAACAAATTATTGTTGAGCAATTGATGTAATCGAGTACGCTTATGAGTATATCTAGGTATGATCATGTATATAGGCATCACGTCCGAGACAAGTAGACCAAACGATTCTGCATCTACTACTATTACTCCACTCATCGACCGCTATCCGACATGCATCTAGAGTATTAAGTTAAAAACAGAGTAACGCCTTAAGCAAGATGACATGATGTAGAGGGATAAATTCATGCAATATGATAAAAACCCATCTTGTTATCCTCGATGGCAACAATACAATACGTTCCTTGCAACCCTTTCACATCGGGTAAGGACACAAAGAAAGATTGAACCCAAAGCTAAACACTTCTCCCATTGCCAGAACTACCAATCTAGTTAGCCAAACCAAACGGATAATTCGAAGAGACTTGCAAAGATAACCAATCATACATAAAAGAATTCAGAGAAGATTCAAATATTATTCATAGATAATCTGGATCATAAACCCACAATTCATCGGTCTCAACAAACACACCGCAAAAAGAAGATTATATCGAATAGATCTCCATGAGAGAGGGGGAGACCATTGTATTGAGATCCAAAAAGAGAGAAAAAGCCATCTAGCTACTAGCTATGGACCCGAAGGTCTGAAGTAAACTACTCACACTTCATCGGAGGGGCTATGGTGATGATGTAGAAGCCCTCCATGGTGGATGCCCTCCGTGAGTTCGAACAGGCCCGAGATGGGATCTCGTGGATACAGGAAGTTACGGCGGTGGAATTAGGTTTTTGGCTCCCTCTCTGATTGTTTGGGGGTACGTAGGTATATGTAGGAGGAAGGAGTACGTCAGTGGAGCAACAGGGGGCCCACGAGGCACGGGGGCGCCCTAGGGGGGCGTGCTCTAATAACCGCCTCTTTTGTTCCTTGGAGTAGGGTCCAAGTCCCCTGGATCACGTTCTGTGAGAAAATCACGTTCCCGAAGGTTTCCTTCCGTTTGGACTCCGTTTGATGTTCCGTTTCTTCGAAACACTGAAACAGGCAAAAAATAGCAATTCTGGGCTGGGCCTCCGGTTAAGAGGTTAGTCCCAAAAATAATATAAAAGTGGAAAATAAAGCCCAATATAGTCCAAAACAGTAGATAAAGTAGCATGGAGCAATCAAAAATTATAGATACGTTGGAGACATATCAGGCATCCCCAAGCTTAATCCTGCTCATCCTCGAGTAGGTAAATGATAAAAAGAGAATTTTTATGTGGAGTGGTACTTTGGCATAATTTCAATGTAAATCTTCGTAATTGTGGTATGAATATTCAGATCCGAATGAATACAAAATAAAAGTTCATATTGATAAAAGAAATAGTAATACTTCAAGCATACTAATCAAAGTAATCATGTCTTCTCAAAATAGCATGGCAAAAGAAAGTTAATCCCTACAAAATCATATAGTTAGGCTATGCTTCCTTTCGTCACACAAAGATGTTCCCAACTTCTATACCCCGATGACAAGCCAAGCAATTGTTTCATACTTAAATAATCTCAAACTTTTTCAACCTTCACGCAATACATGAGCGTGAGCCATGGATATAGCACTATGGGTGGAATAGAATATGATGATGGGGATTGTGTGGAGAAGACAAAAAAAGTAGAAAGTCTCACATTGAAGAGGATAATTAACGGACTATGGAGATGCCCATCAATTGATGTCAACATGAGGAGTAGGGATTGCCATGCGACGGATGCACTAGAGCTATGAATGCTCAACAAAAGAAAACTAGTGGGAGTGCATCCAACTTGGTTGCTCATGAAGACCTAGGGCATTTGAGGAAGCCCATCGTAGGAATATACAAGATAAGTTCTATAATGAAAAATTCCCACTAGTATAAAAAGACAACTTATGAGACTCACTATATGAAAAACAAGGTGCTACTTTGAAGCACAATATATGAGACTCACTACATGAAAAACAAGGTGCTACTTTGAAGCACAAGTGTGGAAAAAGAGATAGTAACATTGCCCTTTTGATTTATTTATTTTTTTGGGCCTTTCTTTTTTTTCTTTTTGGCCTTTCTCTTTTTTTTGGCAATGCTCTAATAATGATGATCATGACACTTCTATTTATTACAACATAAGGATTACAACTCGAAACTAGAACAAGATATGACTCTATATGAATGCCTCCGGCGGTGTACCGGGATGGTGAAATGAATCAAGAGTGACATGTATGAAAAATAATGCATGGTGGCTTTGCCACAAATACGATGTCAACTACATGATCATGCAATGGCAATATGACAAAAGTAAAGTATGTCATGATAATGATGAACGGAACGGTGGAAAGTTGCATGGCAATATATCTCGGAATGGCTACGGAAATGCCATAATAGGTAGGTATGGTGGCTGTTTTGAGGAAGATGTAAAGAGGTTTATGTTTGATAGAGCGTATCATATCACGGGGTTTGGATGCACCGGCGAAGTTTGCACCAACTCTCAAGGTGAGAAAGGGCAATGCACGGTACCGAAGAGGCTAGCAAAGGCGGAAAGGTAAAAGTATGTATAAGCCATGGACTAAACATTAGTCAAAAGAACTCATATACTTATTGCAAAAGTTTAGAAGTCATCAAAAATCAAGTACTATGCGCATGCTCCTAGGGGGATAGATTGGTAGGAAAATACCATCGCTCGTCCCCGACCGCCACTCATAAGGATGCACAAGCCAGTTACACTTCATGTTCCAAATTTGTTATACAACTTTAACCATACGTGCATGCTACGGGATTTGCTAACTTCAACACGAGCATTCTTTAAATTCATAATCACCCAACTAGCATGACTTTAATATTACTACCTCCATATCTCAAAACAATTATCGAGTATCAAACTTTTCTTAGTATTCAACGTACTCAAAAGAAAGTTTCACATATCTTGAATACCAAGTATATTAATTTTAAGCAAATTACCATGCTATTAACGACTCTCAAAATAATCTAAGAGAAGCATGAGAGATCAATAGTTTCTTTAAAACAAATCCACCATCGTGCTCTAAAAGGATCTAAGTGAAGCACTAGAGCAAAAATTATCACGCTCAAAAGATATAAGTGAAGCACTATGAGCAAAACTATCAAGCTCAAAAGATATAAGTGAAGCACATAGAGTATTCTATAAAATTCCAACTTATGTATGGCTCTCTCAAAAGGTGTGTACAGAAAGGATGATTGTGGTAGACTAACAAGCAAAGACGCAAATAATACAAGACGCTCCAAGCAAAACACATATCATGTGGTGAATAAAAATATAGCTCCAAGTAAATTACCGATGGAAGTAGACGAAAGAGGGGATGCCTTCTGGGGCATCCACAAGCATTGAATTTTTGGTGTCCTTAGATTATCTTGGGGGTGCCATGGGCATCCCCAAGCTTAGGCTCTTGCCTCTCCTTGTTCCATAGTCCATCAAAAGAATTTACCCAAAACTTGAAAACTTCACAACACAAAACTCAATAGAAATCTTGTGAGCTCCGTTAGAGAAAGAAAACAAAAGAATACTTTAAGGTACTGTAATGAACTCATTCTTTATTTATATTGATGTTAAACCTACTGTATTACAACTTCTCTATAGATTATAAACTATTTTACTAGCCATAGATTCATCAAAATAAGCAAACAACACACGAAAAACAGAATCTGTCAAAAACAGAACAGTCTGTAGTAATCTGTAACTAACGCAAACTTCTGGAACTCAAAAACATCTACCAAAATTAGAAGACCTAGAAAATTTGTTTATTGATCAGCAGCAATTGGAATCAGTATTTTATCACGTTCTGGTGATTTTTAATAATTCGGGCACTGAGCAAAGTTTCTGGAAATTATAGGAAGATCAAATAACTATCATCCAAGAAGATCCAATAGGTCTAGCTTGGCACAAAAACTAATTAAAACATAAAACCACATCTAAACAGAGGCTAGATGGATTATTTATTCCTAAACAGAAACAAAAAAAACTAAAAATAAAATTGGGTTGCCTCCCAACAAGCGCTATCGTTTAACGCCCCTAGCTAGGCATAAAAGCAAGGATAGATCTAGGTATTGCCATCTTTGGTAGGCAATCCATAAGTGGCTCTCATGATAGATTCATATGGTAATTTTATTTTCTTTATAGGAAAGTGTTCCATTCCCTTCCTTAAGGGAAATTGGAATCTAATATTTCCTTCCTTCATATCAATAATTGCACCAATCGTTCTAAGGAAAGGTCTACCAAGAATAATAGGACATGAAGGATTGCAATCTATTTCAAGAACGATAAAATCTACGGGCACATAATTCCTATTTGCAAAAAATAAGAACATCATTAATTCTTCCCATAGGCTTTTTAATAGTGGAATCCGTAAGATGCAAGTTTAGAGAGCAATCATCAAAGTCACGGAAATCTAGAAAATCACACAAAGTTTTGGGGATAGTAGAGACACTAGCACCCAAATCACACAAGGCATGAAACTCATAATTTTTAATCCTAATTTTAATAGTAGGTTCCCACTCATCATAGAGTTTTCTAGGGATAGAGTCTTTCAACTCACGTTTTTCTTCATAAGATTGCATCAAGGCATCAACAATGTGTTCAGTAAAGGCCTTATTTTGACTATAAGCATGAGGAGAATTTAGCAACATCTAGGTAAAGGGGGATCATATTCAGTTTCCTTGATAACCCACAAGTATAGGGGATCGCAACAGTTTTCGAGGGTAGAGTATTCAACCCAAATTTATTGATTCGACACAAGGGGAGCCAAAGAATATTCTCAAGTATTGGCAGTTGAGTTGTCAATTCAACCACACCTGGATAACTTAGTATCTGCAGCAAAGTATTTAGTAGCAAAGCAGTATGATAGTAATGGTAACGTTTGCAAAAGTAGCAGTTTTGTAGTAATTGTAACAGTAGCAACGGTAAAGTAAATAAGCAAAGCACAATATGTGAAAAGCTCGTAGGCATTGGGTCAGTGATGGATAATTATGTCGGATGTGATTCCTCATGTAATAGTTATAACATAGGGTGACACAGAACTAGCTCCAGTTCATCAATGTAATGTAGGCATGTATTCCGAATATAGTCATACGTGCTAATGGAAAAGAACTTGCATGACATCTTTTGCCCTACCCTCCCGTGGCAGCGAGGTCCTAGTGGAAACTAAGGGATATTAAGGCCTCCTTTTAATAGAGTACCGGACCAAAGCATTAACACATAGTGAATACATGAACTCCTCAAACTACGATCATCACCGAGAAGTATCCCGATTATTGTCACTTCGGGGTTGTCGGATCATAACACATAATAGGTGACTATAGACTTGCAAGATAGGATCAAGAACTCACATATATTCATGAAAACATAATAGGTTCAGATCTGAAATCATGGCACTCGGGCCCTAGTGACAAGCATTAAGCATAGCAAAGTCATAGTAACATCAATCTCAGAACATAGTGGATACTAGGGATCAAACCCTAACAAAACTAACTTGATTACATGGTAAATCTCATACAACCCATCACCATCCAGCAAGCCTACGATGGAATTACTCACGCACGGCGGTGAGCATCATGAAATTGGTGATGGAGGATGGTTGATGATGACAACGACGATGAATCCCCTTCTCCCGAGCCCCAAACGGACTCCAGATCAGCCCTCCCGAGAGATATTAGGGCTTGGCGGCGGCTCCGTGTCGTAAAACGCGATGAAACTTTCTCTCTGATTTTTTTCTCCGCGAAATGGAATATATAGAGTTGGAGTTGAGGTCGGTGGAACATCAGGGGGCCCACGAGACAGGGGGCACGCCCAGGGGGAGGGGGCGCGCCCCCCACCCTCGTGGACAGGGTGTGGGCACCCTCACCTTGAATCTTTCGCCAGTATTTTTTATATTTTCCAAAAGTTATCTCCGTGGATTTTCAGGTCATTCTGAGAACTTTTTTTTCTGCACAATAAACAACACCGTGGCAGTTCTGCTGAAAACAACGTCAGTCGGTGTTAGTTTCATTCAAATCATGCAAGTTAGAGTCCAAAACAAGGGCAAAAGTGTTTGGAAAAGTAGATACGTTGGAGACGTATCAAACCTCTCTTTCTTTATTACTTCCTATTAATTGCAATGATGAACCAAACTATGTTTGTCAACTCTCAACAACTTTTATTCATCAAACTATTTATATATGAAGTCATTACTCTCCATAGGATCAATATGATCTTTTTGTTTCTTTTTGTTCTTTCCTTTTCTTTTATTCCCGCAAGATCATAGCAAAATAGCAAAGTCCTTGACTCAAAACTAATCTTTATTATATATAGCTCACGGACTCGATTACATAAATAGGGATCAACAAAAACTCAAAGCTAGATCATACTAAACTTTATTCTACTAGATCAAGATATAACCAAAAGGATCGAACTAAGAAAAACGGTAAAGATAAAAGTGTGATGGTGATACGATACCAGGGCACCTCCCCCAAGCTTGGCAGTTGCCAAGGAGAGTGCCCATACCCATGGATTTATGTCTCTTTCTTCGGAGGTGGTGATGATGGAGTTGTTAATGATGTAGGCTTGTCGTCCATCTTCCAAGGCATAGGCTCACCATCATAGAAAGATGATCGAGTCTCCGGGATCCTCAAATCTACATCCAAACTCATCCTCTTGAATCTATATTCATACTCACAGTTTTTGGTTTTGCAGGTCATAGAATCTGAGCTTGGAGGTGCTCGAAGACGAGACGTCATGGTGATCTAGATCTAACAGAAAAACAGCTCAAAACAAAAGCAGAGGATTTTGTTGTGGTACGGTGGTCAAAACCTTCAGGAGATTATATAATGAATTTTTACCGACCAAAAGAAGTATTGTGCAAGAAAACAGAGTCCGAAGGACACACGAGATGCCTACGAGGGTGGAGGGCGCCCACGAGGCAGGGGGCGCACCCAGGGGTAGGGCACGCCCTCCACCCTCGTGGATGCCTCGTGTCCTTTCCGGACTACTTTTTATTTTCTTATTTTCTTAAATATTCCAAAACGGAGAAAATTTGCTATTAGAACTGTTTTGGAGTCGGTTTACTTGTCGTACCACATACCTATTCCTTTTCGGAGTCTGGAACATTCTGGAAAGTGTCCCTTATCTCACTACAGGAATCAACTACTTTGCCATCAGCCACGGCGGACGGCAAAGGCATGGATGGCGGACGGCAAAAGGGGACGGCAAAGTAAGGTTCAACAAAGAGCTACTTTGTCGTCTGCTTCGGGCAGCTGACGGCAAAGGGGCCTTTGCCATCAGCAGCGGACGGCAAAGAATGCAGACGACAATAAATGCGTTGTTACTCCGTTAGGTGGTTAACGTCAGGCCTTTGCCGTCAGCCGCTGACGGCAAACTTCGGAAGGCCTTTGCCGTCCGCCGAATGATGTCAGCCGACGTCACTACACGGCAAGCCTTTGCCGTCCGCCGAATGATGTCAGCCGACGTCACTACACGGCAGGCCTTTGCCGTCCGCCGCTGTAGGCAAAGTTTTTTTCTCTTTGTCGTCCGCTGCCGACGGCAAAGCCTTTGCCGTCGACCATCAGAGGCAAACAGACCAAATTGGTCCCTCCCAGAAGCACAATTGCTCGCCACGTGGCCTCTTTGTCGTCTGGCCGATGGCAAAGAGCCCTTTGTCACAGGCGTATGCAAAGAGCCCGCATATTGTCTCTTTTTCTCGCTTTTTTAATCCAACAATTTTCACAAAGAAATATATATGACATATATAGATATATTTCCATATCACATATCCAGCACATAAGTTTCATATCACATATCACATATCACATCAGTTTCATCCATACGCATTGTTCATACATAAGCAAGTTCCATCCATATACATATTACAATGCAAAGTTTCATCAAGATAGCAAGTTCCATCATAGCAAGCTAGATACAAGGCAAAGTTTCATCAAAGGAAAAGCAAGCACTCCATCATAGCAAGCTAGCTTCCATGAAGTGAATGAAATCTGCAAAATGGTAAATAAGAAAGTTAGAAATAGGTGACTAGAACAAGAAGAAGAGTAGAACAAGAAGTTTATGTCATTTATGAGCTAACTTAGGTGAAATGGATCATATATGAGCTAACTAAGTTGAAATGGGTTGTTTATGAGCTAACTGAGTTGAAATGGATCATTTATGAGCTAACTTAGTTGAAATGGGTCATTTATGAACTAACTTAGGTGAAATGGATCATATATAAGCTGACTAAGTTGAAATGGGTTGTTTATGAGCTAGCTTAGTTGAAATGGATCATTTATGAGCTTTTATGAGCTAACTTAGTTGAAATGGGTCGTTTATGAGCTAACTAAGGTGAAGGGCATCGTTTTTTATCTAAGTAAGGTGAAATGAATCGTTTTTTAGCTAACTTAGGTGAAATGGATCATTTATGAGCTTTTATGAGCTAACTTAGTTGAAATGGGTCGTTTATGAGCTAACTAAGGTTAAGGGCATCGTTTTTGAGCTAAGTAAGGTGAAATGGATCGTTTTTGAGCTAACTTAGGTGAAATGGATCATTTATGAGCTTTTATGAGCTAACTTAGTTGAAATGGGTTGTTTATGAGCTAACTAAGGTGAAATGCCACGTTTTTTGAGCTAAGTAAGGTGAAATGGATCTTTTTTAGCTAACTTAGGTGAAATGGATCATTTATGAGCTTTTATGAGCTAACTTAGTTGAAATGGGTCGTTTATGAGCTAACTAAGGTGAAATGCCACGTTTTTTAGCTAACTAAGGTGAAATGGATCATTTTTTAGCTAACTTAGGTGAAATGGATCATTTATGAGCTTTTATGAGCTAACTTAGTTGAAATGGGTCGTTTATGAGCTAAGTAAGGTGAAATGCCACGTTTTTTGAGCTAACTAAGGTGAAATGGATCGTTTTTAGCTAACTTAGGTGAAATGGATCATTTATGAGCTAATTTAGGTGAAATGGATCGTTTTTAGCTAACTTAGGTGAAATGGATCGTTTAGGAGCAAATCTAGGTGAAATGGGTCATTTTGGAGCTAACCTAGGTGAAATGGGTCATTTTGGAGCTAACCTAGGTGAAATGGGTCATTTTAAAGCTAACGCAGGTAAAATGGATCATTTAGGAGCTAATCTATGTAAAATGGGTCATTTTAGAGCTAACTTGGATAAATTGGATCACTTGTAAGCTAAGTAAGGTAAAATGAGTCATTTTAGAGCTAACTTAGGTAAAATGGATCGTTTATGAGCTAACTAAGCTAATTATGCAATTTTTTACATAAGTAAGCTAAGAACATATTGTTTTAGAGCTAACTTAGGTAGAATGGATGGTTTATGAGGTCAGTAAGCTTATTAAGTCATTTTGGAGGAAAAGAAGCTAACTCTAGGTCATTATGGTAAGCATATTGGAGGAAATAAAGCTAAGTCTAGGTCTTTATGCATTTGTTAAGCAAAACACTAGAGAAACTTACCATGATCGTGGAGGTGTACGAGCTGGCTGGCTCGCACGGTAGTCGGAGAAGGATCGCATGCGATGCTTCGGAGTTAAGCTGCACCAAAGATCATTTCAATGTCTCGTTAGCATTACGACACTCAAATGTTAAGACTAGCAAGTAATGTCCATTCTAATTAAACTCACCGTGCTCCCAGGAGCAATCACTGGCATCGGCGGAGCGGTCTGACCGGACTTCTCGCACACAGACTCCACATTTGGTTTCACAACAGAGTCATACTAGTTAGTAATGAGACTCAAATGTTAAGACTAGCAAGTAATCTGCAGAAGAAACTTACCACAAGGAGCTCATACATGGCCCTTGCCTGCATGTCATTCCGTGCCCTCTCCTCCTCCAACATCTTTGTCGCCCTCTCCTCCAACTCCCGCTGCCTCCGCCGCCTCCGCCAAGTTTCTCCGTTCTATCTCTCTCACTGTATAGCAGCCTGCAACACCACTCACATGACCATTTGTAATCATTGATGGAAGCACACACAATGTAATGGAGAAAGATAGCTGAGTACGTATAACTAACCTTGAAGGCGAGTTGGACTGGCCGTTCACGAGGCCTTATCTTAGGAGCGGAGCTCGACTGGCGCGCCTTGATCTCCGGGAGAGTGCTAGGACAATGGATAAGTCCATCATAGCCATGGGACCTCCCGCCACTAGATATCATCAGCAGCTCTGTATCAATGGGACCCTGGCTCGGGTTAAAGTCCTCCACTTTCCTCGCCTTCCCCTGATCTCTATATTGCACGAGCTTGTCGTGGGCGGAGATGTTGGTGAAGTTCTTTGGATCATCGAGGTCGACATCTGAGAGAATGCCTTGACTTTCTTGTAAGGGCTAGTGTGGGCCATGGCATACAGGTCGTACACCTCGCACCTTATCCGCCTTTATTGTAGCGTGCTGAAAGAGAGAAACAAAGTAAATTAGTAATTAAAGGGCTAAAGCTAGCATGATGAATAAATTGCATGAATCATGAAGCAAACCACATACCCAGCCCGCCTGCATCAAATAAGTTGGAGCTGCCTTGGTGGTGTGGCACACCTTCCATTTGGGCACGTTTGTCCTTGGCCTTGTTGTGGGTGGCCCGCCATTCTTTTGAGCACCACGCATTAACCAACACCTCCCAACAATCCATCCGATCCGCACACCATCTCGGAGGGGCCTAAGTTAGCAAATAGAAACTTGAGCGCTACGGCTATGAATTACTAAATAAAGGAAGTAAGTACAAGGCCTTAAGAATTACCTTCATGTACTGCTCCTTACTCAAGAACTTATCGCACACACCTGCTTGGGCTTCTTGATACCACGCCCGGCGTAGTAGTCTCGAACAGCCTGCACCCGAACCTCATGCCGTAAGTTCTGAAGTAGGCGCTTGCACTCCTTGTAGATAACATCTGCCAGCTCCTCCTCGTATCACTCCTCACACCTGTAGAATGTCTGCAATCAAATGAGACAATATTGATTAGTACAATTAATAACTAGCTAGTTGAAGATTTTTAATTGTGTAAAGGAGAAATTACCTGTAACTTTCGATCACCACGTACGCCCTCGTCTTGCACAAGACACCGTCGATAATCTCACCCGGGGGGGCCGGGGCAGCCAAGTAGTGCTCCCAACTCAATCCAACCTCTGGAAGCCGACCCTCACCAGGCAACGTGAAAAACCCTGGGAAGTTTTGCCGAATCAGAACTAAAAGGATGGAGTTGGGCCGGCGGACACTTTCATGGTGGTCCCAACCCCGGCAGCATGAGAAGGCCAACGCATTAGTTATTTGAAGAAACATGAACGCAGATGGTACAAAAAGATTAAATGCACTTACCTCTCCCCATCAGGGAAAATCAACCACCTCTCCTCATGGTCATTGGCACGGACGGAGCCGTGTAGCACCACGTTGGTAGACGTTGCCCCCTCCTCCTCAATATCGAGCCGGCTCCTCGCCATCATCAAGATGGCCACTCGGCTCCTCAGGCTGACCCGACCAGGTACCCCATCCAGACGTGTGCTCCTCCGGGTCTCGTGGGCCCAACTCTCGTGGGCGAAGGCCGTCGGCCGACCCGAGGCTCGTGGGTCAAGACCCGTGGACCGGAGTCCGTAGCCTCCTCCTCGACGAGTCCACCCTAGCAGTCACGTGCTCGGGTGAAACAGCTGGGGGTGGCGGCGAGGAAGGCGCCGCAAGAGTCACCCTACCTCCTCTCCCGCGACCACGTGCTCCACCTCCTCTCTTCTTCTTACCTCGTCCCCTGCTGGGCACCGCAGTCGACGAAGAAGTGCACGGTGGTGTCGCCATACTGTCCAGCAACGCTTGGCGGAGAGGTACGTGTGCAATGGAAGACCTCGCACCACGCGCCGACGAAGAAGGGGCCTCGGCGCGCTCCCGACCAGTGCCCACCGTCTTTCAACACCTACCATGACAAAGAATAAACGAAATTAGTACAACATAAAAAAGTACCGACATGAATAATAATATGTATATCACTTAAGTGTATCATCATCAAGTACAACATAAAAAAATTGAATACCTGACACTACTAATAATCTCGATCAATATCATCAATAAATGCATAATCATCATCATCACTATAATCAATGATGGGCTCATAGGGTTCATTGGCATCAACATGTGCAAGGCCACCTTGACGTAATCGGTCAAGCATTGACAGGTCATCCGCAGCAGTAACCTCTTCTTGTTCCGGCTCTTCTTATACCTCCTCTGGGGTGATGTCGGATTCACTATCGCTGTCTACTTCAATGTTTTGGGGTGAAGTATAGCGGTTCTTGAAACGCTTTTTGGAAAGACGTGTCTCTTGGAAGAATTCTCCTTCATATGTATCTGGGTTAATGTGAGGTTCATAATCCTCTTCCTTTGGGGGAGAAAGTCTAGCACGTGGCGGCACTTCATAAACGACATCCCAACCTTTCAGATTTGGATTAGTTTGGCAGGCCCACAGTAGATAGAATACTTGGGTCGCTGTTGAGCCGTAATATAGACATCAAGAACATCTAAATGGGTGCTTTGGTTGATTTCAACTAGCCCTATATGTTCATGAGTCCTTCTAGTCTCCTTCGGCTGAAACCAATAACATTTGAAGACTACGACATTCGGTGGGTTTTCACCATAGAACAGAAGTTCATAAATTGCTTCAACTCTCCCATAATACTCGGTACCTCCTTCGCCGATAGCAGATACACAACAATTTGTAGACTTTCGGTCGACCATAGATAGCTCTTTGCCATAGGTACGAAAGCGATACCCATTGATGTCGTATTTGCCAAATGAACGGACCTTATAGTCAAAACCATTAGCGACTTGTCTCAATTTGGCGTCCATAGACTCTGAATTAGCCTACAAGTTTAATATGAAAGGATTGTTGCATTACGCACAAATTAGCGAATGAAATGAAATTGTCTAATAGAAATTACCGCTTTTTTGAACCAAGAGATGAAACTGGATAGCCGCCTCCTTGCTTTTATGAGAAGCTCATACTCTTCGACGGAATCCTTTTGGATCTCCGCTCCATACGAGAATATGGCGAAGTGTCGATTGTATGACATATCCAGGAATAAGAGCAGTTCAAAGGAAATAGAAGTTGCGAAACAATGTACCGAGAACTTACTCGATGTACGGCCGCACTTCTATCAGGTTGTTGAAGATATACAACGAAATGGTCCACCATTCTTCGTTATCCAAAGATACTGGATGTGAAACACTAGCTGGTGCGAGATTCCCTTTGAATAGGCTGAGGTTGGATCAACCCTTTTTAGGGTCGTTAGCATTGTACCGAGGCTTCGGATTATGTAAATGACGATTTTTGGCTTCGTAGTGTGCTTTATTCTGAAGTTTGCCGCCTCCTCCGTGATGAATGCCTCAGCCATCGATGCTTCAATTCTACATTTATTTTTACATTTTTCTCAAGCGCCTTACGCATCCTCTCGCCAGGTAGCACCAACGATTTTGCACGGGCCCCCCCAATCTTTCCTCGGTCGGGGATGCAAAATCAAATGCTGCATTGGATTAAAGAAGCCCGGTGGAAAGATCTTCTCTAACTTGCAGATCAACTCTGGCGCCAACTCTTCCATTTCTTCTAGCATGCCAGGCGATAGTTCTTTCGCACAAAGAACACGAAAGAAATAGCTGAGTTCTGCCAAGATTAGCCATTCATCCTCGTGGATGAAGCCACATAACATCACCGGCATTACCCGCTCAATCCATATGTGCCAATCATGCCTCTTGAGACCAAATATCTTCAATTTATCAAGATTCGCTCCCCTCTTTAGATTCGCTGCATACCCATCGGGGAACATCAACTGCTGTTGCACCCACGAGATAATTTCCCTCATAGCCGGCCTTCCAAGATTGAACCATGCCTTTGGCTTCGTCCAGTTCTGCTTTCCTTTCGGTTCTTTCATGTTTTGTAACAGCCTATCACATAGCGCCCAGATCAACTCTAGCCTTAATATTATCCTTTGACTTCCCATCTATGCCGAACAATGTACCAAAAAGTGCCTCGGTGATATTCTTCTCAGTGTGCATCACGTCGATGTTGTGTGGGCAAAGGAGGTCTTTGAAGTAAGGCAGATCCCATAAGCATGTTTTGTGAGTCCACTCGTGCTTAGTATTATACCCCTTGAAGTACCCTGGACGCTGTGGATCTGGCTAGAGAGCGTTTAACTCATCCAGGGTCTGTTGGCATGTCAATGCAGGTGGTGCAGAGTTTTTGACAACTCTACCTCTGATGAAGTTCTTCTTGTCTTTCTTGAACTTATGGCGAGGATCCAGGAACTGTCTATGCATGTCGAAGCAAGAAAACTTGCGACCGGCACAAGCCAACGAAACTCAAGAGCTCCCTTGCATGTGGGGCACGGGAACCTTCCATGCACACACCAGCCAACAAATAAGCGCATACGCCTGCAAGTCATGCGCCAGTACATACCAGACACGCATTATGAAGTTTCGCTTGCTATAGGCGCCGTATGTCTTGAACCCATTATCCCAGGCTCCATGCAATTCGTCCTTCAGCGGCTGGATGTACACATTCATATTTTTCCCTAGATAGTTGGGCCCTAGAATTATCAACGTCAGGAAAATGTTCTTTCTTTGCATAATCTGTCCGGGGGGGAGATTGAGTGGAAAGACAAATACGGGCCAACAACTATATTGGGCTGCCATCATACCAAACACACTGAACCCATCTGTGTTGATGCCGACTCGAGGATGCCTCGGATCTGCCGCTTTGTCAGCATGTAATTCATCAAACTTTTTCCACGCAACACCATCCGATGTGTGTACCATCATCAGATTCACATCTGCATCTAGTTCGGTTCTTTTGCCTGTTTTGTGCCATGTCATCTGTCTAGCCGTTTCTTCGACCATGAAAAGACGTTCAAGTCTTGGTACGATTGGCATATTCCGAAGAACACTAACTGGGATTTTGGTCTGTGTCTTCTCACCCATACCGTTGTCTACCACAATATACCTGGAAGACTTGCAAATGGGACAATAGTTCAAGTCCGCATAGTGAAGCCTAAATAAGGCACATCCTTTCTCACAGGCATGTATCTTCTCATAGGGCATCTTTAGTGCACGGAGGATTTTGTCCGACTGGTACAGGTTTGCAGGCATTACATGGCCTTTGGGTAGAAAGCGTCCAAATACTGTCATAATTGTGTCGTAGCATTCTCTGCCCAAGTTGAACTGAGCCTTGAGCCATTACTTGTGAGATGGCATCCAACCGACAAAGCTCGGTGTCCTCGCAGCAGACGCTTTTGAAGACTCCAATATTTCATTGAAGGCCTTTGCAGATTCCTCCATCTCCTCGCCGTAATCCCGAGCATCATCATAGTCTTGCACCATGTTTTCCATCCCGGTACCATGCTCGTCGGTGCATTTACGACGATCCACCTTAGCTCGGTCACGTTGGGCAGACTCACCATGAAATGTCCACACCGTATAATCGGGCATAAAACCATTCTTCTGCAGGTGTTTACCCATTTCAGCCTCTGTCCTCTTTTCCCAATTGCCGCATCGGAAACAGGGGCACCAGGTTTTCCTCTGGCCATTTGCAAATGCGGCTTGCACAAACCCCTTGGTTTTTGTGAACCATTCAGCGCTCCATTTGTTCTGACCAGTGTGACTGGCATACATCCACGCACGATCACTCATCTTGACTTTCAGAGCTACTGGACACACATAAATTATATATATAATTCACCATGTATATATTCATCAGTTGATCTACTTTGTCAATTTTATGACGTCCATGCAACCTACACTCTAATAGGTAATGATAGGTCCAATTTCACCAGTATGTAGATTGGGTTCATTTTCCCATGTTATGCTTCGATCCGACGTTTTTTATAGCATTCTCGCTGTTCTCCTGATACACGTCTCTGCAATAAACAGAGAGGATGTGTACCCGGAGAACAACAGGGGAGGCACTAACGAAATTTATGCGTCGGATCTGGAACAAAGCATATGGGAAAACGAACCCAATCTACACATACTCGGGCTGTCCATGGATAGCGTTGGACAATTCAAAAGAATCAAGGTTATAAATATGCAAATGCATGCATATTTATAACTATGACGCTTTCGAACGGGAGACACATATTGGTTACGCATACTGATGATTCAAGACACATATATAGCTAACTATCAAGTTTCATCCGAATAGATCAAATAATTAATAGGGGAGGAGGACATGTCATTTCTGCTCACCCACGAACGAAGGGGCACAGCTCGTCAAACGCACGGCGAGGTCGTCGAACACCAAACCTTGCAGCGATGAAACAACTGGACATTTATAACTACCCGATCAACACAATTGTATATGATGTTTTTCATAACAAAATCGAAAAATATATGACCTAACTAATAATTCACAAATATATGACCCCTTCGGCCTCTGGAAGGAAAAAGAACACCTTTTCGGGAGGTGTCGGGGGTCGGGGTGTCGGGGTCGGCGTGCTGTTTCGGGGTTGGGGGGTCGGTTGTCGTGTCGGTGTCGGGGTGCCGTGTCGGGGTCGGGGTGCTGTTTCGGGTCGGGTCGGGTGTCGGTCCGGTCGGGTGTCGGGTCAGGGGTCGGTCGGAGTCGGGTGTCGGGTCAGCCTGGCGGGGTGTCGGGTCGGATCGGTCTCGGGGTCAGGGTGCCGGGTCGGGGTCGGTGTGCCGTGTCGGTGTCGGGGTCGGGGTGTCGATCAGGTCAGGCTCGGGGTCGGGGAGTCGGGGTCGGGGTCGGGGTCGGGGTGTCGGGGTCGGGGTCGGGGTCGGGGTCTCGGGGTCGGGGTGTCGTGTCGGGGTGCCGGTTCGGGGTCGGGGTGCCGTGTCGGGTTGGGATTTTTTCCTCTTTTTCCTTTTCTTCTTCTTCCTCTTCTTCCTTTTCTTCCTTTTTTTCCTTCTTCTTCTTCTTCTTCCTCCTTTCCTTTTTCCTCTTCTTCTTCTCCTCCTCTCCTCTTTTTTCTTCTTCTTCTTCCTCTTCTTCTTTTTTCTTCTCCTCCTCCTCTTCTCCTTCTTCCTTTCCTTTTTCCTATTCTTATTCTCCTCCTCTCCTCTTTTTTTCTTCTTCTTCTTTCCTAAACCTAAACCTAAACCTAAAACGAAACCTAAATCTAAAACTAAAACTAAAACTAAAACTAAATCAAAACTAAACATAAACCTAAAACTAAAAAAAAGAAAAAAAAGGAAAAACTAAATCTAAACCTAAAACTAAACTAAAACTAAACCTAACCTAAAACTAAACCTAAAACTAAAACTAAAACTAAAACTAAATCTAAACTAAACATAAACCTAAAACTAAAAAAACAGAAGAAAAAAAACAGAAAAAAGAGGAGGTAGAGCTCACTGGGCAGGGCCGGTGGAGGAGGGGGGGTGGCGGTGGAGGCGATGGCACGATGCGGCAGGCGATGGGGGGCGGGGGCGGGGGCGGGTGGGGTGGTGGGCGACGCCGGGCGGCAGTGGCGTGGGCCGGAGCCGGGCGCGGTGGCATCGAGACGGGCAGGCGGCGGGCGACGGTAAGGTGGCACCGGGCAGGGCGGTGGGGCGGCGGGTGGTGGGTGACGGGCAAGGCGTGTGAAGAGGGAGAGAAACAGAGAGATAGGGGCAGGGTGGGGTGCGGCCGCCGTTAGATAAGTTAAATCTTTGCCATCCGCCCCCCTTTGCCGTCCGCTTTTTTGCTCTTTGTCAGCGCTAGCGTACGGCAAAGAGGGGGTCGATAAGTTTTTTAAGCAGCTCGTCGGTTGGGGCCCTCCTCTTTGCCGTCCGCTAGCAGACAGCAAAGCTTCTTTGCCGTCCTCTAGCAGACGGCAAAGAACTCGCTGATGGCAAATATGATCTTTGCCATCAGCCAGTTCTTTGCCGTCTGTTTTTTGGAAACGGACAGCAAAGACCTCCTTTGCCGTCCGCTAGCGGACGGTAACGAAGGGGCTGATGGCAAATCCTCTGATTCCAGTAGTGTGTACTCCTCCGGGGTTACGGTGTCAATAACATTGGTTTCAACATTTATGGTATTACTTGAGATATAATGTTTGATTCTTTGCCCGTTCACCACCTTTGAATTTTTGCATTCGAAGTTGTTGATTTTTATGGCACCGGAATGATAGACCTCCTCGATAACGTAAGGACCTTCCCATTTAGAGAGGAGTTTTCCTGCAAAAAATCTTAAAGGAGAGTTGTATAACAAAACATAGTCACCTACATGAAACTCACGTTTTTGTATCCTTTTGTCATGCCATCTTTTAACTTTTCCTTTAAACAGTTTGGTGTTCTCATAGGCCTGGGTTCTCCATTCATCAAGTGAGCTAATCTCAAATAGTCTCTTCTCACCGGCAAGTTTGAAATCATAATTGAGCTCTTTAATAGCCCAATATGCCTTATGTTCTAGTTCGAGAGGTAAGTGACGTGCTTTTCCATAAACCGTTTTATACGGAGAGATACCCATATGATTCTTATATGCAGTTCTATAGGCCCATAATGCATCATCAAGTTTCTTGGACCAATTCTTTCTAGATCTATTAACAGTCTTTTGCAAAATTTAAGTTCTCTATTACTCAATTCTACTTGACCGCTAGACTGTGGATGGTATGGAGATGTAATTCTATGATTAACATCATACTTAGCAAGCATTTTACGAAAAGCACCATGAATAAAATATGAACCACCATCAGTCATTAAGTATCTAGGGACTCCAAACCTCGGAAAAATAACTTCTTTAAGCATCTTAATAGAGGTGTTATGATCAGCACTACTAGTTGGAATGGCTTCTGCCCACTTAGTAACGTAATCAACAACAACTAAAATATGTGTATATCCATTAGAGGAAGGATAAGGTCCCATATAATCAAAGCCCCAAACATCAAATGGTTCAATAACAAGTGAATAGTTCATAGGCATTTCTTGAAGTCTACTAATATCACCAATTCTTTGACATCCATCACAAGACAAGAAAAACTTCCGGGCATCTTTGAAGAGAGTAGGCCAATAAAAACCGGATTGCAATACCTTATATGCAGTTCTATCTCCCGCGTGATGTCCTCCATATGCCTCGGAGTGACACTTGCGTAGGATATGTTCCTGTTCATGCTCAGGTACACAACGTCTAATAACACCATCTACTCTTTCATTATAAAGGTGTGGGTCATCCCAGAAGTAATGTCTTAAATCATAGAAAAACTTTTCCTTTTGCTGGTATGTGAAACTAGGTGGTATAAATTTAGCAACAATGTAATTAGCATAATCAGCATACCATGGATCAGTACGAGAAGCATTTATGACAGTTAATTGTTCATCGGGAAAGCTATCATCAACAGGTAGTGGGTCATCAAGAACATTCTCTAACCTATACAAGTTATCTGCAACGGGGTTCTCAGCTCCCTTTCTATCAATAATATGCAAATCAAATTCTTGTAGCAAGAGAACCCACTAATAAGTCTAGGTTTAGCATCTTTCTTTTCCACAAGGTATTTAATAGCAGCATGATCAGTGTGAATGGTTACTTTGGAATCAACAATATAAGGTCTGAACTTATCACAAGCAAATACAACTGCTAAAAATTCTTTTTTAGTAGTAGCATAATTTCTCTGGGCACTGTCTAGAGTTTTACTAGCATATTCGATAACATTTAATTTCTTTTCAACTCTTTGTCCTAGTATAACACCTACAGCATAATCACTAGCATCACACATGATTTCAAAGGGTAAATTCCAATCAGGTGGCTGGACAATAGGTGCAGAAATCAAGGCTTTCTTAAGTATTTCAAATGCTTCTACACAATCATCATCAAAGACAAAAGGAACATATTTTTGTAAGAGATTAGTCGAGGCCTAGAATTTTGATAAGTCTATAATGAACCTCCTATAAAACCGGCATGACCAGGGAAACTTCGTATACCTTTAATGTCCATAGGACACGACATCTTTTCAATAGCATCAACTTTAGCTTTATCAACTTCAATACCTCTTTCAAAAAATTTATGCCCCAAGACAATACCTTCATTAACCATAAAGTGGCTCTTCTCCCAATTCAAGACAAGATTAGTTTCTTCACATCTCTGGAAAACTGGATCAAGGTTGCTTAAGCAATCATCAAAAGAAGTTCCATACACAGAGAAATCATCCATGAAAACCTCAACAATCTTTTCACAAAAGTCAGAGAATATAGCAGTCATACATCTTTGAAAGGTAGCGAAAGGTACCGAAAGGGCAAGTAAAAGTGGTCTTATCATGATCCTCTTTTGACACTGGTATTTGAGAGAAACCAGAATAACCATCTAGAAAGCAAAAATGTGTATGTTTGGATAATATTTCTAGCATTTGATCAATAAAAGGTAAAGGGTAATGATATTTTCTAGTAGCTTTATTTAATTTGTGGAAATCAATTACCATTCTATAACCTGTAACAATTCTTTGTGGGATCAATTCATCTTTATCATTAGGAACAACAGTAATACCTCCCTTCTTAGGGACACAATGGACAGGACTTACCCAATGACTATCAGCAACATGATAAATAATGCCTGCCTCCAGAAGCTTTAGTATTTCATTTCTTACCACTTCTTTCATCTTGGGATTTAACCGTCGTTGGTGATCAATAACTGGCTTAGCATCTTTCTCCAGCTTAATTTTGTGCTGGAATAAAGTGGGACTAATGCCCTTAAGATCATCAAGAGTATATCCAATAGCAGCACGGTGCTTCTTCAGAGTTTTCAATAATTTCTCTTCTTCCTGCTCTGAAAGGATAGCACTAATAATAACAGGATATATCTTATTTCCATCAAGATAAGCATTTTTAAGAGTATCAGGTAAAGGTTTAAGCTCAGACACGGGATCACCCTTGGGTGGAGGAGGATCCCCCTAGGATTTCAACAGGCAAGTTGTGTTTCAAAATAGGTCCCTGTTTAAAGAATACTTCATCTATTTCCCTTCTTTCATTCATAAACATATCATTTTCATGGTCTAGAAAATATTGTTCTAAAGGATCATTAGGAGGCACGGCAATAGAAGCATTAACAGTATTCAAGAAGGGTCTACCAAATATAATGGGAAAAAAGTCATCTTGTGGGGAACCAAGAACAAGAAAATCAGTAGGATATTTAACTTTCCCACACAATACTTCAACATCTCTAACAATCCCAATTGGTGAAATAGTATCTCTATTGGCAAGCTTACTTGTAACATCAATATCCTCTATCTCAGCAGGTGCAATATCATGCATAATTTCTTTGTATAAGGAATGAGGTATTGCACTCGCTCTAGCACCCATATCACATAAGCCATGATAACGATGATCTCCTATTTTAACACACAGTCATGCCAACAACATGTCTATGTTTATTATTAGTATCGGGTCTAGCAATTCTAGCAGCTTCATCACAGAAGTAAATAACATGCCCATCAA
The DNA here is from genome assembly GCA_021605145.1 of Aegilops bicornis. NCBI lineage: Eukaryota > Viridiplantae > Streptophyta > Magnoliopsida > Poales > Poaceae > Aegilops > Aegilops bicornis. Next base: position 759,466,870 of record CM038671.1, on the reverse strand, counting down.
TATTATCAACCAAGAGATCTTTAACCATAGCAATACTAGGTTCAACTTTGATTTGCTAAGGGGCTGTAGGTGTTCTAGCATTACTCTTACGAACCACAGTTGAAGCTTTAGCATGATCCTTTATTCTAACAGGGAAAGGTGGTTTCTCAATATAAGTAGTAGGAACAATAGGATCAACATTATAAGTGATAGTCTTTTCTTCAACTTTAATAGGTTCTACTACTTTTACTTCAATGGGAGGATGATATTTAAACCACTTCTCCTTAGGGATATGTGACACTCCAAAAAAATTCATTTGGTTTTCAGCAAATCCTTTGTGTGATTTGAAGGAGGCTATTCAAAATCTTTTAAAAAGACTCTCCTTCTCAAATATTTTCTTTTATGTCAAAATCTTTATTTTGGGTTATCCTCAACCTTGATGTTTGACTTTGAAGGTTTTTCATTGGTGTGACTCATCACAATTTTTTTTAAAAGTTTTTCATTTAAAAAGAAATCCTAAGGGTTTTGGATTTATTTCTTTTATCCCAACCATACTTTTTTTTCATACCTCATGTTAAAATTTTCTTCCAAAACACCTCCCTCCACTTTGGGTCAAGTCTAGTAGCCAATCCTAGCAAGTTCAACTCATTTTGATTTTTATTCCATTTATTTAAACCCCAAAACTATTTCTGTCTTTATTTTTGGACCTAGGTGATTTACAAAGGAAGTACCAAATTTCTTGTGAGTTTTGATCTCAAACCAACTCCTCTGACTAGTCCTTAGCACCCCCAACCTAGATCCATCAAGATCCACTCTTCCATAATTAAAAATTTTAAAGTTTTTCTCACTGCAAGTTTGGACCAAATTCATCATTTTTGGTGAAATTCATATTTTCTCTTCTCCAAAAATTCTACCAAAAATCAGGCAGCCCCCAGGTGCATTGAGAGGCCACCTCACCAAAGATCAGCTCCAGATAAATTTCCCACATGCCAGAATCATTCCATCGAACACCTTGCGTGCATCAAGCATCGTTCCGCTTCGTAAAAATTCAGAGTTTTCGGTGTTCAATGGGTCGTTGTCGTTTTCTTGAGTCTTGGCGTCGATCTCACCAAAGGTTTCGGCGCTGGCGCTTTGTGCACTCGCTCCTCCTTATCCAGAGCGTCAGACGCCTCTTGACGGGCGCAGTGTCGGTGGCGGCGTGCCTCACCGCCGCTGCAACTTTTATGTGACAGAGCCACCCGTGGCGGCCAAGGGATGCTTGCAGCTGGGCGCCGCCCAAAGACCGCCTAAACCACCCGAGAGCCTCCAGGCATTCTGCTTCCCCGGCGCAAGACCAAGGCACTGCCGCCGTGGCCTCGGGCGAAAGCACAGGGCGCCCTCTCTGCCACCGACGGGCCCGCGAGGCGCCGTTCCGTCGAAACCACAGAGCAAGTCTAATCCAACCAAGTTTAGCGTTTGAGCGTAACCAGTAGATCATCACGTTGATGCCCAGCCACCTAAAACACCTGACCACCCACTGCCTCGCTGTAATCTCTGTCGGCGTTATCCCGTTCGCGGGAACCACCTCGGGCCGGCTATAAATAGCCACCCCGAGCTCGCCTTCGACCAGCACCACTCCCGCCACCTCACCAGAGCCCCGCCTAGCCGCTAGGAGGACCCCGAAGAGGTCTCCTTCTCCGTCTCCGGCCGCCCCGATCCGCCTCGGGCTCCAGCTCGATCCACTCAGGTGAGGCCATCCCCGCCGCCCAAACCACGTCAGTAGCCCTCTCGTGCACCCAGTACTCTGACCCGAGCTCCAATTTAACCTTCGCAGCCCTCCCCGACGAGATCCACCAACGCCTGAACCACCGTCCGCCGGAGTTGAGTCCGTCGTCAAAGTGGAGCTCACTGTCGACCGACTCCACCACCCACGGGTGCGGAAGGACCCAAGGAACCCGTAGGTACCTTCCACTCCTCCTAACTCGCCGTGGATCTCCGCCGGCGACCACCGCAAGCTTCGGGCGCCGGCGCGCTCTGTTTCTCTCTATTTGAAGATTCAAACCTGACGGGTGGGACCCCTCGTAAGATTTTTCCCTTTTTACCGAACCATTTTCTGGAAACGCCTTCGGGCAGAATACGCCTCCCCTTAGAGTTGACGGGTTTTAAATCGAAACGTTTTCTGTTTTTATAAGCTAGCCCCTGGAAACTTTCTGTTTCATTACAGACAAGTCGGTGTCCAAACCGGCGGATCTCGGGTAGGGGGTCCCGAACTGTGCGTCTAGGCGGACGGTAACAGGAGACAAGGGACACGATGTTTTTACCCAGGTTCGGGCCCTCTCGATGGAGGTAATACCCTACCCCGCTTGATTAATATTGATAATATGGGTAGTACAAGAGTAGATCTACCACGAGATCAAGGAGGCTAAACCCTAGAAGCTAGCCTATGGTATGATTGTTGTTCATCCTACGGACTAAAACCCTCCAGTTTATATAGACACCAGATAGGTTAGGGTTACACAGAGTCGGTAACAATGGTAGGAGATCTACATATCCGTATCGCCAAGCTTGCCTTCCACGCCAAGGAAAGTCCCATCCGGACACGGGACGAAGTCTTCAATCTTGTATGTTCATAGTCTTGGAGTCCGCCGTGACGATAGTCCGGCTATCCGGACACCCCTAGTCCGGGACTCCTCAAGAGCCCCTGAACCAGGCTTCAATGACGACGAGTCCGGCGCGTTGATTATCTTCGGCATTGCGAGGCGGGTTCCTCCTCTGAATACTTCATAGAAGGTTTTGAACACAAGGATAGTGTCCGGCTCTGCAACAAGTTCCACATAACACCGTAGAGAGAATAATTTTTGCACAGATCTGCTGACGTATTCCGTGGCATGACATCACACCACGGCCAGGCCTTCATACGAATTGTTTTTACTGTTCCACCTCAGCACGCTTAGCGAGGCGGTTTCCTTGGCACGTCTTATCAAAGCATAGATCGTCCCCCCTTATTCCGGGATTCTCATCAACACAGACGTGGGTAACCCATCCGCGCCATTGATTACGGCGCTTGGGAAATAAGCGAGTTTTACCAGGCTGGTGGGGGACGCATAGCTTCATCCTTCTATATAAGGGGATAAGGATCCACCTTTTCACCCACGCCTTCTTCCTCCTTTGCTTATTCATTTCACAAGACTCGAGCTCCAGCTACTAAGTTCGCACATCCCACCTCAACCTTCTCCAACCATGTCGAGCGGAGGCAGGTGGATGGCCTCCTCCGTCACGGAGGGGCACATCAAAAGATCAAGGGAGGCCGGATACTTGTCCGGAGACATTACAAAGGCTGCCCAAGCGGGCAGCTTATTCCAACCCGGGCCCCATGAGAGGGTAGTGTTTCTCCCCACTTCCTCCGCTGGACTAGGTTTTCCACTTCACCCATTTGTCCAGGGGCTCATCTTCTACTACAGCCTGGACTTCCACGACCTGGCCCCGAATTTCATCCTCAACAGCGCGGTGTTTATCGACGGGTGCGAGGCTTTCCGCTGCAGCCAGCCCCACTTCGCTTATGGCTGAAGATCTTCAACGTCCGCCGAAGGTAGTGGGCGGCCGCTGCCGGAGTGCGGAGGCGCCATGGTTGGCAAGATGGCCAAGGTCCTATGGCTCGAGGGCCTTTGTGGAGACCATAAAGGGGTGGCAATCGGGGTGGTTCTACATCACCGAGCCACGCGACCCCGAATGGGTGGCGGCCCCGAATTCAGATCTGGCTTCCCCACACGGCTCTCGGGCCATGGAAGGAGACGGCCTGGCATGGGGGGATTCGAAAGAGCTATCCGGACTCCAAACATGCGTCCGAAACCTGGTGGACAAGAATCTCAGGCTTGTCGACGTAATCCAGGTGATGCTCATCCGCCGGATTCTCCCATGCTAACAACGGGCCTTTAACTTGTGGGAGTTCGATCCGGCACAGCACCGAACCTTGAGCCGGCTCTTCGACACTATGTACGAAGATGCCTGGAAGGTGCTGTTCAAGGGTGCTGAAGCCCCAACATCCGCTAACAAGGATCGCGGATACAGCTCACGGCGTCCAGCCGGCGAGGTAAGTTATTTTACCCTTTACGGGCCTCTTTTTTCATAGATTGACTCTACGTGGGATCTAAAATTCCCTAATCTTTGACAGGACTGGCTGAAGACGTCCGGATAGATTAACTGTCCGGCTCCTTTGCCGGAAGACCCGGAGGACGCCCGATTGACGGGGCTGCTGGCTCCGGCGCCGTACGTGGTGCCGGAGAAGAAGGCCAAGAAGGAGGCCATGGGAACTCGAAGGAGCTCCCGACGCCAGGTGCTGTCAGATTCCGAAGCAGAATCTTCCCCTGAAGACGAGGAGTAAGAAGAAGAAGCTCCTCGCCCAGCGGGGGAGGAGAAGAAAAGGAAGGCAGCCCCAACTGGGGGGGCCGGAGGGTCCAAGAAGGGAAGAACCCTTCCTCCGGACTTCTCCACCAACGTCGACGACGACGAGGAGGATTGGCCTACAAGGGTCAAGCCCCTGGCAAGATCGTAAGTGTCCGGATACCCATGGTTTTTTATTATTGCAGAGTGTTCTCTAATGTCGAACAACCGTGCAGCCCGCCTAAGGGCGAGTTCGCCGATTCATCGAGCGGGTCCCTGGGCTCGTCGGAAATGGAGAGTACTTCGCTTCCGACCGCCTCCTCGCCTCACACTGCGGATGACGCCGCGGTGGGGCCCCAAGGGGGGCTTGGTCAAGAGGAGGTAGCACCGGAGGTGCCACAAGGAAACCTCCCGGACTCCAGGCGCGTGGGGGGCAAGACCCCCAGGGGCTCTAAGCCCGACCCTCGTCCGGACTCCATGCCGGAACTGCCAAGAGTTCCGAAGTCCGGCCAGCGGATCCTTCGCAAGAAGGGTAAGACGCCGGTGTCCTCCGTCCAACCGGAGGCACCGGATAGCTTACAGGAGGCGCTTAACAGCGCTTCCATCAAGGAGGAGCACCGCACTGTTATGAGTGCGGTGATCCGGACAGTTCAGTCCGCCAAGAGCGGACTGACCGAAGCCTGTACCAGCCTTCTAACAGGCTTTGAGGTAAGTTTAGAATATATAAAAATGTTACCGCATAGACAGTAGCCCCTGATGCTTAGTTCGGTGTTCGGAAAGAAAAGCCGGACTAAGGATCTAAAAAGATATACGCAGGAGTCTAACATAAGTATGTCAATACGGGAATGCGGTTGCGCTCTTGACCTGGCCAGACCGATGCGGAGGTCAATGCATTGAAGCAGAACCTCGAGCGGTCCGAGAACGAGCTCGGACAAGCCAAGAAGCAGCTCGAGGACAAAGAAGGTAAGTAATACCTTATTAAAGAAATACCTTATAGAAAAGGTTTTGGTTGCAAAAAATAACAGGGATAACTTGGGTACTACAGGCCACGGACGAGGTGGCGAATTTCAAGGAAGCGTGTGTCCGTGGATTTAAAATAAAGCGGCTGCTGGAGCGGACCGAGCGAGAGAAGGGGAGGCGAGGCTGGCCAAGACGGCAAGAGCTCCAAGCTCTCGTGGAAAAACACGAGGGTTTGGAGCGTGACTCGAAGACTCGAGAGTCCGAGCTCGCCTTGGCCCTTGAAAGTGCCAAAGCTGCTAAGGCCGAGGCCCAAAAAGCCCTCCAAGAAATTGACTCGTTGAAGAAGATAGCGGCGGGTAAGGCATTCTTTATGCAAAGCAAGCATGTGAAAGTGAATTACCTATTACTTACCCGTAGTGTGTCTGATGGTGCCGCATTCTACCGCGCCAAGGAGGGGAGCTCGACGGAAAAGGTGTTCTGGTCTCAGTATGCTGAGGCCGAACATTCGGTGCCCCTGAGCGACCAGCTGAAGCAGCTGCTCGAGCTCCACAAGGTCGCCGAACAAGCCATGAAGGGCCTTATAGCGCGGCTGTGGCCATTGGAGGCCATGCCCGGGAGCTACTTCGGCTTGGTGCAGCGGCTGGAGGATGCCTGTCCGCGGCTTGAAGTCATCAAGCGCTCTGTCTGCATTGAAGGTGTCCGTCGGGCCCTTGCCCGTGCTAAAGTGCACTAGGGCAAGCTGGATGCGGAGAGGCTCGTGACGGACGGGCCACCGAAGGGTCATGAGCATCGCATGCCCGAAATGTACTATGAGGGCCTCCTGAAGGGTGCCCGCCGAATAGCGGATGAGTGCTCAAAAGATGTAATCTTTGAATAAACTCGCATTTGTTATCATGTACGCTGAAAACTTGTTCATATGCGCTAAGAAACGCTTATTAATTTAAAATATTACCTTCTGTGCGGCCGTTTATCAAATTTGAGAGATGGCAAGTCGTTATTTCAGCCCCCATGCCTTGAGTCCGGGGTGTTCGGGATAAACTTGAGCACTCTTGTTCCCATTCTTGGGTCCATCTAGGAGGCGCCAACACAACGAACAAGGCAACCGGACTTATAATGCTTGAACACTCTCACTTAGCCATAGAATTCTATAATTTTAAATTTTGAAGCCCCTAGTATTCGGAAGATCGAGTTCGGGCGCTATCCACGCATTGGCCGGACAATTCCGGTTCCTCGCCTAAGCGGCATAAGTCTTTAGGGACTCGAAAAACCTCTCGAACAGCGACATCGCTCTCGCCTCTATCATGACGGTCAGTTTTAGCTTTCCATCGAGGTGCTCGACCAGCTCAACTGGGGCACAATCGCAGTGGTTCTCGGTGCTACCTTAGCCAATATAGCGGAACATAAGGTACCAAAACATGGGAGCCGGCAAACCCAACTATTGACCCAAGACATGATTCAGAGCCAATTCATATAATGCTATAAGTTCGGGGTGCCGCACTTGTGAAAGTGTTCGGACTTATCACACCATAATTTTGGGATACTTAAGCCCCTGGTGTATCGGCCGTACCAAAGTGTACGGTTGCAACATGTCGTGAAATGAACATATGTATATATAAATGAAGTAGAGCAATAATAAGCAAAAGCTATGTATTGTTTATTCAAAGAGGTACTGCAATGGAAGCAGTGCGATACAAATAGTGTGATAAGCAAGGGATGGGACTATCTAACATGTCCCCCTCCAGGGGTAAGCTGCGGGATGGTATGTAAAACAGGTATAATGCTCGTAATAGAGACCACCTGAACACTTGACGTGGCTTTCTGCTTCCCTGGCTGTTGCATCGGGAGTTCGGCGACTCTAGTGCCGGACAGGACTGATGAAAGACGGAGTCCTGAAAGTACGAAAAAGGAAGAAAAAGGGAAAAAAGAAAAAGAATGACACAATCGGGAGCCCCTGGTGCGGTCGAGCCGCATTCTTGGCGTGCCGTGGTCTTGCCCCTCCCCATATGCCCATGGTATCTCCAGAGCGTAATTATGTACGCGTAATACTAGCTTCACAATTTCGCGAGGGCGGGGGTTGGGGCCGGATTGCTACGCGTGCTTGAATCGTGCCAGGTGGTCTTGTTGTAGGTTACTCGGCGCGCTTGACAGTGTCCGGACGCTTAATGGCCGGAATCAAGAATTGCTGTGAGAGGCTGCTTTGTGCCTCCGCCGCGAGGGCCGCTGTGTGCTCCTCTGTTCGGAGAGAGCGTTCGGTGTTTCCATTGACCGTGATTACTCCTCGAGGGCCTGGCATCTTGAGCTTGAGGTATGCGTAGTGCGGCACCGCATTGAACTTTGCAAATGCGGTTCGTCCGAGCAGTGCATGATAGCCGCTGCGGAATGGGACGATGTCGAAGATTAACTCTTCGCTTCGAAAGTTATCCGGGGATCCGAAGACCACTTCGAGTGTAACTGAGCCCGTACAACTGGCCTCTACACCCGGTATGACGCCTTTAAAGGTCGTCTTTGTAGGTTTAATCCTTGAGGGTCTATGCCCATTTTGCGACCTTGTATCCCGATAAAGCAGGTTCAGTTGCTACCGCCGGCCCATCAGGACTCTGGTGAGGTGAAATCCGTCGATAATTGGGTCAAGAACCAATGCGGCGAAGCCGCCGTGACGGATGCTAGTCGGGTGGTCCCTTTGATCGAAGGTGATCGGGCAGGAAGACCATGGGTTGAACTTCGGGGCGACTGGCTCCATCGCATATACGTCCCTTAGTGCACGCTTCCGCTCCCTTTTGGGTATGTGGGTTGCGTATATCATGTTCACCGTCCGCACTTGCGTGGGAAAACCCTTCTGTCCTCTATTGTTCGGCGGCCGGGGCTCTTCCTCGTCATCGCTATGCAGCCCCTTGTCATTGAGTTCGGCGCTTAACTTGCCTGCTTGCTTGAACACCCAACAGTCTCTGTTGGTGTGATTGGCTGGTTTTTCGGGGGTGCCATGTATCTGGCACAAGCGATCGAGTATTCGGTCCAAGTTGGACGGGCCCTGGGTATTTCTTTTGAATGGCTTCTTCCGCTGACCGGTTTAGAGCCTCTGAATCCGGCATTGACGGCCGTATCTTCGATGTTGTGGCCGTTAACGCGGCGCTTTGTTTTTGCTGCGACGAGCTGCCATTACTGTCCTTGGTATCCGAACTATCAGGATGTTTGGCCAAGTTGTTGCTTCGAGCTAGCCAGTTGTCCTCTCCCGCACAAAAGCGGGTCATGAGTGTTGTGAGGGCTGCCATGGATTTTGGCTTTTCCTGTCCTAGGTGCCGGGCAAGCCACTCGTCGCGGATGTTATGTTTGAAGGCTGCAAGGGCCTCTGCATCCGGACAGTCAACGATTTGATTTTTCTTTGTTGGTAACCGTGTCCAGAATTGTCTGGCCGATTCTTCTGGCTGCTGGATTATGTGGCTAAGGTCATCGGCGTCTAGTGGTCGCACATATGTGCCTTGGAAGTTATCAAGGAATGCGGCATCCATGTCTTGTATGTTTTCCCTTATCCTCCAATATATCTCGCAAGTCCAACGCGTTTTCCCGTGTCTTGGTACTTTTTGAGCAGCGTTGGGGTGTGGCTTGAGCGGAGGGCCGAGAGGCTTCTCTGTCGCGGCCACGGGGTGGCCGGTCTGCCATGTCATGCGCTAGTGACTTGGGTGCTTCCTCCTCTAGTCGAGGCAACGGCCTGCGTTTGGGGTAGCTTTGGGAGGGGCGTTCGAGTTCATACTATTCGGCTGCAAGGACTTCAGTCCATCTGTCAGCTAGCAGGTCTTGATCAGCTCTAAGCTGTTGCTGCTTTTTCTTGAGGCTGCTTGCCGTGGCTATAAGCCTGCGTTTGAAATGCTCATGTTCTGCGGGATCCTCGGGCATGACAAATTCGTCGTCGTCGAGGCTTGCCTCATCTTCGGAGGGAGGCGCATAATTATCGTCCTCGACCTCTCTTTTCTCGCAGACCGTGCAGACTTGCTTCTCCCTCCTCCCCGCTGAGTCCTGCTGGAGGGGTTCCCTTCGCACTGTCCGGTGTTATTATCTCCGTGCGGAATCACCATTTTTATTGTGGCGGGATTTAGAGCGGCGCCATTGACGCCGGGCGCTTTGGCTGTTTCTTGGAGGGGTCATCCTCCGTTGTTCCATCGCCGTTCCCATCTTTTGGGATGTCCACCTTGTATATGTCATATGACGAGGTGGCCTTCCAGTGCCCTATAGGCGCTGGGTCTTGGTCGTCTCCGGCATCGTCGTCCATACCGTTGATGTCTTCGGAGTCGTAGTCTAGCATGTCGGTTAAATCATCGACAGTGGCTACCAAGTGGGTGGTGGGCGGGCGTTGAATTTCTTCGTCGTCCGCATCCCAACCTTCCTGTCCGTAGTCCAGCCAGGGCTCTACGGATAAAGAGAGAAACTTTAGTGAATTCAGGATGTCGCCAAAGGGCGAGTGCTGAAAGATGTCCGCGGCAGTGAACTCCATGACCGGCGCCCAATCGGATTCGATTAAGGTGGGGCGCTGGAGGGTTCGAGTCCGGAGAGGAGTCCGGCACCGGAGTCGAGGTCTTCGCATAAGGACAGGGATGGAGTTCGGCTCGATCGCCGAGAGAGATTGTAGCCCCGAGGCGGTGTCCAACCACTCGCCCTCGATCAGGGAATCCGCCCGGATTAAGGGTCGGAGCGTATCTTTGGTGTGGCCTCCGGGGCACTATTAATTTGCAGAGCTAGATCATGCCCATCGAGACAAGGCGGCATGCTTGGCTGCGGCTCGAATCCGTCGAAGATCAAGTCTCCGTGGATATCGGCCGTATAGTTCAAACTTCCAAATCTGACACGATGGCTGTGGGGCGTAGCTTCGATCCGCTCCAGATGGCTGCTTAATTGGCCCGCAGCAAAGCCACCAAACACGAAGATCTGTCCAGGAGAAAAGTCTCACCGAACGCTGGCCATTGTTGATGATCGAAGGAGCCATCGGGCCCTATCGGTGACGACACAAAGGAACTCTCAATGAAAGCACCAATGTCGGTGTCAAAACCGCGGATCTCGGTAGGGGGTCCCGAACTGCGTCTAGGCGGATGGTAACGAGGAGACAAGGGACACGATGTTTTTACCTGTGTTCGCCCTCTCGATGGAGGTAATACCCTACCCCGCTTAATTAATATTGATGATATGGGTAGTACAAGAGTAGATCTACCACGAGATCAAGGAGGCTAAACCCTAGAAGCTAGCCTATGGTATGATTGTTGTTCGTCCCTATGGACTAAAACCCTCCGGTTTATATAGACACCGGATAGGTTAGGGTTACACAGAGTCGGTAACAATGGTAGGAGATCTACATATCCGTGACGCCAAGCTTGCCTTCCACGCCAAGGAAAGTCCCATCCGGACACGGGACGAAGTCTTCAATCTTGTATGTTCATAGTCTTGGAGTCCGGCCGTGACGATAGTCCGGCTATCCGGACACCCCCTAGTCCAGGACTCCCTCAATGAGTCTTTTGCATGTTTACATTGGTAGTTAGTTCATGGCATGTTTATAAGCATTGCGGTAAGTGTTATATTGCATGCAAAACTGAGGCAAGTGAGCTTCGAAACTCCACATGTTATTTGATGTGAGTTTACATGATCATGCGATGACATGAGAGGTGGTAAGATGGCAGTGTTGAAGCATGCCAGTCTTATGCCAAACCATTCAACTCTAGTGTCAACGTGGATCAAGTCACGTTACCATTTGTTTCCCTTCCTGTACTAGCACATGTTTTCCCGCAAGGAATATGGCTTAGTAAGTTGCAAACCTCTTTCCTGGTACACACCAAATAGAGAGGCCGTGATGAGGGTTCCATGGCCCTGGATTAAAGCTACCATCCGTCAGGGGCATGGGTGTTTCCGGTTGGGACCGAGAGGGAGGCACCCCTTAGAGCGCGCGATATAAATTTGATCCCATCCTCTTCGAGGTTGTGACCTCCCCGTCTTAGAGTTTTTGTTGAACGTTGCCTAGGGTGATTCCTGGCAGCGGAATGTGGAAATGGTGTGTACTAGTTAGATGTGTTTCTTCTAAAAACCCATAAACAAAACTAGTCCGTCGTGACTATGGAAATCCATTGGCTGTGGTTAATTAGTACAAACTCTGCAGAGTCAAAATCATTCAAATAATCCTATCCATGGTCGAGTACTGTGTTCAACTTATCTTTGTCAGTGTCAGTCTCAGTGAAAAAACTCCGGTGAACAAACATGAGTGTTAAGTCCGGCTAAATGATTACTCCTGTGGATGGAATAACCCGTTTATTATTATGTGTTGAGTATTCCCTGTGAGTGATATATCTTCGTGAATTTATTGGATATGAATGATGAAATATAAGCCCTTTTTGTGATGTCGCATAGACGTCCGACTGTGGCACGCACTGTCATTTACTTTTCAATATAAGCCCTTTCTGTGATGTCGCTCAGACGTCCGACTGTGGCACTCTTATTATTTACTTTCAATATAAGCCCTTCACGTGATGTCGCTCAGACGTCCGACTGTGGCATCTCTGTTATTTATTTTCATTATAAGCCCTTTTCGAGATGTCGCTCAGACGTCCGACTGTGGCATCACTGTTATTCACTTTCATTATAAGCCCTTTCCGAGATGTCGCATAGACGTCCGACTGTGGCACGCACTTTCATTTACTTTTCAATATAAGCTCTTTATGTGGTGTCGCTTAGACGCCCGACTGCGGCATGTTAATTCATTTATTCACCTATCGAGGCATCGCTTCAGACACCCGATCGGTTTTCAGTTATTTTGTTGAGGATTTCGGGAGGACTACCGCCTGACTTCCTTTTTATTTAATATTGTCATGCAAGTTCATCATTTGAGTGTGCCTTGCTAATTGCTCACGACGCATCATGCTTGCATTTGTTATATCTTATGTCCGAACTGTCTTGCGAGTACATTCAAAGTACTCACCTGGCCTGTTGATTTGGCCAGATGTTGACGAAGGCGATCTCATGGATGAAGAGTTCGATAGCGAGTCCGACGCCTAGAGGAGTCCCAGTCAGTCCCGTGCGAATCCTGGAAATTCGGTCACTTGTACCATATGCGCTTCGGCTACCCAAATAAAATCATCGAGCCTCACATCGACGCTCGATGAGCTGCGAGAGTAGGAGTTATGTCATCCACTTCACTGTGACATATCCACCACCACTTTTATTATGAGTCTGTAGTATGCCACCACACCCTTGTGTCATATCCGCCCTTATGTATAATTATTGGGCATACTTGTAATAAATTGTTGAGTACCCTTAGCTCAACCTTGTAATATATTTCGTACTTCTGGACTTCTGTATCAAGACTTTGTCTACCAGTAAGGAGGATTTCCCTCATACTGGAAATAAAATTGGTCGGTTTCTCAATAAGCATTTTATTGAAAAATCGGTCATGACAAACTTGGTATCAGAGCCAGGCTGACTGTAGGAAGCCACTAGGTGCGAGCGCTAATCGGTTATTAGCATTTTAGTGCGATTTTAGCATTCTTGCAAAACGTAGCAATTCTTCTGTTAGTCATCATAAATTTATGATCTGACTATTCGGAATTTTTGTCTACTTCTGTAGATGGCTAGCAGCGACTGTGAGTCACAAGTGTTCACCAATGTTCCTGAGGGATTTATGAAGCTCCTCACCTACATCGTAAAGATCACGATTGGGCCATCGGTTCGCCCAGTGTTCACACTCTACCAAAGACAAGATCAGCGGCGATACTGTCTATGCACCAGGTCATATGCAGTTCAAGGGAGGACGCTCAGAGTCACGCCATTCTGTTTTGTTGGCAGGGCCATGCCTACGGAGAGGCATGCCATGCAGATGGCTGCCCGCGAGGCGATAGCTCGTCTCCGGGATGTACTTCCTTCGATGAAGACTCGCCGCTACCGCTACCTTCCATGCCACGTGCTATACACGTGTCACTATGCATTCGCTTGCCCCAGGGGAGAGCGAGACGAGGCTATTGAGATGCTTGTTGAATACCTCCGTGCTCTGGAGGCAGCCTTGACAACCTTGTGGACGACCTTGTGGCTGCCCACATGGACTCAGTCCATGGCTGTGCCGCCAACAGGAGGGAGCTCCTACACACCGCACCACCACTGACCTTCGTCTCGTCCTCAGCATCTTATTCACCTACCATCCTCGCCACCGCTCGTCGCCTGCCTACCACTGAGGAGTTCGACCAGGTCATCGCACCCACTCCAGTCCGTGTTGCACCACCTACCGCGCCCACTCCAGTCCGTGTTGCACCACCTACCGCACCCACTCCAGTCCGTGTGGCGCTGCCTATTGCGTCTGCCCAGTCCATGTTGCTCCGCCTCTCGCGCTCGCTCCAGCTTCTCAGCGCAGCACTTCACGCCTGGAGCCTATTAGTGAGGAGGAGGTTGAGTCCCCAGCGTCACTGGGCCTCACCCTCAGTAGGCCAAGGGAGTCCTTACCATCTCCGACTGAGTACGCCTAGCAACCCCGCGTTGCGCCAGCTTGTATGATATGTTTATATGTATATAGGTTGTGAGAAGTAGTTTGTATGCGCAGCATGTAGGAACTGGGGGAAGTGCACTAGCCTAAATAACATGTCAGGATTGTGTACGCACATCCTGAGTGATGTACTGTATAATTACTACTTGCGTGTAATATATGTACTGAGAGGTCCTTCTCCGTGCGCTATCAAATATTTTCTTGAAAAATCTTGGAGTGGTAAAAAAAATCGCATTTATTTACTTTTGCGGCTCAATTTCTTTTCCTTATGATTTTTTTCAAAATATATACCCAGAGAGGAGAATGTCTCGTCCTTGGACTCGTTCCATGCCAAATCCGCCAGAAGAGAATTATGGCACCCAAACCAGCAACAATTTCACACAGGGACAGTCAAGTCATCAGGGCAGTGAGACAGCTTTTTCTCAAGTGTGTCGCATGTATGAGCAAAGCCAGCAACAGCACCAAGAAATGATGAACCAGGTCATCAACATGGGAAATCACCATGGACCGTATCAGCAGCAATCCAAATTGTCAGAACTGCAAAAGACGCGTCCCCCAACTTTCTCGCACACTGACAAACCTCTTGAGGCCGATGACTGGCTTCGGGACATTGAAAGAAAATTGATTATTGCTCAATGTTCAGACCGTGAGAAGGTATTATATGCACCTCACTACCTCACAGGAGCAGCTGCATCATGGTGGGAGAATTTTCTACACATGCACCCCAATGAGAATAACATCACCTGGGAGGAATTTAAAGAAGGTTTTCGTGGGGCGCATATTCCCAAAAGCGTTATGAAATTCAAGAAGAGGGAGTTTGACGACCTCAAGCAAAGAGGCATGTCGGTGACTGAGTACAATAGCCAGTTTACTCAGTTATCTCGCTACGCCAACGAAGAACACATGACGGAAAGTAAGAAGATGGAAAAGTTTACGACGGTCTTGCACCAAAGCACTTAAATGCCAGCTGGTTGTACACACCTTTCCAGACTTCAAAACACTTGTGGACAAGGCCATTACCCTGGAGAATGAGCACCGCAGTTTGGAAGATTTTCGCAAGCGCAAGAGGGACCAAACTACTCAAGCTCGCAACAACCGAAGCGAGACTGACTTCCAGAAAGGTGGGGCACACAAACCCACGACAAATGTTTCACGCCCAATCAAGAATTTCCATGTAAGGGACAAGGAGTTCACATATCGCCCAGGTGTTACTTGCTACGCTTGTGGAGAAGAAGGACACTATGCCAAGCAGTGCCCCAAGCCAAGAAACTCGGCCCCAAAGCCGAACATCGGTGGCAATAATTCAACGCCCAAGCAAAACAACTTCAACCCCAATAACAACCACAAGAAGGGTCACTTGAACCACGTGACCAGAGAGGAAGCACAGAATGCCCCTGATATCGTACTCGGTACGTTCCCTGTCAACACAATACCTGCCACGGTTTTGTTTGATTCTGGAGCTTCTCACTTGTTCATTTCAAAGAGATTTGCTTTGCAAAATGATTTTTCGATGCTCCCCTTGGAAAAATCCATGATCATCAAGTCCCCTGGGATTAAGCAAGTTACCCAGAATTACTGCCAAGGTGTGGTTATTGATCTTGAAGGACTGAACTTTCATGCCAACCTCATTGTATTGGAAAATAAGGGACTGGATGTTATCCTAGGAATGGACTGGTTAACCACCAACAAAGGATTTATTGACTGCTTCAACCGGACGGTAATTCTTACCCATCATCACGGGAAGAAAATAAAAGTTTCAGCTCAAGAAAGACAAATATCACGGCAACCAAGGTTGAACAAGGTGGACGCTTTCAGAGTTGAACAAAGTCCCAAGAATATGTGAGTTTCGGGCGTATTTCCCGAAGAACTACTGTGCATGCCACCAGACCGGAAATAGAATTCAGCATTGAACTAGCACGGAACCACCCCCATTTACAAGAAACCATATAGAATGGCACCATCCGAGTTGGTAGAATTAAAGAAGCAAATAAAAGAATTACTGGACAAAGGATTTATACGAGCCAGCTCCTCACCTTGGGGTTCACCAGTTTTATTTGCCAAGAAAAAGGATGGGACACTGAGATTGTGTATAGACTATCGAGCACTCAACATGGTCACAATCAAGAACAAATACCCGATGCCATGGATAAATGATTTATTTGACCAGCTCGCTCAAGCCAAGGTTTTCTCAAAAATTGACTTAAGGTCGGGATACCATCAATTAAGAGTACGAACAGAAGATATCCCCAAGACAGCCTTCACCTCCAGATACGGGCTGCATGAGTTTACAGTAATGCCGTTTGGACTAACGAACGCCCCCGCATATTTTGTCCACCTCATGAACAAAGTGTTTATGAGATTTATGGACAAATTTGTTGTGGTGTTCATTGATGATATTCTGGTATACTCCAAGACACCAGAAGAACACGCTGAACATCTCAGGATAGTACTAGGAGAACTAAGGAGACATCAATTGTACGCCAAGTTCAGCAAATGTGAATTTTGGTTAAGACAGGTTGGTTTTCTAGGCCACGTACTGACCCAAGAAGGCGTTGCCGTAGACCCGGAGAAGTTCAAGGCCGTACTTGGCTGGAAACCACCAGCCAGCGTAACAGATGTACGGAGTTTCTTGGGAATGGCAGGATATTACCGAAGGTTTATTGAAGGATTCTCCACCATAGCAAAACCAATGACCCAGTTGCTCAAGAAGGATAAAAAGTTTGTATGGACCGAAGCCTGCGAGAAAAGTTTCCAAGTACTGAAAAGGAAATTAACGACAAAGACCAAGATTGGTTGTGCGGACATACACAAAAGTTTTGAGGTGTATTGTGACGCATCCGGAAGGGCCTCGGATGCATCGATGCAAGAAGGCAAGGTAGTCGCAGACGCTTCGTGCAACTACGCAAACATGAAGAAAATTATCCTACTCATGACCTGGAGTTGGCAGCGGTCATTCATGCACTCAAGGAATGGAGACACTTTTACTTGAAATCGCTAGAAATATACACGGACCATAAAAGCCTCAAGTATATTTTCACACAACTAGAACTCAATTTACGACAATGACGCTGGTTAAAATTAGTGAAAGATTATGATGTTGGTATCCACTACCATCCAGGAAAGGCTAATGTAGTGGCAGATGCTCTTAGCCGAAACCCCAGTTCAGGCAACGACAGTCTGCCAAACCTGAGACCTGAATTTCAGCAGGAGTTCGCCAAACTCAAGCTGGTGATGGTCACTGAGGGCGAGGTGTCAAATTTGGAAATACAGCCTACCTTAAAGGAACAAATTAAGGAGGCTCAGCATGGGCACCCCAGCATCGAAGGCATAAAAAGAAAAGTGAGTTTGGGCAAGGCCTCAGAATTTGTCATAGACGATAAGGGAATACTATGTTACGGAGATAGACTTTATGCATCAAATATAAAAGACCTCAAACAGCAAATTCTAGCCGAAGGCCACACCGCACCATATTCAATCCACCCGGGAGGAACCAAAATGTATAAAGACATTCAGGAAAGATTTTGGTGGCACGGTATGAAGAGGGATATAGCCACCTTCATTGCATGGTGTGGTTCGTGTCAGCGCATTAAGGCCGAGCATCAAAAACCAGCAGGGTTATTACAGCCAAACAGGATACCTAAGTGGAAATGGGATGAAATTGGGATGGACTTTATTGTTGGACTACCTCGGTCACAACACAGAAATGATGCCATATGGGTCATCACAGATAGATTAACCAAGGTGGCACATTTCATTCCCGTAAAGACAACCTACACCACGCAGAAGCTTGCTAAGCTTTATCTCTCCCGCATAGTTTGTCTGCATGGAGTCCCGAAGACTATAATATCGGACAGAGGCACTCAATTCGTCTCTAGGTTTTGGGATCAATTACAACAAGCCCTGGGAACTCAACTGGCATTCAGTACCGCATACCACCCCTGCATCGATGGACAAACCGAACGCCAGAAACTAAATTCTAGAGGACATGCTGAGAGCATGTGTCCTCACCTATGGGGCCAGTTGGGAAGAAAGCTTGCCATATGACGAGTTTGCATACAACAACAGTTACCAAGCCAGCCTTCAAATGGCACCTTTCGAAGCCTTGTATGGGCGGAGATGTCGTACTCCACTGAATTGGTCAGAGACAGGAGACAGCCGTATCTTTGGCCCAGATATGCTCAAGGAAGCTGAGGAGAAAGTTAAGCTAATCAGGGACCGACTCAAGACAGCTCAAAGCCGACAGAAGAGTTATTACGATCGAAAACATCGGGGAGTCAGTTTTGAACCTGGTGAGTATGTGTACCTACGAGTATCTCCTATGAGGGGCCTACAACGATTAAAGTTAAGGGAAAGCTAGCACCAAGATGTATCGGACCCTTCTGTGTAGTTGCACGAAGAGGCACGGTAGCCTACCAGCTGGACCTACCCAAAGAACTGTCAGACGTCCACGACGTATTCCACATCTCACAGTTAAGGAAATGTGTGAGCAACCCCGAAAAGTAGGTATCCCATGAGGACATTGACATACAACCGGACCTCACCTACAGGGAACGCCCAATATAAATATTGGAGGAGTCTGAAAGAAGGACCCGTCAGAAAACAATCAAGTTTTTCAGAGTTCAGTGGAGCAATCACACCGAGAATGAAGCAACTTGGGAAAGAGGGGATTTTCTTCGGACAGAGCACCCACACCTATTTGAGGATCAGCTGAAATCTCGGGGACGAGATTTTTCCTAAGGGGGTAGGTGTTGTGACACTCCAAAAGTTTTCATTTGGTTTTCAGCAAATCCTTTGTGTGATTTGAAGGAGGCTATTCAAAATCTTTTAAAAAGACTCTCCTTCTCAAATATTTTATTTTATGTCAAAATCTTTATTTTGGGTTATCCTCAACCTTGATGTTTGACTTTGAAGGTTTTTCATTGGTGTGACTCATCACAATTTTTTTTAAAGTTTTTCATTTAAAAAGAAATACTAAGGGTTTTGGATTTATTTCTTTTATCTCAACCATACTTTTTTTTCATACCTCATGTTAAAATTTTCTTCCAAAACACCTCCCTCCACTTTGGGTCAAGTCTAGTAGCCAATCCTAGCAATTTCAACTCATTTTGATTTTTATTCCATTTATTTTAACCCCAAAACTATTTATGTCTTTATTTTTGGACCTAGGTGATTTACAAAGGAAGTACCAAATTTCTTGTGAGTTTTGATCTCAAACCAACTCCTCTGACTAGTCCTTAGCACCCCCAAACTAGATCCATCAAGATCCACGCTTCCATAATTCAAAATTTTCAAGTTTTGCTCAGTGCAAGTTTGGACCAGATTCATCATTTTTTGTGAAATTCATATTTTTCTCTTCTCCAAAAATTCTACCAAAAATCAGGCAGCCCCAGGTGCATTGAGAGGCCACCTCACCAAAGATCAGCTCCAGATAAATTTCCCACATCCCAGAATCATTCCATCGAAGACCTTCCAAGCAATCACATCGCTCGGGCCGTAAAAATTCAAAGTTTTCGGTGTTCAGTCGGCCGTCAGTGTCGTTTTCTTCAGAGTCTTGGCGTCGGTCTCACCAGTGCTCGTGCTGGCGCCTTGTGCACTGCTCCCCCTCCATATCCAGAGAGTCGCATGCACTCTTGGACGGGCGCAGGTGTCGGTGGCGGCATGCCTCGCCGACGCCGGCAACTTCTGCGGTGGCAGAGCCACCCGTGGCGGCCGGCAGGATGCAGCTGCAGCTTTCGGCGCCGTCCAGCACCGCCCAAACCACCCGAGAGCCTCCGCGTGGCCATCTGCTCCCCTGCGCGCACCGCAGCACCGTCGCCGTGGCCTGGCGAGCACAGGGCGCGCTCTCTGCCGCCGATGGGCCCGCGAGGCGCCGTTCCGTCGAAACTATAGAGCAAGTCTAATCCAACCAAGTTTAGCGTTTGAGCGTAACCAGTAGATCATCACGTTGATGCCTAGCCACCTAAAACACCTGACCACCCACTGCCTCGCCGTAATCTTCGCCGGCGTTATCCCGTTCGCAGGAACCGCCTCGGGCCGGCTATAAATGGCCACCCCGAGCTCGCCTTCGACCAGCACCACTCCCGCCACCTCACCAGAGCCCCGCCTAGCCGCTAGGAGGACCCCGAAGAGGTCTCCTTCTCCGCCTCGCCGCCCGATCCGCCTCGGGCTCCAGCTCGATCCACTCAGGTGAGGCCATCCTCACGCCCAAACCACGCCAAGAGTCTCTCGTGCACCCAGTACTCTGACCCGAGCTCCAATTTAACCTTCGCAGCCCTCCCCGACGAGATCCACCAACGCCCGAACCACCGTCCGCCGGAGTTGAGGCCGCCGTCGACGTGGAGCTCACCGTCGACCGACTCCACCACCCACAGGTGCGGAAGGACCCAAGGAACCCGTAGGTACCTTCCACTCCTCCTAACTCGCCGCGGATCGCCGCCGGCGGCCACCGCATAGCTTGGGCGCCCGGCGCCTGTTTCTCTGTTTGAAAATTCAAACCTGACGGGTGGGACCCTCGTCGACTTTTTTTCCCTTTTACCAAACCGTTTTCTGAAAACGCCTTCGGGCAGAATACGCCTCCCCTTAGAGTTGACGGGTTTTTAATCGAATCGTTTTCTGTTTTTATAAGCTAGCCCCTGGAAACTTTCTGTTTCATTACAGACAAGTCCCTGGGCTAAATCTTTAATACTTTTAAACAGAAAATGATTTTTGATTGATTCTTTTTCTATCACCTTTATTTTTCTGTCTAGTTTTTTATCATATTTATTTGAAAAATATTTGGAACACTTTTTGTGCACACACGGTATTTACGTTAGTACGTATTTTTTGTATATCGTAGATACCGGAAGAGGTGACGGAACCGCGAACTTCACCAAGCTAGACTCCGACTACTCCGAACCAGGCAAGCATGTTCGAACCTTTGATATGATGAGTGTTTTGCATGTTTACATTGGGTAGTTAGTTCATGGCATGTTTATAAGCATTGCAGTAAGTGTTATATTGCATGCAAAACTGAGGCAAGTGAGCTTCGAAACTCCACATGTTATTTGATGTGAGTTTACATGATCATGCGATGACATGAGAGGTGGTAAGATGGCAGTGTTGAAGCATGTCAGTCTTATGCCAAACCATTCAACTCCAGTGCCAACGTGGATCAAGTCACATTACCATCCGTTTCCCTTCGTGTACTACCACATGTTTTCCCGCAAGGAATATGGCTTAGTAAGTTGCAAACCTCTTTCCTGGTACACACCAAATAGAGAGGCCGTGATGAGGGTTCCATGGCCCTGGATTAAAGCCAGTCATCCGGTCAGGGGGCATGGGTGTTTCCGGTTGGGACCGAGAGCGGGGCACCCCTTAGAGCGCGCGATATAAATTTGATCCCATGCTCTTCGAGGTTGTGACATCCATGTCTTAGAGTTTTAGTTGAACGTTGCCTAGGGTGATTCCTGGCAGCGGAATGTGGAAATGGTGTGTACTGGTTAGATGTGTTTCTTCTAAAAACCCATAAACGAAACTAGTCCTTCGTGACTATGGAGATCTGTTGGCTGTGGTTAATTAGTACAAACTCTGCAGAGTCAAAATCATTCGAATAATCCTATCCATGGTCGAGTACTGTGTTCAACTTATCTTTGTCGTTGTCGGCCTCGGTGACAAAACTCCGGTGAACAAACATGAGTGTTAAGTCCGGCTAAATGATTACTCCTGTGGATGGACTAACCCGTTTACTATTATGTGCTGAGTATTCCCTGTGAGTGATATATCTTCGTGAATTTATAGGATATGAATGATGAAATATAAGCCCTTTTTGTGATGTCGCATAGACGTCCGACTGTGGCACGCACCGTCATTTACTTTTCAATATAAGCCCTTTCTGTGCTGTCGCTCAGACGTCCGACTGTGGCACTCTTGTTATTTACTTTCAATATAAGCCCTTTACGTGATGTCGCTCAGACGTCCGACTGTGGCATCTCTGTTATTTATTTTCATTATAAGCCCTTTTCGAGATGTCGCTCAGACGTCCGACTGTGGCATCACTGTTATTCACTTTCATTATAAGCCCTTTCCGAGATGTCGCATAGACGTCCGACTGAGGCACGCACTGTCATTTACTTTTCAATATAAGCGCTTTATGTGGTGTCGATTAGACACCCGACTGCGGCATGTTAATTCATTTATTCACCTTTCGAGGCGTCGCTTCAGACACCCTATCGGTTTTTAGTTATTTTGTTGAGGATTTCGGGAGGACTACCGCCTGACTTCCTTTTTATTTAATATTGTCGTGCAAGTTCATCATTTGAGTGTGCCTTGCTAATTTCTCACGACACATCATGCTTGCATTTGTTATATCTTATGTCCGAACTGTCTTGCGAGTACATTCAAAGTACTCACCTGGCCTGTTGATTTGGCCAGATGTTGACGAAGGCGATCTCATGGATGAAGAGTTCGATAGCGAGTCCGACGCCTAGAGGAGTCCCAGTTAGTCCCATGCGAATCCTGGAAATTCGGTCACTTGTACAATATACGCTTCCGCTACCCAAATAAATCATCGAGCCTCACATCGACGCTCGATGAGCTGCGAGAGTAGGAGTTATGTCATCCACTTCACTGTGACATATCCACCACCACTTTTATTATGAGTCAGTAGTATGTCACCACACCCTTGTGTCATATCCGCCCTTATGTATAATTATTGGGCGTACTTGTAATAAATTGTTGAGTACCCTTAGCTCAACCTTGTAATATATTTCCTACTTCTGGACTTCTGTATCAAGATTTTGTCTACCAGTAAGGAGGATTTCCCTCATACTGGAAATAAAAATGGTCGGTTTGTCAATAAGCATTTTATAGAAAAACCGATTGTGACAAGAGATCAACATGAGTAGCAAATGATTCACTGACAGAAGCTACTATCTCTGAGTCAAATCCATACTTAGTGCTAAATTCATGAAAAGCATCGGTATCCATAAAAGATTTAACACAATAAAAATTAGGTGTCATACCTGACTACTTACCTTCATCAAGTTCCGAATCTTCAGAGTTGCATTTAATTCTTTCGAATAAATCCCATCTGAATTCAATAGTCTTCATCATAAAAGAACTAGTACAAGAAGTATCGAGCATGGAGCGATTATTGAGAGAAAGCCGAGCATAAAACTTTTGAATAATAATTTCTTTTGAGAGCTCATGATTGGGGCATGAATATAACATTGAATTAAGCCTCCCCCAAGCTTGAGTGATACTTTCTCCATCGCGAGGCCAAAAATTATATATATAATTACGATCACGATGAACCAGATGCATAGGATAAAACTTCTGATGAAATTCCAATTTCAATCGGTTGTAGTTCCATGATCCAATATCATCACATAGCCTAAACCATGTCAATGCCTTTCCCTTCAAAGATAAAGGGAAGACCTTCTTCTTGATAACATCCTCGGGCATACATGCAAGCTTAAATAATCCGCAAACTTCATCCACATAGATTAGGTGCATATCGGGATGTAATGTTCCATCTCTTGTAAAAGGATTAGCTAGCAGTTTCTCTATCATACCCGAAGGAATTTCAAAGTAAACATTTTCAGTAGGTTCAGTAGGTTGAGGAGCAACTCTTTGCTCTACTGGTCGGGATGAAGATAACCCAAACAAGCCCCTCAAAGGATTATTTTCCATAGTAACAAGTGATAGTAAATTTCAGCACACTATATAAATTTTTCCTTACCAAATTCCACCTACCAAAGGCGCTTCACTCCCCGGAAACGGTGCTAGAAAAGAGTCTTGATGACCCACAAGTATAGGGTATCTATCGTAGTCCTTTCGATAAGTAAGTGTGTCGAACCCAATGAGGAGCAGAAGGAAATGACAAGCGGTTTTCAGTAAAGTATTCTCTGCAAACACTGAAATTGTCGATAACAGATAGTTTTGTGATAAGGTAATTCGTTATGGGTAACAAGTAACAAAAGTAAACAAGGTGCAGCAAGGTGGCCCAATCCTTCTTGTAGCAAAGGACAAGCCTGGACAAACTCTTATATAAAGAAAAGCGCTCCCGAGGACACATGGGAATTATCGTCAAGCTAGTTTTCATCATGCTCATATGATTCGTGTTCGTTACTATGATAATTTGATATGTGTGTGGACCGGTGCTTGGGTACTGCCCTTCCTTGGACAAGCATCCTACTTATGATTAACCCCTCTCGCAAGCATACGCAACTATGAAAGAAGTATTAAGGTAAACCTAACCATAGCATGAAACATATGGATCCAAATCAGCCCCTTACGAAGCAATGCATAAACTAGGGTTTAAGCTTATGTCACTCTAGCAACCCATCATCTACTTATTAATTCCCAATGCCTTCCCCTAGGCCCAAATAATGGTGAAGTGTCATGTAGTCAACGTTCACATAACACCACTAGAGGAGAGACAACATACATCTCATCAAAATATCGAACGAATACCAAATTCACATGACTACTTATAACAAGACTTCTCTTATGTCCTCAGGAACAAACGTAACTACTCACAAATCATATTCATGTTCATAATCAGAGGGGTATTAATATGCATAAAGGATCTGAACATATGATCTTCCACCGGATAAACAAACTAGCATCAACTACAAGGAATAATCAACACTACTAGCAACCCACAGGTACCAATCTGAGGTTTTGAGACAAAGATCGTATACAAGAGATGAACTAGGGTTTGAGAGGAGATGATGCTGGTGAAGATGTTGATGGAGATTGACCCACTCCCGATGAGAGGATTGATGGTGATGCCGATGGTGACGATTTCCCTCTCCCGGAGGGATGTTTCCCCGGCAGAACGGCTCCGCTGGAGCCCTAGATTGGTTCCGCCAAGGTTCCGCCTCGAGACGGCGGCGCTTCGTCCCGAAAGCTTTCTTATTATTTTTTCCAGGACAAAAGACACCTTATACCAGAAGATGGGCATCGGGGGGCTGCCAGGTGGCCCACGAGGCAGGGGCGCGCGCCCAGGGGGGTAGGGCGCGCCCTCCACCCATGTGGACAATGGGTGGCCCCCCTCTGGTGCTTTCTTCCCCCAATATTTTAAATATATTCCAAAACTGACTTTCATGGAGTTTCGGGACTTTTGGAGTTGTGCAGAATAGGTCTCTAATATTTGCTCCTTTTCCAGCCTAGAATTCCAGCTGCTGGCATTCTCCCTCTTCATGTAAACCTTGTAAAATAAGAGAGAAAAGGCATAAGTATTGTGACATAATGTGTAGTAACAACCCATAATGCAATAAATATCGATATAAAATCATGATGCAAAATGGACGTATCACAACCCCAAATACAGATTAACATTATTTCCTTGTTGTTTCGGCCCTTGAATCAGCATGCTCATGTGAATGTACTTCAACTTCATGCACAACCAAGGGGAGAGGTTGTACATCCATACAAACATGGGCCGTGTGCTATGGTTGGTGTTCTGATTGCCAAATGGATTCATGCCATTGGTACACGCGCCGAGCAAAATGTTCGTTGCATCACATTTGAAATACTGATAGAAGCCGTTGAACGCTCTGCACTGGCTTCCATCCTTGACGTGTCTCAGCTTCAGATCATCTCCATCGACGGGCTTCTTCCTCTCCTCGTGCCAGCACATGAGCTTTGCTTCCTTGGGATCTACGAAATACCGCTGGAGACGGGGAGTGATCGGTAAGTACCATACAACTTTCTGGGGAGATTTCTTCCCGGCCTTCTTGTATTGAGAAGCAATGCACACCGGACAGCTTGTTTTTTCCAGGTGCTCCTTCCGATAAATTATGCAATCGTTGATGCATGCATGGTATCTAACGTGCGGCAGATCAAGAGGGCACACAAGCTTCATGGCCTCATCCACACTAGTAGGACATAGATTCCCTGCGGGAAGAACATCCTTTAGGTACTTGAGATGCTCATCGAGGCTAGTGTTGGTCCATTTGTTTTTAGCCTTAGTCTTCAGGAGTTGGAGCGTGAAACTCAAGCGGGTCACCTCAGGATTGCAACCATCATACAATGGAGTGTTTGAGTCTACCACCAGTTGCTGCAGCTTAGCGTCGTCTCTAGAAGCAGCTCTCAAGATTGCCTCTCCTTGCGGCGGTGCTTGAACATGAGGGTCCCGCACGATTGAACTTAGCACCAACGAACTCTGCGGCGTGGAGTCAATGTTCTCTCAGCCGCCATGTCCGGCCCCTTCTCCGCCACCATGTCTGGCCCCTTCTCCTCCGCCATGTCCGTTCCCTTCTCAGCCGCCATGTCCGGCCTCTTCCCCGCCGATCGATCATCTCTTCGTCTTGCCCCGTGTCGTCATTGCCTGCCCCGTCGGCGTCCTCAACATCATCATCCTCATCTTCAATTATCCACCGACTATAGCCATCCATGAAACCAGTCATGAGCAGGTGCGCTTCGACACGACCATCGTCATAGGGGTCGAGCCAAACTATTCCGTTGCATCTTGGACACGGACATAAAACCTCTGTCAGGTTATTTTCTTTCATGTCCTACACCGCCGACCGCAACCATCTGTCCACCATCGTTCCACTGACCATCATGAATGCCTGCACGGTAATAATAAACAAATTGATAATAAAAATGCGTGCATGCATCAAAGTCATACAAAAATTCGGCATGACCTTCCCTAAAAATATGACATATAGAGTTTGCCCGAAATTCGCCGAAACGAAAATAAATCGACATTTCGGCAAAACATAGGCAACTCAAGCACAATTCGGCGGCAACTCAAGCAACACACACAATTTCCATCATATCACGCGATTATGTCATATCGCACACATACACATATTTCCATTCTTGCAAAAGCACAAATTTTTAATCACCTATCTCGAGATCGAGCATGGTGATGATGTCGATCGATGTCACCACACCGAGGGAATGATCAAAAGTGGACAAAGCTTACTTCTTGAGATGGCTAGATCTAGTTAGGGAGGTACATAGGTCACTTCATTAAATGGGTAGATCTACCAAGCTAGTTGGGGAAGGAGATGACTTTATCTAGTGGAGGGGAGGAAAAAGAGAAAGGAGATGCATTAATGAAGGTGGTGTAAGTTAGGTAGGAGTAATAAAGAGAGAGAAAGGTAGGTAGAAGAAGGAGAGTAATGGAGGGAGAAGTAGTGAGGAAGAAGCAAAGTGAGGGAGAGAGGAGGTGGGAGGTAGGGGAAAGTGAGGAAGAGAGGATGGGGGAGGGAGGGGGAGGGGAAAAGGTGGTATATGCTGCGGCTTGGCAGTAGCGTTGGTCATAAACCGCGCTACTGCTATTAACGTAGCAGCAGCGCGCTTACGCCTCACGCGCTACTGCTAAGTGGGTCCCGTCATGTGTTTAGTTTCAAAAATAGCGACAATTAGCAGTAGCGTCTCAAAAAAAGTGCGCTATTACTATGACTTTATCAGCCGCGTGCTTATAAAGACCGCGCTACTGCTAAACCTAGGTTGGCGGGAACTGTCGGTCG
Organism: Aegilops bicornis; assembly: GCA_021605145.1. Classification (NCBI taxonomy): domain Eukaryota; kingdom Viridiplantae; phylum Streptophyta; class Magnoliopsida; order Poales; family Poaceae; genus Aegilops; species Aegilops bicornis. The sequence continues at coordinate 759,439,606 of CM038671.1, read as the reverse complement.
ATTTTAGTAGCAGCATGGTTCCGCCAAGCCGCGCTACTGCTAAGTTTGTAGCAGTAGCGCTTGTTTTTATCCCGCGCTGCTGCTAATTAGCAGTAGCGCCTCCCCCTGAACCGTGCTGGTGCTAAGATTCTGTGCATAATGTTTTTCCTAGTAGTGCATGGTTGTTCTGGAACAGTTTATTGCTCTCATAATCTCCAAATCTGTTTATTCAGGGGATCTCATATGTTTTCAAATTATGCATTGACTTTACTATTAAATTAATATGTTCATATAAAGATACATTATTTGTAGATTATGCCATTAAAGTACACCGATGAACTAGAGACAATGTTGAATATCTGCTAATTCTTGATCTGGAAGCAGGATTAGCATAGTTCTCATAGTGGAAACTTATCTCTCTAAATGTATATTCAACTTCATCTTTCAGCTGCGACGGTTCGCTATTTGATGTCGAAGTCATGGATGTAGATCCTATAGGATGATCCTGAGGCCCCCATGGTCAGCTAGGGCGGAGCCAGGATAAAACATGAGAGGGGGCAAAGATGTGTAGATTTTTTTTTCGAGGAGATGTGTAGGAACTAATGGTTATGTCCTTTTAAAAAACTGGCCACGCATACATATATATAGTGTCGAAAAGGCAGAATCATATCTTCTTATAATATAATTCCATCACACACGTAATTATTATAGGGAAGCACTAGGCATCAGACTACTGATGATTCACTTCCTATCAGACCACTCCACAGCCATCGGATCAGATGCACACTGCTCGTTAGATCAGATTGTAATAGCCCGCCCGCGATATTTGGATCGAAGATTTAATGCTTCCTAATAAATTGGCTGCTTCCTAGTAACAGCTACGTGCATGCATCACGTCATAGACTGGTAGTACTTGGCCGCTAGTTGGGAATTGCTTCCCATAAATCACGCTAAATATCCTTCATTATCAGATTCTTTTTGGTAAGTTGTGATTTGCTTCCAACAAACAACTATATGAAAATAATTATTATGGGAGATGATTTTTGTGCAGCCCAACATGCTTAAGTGGCATGGAAGCATTACTTTAGATCGATAGAAGCATTCTTTTATTGTGTGGTCGAAACATATTTTTGGTTGTATAATAGATTTTTTTTGTCGATGGAAGCATTATTTGGTTGTCTCTTCAGACCTTTTTTTTTGTGTGGCGATGGAAGCATTATTTGGTTGTCTCTTCGGACTTTTTTTGTGTCGATTGAAGCATTATTTCTATGGTATGTAGCGTTTCAACGATTCAGAAATTCATTTTGGTGTAGCAGAATCAATATTCACGTGTGATGAAAATATTTACTTTTCTCCTAAGTTATTCGATATACAGGCAAAACATGAACTTATACTTTATGGTAAGGTAAGAACATATTGTTAAAAACAACATTTGATGCTGTCTATATTTTCAAGAGCTTTGGAAAGAAAATTTTGGTGTATAGAAAGCAATCTTTTTGTGTAATAACAGAACTATTTTCCTGGCAAAAAATTCATGTGGAAGCATAGTAACTTTAGTCAGAATGATCAAGTATGGAAAAAAATTAATCCGCTATAACAACAAAATTTACTCCTTTTTTACAACAAACATAGAATCATATTGCAACCACACTATTTTCACTTTTTCGCAACCATCATAGCAGCAGTCGCTCGACAAGCTGGTCATGGACAACATCAGCTCGTGCCATGAGCTCTCCGACATGAACAGTACAGCTGGCAACTTGGAGTAGCTCGTAGAATACTCAACATCATTGCCATTATGCGATAAAGAAGCACAACTGGAATTGGGTGCAGCAAATTGTCTGTACAATAGAAGCATTCAATGAGAAAGAAGGAATCACACACTGATATTGGTTGATACTAATATTTAGTAAGATAAGCAAAACGTTTATACAATAAAATTTCACTACCGGAAGCAACACTAGCAAGTGCTTGAAGAGCATGCTAGTACTGGTTGAAGCACACACCAGTAGTGATTGAAGCAACCACTAGTGGTGCTAATGGTTGAGCATAATGTACAATAAAATAACCACACACTTACAATGGTTGAAGCAAAATTCATGAACATAGAAACATATGCTGCAAATAAAAGTAGGAAACATGCCTAGGAAGCAATCGCTTTTTTAAGAGCAGTTTCTGGTGCTTCATGAATAAAATAAGAGTATAAATCCATCAGCTAATATGGACATAGGCTGATGTGAATATAACCAGACATATGAATAGGAAATGAACTATTTCTAGGAAAAGAAACCAATTTGGCGAGCTCATATCTCAACAAGCTATCTCTGCTAAGGAAACACATATATAATACTAATGAAACATGGATATTTGGAAGCATCAGTGTCATGATATCTCAACATAAGAAAAGAGTATATAATTAAAGAATGAAAACGTGGCTGAAATATCACACACTGAATTAAGCATACATGTATGAAGCAGGAAACAAATGCAAAGGCTGCAAATTTAGTAATAGGTGGAAGCATGAAAATTTGAAAAATGAAACAAAACAAAATTAACGCCAACTGTGCATACATGTACTTGCTCTGTATATAGGAAGCATTGCAGGAAGAATCGAACTAAACTTTTCACAACATTTGTCAAATTCAGTGGAATTATGAAAATATTGAAACTAAGGAATATTGTTAGTAACCGGCTGCCTAGTAATGAGTAACCGGCTGCTGGATGAAATACAAACAAAATACAGCTGCCAAAATTAGAAATATCTAAATCAGGGGTGATTGATCGCAGTGCAAATATCTTCTATTTGGAGATGGGCGCTTCAATTAGGGCGGAATTTGCAATCCAATGCCCATTCTCCGGCCGGCCAGTACAACTCTAAACACAGTCGATTTGGAGATGGGGCTCTTCGATTGAGTAGGCTAGCGAAGCACGAATCACAGATGGGGATTTAGGGCTCGACCTGCTAATGCCAGGATGGCGCACCGGCGCCCGGTGGTCGCATCAGTGGAGAGGACTAGGGGGCAGCCATGCTGCTCGATGGCGTGGATATAAGGTGGAGCAGGGGTCGGAGATGGCCATTGGCCGGTGAGGTGGCTGTGCGAGGCAGGCCGAGCTCGCCGAGCTGGGCGGTGAGGTCGCGCGCGAGTTGGGGGGATCTGGCCGTTGAAGATACGGTGTGAGGCGGGTGAGGAGAGCCGCGAGCGAGGTGGATGCATGGTCGGGCATCGCGGACGATTATGGATGATGGAATCACGAGAGATTAGGGAGACAAGATTACGCTCGCTGATTAGGCTCGGTTTTGTTTTTTTAATTTGAAGTACACAAGGCAAAAACTGGAGCGTGAGATTTAGACCGAATCGACGGCGTTCCAATGGTCTGACGCTAATTGTCTCTTCAGACTACAGATACGAAGTGTTTCCCATTATTATATGTTTAGCATCAAAGTAAAATTAAACTAACCATTTAAGACACGATGACTTGAGAAATATCAATATATCCTTCCTAATCTTCTTCAATAATTTTTCTAGCGTGCAAGTTATAAGAAAACAAACATGTTAAAATCTAGGGAGAATGTAAACATTCATAAATAGATAAATGCCCTTGAGCACATTACCTCCTCTTCCGTTTCATCCCAGGACAGATTTTTTCCATGGAAGCGTTTAACTTTCTCCTAATTAAGCCATGCTGATTGTGAATGAAATATGTAATTTTTTTAATGGATCCCGAACAAGCTTGTTGAAAACAATAGTTCAAGCATGCTGGGAGAAAAAAATCTCTCGATTAGCTTCCCTACTATGAATGTCAAAGAGTTGAAACCTTAGTTAAAGATATAAATCTCCTGCAGATTTTATTCTACTCTAACATACTTCAAACTTATTTATGCCACAAAATTATTAAGCGAATCTTGATTTTGATGATGCTTTGGGAAAGCTCACTCACTTTCTAACATGAAAAAAATATATTAGATATTGGAACAACAGTAAAGTAAAGATGATATCATGATTCATGAACTGACCCTAGGGTTTATCTCCATGGATCAACGGCAAGCAGCGTCACACCAACCTTCCAAATTCCAACGGTCCGGCCGGCCAGCGTGCACGCGTTGGCACAGACAACGGCAGTTGCGGCCTGCCGGAGCCCGGAGGCGCGGCCGCATCCTGCACGCGTCTCGCGTTGTCCGGGCGGCATCGGTAGCCGGCAAGTCGTGTCTAGGTCTCTCCGTGACCGACTCCGTCCCGTGTGTGGTTGCAGGCTTAGTTTTTTCTTTTTTCTGAGACAATGGTTGCAGGCTTAGTTTTTTCTTTTTCTGAGACAATGGTTGCAGGCTTTGTCCGTTCAATGCTGAGAACGCAGCCAAACTTACTACTTACCCCCTAGTTTTTTTTTAGGATTAAGCCAGCTTTATTAATCAAAGTCCACATATAGTGGGATACAAGATGGGTCGTGGGGTTGGCCAAGCCACATATGGCGCCCCGGTCCCCTTCTGAAAGAGAATCTGGCTAGACTATGTGCTTCATAATTTACAGCACGACACTAAAAATATGCATTGAAAAAAGGCAGCTCTAAGATTGATCTTAGATAGAATGGCACCATAATGCCCTCTACTCCCCGAGTTTATATCAGAGACAACTTGTTTGCTATCAGAAGCCACGTTTGTTGTTGATAAGGAGATCTTCTGCCAAACACATTGCCTCCCTGCATGCCAAAGCTTTCAGTGAAGCCGGGTCATCCACTACTTACCCCCTAGTGGCAGGCCTGCTAGCTGCACCTACTTGACCAGCCCATCTCAAGTGCCTTTTGGCGGGCTTTGGATCGACCTTTCATATATTTGAAAAAATATTTACATAATTCAAAACAGTGTTTGCAAATTCAGAAAATGTTCGTGATCTGAAAACATGTTCATGATTTTGAAAGTGATTACGAATTATTAAAAATGCCCGTGAATTCAGAAAGAAGTTCATAAGTTTGAAAAGATGTTCACAATTACAAAAATGTTCTTGTTTCCAAAACTGTTCGTGAATTTTTAAAAGCTTGTCAAACTGTAAAAAATTGTGTGTTGGAAATGTTTGCAAATTCAAAAAATCTTCATGAATTTAAACAAATCATAAATTTGAAAAATATCTTAATGAATTTAAATAAATAAAACGAATTTAAAAATTGGTTTTTAATTAAAAATATATGTTCATGATTTTGTAAAAATGCTCCAGAATTCAAAAAAATATCATGAATTTGTAACTAAAGGAAAGAAACAGAAGGGAATCAAACAAAAAAACAGAAAAAATTATTTAGCAAGATTGCCACAACCGTGGAGAAAACCCTCTGTACGAGACCGGCACAATAATCATCGAAAGCATGCTGGAGGTTGCGCGTTTGAGGAGTATCCAACACGGTGATTGTCGACGGGTGCCCCTATTTCTCGCATTACGTGAGTGGAGTTTTTCCTCTCGTTGAAGACGCCCTGCAACTGGGCTGACCCAGTTGCACCCAGCGGCTGTTGTGTTGTTTCAAATTTCACGCGCATTACTTGTTTCGTTCGTTTCTTCTGGTTTTTCTTTCTTTGCTACTGCTTTTCTTCTTTCTTTACTTGTTTCTTTTCCTTTTCCTCCTGGTTTTCTTCTTCTCCTCCTCCACCACTTATTCTTCTTTTTAGTACATTTTCATTCTTTTCTTGTCAATTCCTCAGTAAATATGTGCATAGTGACTAAAGAGAAGATGTTCTCAACAAGAAATTGTACTAAAAACTTGAATGAAAAAGCCAGGGAAGAAAACTGGATGCTAACTATTTCTACTTGACAATAACATTCACTCAACAGAAAATGTAATCAAGTCCTGGATAGTTTCAAAAAGTAGCCAGTTCGAAGTGACTATTTTTGGAAAAACAAATTTTGATTCTTGAGAAGATGCATTACTTAAAGTTCTCCAGATCGGTATCAGGGCTGGGAAGAATGGTTGGGATAACAAACAACCATCAGGTTTGTACTTTGGATACCCCTATAACCATCAAAGATCGTTGAAGTAGCTAATTCCTCTAAATATGAGGCGTTGAGAACAAAGAAATTATTGGAGCTATCGTTTTCCTCTAGCATTAATAGAATTCATTGGTGTTAAGAAAACCTCTTGTGGGAAGGTTGGCTAGAGATTTCTTGGAAAAATACCAGCCCCTTTCGGTTCATAATGAGACGGGACTAATTCTATTTTGATTCTATAGATTATTTCGCTTAGTACTATTATGTACAGAAGGGAGGATCAGAATGAGATGAAAACCTCATGTACGGTTTTGGAACGGAGATTTTTTGAATAGAATGAACGACCGTAACGGATGTTGGCTCAATCCGAAGGAAATTATGCGGAAGCTTTGCAAAATTATTATGAAGCTACGCGACTAGAAATCGATCCCTATGATCGAAGTTATATACTCTATAACATAGGCCTTATACAGGATTTTTTACTAGAAATTGCGCTCGCTATAAAATAAAAGTTTTAATTTGGGTTTTCCCGCAACTAAAGAAAAAGAAAATGGAAGAATTCTTCTTATTGCATAATAAAATAAAGAAACCTTAGAATTCCGTGTGCATAAGATACGCTACACCATACTATCGAAATCAAAAATAGGGTATGAGACAATTAATAACTTTGAAAACACGAAATAGTTGATAACATAAGTTGTTGTTCAGAAATAGGAAAGTGGAATGAAATCCAGTCTTAGTCAAATATTTCATATCTCTTCGTGTCCAGAAGGAAAAGGATACAATTTGAGCTGAGCGGAAAATCCATATCTCTCTTATCCATTTAATGCTAGAGTTCCCAATTATTCGAACTTGTCGAGACCCGGAAGCAATTTGGAACACAAAATCTGAATTACTCCCAAGTGTTCAAGCTAGATGAGCAAGAATACTCCAAGTGCTCAAGCTAGATGAGGAAGAAAATGAACTTACTCCATAAGAACCAAAAATTAGGAAGGAGAACAAAATCCATACTGCACTTACATGTTTCTCTAGGAAGTCCTTCACAAATGGTAGTTTTATTCTATTGTACTTGTTACATGGTCGGCTGAGGCGGGGGAGCATGTCAGTTGTGTTCTTGTCGTCAGCAACCTACAACGCGCAATAGTGGCAATGCGGTGGGATAGGCTCGAAGTTGTGCTGCTCGACTCGACAAGGACAACTCCAGTGGATCTGTAAGCGCCTAAGGATGGCAACAAAGCTGCGCGAAAGAGTTGGGGTGTAGCGACTACGGTGAATCTCTCATAGCGGCACCTACATGAGGTGAGAAAGATGAAGACCGGGGCATCGATTGGGAGCTTCGACGAGGCGGCAGTCCTAGACATGACAGATAGGTAACGCAGTATCATCGTCCACGATGGCGAGGAAAGGCGATGGTGGCGACATGCTTGAGACGCCAGACATATTCCCCTGCATAGACACGGCTTTATTCAGCCTATCTGACAAGAACGAATGGACCGAGCTGTGCTACGGGTACATCGACAAGACCAGAATGGCACCTTCACCATGTTCATCCCCAACAATAATGGAATCTTCAACTACGCGAGCCCCCTGGCGGCGCATCGCGGCCTTCTCCTGGTGAAACGCTTGACCAATGACTGGCGGAACCTCCATCTGGCCGTGTGCCATCCCCTGATCGGCGAGCGGACCACGCGTCTCCTACCACCGCCTCCGCAGGATCTGGAACCCATCAGGTATCATATGACCGGCTATGCTCTTGTCACAGCATCAGACCACCACGCCGCCGGTGATTTGGACCACCACCCGCAGCTGGTGTTCCAAGTGCTCTTCACCACTCAATGCTACTATGACAAACTGGAGTACGTCTTCTCTTACTGCTCCGTCAGGGACAGGTGGAGTCCACCGATCAAATGCTCCCAAACTTTCCTCATCAGGTCTGGGCCATGCGCCGGCGTGGTGAACGGTGACATTGTGCATTGGTTGTACAGAGACAAAACAAACTTCTACACGCTCAACATAACGGCTGACGCGACACATGTTTCACTAGCCAAGATCCCAATTCAAGTCAAACGTGGCTTGCCACCACCGTTCCCATGCATCCTTGAGAAAGGAAAGCTCTCATTTGTTCATATCAGGGACAAACGTATCCTCGAACTTTGGACCAAGCAAGAACAAGACAATGATCATAAGGCTGCTGCCAATGCATGGGTGCTTAGATGAGGTGCTAAGCATATTAAATAGCTTAGCAACTATACTTCCCAATGCATAGGTGCTTAGCTTATGGTTGCTAAGCTTCCTTCATTTAATGATTTAGCAAATAAAGTTTTTCATGTATTGGTGGGCTTCCTTCCTTTAAATGTTTTGCCTAGGTTCACGCGCTTAGCATTGGTTTTAGCAAATAAAGTTTTTCATGTATTGGTGGACTTCCTTCCTTTAAATGTTTTGCCTAGGTTCACGCGCTTAGCATTGGTTACCAATGCTAAGCGCGTGAACCTAGGCAAAACATTTAAAGAAAGGAAGCCCACCAATACATGAAAAACTTTATTTGCTAAATCATTAAATGAAGGAAGCTTAGCAACCATAAGCTAAGCACCTATGCATTGGGAAGTATAGTTGCTAAGCTATTTAATATGCTTAGCACCTCATCTAAGCACCCATGCATTGGCAGCAGCCTAATTGTGAGGATATGGAAGGATGGGTGTGGTCCGAGTTGACGCCCCAGCAAGTCGAGGGAATTGAAATCTTGTCCTTTGCAGAGAGCACATGTGTAGTACTCGTGGGGCAGAAGGAGCGTGGTAGAATATTCACTCTTGACCTCATCAGCAACAAAATGCAGCAAGTGATAAAGGAAGACGAAAATAGGATCATGTTCTATTGTTATGGAAAGAGGGGAGACAACAATCATGTACTATACGAGATAGATTGGCCATCGTACCTCTTTCACCTTTCAGCTGGAAGCTATGAGGAGCAATGAGATGGGATAAATGAACGCATGCTTTAATCATATATTGATGGATGAATCATTGCTCATTATGTTGGATTGACCGGAAGATAAATCCTGGTGTAAAACTGCTTCCTTTTATTGTCAGCATTTTTTATCATTCTACTATATAATGTGAGTTAAGTTTTGGTTTCTAAACGCCAATAACATATATTTATACTACTAACTTTGGGCACCGGAAAGACTGTGCAACAGAAGGGTGGTTGTTTTACACACTTCAGTTAGAGCCCAATCATCGTTTTTGAGTGGAAAACAATAAAACAAGTTAGAGAACATGTCTGAGTATTATATAATGAGGAATGTAAATAAAAATAGACAATATCTTAGAAATATCATATAAAATGAAAGTATGCAATATTATGAAAAATAGGAAATTTGTTTTACCTACAAACCTTATGAAGTTTTTTATTTGTCTGTATTGCACATTTTTCTAAGAAGAAAGGGTGAAAACCACACGACCTTTCGGTAACTCTTTGAAATATATGAGTGTTTTCTTTTTTAAATCGGAATTCTACTTCATTTTTTCGTGTATAACTCCCTTTTGATAGTTTAAAAGTTCAAAAAAAATATTCACCATATTTTTCACGAAAATAAACTCATAATACGTTCTTACTAAGTGTTATAATACCTGATTATGTTGCTCAATTGGGGTTTTAACTACTAGTAGCACTCGATTCTTTCCTCCTCCCCAAAGAAAGACTCCTAGGCGATTAGGTTTCCTTCACCTCCCGTCGGCGCTACCGCTGGTCTTACCCGCGTTTGGTGGCCTTTGAGTAGTGGATGTGCGGAGGACCTCGGCCCCCCACCGGCTGGAGGGACCCCTATGTCGTTCTTGTTAGATTCATCTTCTTGGTTCGGGTTGTGCGGCGACGGCAATGTCGGTCACTAGGAATAATGTCACGTTTGGTCCCCATCCCGATGGTGTGTCTAGCATCATCGTAGGGTGTTGAGGTGGGCGGGCAAGAGGAAGGAGGAGATTCGGGGATTTTTTTTTTGACAATGACACATGGGTCCCACATGTCATAACGCCTACCTTGCTGGTCAAACAGACGGCATCGACTTACGGTGCCACAATAACCCTGAAAAGTGGGCCATCCCATCAGGTTCAATTTTGCCAAACCGGGCACTGTTCTGACATGATCGTTCTTTGCAAAAAAAAATAGTGAGAAAGTGGTAGTTGTTGGTCAAATTTTGTAGAATGGTAGTTTTCTGTCGAGGTCGGTTGAAAAGTAGTAGTTTTTTGGGTTAAATAGTCCATATGGGGCACATATATACCCAATGTAGACCAGTCACTCGGAGCACCACAAACAAGGGCGGAATGCATCGAGCAAAATTGGAGTCCTCAGATCAGCTGTTGCAGACTCAATTGCGGGCCACGTGAGCACTCCAGACCCTCGCACTGAGCTAGGGACATCCGATCACCAGAGAGTGCCGCTGGGAACACCCCATGAAGACAGTCTGGGGGGTCACGCGGCCAAGAGCAAAATAACCGATGCATGCACGACCACGTTAGCCTGCAAATCACGTCTTACATGAACCACGAACATGCGTCGTCGTCACCGCCAGGAAATGGAACCAAGAATATTCAACTCCGGCGCGAATCAAGGAATGGGAAGTCTTCACCGCAGATCACCGCCGCGCTGCCCTCACAGCCGCTGCGGAATGGTCACCGCCGGGATGTGTCGCGGGCTCGCGGCCGAGATCAAGGTCTGCCATGCTTCAAAGAAAACGGAATAAGTTTTAACCATATGCTCCCAATTTTTACACCTAGAATGCTCCCATGCTTTCCGGGAGCTCAAATAAAATATGACACTTACCATATGCTCCCTCCATGTCATGACCAAGTGCGGTCGCGGGAGGTCCAAGAGAGCAGTAGGCCGAGCATGATGCCCACTTGACACCCACATGACTCGGATGAGCGTGACGGCGCATCTGAGACGTAAAAAAGATCAAGCTGGGACAAGGACTTAAACGTCCATTATTCATCTACTAGTACATGTTTTTCTCTGTACAAAGAAAGCACTAAGACGGCGCATCCAAGATTTGATGCGTATCGTCGATTCATCGCGATCGGACAGGTTATTGCTGGCCTAACGCTATCGCCTGACCCTGTGTGCGCACCGCATAGTCATGAGGCAGGCAGCACAGATACCTTGTCGAGTCGACCCTGACCGCTGAGCCGCTCCACGTACACATATTCGTCCACCCACTCGCGGAAAAGAAGGGGAAAATTGGTAGAAAGGCAACGTGTTGTTTGGCGAACCAGAAAGGATGAGCGCGACGGGAGGTGGCCGAAAAGCGGCAGTGGATTCTTGCATCATGCATGATTAATCACACGGTAATTGTTTTTTTTTTTGCGGGGAATAAATCACACGGTAATTGCAGCGCTAAGTTAAGTAAGTAGAAAGGACAAAACGCAGTTATACACGTATGCATGCTAAAAAAATTGTCAAACCCACCTGAAAGTAGCTTACGGGGAAATTAAGCACGTACGTGTCACATCCCCCACCAACCTCCCCATGATTTTCAGCGTGGCCTCCTGTGTATTTATTACTTTTTCAAAAAAAATATTCTTGTTGTTCGAGAAAACTCAACCGTCGAAGTAGAACAAAGAACACGAGAAGTAAAAAATACATCCAGGTCCATAGACCACCAAGCAACGACTACAAGCACTGGAGAGATGAAGACGATTTGTCGTCTTCGCCCCTCCCTCATCGGAGCTGGGCAAACCTTGTCGTAATAGACAGTCAGAAAATCGTTGTGCTAAGGCCTCATAGGACGAGCGCACAACCGCCACCGAAGAAGAGAAGCGTAGATCGGAAGGATCCAACCTGTAGACATACGAATACGGACGAACAAAGACATGATACACATGGATCCACCGAGGACAAACGCCGACCAAATCCCTCGAGACCCGCCGGAGACAAACCTTCACACACCCTCCGACGATGCTAGAAACACCAACAGAGCGGGGGATGGGCGGGAAGAACCTTATTCAATCTTCAAAGAGCTGCCACCGCCTCGCCTCTCTGAGTAGGACACAAACTCTAATAAAACTAAAAAAAGCATGAAAAATGGAGCCCTCCTTCCGGCAAAGACCGCGCCTTCATGGCCCTAAGACCGCAGGAGGTGAGGTAAACCGACAGTTGTGCCGGTGGGAGACACGAGAAACCCTAGCGCGGGGTACAAAGCCAAATGGTACGAGCTTTCAAAAAATAATAGGTTGTCAAAAAAGGTAAAAAAAAACATCACAAGTAATTTAATGATAAGCCTCCGCCCAGGCTATAAATTTCCATCAAAACATATGGTGACCATAGAGAAAAGTAAAGCTTATACGAGAATGACGTTTAGGTGCCCAAGTGCAACTTAAGATGGCAATGGGGACGAAACCCATTAGGTTTTGCCTGTTCAAACTCATCCCCACGAGAAAATTGCAAACCCGTCCCCCTTCCCGTAACTATGCACAGGTCTACTTTTTTACCCGTCCCCTAAACCCGTCGGGTTTTCTAAACCCACGGGGAATTCACAGGGAAATCGGCATATTAAAGCAAACATAGTAGTAACAAAGAATAGCATTTCAGCAGCAAAAAGAGCATATGTCAGTAGCATAACTTGAGCAAATTTCAGCACAATACACTAATACATGGTTCAGCAGCTACAAGTAGCATATTTCAACAACATAACTTGAGAAAAATGAGCAATCACACCAGCCACAAGGAGCATTTTTCAGCACAATACAATACCCCATTTCAGCAACAAAGATGCGCAAATTTCAGCAACAAAGATATGCATATTTTGCCGGGTATTGTCGGGTTTCGGGTTCGGGGACTAACAAAACGGGTGTAAACTTATGAAACATGTCGGGTTGTATAACGTGCCCAGCAACAGCCCCGCAGGGATGAAAAGTCGCCCATCCCCATCTCCTAATAGGGTAAAAACCCACAGGGATGCGGGTTTCGGGGCCCGTTGCCATCTTGAAGTGCAACTGCTCCTTGTGAACAGTACAACTGCCCGAGTGCAGCTGCTCCTTGTGAACAGTAAATTTAGAAAAAAAAAAGGTAAAATAATTCAAAAAACTGAAACTTATGCCTCCGGGACCGGAAGAATTGAACCTCCTTTGAGAGATTAAGTTGCCCATCAAGATTAAGATCTTCCTATGGCAGTTAATCCGTGGCCGTTTACCCTCGGGAATTGAAGTTCTAAAACGTAATGGATTGGGTGATGGCCGATGCCCATTGTATGAGGTCTACGAGGACTCCAACCAAATTTTCTTCACATGTCCCTCGGCTCGGTTTCTTTGGAGCTGCCTCTGTGAGATGGTGGGTGGCAGGTGGTGCCATGGTAACCTTTCAGACATGTTTCGGGAGATTCAAACCCACCACACTTCCATAGGGTCAGCCCCATGGGTGGTAATTGGGGTGCTTACCTGGGACTGTATGGAATATTCATAAAAAACTTGTGACTGAACATGTGATCCCTCGTCGGGCTATTGATGCTATTTACAAAATGTGTGGATTTCTACAGCTATGGATCCTACTTAGCAAGCGGCATGCTCGAGGGGACATCGACAAGATCACCGCGGACCTTCGCTCTATCGATGCGCGTCTTGCACCACCGCTTCCTTTGCCTCCACCTGATCCGGATTAGTCGATTAGTTTTTATTTAGGGGTGTGTTACGTTGATCCCCTAATAAGACTTTGTTTGTTTGTCTTTTTTTCTCGCAACTTGAACTATCTATATGTACGAACCTTGTTGTTGGCCGTTGCTTCATAGTCCAAACAGAGGAACCCTTTTTCGTCATATGTTAAACTCATGTAGGTGGTTGTAAAATTTTGTGACCAGATGTCCTCGGTAGAATGAAAAACAAAATCAGAGCTCAAAATTATTTCACACCACTCGACATTTTGAAGCCTAGTTTTTTCTTCTTCTTTGGTACCGAGCTCCTCTGATCTCATCTAAGCACGAATTTTTGCAAGCATGCAGTGTAGAAGAGTTGAGTGTCTTTGATGTACAAATATTTCAGATCCTTTTGATGTTTTTGCTATTTCATTTGAATTTACTATTCATCGGGAACATATGACCCACGGATCAGCTAGTACTACGAATTGCCGAGCTTATATTTACTTAAGTGGAAAATTTGTGTCTGCGTGGTAATGACTTGCGTGCAGTAATAATCCCAGGATTAACTTGAGACGAGTCGGAATAGTACTAAGCCGCAAGATTACGCAGGATTAAATTGATCTCTAGTAATACTACGAGTAGTATACTTTATGAACCGTGACATGCCGGGGGCAGTCGGACCCGGACCGGCGATTACGCGGACCAAATCTTTTTCACTATATAATGCGGCGCCCTGTGATCGATCAGCAACGAATCATCCAAGATAGTACTAGCAGCTAATCTCGCATCTCGATCTTTCGCGACGTCCACTTACCATACGTACGTACGTGCGGGGATCGATCGATGGTGAGAGATCCCAAGGCCATGGCGTCGCCGCCGGCCGCGCTCCCGGAGGACGTCGCGCTGGAGATCCTCGCGCGCGTGCCGGACGCCGCGGGCCTCTTCCGCTGCGCCGCGGCGTGCAGGCGCTGGAGGACGCTGGTGGCCGACCCGTCCTTCCTCCGCCGCCGCTGGCCGGACGGCGCGCGCCACCCCTCCTCGCTCCTCGGCTTCTTCGGCCAGGAGTGGTGCCGCCGCCCCGGCGGAGAGGATCAGGGGGACGTCCCTGATTCTCCGGGCTTCGTACGCGCGCCGGGGTCGGTCCTCGGGTCCGAACGCCCCTTCCTGGGCTCCTTCGTGCCCGGCGCCGCCGGCATCTTCAACCGCGCGGTGCCGCTCGCCTCGCATCGCGGTCTCCTCCTCGTGCGCTTCGTCCCAGCCGGCGGCGCGGGCGCGGACCCGGGCGCCGACGTGGACCACCTGGCAGTGTGCAACCTGCACTCCGGCGCGTGCGACGTGCTCCCGCCGCTCGAGCGCGGCTGGTTCTTCGACTACGCCGACGCGAGCGCGTACGCCGTCGTGAAGCAGGGGCCCACGTCCTTCAAGGTGCTCATCGTCGGCTACAACAACGAGGGCAACCACCAGTACGACCTCCGGACGTTCTCGTCCGGCGGCGAGCCGAGCTGGAGCGCGCCCAGCAAGCTCTTCAGCCCGATGGAGCACGGCATCTTCGGGCCGTTGAAGCAGCGCGGCGCCGTGGTGCGCCACGGGACGGTGCACTGGCTCATCTGGGACCTCGTCGACTTTCACGCCATCGACGTGGACGCCATGACCGGCCGCGTGTCCCTGCAGAAGCTCCCGGCCCCGAGGCCGCGCGACATGGAATACCACCTCTACGACACGCCACGCCTGAGCGTCGCGGCCGACGAGACGGCGCTGTCGTCGCTCTGCCTTTTCAGGGAGCCCCTCCGAGTAGAGACCTGGACGAGGGGGGACGGCGGCGAGGAGGGCGATGAGCATTGCGGCCGAGAGTGGTGCCGCGCTAGGGTGGTGGAGCTGCGACCACCCGAGCAGAAGCAAATCGATACGCCGGTGTGCTTGTGCTTGGGGGAAAGGAGCGGCACGCTGCTGATCAAGGACCTTCACCGGTGCATGTACATCGCGGATCTGGAAAGTGGCGCCATGGAGGAGACGACCGACAAGCAGTTTTGCCGTGGCCTCGACGGCTGCAAGACGGCGTTCCCCGTAGAGATCGACTGGCCTGCCTTCTTCATGTGTCGCCTTGGCGGAAAGCCAGGTGTTTAATTAGGCTAGGCGACAAGTGCGGCAAACTTTGAAGCTTACAATAATGCTTCTGGCTTCTTTATAAAAAAAAGGACTGTGCTAACCACCAGTCGACTGATGGTTAGTAAATTAAGGTGCTTGAAAGAGGATTCGAATCCAGGTCTATACAATAGCTATTGAGTCTAATAACCAACTAAGCCACATGTTGTTACTGTCTATTGTAGATAATAAACAATGTTATTTAAACCTTTCTTATTTCTGTCATATCAGAAGAAAAAAAAAAGTTTGGCTTGGTAACTTTGGCATGACCAGCGTGATAACTATGGTATGAGCAACATGATAACTATACCATGATAAGGCTGGTAACTACAGTACGAGAAGGTTAAGGCATGGGGAAGTATGGTAATTTAACACAGAAATTACTGATGAAAATGTTTCAAAAACTCCCCCCCCCCTTGGATGAAAGATACCGCGGTGTTTAAAACGTAAGATATTAGTTATCATGTCTGCGATGTATACATTATCATGTTTTTTACACAGAAAAATCGGGTGTATGTTTTTCAACAACAAAAAATCTGGTCAAAAATTACAATGGTGTTTCTATGGGATTTATGAACTTTGTATGTCTCTATTACCATGCTATTTACATAGAAATTACCGCCCCCCACCCCGCGCCACAGTCGCCACATTTACTGTGATCGGGTACATAAGTTATCAGGTGTACCATGTATGAGTTATCATGTTATTTGCACATAAGTTACCGTGGAATGTTTCAGCGACTTGCCCAACCCCCACCCTCGCCGACCAAGTCATCAGGACCGGGGTACATAAGTTATCGGGTCCGCAATGTTTGAGTTATCATGTTATTTGCACAAAAATTACTATGGTATGTTTCAACAACTCCCCCACCCCCACCCTCGCCGAAGTTATAGACAACGTATCTAGGACCGGGGCACACAAGTTATCAGGTCTATGAAATGTGAGTTACCATGTTGGGGGTCGGTAAAGTTAGTAGGAACCGGTACATAAGTTATCAGTGTCTGTGATGTGTGAGTTACCGCTATTCACGTAAAAACACACCGGGGGGTTATATTTCATCAACTCTTTCTCCATTCTTTTCAAAGTTAACATGGCGTTCGTATGTACATGAGTTATCGAGAGTATGTTTAGAGGGAAAAAATCTTGGGTCACAATTACCACGTTGTTCAATGAATTACTGGATGTATGCTTTTCAACAACTTTTTTTCCCGGGTCAAGAAAGTTATCGCGTCTAGGCTCAGTAAGTTATTAGGTCCGCTATATGTATATACCAAATTATTTACACATGAGTTACCGAAGGTGTTTTTCAACAACAAAATAGCAATCTCAAAAAGTTACCATGTTTCAGCTAATTAAGTTACCAGCTAAGCGCTGCGTATATTACCATGCTCGGGATAGATGGCAAGAACCACTAAATTTGGAGCAAATCTCGCCCAACCCAGCAAATTACGATTTCATTTTGTCGAACTAGTTAACTCAACTAGAAACATACATAAAACCAAGACAAATAACATTAGTTAGTGGGTTGGTCTGTGCGCGCTGAAACTTTCAAGGGGTCGTGGGCTCGAGTCCTAGTACTTGCAAATTATTTATTTTTCAATTTTTCCATCGAAACCAGCAACCACCAAAAACGGGATAAGTGGGAGGTGGAGATCACGGGCGGGATAATCGGGACGTGGGAGATCACGGGATTAGCGGAAACAGTGGACGCAAGAAAGAACAGATCGGAAGACGCGATCAATCGTAGGATTCAGATCCAACGGCGCGCGATTCGTGCGGATCTGTTGCAAACTGACAGTCGGCAGAAATTTAGCATTCTCGTAAAAACAGTGGACGCAAGAAAGAACAGATCGGAAGACGCGATCAATCGTAGGATTCAGATCCAACGGCGCGCGATTCGTGCGGATCTGTTGCAAACTGACAGTCGGCAGAAATTTAGCATTCTCGTAAAAAAACATGATTCTATTTTTGAACCAATTTTCCAATCCATACTTCATTTGCATATTTCTGTTCTTAAGAATTAGGACTTCTTTTTGCGAGAGCTCGAAAATTAGGACTTCGAAATAAGACAACTCTAGAACCTATTTTGACAAGTTTTGAAATTTGAATTCTGAATCATGGTGAAGCAAACATAAAATATGCAAATATATTATAAATTGGACAATCGGTCATACGGATAAAAACATATTCAACCTTGGAAATCACGTGAAAAAGTAGGGACAGATGAAGCATTGCATATCTTGGTGGGTGGAGCACATGCTCCTTGTCTCCCCACTTTTGGTAACAAATAAAACATGAAGCTCTTGTTCTCTTCCTCTATGATCACTTGCTCCATTTTCTTGCTGATGAGGTCAAGAGTGAATATTCTATCACACTTCTTTTGCCCCACGAGTACTACACATGTGCTCTATGCAAAGGACAAGATTTCAATTCCCTCGACTTGCTGGGGCATCAGCTCGGACCGCACCCATCCTTCCATACCCTCACAACTATGATGATTGTCTTGTTCTTGCTTTGTCCAAAGTTCAAGGATATCTTTTTCTCTGATATGAAGAAATGAAAGCTTTTCTTTCTCAAGGATGCATGGGAACGGGGGTGGCAAGAGCCACGTTTGATTTGAATTGGGATCTTGGCTAAGGTAACATTTGTCGTGTCAGCAATTATGTTGAGCGTGTAGAAGTTTGTATTGTCTATGTACAACCAATGCACAATGTCACCGTTCACCACGTCGGCGCGCCGCCCAGACCTGGTGAGGCCAAAAGTTTGGGAGCACTTGATAGACGAACTCCAACTGCAGAGGGCGGAGGAGTAAGAGAATACGTACTCTAGCTTGTCATGGTAGCATCGAGTGGTGAAGAGTACATGGAACACCGGCTGCGGGTGGTGGTCGAGATAACCGGTGGCACGGTGGTCTGCTGCCGTGACAAGGGCATAGCCGATCATATAATACCCGACATCAAGGGTGTCCAGGTCCTGTGGAGGCGGTGGGAGGAGCCGCATGCTCCGCTGGCCGATCAGGGGATGGCACATGATCAGATGGAGCTTCCGTCAGAGCATCTCCAACAGCCGCGTTAAGCGCCGCGCGTAAAAAACTTGTTTACCGCACGCGCTTCGGCTGGTTTAGCGCGGCCGCCAGCGCTGGCTCCAGCAGCCGCGCTATAATGCAGCGCGCGCCGCACAAACCACATATACATTTCAAAGAAAAGAAGCAAAAATGATCAAATAAACAAAATAAATCAACAATAAATAGTTCAATTTCGTTATCATTACAACTCAAACAAATAGTTTATCGTTCAGTACAACAAATAATGCAATAAACACAACAAATAGTTCATGAACAATACAATGTCGAATGCAGAAATCATCATGCTCTTTGTCGTCCATGCCATGCCCACCACTCTTCAATCAGATCATTCTAAAGTTCATTGTCCGTTGCGGGACGCCGAATGGCATGATAGGAGGCAATAAAACGGGCTACCCTTTCAGCCCTCCATCGCACTCGCACGGGATGTCCCAAAAGCTCATACTGTGAGTAGTCTAAATCTTGGCCACGATCATTCTCGATGATCATGTTGTGCATGATCACACAAGCGTGCATGATGTACCAAAGCATTTTTTGATCCCAAAATCTAGCAGGTCATCTCACAATAGCAAATTGGGCTTGCAAAATCCCAAATGCTCTCTCCACATCTTTTCTAGCCGCCGCATGAGCATTGTGGAAATCAAGATTTTTCTTACCTTCCGGCTTTTTCAACGGCTTCACGAAGGTTTGCCACTTTGGATAGATGCCATCCGCTTTATAGTAGCCATAGTTGTACGTACGGTCATTTGCTACAAACTGCACCGGTGGCAACTCACCGTTTGCAATCTTATTCATCAGTGGTGACCGGTTGATAACATTGATGTCATTCAAAGATCCAGGCATTCCAAAGAATGCATGCCAAATCCAAGTCTCCTGATCGGACACCGCTTCAAGGATTATAGTGAAACCCTTTTTTTGGCCGTGGAATTGCCCATGCCATGTCTTTGGACAATTCTTCCAACTCCAATGCATGCAATCTATTGAGCCAAGCATGCCAGGAAAGCCGCGAGCTTTATTCATCGCCAATAGCCTTGCAACGTCTTCAGCATTGGGAGATCTCAAATACTCCTCGCCAAACACTTGCACAATTCCCACTGCAAAGCGCTTGACACACATGATGACTTGGCTCTCACCCATAGCCAAGTGATCATCAACAAGATCAGCCGGTATACCGTATGCCAACATAATAAGCGACTGTCACCTTCTGAAAGGTGCTATGCCCGAGCTCTCCGGCGGCATTCCTCCTTTGCTGAAAAAAGCGGTCATGGCTTCCTAGTTTCTCTGCAATGCGCCTGAACAACTCGGTGCTCATCCTAAACCGGCGACGAAAATATGACTCGGGGTATGTGGGATTCTCCGCAAAATAATGCCTGATCAATCTATTGTGGGTATCGATCCTATCCCTCCAAATTTTCTGCCGACCCATAACCGAACCACCGTGCTTCGGTTTTTTTTATATGCATAGCTAGGATCATTGCAAGATCCTCCTCCTCTTCCATATCAAATTCTTCTTCGGAAGAATTATACGATTTAACTCATTTACAATGTTCAATACTATACTATAAAAACTACAATTCAAAACATGCACCAAATTCATGAATTTTGAGCAATACATACCTTGTAGGCGTTTTGTCGAACACTTTGCGGGCGCGGCGCGGCAGCGAGCGCTCGGGCGCTGTTCCTCGGACGACGGAGGCGCGCGAGCACCGGCGGGACTAGGAGGGGATGGGGCGGAAGCGCGGCGGCGCGAGGATAGGCCGGGGAAGCGCCTAAACGGTCGCCGGAGGACGCGGGCGGCAGCGGCGGCGCGGCTGGATGGGGTGAAAGTGTGAGAGGAAGTGCGAGAGCGAGCGCTCGAGTGTGCCGCGCGCTGTAGTGGGCGCCCGAAATACACCGCGCGCGAGAGTGTTTTCGACCGCGCGCCCAACTCGTTATAGCGCGCGCGCCGTTTTTGCGCGCCCGCTGGAGCGACCCGCCGCGTTGCGCGCGCGCTAAAACGGACCAATTTGCGGCGCGGCGCTATTTTAGCGCGGCTGTTGGAGATGCTCTCAGTCATGTGTCGGGCGATGCATCAGGAGAAGGCCGCGATGCGACAGCAGGGTCTCGCGTAGTTGAAGATTCCATCATTGTTGGGGATGAACTTGGTGAAGGTGAGGCGCTTGCCGCCGGACTGCTGCGCACGAAGCCTGAAGAACTGCGGTGGCAAGTCGGATTTCCTTTTCTTCGGCAGCTTCGGTATTTTCACCGGGTGTCGCTTCCGGTGTACAAAAAGCACCAAGGACCGGTAGCGCACGTTCTCCGGCGAGATGCCGACTCGCCGGATGAAGGCCGGGCAGCTGATGAGGCGGAACCAACGTGTGCAGGTGCCCGCGCAGCGGATGAGGTCGAGAATGGCCGGCGCCACGCGCGCGAAGATCTCGCGCAGGAGGTCATCCGGGAGCACGCCGACGGCGTCCACCCCACGTGCCTTGGCCATCGAGCTCGGTCTCAATGGGTCCGTGCTTTGCTCGGATCCGATATGTATGACGCGGCGGGGGCATTGGGCTGGTAGTAGAGCAGCCCATTACTTTTAGAAATTTATCAGCCACGGAAATAAACTTATGTCTCAAAAAAAAGCCACGGAAATAAACTTCTGAAGGAAATTAAGCAGCACATCACACACCAGTTCTGAAGAAAATTAAGCAGCACAGGGAGACACTTCTGAAGAGAATTAAGGACATTGTTTTTTCTTGCAGAAATATATGACTTGCATCTCTAGCTCAGTCTTTACAAGGTTTTTTTTTCTACGATCACAAGATTATCTGGTGCTCAGTGGAATCTCATCGAGTACACCACCTACACTTCTCATCTCCTTCCACCTCACTTGTAGAAAAATGGCCTATTGTCCCGGTTGGTAAGGGTCTTTAGTCCCGGTTCCTGAACCGGGACTAAAGG
Organism: Aegilops bicornis; assembly: GCA_021605145.1. Lineage (NCBI taxonomy): Eukaryota > Viridiplantae > Streptophyta > Magnoliopsida > Poales > Poaceae > Aegilops > Aegilops bicornis. The sequence goes on along the minus strand of CM038671.1, from coordinate 759,417,885 downwards.
GTCGGTACTAATGCTCGTTTTTAGTCGGGTTCAGTCCGTAATCGACAGACGGGCCTCCACGTGGCCTGTGCGCCGAGCCCAGGCAAGAGGGCCTTTGGTCCCGGTTGGTGGCACCAACCGGAACCAATAGGCATCCACGCGTCAGCACTTTAGTGGCTTGGGTTTTTGTCTTTTTTTATAGGGGGGGGGGGGTGTTGGGGGTTTAATTTAGGTGTTTCATATATTGTGTTAGCTAGCTAATTAATAGAGAGAAGTGTCCTCTCTTTTGTCCGTGCTTGGTCGACACTACATACTATACATACGTATAGAGAGGACTAGCTAGACACGCTAGCTAGCTAGTAAGCAAACGAAGGAAACAGAAGATCGTCATGAACATATATGCATACAGAGAGAAGTGATATCGACCACATCTCCTTCTCCGAGAGATTGGTCGAACAACAAGTTCTCGTATATCTATCCGACACTACCCGCTACATATATACAATAATTATCTTTTACAAATATAATCTCCTAACATACGGACGCGTGGTCCACATAGTATTCTCCGTCTTCAGATCACGTGGTCAAGAAAGAATGCCGCCAATTCCTCTTGAATTGCTCGCATGCGATCTGGTGCTAGGAGTTCATCCCGCTTCCGAAACATCTAATTTTAAGAAGGGGGTCAATACATATATATATATGAATGAATAAAACTCAACACAAATAATGGTAATAAAATAAAATTGTGAATATTGTTATTTACGCACTTCATATTGTTTGTCAGAGTAGCCCCGCTCACAGGTCGTGTGACGGATGAAATCGCAAATGTAGTATCCACAAAAATCATTCCCTTGTTCCTGCCACAACCACTTTACAAGAAATAGAGGTCAATCAAACTGATAATTAGCAAGTATGCTAAATGGTATTGATGAAACTAGCGTTTGAATCACTAGGAGATGCGTGGAATATGCTACTATAGTACTTACTTTCGGGTGTCTAAATTGCAACTTCTTCGGCAGTCCCGGAGCTTTTTTGGTAAATTTTCTCCAAACCCTGCCATACAAAGAAAACAATTACTTGATATGAGAAATGAACAAAGTTGCTGATATGGTGGATAATGATCGATTTAACTTACTTCTCGAGTATTTCAGTCATGTCCGCATACTCCTTGGGATCTTTTCGTCTCGAGTGTAAGACAGTTACTACTCCCTGCTCTAGCTTAATCTCTAGGAGAATATAGTGGTAGCTGCGCACGCATGCATAACTCACCAATATTACATTACTATAACCTGGACTAATAAGGGAAACCGAATATGCCACAAGACAGCAACACTCACTTGAAGTTGTAAGGAAAGAGTATTATATCTTTGTGTTCATTTATTACCAACGATTGTAGCAAGTTAGCCTCGATATTTTCGGCATGATATTTAACCTCAGTTGCATCTATGAGATATGTGTTAATGAACCCAATATCACCCACTTGTCTTTTCTTCAATTCGCGATCTTCAATCTGCATAATATAGTGAGGATAATTATAAATACATGCAATGAAAGAGCTGAGTTATATAGAGAGACTTAATGACAAAAGTAGTACTACTTACATGCATGTAGCAGTGACTGTTGCTTTATCGAGGGCCAATTAATTGGAAAACTGATAGAACTCCTCAAATGGAATAGGCAACAGTTCAATTCCAACGAGGTCATGCTCCTTTTTAACTCTCACATACAAAGTACTCCTCCCCTCAGACTCTCTGCAGGTTTTCATGTACCAATCATGCAATCTTCGCATCATCGTTGATAGAGATCTTTCATCTTTGATGAGAGGCTTCCCGTACTCGTATCTTTGTATCCGCACCTCCAAGAAATCATAATGTACATCGTCGGATAGGTAATCTACAGGATTGCTATAACCGGGCACCATCCTTGGATCGACGATGTCGCTAGCAGGCACCTTGAGCGGGGGCACGATTGCTTCGCTTGTTCGCCGAGCTAGGCAATTTGTTTCCCAGCTCGTCGTTCTTTCATCCTTTGATCACTGACAGTACTTCCCGACCTCTCCGCTTCGGCAAATGCCTTTCCAATAATGCGCTCATAGTTTCCTTTCGGCGGAGACTTGGGTGGTTTTGTCAGGGCAGCCAGAGTGCGCTTCGCTTTCACCGGATCTACCTTCTCCTCCGGAGGTGGATGTCTCTGTGCTTTCAACCCTTGAAACCAGTCCTTCACTTCGGTTCGTGCGATCTTCGCGTTCTCCTACGGGGTCATCTCGTATGGTAACTTCTCTGGAATCTTCAGAGAAGGACCGAATCTGTATGTTCTCCCGCCTTTGGCTGTACTACTAGACGCCGGCAGAGCAGACGGAGCAAATGTCTTCTTTCCTTGCTTACGAGGCGGAGGAGAAGGACTACGACGCGCCGGAGCAGCCGGAGCGGCGGCGGGTCTCTTCCGCCCTTGCTGACGAGGCGGAGAAGGAGGAGGCTGGCTGCTCGAGCGCACCGGCGCAGGCGGAGAAGGAGGCGGAGTGCCGCCACGCGCCGGAGAAGGAGCTGGCCGAGTGCCCTGATCGTCACTCGCCAGAGGAAGAGGCGGTGGAGGAGGCGGAGTGCCTGACTCACGGAGGAGGAGGAGGAGGCGGAGGCGTCCAGTTCGGAAGGTTGATGAGATCCTTCCGCCATAGGCATGGAGTCTTGAGCGTAACCCAGCCGAGTCTCCCCTTCACCGGTAGGGTGGTCAAGCCGGAGGTCCTCAAATCCCTCCGTTATTTCATCCGCCATCACCCTAGCATATCCTTCTGGAATCGGTCGGCAGTGAAAAGTTGCGCCGGATTAAGTAGGATAAACAGAGCCAACAGCCGCCTTGACCTTCAAATTCATCCATTGCGCCATAAGGTGGCAATTTTGAGCCTCCGTGATAGCATCCGCGGGATAGCTGGCAGGAGCGGTCAAGGCATGCTCTGGCTGAAGCAGCTCGGTGGAAGCCACGCTGCTTCTCTGCTGAGATGGTGGGTAACCGGGGAAGCTTCGGCAGGTCGTTTGCTGCGATTTGCTTCTCGTTCCTGTATCGCTTGTACCCTTGCATGCAACGCCTGCAGTTCGGTCTGCTGCACTTTCTTCCTCCTCTCCTGGCATTTGTAACCGCCTGCGCCCGGAAACCCAGCCTTCCACGAAACGGAGCCTGGCGTGCCTCGTGTCCGTCCAGGTGCTGTGGATTCCCGAGGCCATTGTGAGCTCGTCGTTCTCTGTATGGAAAGAACGTCCCTTGTTGCGCCTTGCTTCGATATATTGCTGAAGCCTCTTGATCGGTATGTCCAATTGATCGTCCGTCCAAATGCACTTCCTCGACAGGGGTCCAAGGTTCCGCCAGCCTCAAGAACCAAGTCCGCAACGATCTCGCCAGTTCATTGTTTCGGTTCGATCCCTTTATCAAGCGAGATCATTCTCAGCCTTGGCCCACTTAGGCGGGCTATGAGGTAGCCACCGACCCGATGCGATGGTGAAGCTTCTTCTTCGCAGCATTTTTCTTGTTTGTCGCCGACATCTTTTTACTCTTTTCCGATGTCTTGTGGGCCACAAATGCGGGCGATCATCTCTGGTCTTCTCATATTTGCCCTTGAATTCTGGGGTCTCTTTTTTATCGACAAACTTATTCAGGTCTTTCTTCCAATTCCTGAATAGGTCTGCCATCTTCTTAAGAGAAAAAGACTTGATTATTTGCTCAACTGGCTTCTCCGGATCATCCTCTGGCGGTAGGGTGAAATTTGACTTCAGCTCGGTCCAAAGATCATTTTTACGCATATCATTGACATAAGACACCTCGGGGTCTTCGTTCTTAGGCTTATACCATTGCCGGATGCTAATCGGGATCTTGACCCTAACGAGAACCCCGCCTTTGAGCAACAAATGCCTTCTTTGTCCGGATGGGTTCAATCGGTTGGCCGTCCCGCGTGATTTCTATGATCTCAAACTTTTCATCCGAGCTCAACTTTTTCTTCAGGCCTCGTCTCTTTACCGAAGTTGTGCTCGATCCGGAGGGCTAGAAAAAAGAACAAAGACGAGAGTTAATTAATATGTGTACATACCAAAACAATGAATGCATCAATTAGCTAGTCAGCATATGCTTAACTAATATATATACCTGGCCGGACTCGGTTCGGTCACCGGAGCCGTCCTCATGGTCTATTTCTTCTTGCACCGGCATTGGGTCATCGGAGCCATCATAATCATAGCCAGCTGCTTCTTCACCCTCTCCTTCTAGACCATCGGTGTCGTTAAGAAACATCAACTAGCAGACGACATCACTTCCTTCTGTGATTATGTCCCTCAACAACGCTTCTTGTGTTTCGTCTCGGGGGGTGTCCATAGTTTCTACAAATATTTACAACATGGCAATTATTATTTAAACGTGACAGATATGGATATATTAGTGGCAAACGTAGAACTAGCTAGGTAATCACAATAAGGAATCATATTAATTAATGGCCTCGACGCTGCTTCTCTAGGGTTTGGGTGGCCTAAACAACGCTTCAAGGGTTAGGGGTGGCCTCGAGAACGCTTCAAGGAGGGGTAATATCGACCCCCACGTGTTGAAGCTATCGGGAGGGGTATATCGACAACGACGACATACGTACATGGGAAAAATAATATGCTTGTTTTCCTTCTTAAAAATACATGAAGCTATCGGGAGGGTATATCGACAACAACAACGGCGACACTACATCTATGTCGACAAGTGACGTGGGCATCGACGCAGCGTCACTTGTGGGACGTGGATGTAGTGTCCGACACCGACGGCCGCATGTATCTCACACCGACGATACTTGCTATTTAATTAGGGTTTCCTCTACCGCTCGGCGACCCTCGACGACCCTCGTTCCCGATAAAAAAAAGAGGAAGAAGAAGAAAAAAAAAGAGGAGAAGAAAGAATAGATACTCCTCTATTCTTTCTTCTCCTCTTTTTTTTCTTCTTCCTCTTCTTTTTTTATCCTCTTCTTCCTCTCATGTTCGACGACCCTCGACCCCGATAACATTTTTTCCCCGATAACATTTTTTTCTTCGAGAGAGTTAGTGTTCCCGAGTTGACTGGAGGGGGACATTGGTCATATCGGATTCGTCATAATTTAACAAACATTTGCATGAAGTAGTATTGGTTTCCTCTTCTTCCTCTTCTTATTTCCTTTTTCCTCTCATTCTTTTTCTTCTTCTTCCTTCTTAAAAATACATGAAGTAGTATTGCTTGTTTTTTTAAATAATGTTCAAATAAAAATCTATGAACAGAAAAAATACTATTTTTTCTAAAAATCTATCTTTTGCATATATACATCAACATATATATACACGAGAACATATATACATACATATATACATTTTTATAAAAATACAAAAAACAAAAAATCTAAAAAAAGACATATAAACAGATATACACACATACATATACTCATACATATACATATAATCAGGAAAAAAAGCATATATATATATATTTGCAAAAAAAAACAGGGGTAAGATGGGGGCGGTGCCGGCCCTGACCACATCACACCAGACCGCCGCCGCGCCGCTCCCACCTCTCCACCGGCCTCCGCGCCCCTGACTCCCCGCTGTCGTCTTCGCGTCGTGTTGATACATAGCTGTCGTCCAAGATGAGCGACGAGGTGATATGGCACTGCCTCCGCCACAACCACTGCAGCTTCATGGCCGTCACGCCAACACCCTCCTCACGGCACCGTTGCTCCCCTCGGCTTCCCTTGTCGGCCTTCTCTCGATGATGAAAGCGTATGCGCAGGATCGAGGCAGGGCTGTTCTGCCGGAACCCCTACAACGCCACGGGCATATGCAACCGGAGCTCCTGCCCGCTCGCCAACAGCCGCTACGCCACCATCCGGGACCACGACGGTGATTGCTTACCGCACTACACACCACCCTCCCTCCTCTCCTTTTAACCACTGATTTTGATATACACACATACATATACTCATACATATACATATAATCAGGAAAAAAACATATATATATATTTGCAAAAAAAAAACAGGGGTAAGATGGGGGCGGTGCCGGCCCTGACCAAAGCGAGGCAGAGGCGACGACGGCGCGGGGCAGCTGGGGCGCGGCGAGGCAGAGGCGGGCGGTGACGCATCGGGCGGCGCGGGGAGACCGCGACGGCTGAGGTGGCGCGCTGGCGACGGCTGGGCGGCGCGGGTGGCGACAGCGTCTGGGCAGCGCGGGACGACATCGGAGGCAGAGCGACAACGGCGATGGCGAGGCGCAGAGGGGCAGCCTGGCGGCGTCGTCGGGGCGGGATCGAAGAACTGAACAAAAAAAATCACAAATGCTATATATATAGACGGAGCATTGGTCGGTTCGTGGCACAAACGGGACTAATGCACTTTAGTCGGTTGGTGCCACCAACCGAACCAAGACTCTTTTCATCAGCCCAAAGGCGGGAAGCGTGCACCTTTGGTCCCGGTTGGTGTTACCAACCAGGACTAAAGGGGCATTGGTCGGTTTGTGCCACGAACCGGGACCAATATCTGCTAGTCCCGGTTGGTGCCACCAACCGGGAACAAAGGCCTTGTGCTGCCCCGCGCCTAAAAGTTTAGTCCCACCTCGCTAGTTGAGAGGGCTCGAGAGTGGTTTATAAGCACTGCTGCGCCCACCCTCTCGAGCTCCTCTCAACTGCAGGCTTTCGGGCCTAATCTGTCACTATGTGCCTGTGGGCCTACTTGGCCTCCTGCGGGCCTGAATCCTGGCCCATGCTAGGGTTTCTAGTCGTATTCAGGTCGTGGGGGCCCAGTAGGCGGCACTATTTTTATTTTTTTCCAGTTTTTTTGTTTTTTCTGCATTATTTATTTTTTGTTGTTTTTTGCTTTATTTTTTAATTCTTTTTGCTTTTAGTTTTAGAAAAATTATAAACTTTCTGTTAGTGCCATTAGTTTTCAAATTTGAAAACACTTTTTTTGTTTTCTTTGTTGCTTTATTTATTTTATTTTGTTTCTACTTACAACAAAATACTTATTGTTGCTATTTTTTCCAGTTTTTTTGTTTTGTTTTCTGCATTATTTATTATTTTGTTGTTTTTTGCTTTATTTTTTAATTATTTTTGCTTTTAGTTTTAGAAAAATTATAAACTTTCTGTTAGTGCCATTAGTTTTCAAATTTGAAAACACTTTTTTTTCTTTCTGGCTTTATTTATTTTATTTTGTTTCTACTTACAACAAAATACTTATTGTTGCTATTTTTATTTTTTTCCAGTTTTTTGTTTTGTTTTCTGCATTATTTATTTTCTTTTGTTTTGTTGCTTTATTTTTTAATTCTTTTTGCTTTTAGGTTAGCAAAATTATAAACTTTCTGTTAGTGCCATTAGTTTTAGAAAAATTATAAACTTTCTGTTTGTGCCATTAGTTTTCAAATTTGAATAGTTAAAATTTGAATTCTTTGAGTGAATCACAAGTTTGTGATTAACTTTACTAAAAAAATGAACATAGATGCACCTATAGAGAAAATTCGACCTAAATTCAATAATCAATTTCTATGAATTTCAGACAAATTCACTATGAATTTAGGTCAAATTCCCTATATAGGGGCATATATTTTCACTTTGAGAGGAGCTCGACAAGCAGAGAGGGACATGCTTATAAACCGGTGTGAGCGCCCTTCGGTTCGCGAGGTGGGACTAAACTCTGAGCGCAACGAGGACCAACCCTTTAGTCGGTTTGTGGCACAAACCGGACTAATGGTCATGGGCAGGAGCGAGCCGCATGGGCCGAGGACTAATGAACATAGATGCACCTATAGAGAAAATTCGACCTAAATTCATAGTTTTCAAATGATCTACGAAAAAGTTGGCATAGCATGTGCATGTACAAAGCGGACAATGGTATCATACTAAATGCATTACAAAGTTGGCATGGTATCATCATAATAGATGAGTGAGAAACTCTTCATTTTTTATTAGCTTGTGTCATTTGATTATTGCGCCGTAACCAAGGATAATCTTCATCGTTTATCGGGATGCTTGGGCCAGCCTTGACTTTGAAGGAGGAATTTCATGAAACTTTTCATACTCTTCAAACATGTACATCTTGCCCTCCACTCCCGTGGATGTCCCTTTTTCCTGAAAGAACTATGTGGCGCTTTGGCTCATCGTATGATGTATTCGCTTCCTTATCTTTTCTTTTTCTCGGTCTGGTAGACATGTCCTTCACATAGATAACCTGTGCCACATCATTGGCTAGGACGAACGGTTTGTTAGTGTACCCAAGATTTTTCAGATCCACTGTTGTCATTCCGTACTGTGGGTCTACCTGTACCCGACCTCCTGATAGATTGACCCATTTGCACTTAAACAAAGGGACCTTAAAATCTACTCCGTAGTCAAGTTCCCATATGTCCACTATGTAACCATAATATGTGTCCTTTCCCCTCTCGGTTGCTGCATCAAAGCGGACACCGCTGTTTTGGTTGGTGCTCTTTTGATCTTGGTCAATCGTGTAAAATGTATTCCCATTTATCTCGTATCCTTTCCAAATCATTACAGTCGAAGATGGTCCCCTGGACAACAAGTACAACTCATCACAAACAGTGATGTCACCTCGAGACGTGTTTCCAACCAAGCTGCTGAAAGTCTGATGTGTTCAGTAATCCGATCGTCGCATTGCTCCGAGTGTTTTGAGCGCAGACTGTTCTTGTGTTCATCGACATACGGGTCGCCAAGGTAGAGTTCTCAGAGAACTGTAGTGTGCTTGAGACCAAGAATATCCGTCCCTGCATATTATTGAGTCCCTTCCAAGCGTGCCTTTTCGGTCAGTCTCCCCTCATACCGCGATTTAGGGAGACCTATCTTCTTAAGGCCAGGAATGAAGTCAACACAAAACCCGATTACATCCTCTGTTTGATGGCCCATGGAGATGCTTCCTTCTGGCCTAGCCCGGTTATGGACATATTTCTTTAGGACTCCCATGAACCTCTCAAAGGGGAACATATTGTAGAAATACGGGCCCCAGAATGACAATCTCGTCGACTAGATGAACTAGGACGTGTGTCATGATATTGAAGAAGGATGGTGGGAACACCAACTCGAAACTGACAAGACATTGCGCCACATCACTCCTTAGCGTTGGTATGATTTCTGGATCGATCACCTTCTGAGATATTGCATTGAGGAATGCACATGGCTTCACAATGGCTAATCAGACTTTTTTCGGTAGAAGCCCCCTCAATGCAACCGGAAGCAATTGCGTCATAATCACGTGGCAGTCATGAGACTTTAGGTTCTGGAACTTTTTCTCTGGCAATTTATTATTCCCTTTATATTCGACGAGAAGCCAGTAGGGACCTTCTTACTGAGTAGGCATTCAAAGAAGATTTCTTTCTCTTCTTTTGTAAGAGCGTAGCTGACAGGACCTTCATACTGCTTCGGAGGCATGCCCTCTTTTTCGTCCAAGCGTTGCAGGTACTCCCGTGCCTCATTTGTATCTTTTTTCGTCCCATACACGCCCAAGACGCCTAGCATGTTCACGAAAATTTTCTTCGTCACGTTCATCACGTCGATCGAAGAGCGGACCTCTATGTCTTTCCAGTAGGGTAGGTCCCAAAATATAGATTTCTTCTTCCACGTGGGTGCATGATTCTCAGCGTCATTCGGAACAGCTAGTCCACCGGGACCCATAATGGAAACTATCAAGAGAACATCTGCTGACCAAAAGAGAAGTTGTGGGTATGCCCCACAGATCCAGGAGCTAATCAACTCCAAGATGGGCACTGGCACATACCTCTTGGACCAAGGAACACATGCCCATCTATCCAGATTTTAAGGAAAACACAGTGGTTATGGATGAAAATGAACCATCTTCTGTGCAAGCACAAGCAAAGAAGGAGAAGGCAAGGACTGAAAAGGCTGCAAAGATGCCAATCATTGATGAGGCATCTCAGTACTTCTTGAAGAGAAAGCAGGATCAGCTTGGCTACTTGATTGCCTCCACTCTGAGGATTGAGAAGGGATTGGCCACCCAGACTCAAAACCAGGAGAGCCTGGAGAGGATCATGGAGCAGAAGTTCTATGACTTAGATGTGAAGTTCACTGAGATACAGTCAGTCGTTGAGCAACTTCAGGATGACATGCAGGAGAGGAAGGGCAAGACTACTACTGATGCTTTTGCTAGAGTGCCCAGAAGTCAGAGATCAGCTACAGTGCCTGTTCCAGACACCAGAGCAACTTCATCTGCACCAGCTACAACTTCAGTGCCACCAGCTCCAGCACCTACTCCACCAGCTCCATCTACATCAACAGAAGTCTTCGTCCAAGGAGCTATCTCTACACCACCACCTGAATACCAAGCCTGAGAGACGATCTAGCACTATGCATTTTCTATGAACTTTTTGGTAACTTGTTGCCAAAGGGGGAGAAAAATGTATAGATCATAGGCTTCGAGAGAGAGTGTTGCTTTTGTTCTCTCTTGTTTTGGTGGTTGGTTGAACTTTATTTGCTTGTTTGAGATACTTTATGCTTTTGTGCGATACTTGGATGATCATGTGTTTGATCATATGCTACCTTAATGCTTGTTGGATGACATTATCCTTTTATCTCTATATGATCATTCACTTTGCTTGGTGATGAGTGCATGTATTTAATTATTATCATTTTGAGCGCTCCACCAAGATGTATGTGACATGGAAGAGTAACTCATGATCCTAACTCATTGTGCAATTGTAGTCCAAAGCAAATCTTAAACTATGCACAAATTTAGGGGGAGCTCTTACATTTCACATACTTCTCAAAGTGACAATGTTTTTCAATCTTATTAACATTTGTCGAAGCTTTGATCTATATGTTGTCATCAATTACCAAAAAGGGGGAGATTGAAAGTCCAACTATCCCTAGGTGGTTTTGGTAATTCGTAACAACATATAGCTCATTGAGCTAATGCTATTTCAAGATGAATATTTCAGGAAAGCTCAATGATTGTCATGGCATGGATGAGAAAAGTGGACCCCTCAAAATGCTAAGGACAAAAGGATCGGCTCAAGCTCAAAGCTCAAGACTCTACATTTTATATTTTAGTGATCCAAGATCACATTGAGTCTATAGGAAAAGACAATACTATCAAGGAGGGATGAGGTGTTGCTTAATGGCTTGCTTGCTCAAAGTGCTTAGTGATATGCTCCAAAGCCCTCAAATACTTTCTCACATCCACATATGACCTAAACCAAAAGTCAAACTCAGCCCCACCGATTCTTTCTATCCGGCGCCACCGAGTTCAGATGTCATAGCCACTGCCACAAACCCTAGGAAAATCGGTCTCACCGATAGGGATCTCGGTCTCACCGAGATGGGATTGTAATCTCTCTGTTTCCCTTCATAACATTTCGAAACCACCGAGATGAGCGATCGGTCCCACTGAGATTGCAATATAAACTCTCCGTTTCCTTTTCGTAACATTTCGGTCTCACCGAAATGGGCGAACCGGTCCCACCGAGTTTACCTGACCAACTCTCTGGTTAGCTTATTACAAAAATCGGTCCTACCGAGTTGCATGTCGGTCCCACCGAAAATCCTAACGGTCACTAGATTTGTTGAATCGGTCTGACTGAGTTTCTCAATTCGGTCCCACCGAGATTGGCAAGTTGTGTGTAACGGTTAGATTTTGTGTGGAGGATACATATACCCCTCCACCTCCTCTTCATTCGTGGAGAGAGCCATCAAAACGAACCAACACTTCCAACTTACATTTTCTGAGAGAGAACCACCTACTCATGTGTTGAGACCAAGATATTCCATTCCTACCATATGAACCTTGATCTCTAGCCTTCCCCAAGTTACTTTCCACTCAAATCTTCTTTCCACCAAATCCAAATCCTGTGAGAGAGAGTTGAGTGTTGGGGAGACTATCATTTGAAGCACAAGAGCAAGGAGTTCATCATCAACACACCATTTGTTACTTCTTGGAGAGTGGTGTCTGCTAGATTGGCTAGGTGTCACTTGGGAGACTCCCGACAAGATTGTGGAGTTGAACCAAGGAGTCTGTAAGGGCAAGGAGATCGCCTACTTCGTGAGGATCTACTGCTAGTGAGGCAAGTCCTTCGTGGGCGACGGCCATGGTGGGATAGACAAGGTTGCTTCTTCGTGGACCCTTCGTGGGTGGAGCCCTCCGTGGACTCGCGCAGCCATTACCCTTCGTGGGTTGAAGTCTCCATCAATGTGGATGTACGATAGCACCACCTATCGGAACCACGACAAAAACATACGTGTCTCCAATTGCGTTTGAATTCTCCAAACCCTTCCCTTTACATTCTTGCAAGTTGCATGCTTTACTTTCCGCTGTTCATATACTCTTTGCATGCTTGCTTGAATTGTGTTAAGATTGCTTGACTTGTGCTAAGTTAGCTAAAATTTGCCAAAGACTAAAATTGGGAAAAGGATAAGTTTTTATTTGGTCAAGTAGTCTAATCACCCCCCCCCTCTAGACATACTTTCGATCCTACAATGAAACCTACTAGCATGAGTAGGAGTTGTTTGAGCCCTGATGTGCCTACTCATTCATGCTTATTTGTCATGCCTGCTACTGCTTAGAGTTGAGTCAGGTCTTATTCATCGGGGATGAATTGGAACAGTGATGAACATGTCCTACTGTATGTGAGCTAAGTGTGTGAACACAATTTGGTAAAGGTAGCGGTGAGAGGCCATGTAGGAGTACATGGTGGGTTGTCTCATTGAAGCCGTCCTCAGGAACTAAGTTCTATGTTTGTGATCCATGATTCAGCTACTACCATGCATTGGGCCCTGAAATATGACCACGCTCGACTTCTTAACCACCCTAGTCCTCTGTCCAGGAGTTGCAAGTAGTTTCTAGTGTTTGTAGTATGTTGGAGACCGTGCGCAGCGCTGACCCGAGGGGTGCGTTGTGATGTGGTAGGCACGTGGCCGGGTATGCCGGGAGCCCGTTTGGTGTCGCGGAACCCTGTACACATCGTTCGGGGCCGTTTGTGGAAACCTCGGCCGGACTCCCTGTGGATGGAACCTGAATAGACGATAAACCTGGACTAGAGACTTGAGTGTTTAGGTAGGTCGTGGTCTAAACCCACGTTGGCTTTCGCTTGAAGTCTGCCGAGCATATGTCGTGTGCAGACGCTAAGTGGTGGAAACATGTATGAAGAAGTACACCCCTGCAGGGTTAACATCATCTATTCGAATAGCCGCGTCCGTGGTAAAGGACCTCTGGGTTGCCTATACAGTCCATAGACAAGTGAAAGTGGATACTCTAAAATACGCAAGATAAGCATGAGTGCTATGGATGGCGTTCTTGTAGGGAGAGGGGAGCGGATCCATAGTGGTGTATTGAAATGGTGAATATGTGGACTCGTACGCACCACCTCAAAAGAGTTACTTGCAATTGTAGTTCAGGATAGCCACCGAGTCAGAGCTGGCTTGCTGCAGTTAAACCCCACCACCCCTTTGTTGATAATTATGCATATGTAGTTAGTTCCGATGTAAGTATTGCTGGGTTCATTTGTACTCATGTTTGCTTAATTTTGTTTTTTTGCAGAGAGACTTCAGTCTCGCTAGTAGTTTCGCGTGGACCTCGACATTTAGCTTGTTACCTCAGCTACGATCTTGTGCCCTCTACAGGATCTGGTAGATAGTCAGGCTTCTCAGCCTTTTTCATTTGTAGATGTCTGTACTCAGACATGTTAAGCTTCCGCTTGTGCTTTGACTTGTGTGCTCTGAATGCTGGGTTATGAGACCCATGTTTGTAATATCTCGCTCCTCGGAGCCTATTGAATAAAATACTTGAGTTGTAGAGTCATGTTGTGATGCCATGTTGTATTTGCACATATCGAGCATATTGTGTGTAAGTTATTTAAATGCTTGGTATGTGTGGGATATGACTATCTAGTTGTTTATCCTTGGTAGCCTCTCTTACTGGGAAATGTCTCCTAGTGCTTCCACTGAGCCTTGGTAGCTTGCTACTGCTCCGGAACACTTAGGCTGGCCGGCATGTGTCCTTCTTCGTTCCTGTGTCTGTCCCTTCGGGGAAATGTCACGCGGTGTCTACTGGAGTCCTGTTAGCCTGCTACAGCCCGGTTTACCGGAGTCCTGTTATCCTGCTACAGCCCGGTTTACCGGAGTCCTGCTAGCCCAGTTGCTACAGCCCGGATTCACTCGCGGATGACCGACACGTTCATTGTTGGGTCATGTATGCTTGTCCCTGTAAGTTAGTGCCACTCTGGGTTCATGACTAGCCATGTCAGCCCGGGCTCCTTGTCATATGGATGCTAGCGACACTATCATATACGTATGCCAAAAGGCACAAACTGTCCCGGCCCTGGTAAGGCGACACCCGTGGGAATACCATGCGTGAGGCTGCAAAGTGATATGAGGTGTTACATGCTAGATTGGTGTGCCATTGAGTCGGGGTCCTGACAGCTTTGGTATCAGAGCCTGACTACCTGTAGGATTACCAAGCCAAGCTGGTCGAAGTTGAGTCTAGAAATGCTTTAGTTATATAAGGGAATTGATTGTGGAAGGGAACGGAAGGCTCTTTTTACTCCTTTACCTTATGCCCGTCTTATCTGAGTCCGCCTCTTCTTTTCTACGGGGATTAAGAACTAGGCTTCTCATCTTTCTATCAGGATCGCGTGTTACTAATCCGTAGACTCGTAGGATTGATGGATTCAAGTCTCAGTTCAGTTTCTACTACTTCCGTGTGTTCATAGCTGGCCTCAGAACTTTGATATTGAGATGATCGAGTGGCTATGCCACTAATTTGTAGGATGTCTAAAATCTTTTTGAGCATTTACAGTCGTTATGCTGTCCGAGTCATCCCAGGTTTCTAAACAATCTGATGCATTTGTAAATTCCTTACTCCTGTTCCCGGTGTTCCTTTGGGCCAGTTCAACCACACTAATTGATGAGTTGAGGTACTCTATTGCCTCGACATATATGTTGGAGCTAGTGTTATGACCCTAGGTGTCTTAGAGAACCACTCGGTAATCTAGCAATGCTTTTTATCCCTAGTGTGATGATTCTGGCCATTATTCTCAAAAGCATCCCGTGATGCCATTTGGTATGTAGGTATTCTATTTCTGGGTTCTTGAACCCAAGATTCACTCTACTTACCTCATGTTGATAGTGTTTGCTAGTTCCCTTAGGATATTAGTAACCTTTGTGATAGTCTTCGAGGTCCGTGGTATATCATTCTTCCAAATACCATGAACCATTCTTGGCAGGAGTTCCTTTGAACCAAAAGATCACAATAAGAGTGATGTTGATCAGTTCTTCATTCTACATTGTGAATCTGCCAGTTCTGCCTTTCTGCATGGGTTATCCGGAAGAAATGTTGAGCTTTGCTCGACATACTAATCTATGCATCCACAACTCAGAAAATCAGATGTTCTTTTGAGTTGTCCCTCTTTAGTTGTTTTCTGGCCCTCGTCTATCAATTGATAGTAAGGAGTAGTTGGCAATCGTGTTTATCGATGTCTATTACTCTTGTGGTCCGTCAAGCCATTCTATTTCAGAATGACTAGGAAACAAACTCCAGTACCTCATCCATATCCAGGGTTGGGTCAAAATAGTTGTGTATCGCAGATCAAAATGCCAATCCAGCTTTTGATTCTGTTCTACCCTGAAGTATTACCGTCTTATGTCAAGAATGTCATGGGAATTGCACAACATCATATGAACTCTTGATACAGTGATACTTCTCGCCCTCATTACTCATTCCACGGTTCCATGTTGTCGCAACCGGAATGCCGACAAGTTAATCGTGATGTGTGAAATCAATACTCCTAGCGACTCTGTTGCTTGGTAGTTAAATGGAAAATAACCTCAGTCTTAGCGTGTTGATTATTGAATAATCACCCTAAGGTTGATCGTGCTACCTAGCCTTATTTCTGGTGCACCTTTCGATCAGTGAGTTAGGATAGTGTCAATCCTTGCTTATTTGATCATATCATCTTGCCCTGAAAAGCAAGATTGTTCTCGAGCTTAGTAACAAATTGGTGATTCGTGACTCTCGGAAGTATCACCAGGTCGTCACCTGACCGCTATGTTGAGTTCGTAATCAAGTTGGTTTTCTTGTAACCACCCTTTCTCCAAGAATCTGTGTCGGATACCCTGAGCTAGTTGGTTAAGCTAAATGACAATTTGGAGAGTTGGAAGATGATAGCTTGTCTAACTTAGTTCATCCCAAAGGGATATCCTTGTGTTTGAATAGTTGTTGAAGAAAGATGATATCTTCATCGATTGGTCTTCGTGATCAGTTGCTGAGTCTATCATCTTGTCAAAAATTTGATTTGGGTGTTGGCTATCCCCAAATCAAATCAGTGCCAACGATGTTCATAATGTTGTCTTACTCGTGGTTGATTCCTTGAGCATAGACCATTACATCTTTTGGTCTGACCAATACTATCACATTGTTCACATAATGGTGGAAGTCCAGCGATATGGAAATCCCGATGAGTTGTTGTTGAGCCCATCAGCAGCATTTTGTCTCCTGCATGATTTGTGTTGAACATCCAGCTAGTGTTGGAAACTTGTGTAAGCATTTTCTTCATGCCCCGACCATGAGGTATATGTTTGGATGAGAGAAGTGACTTCCTCTAATTCACGTGTATTTGATGTAAGTTGCCACCGTGAATTCGAGAGAGTTTGTTTTGCTTCCTTTGGAATCATCCCAAGTTAGTCATGCACGTGCGAAGTGCTCTATGGTTTGATAGGTTGGCCGCTTCCACTCCATATGTGTTCCTAGGTCACCAATCCACTGATTGACTTGTTTGAGGAAAAGTACTAATCCATGGTAATGCACAAGATTCCGCTATCCTCAATGATGGTTCCCAACTAGAACTCGGTAGTGTTTTATTGTAAGACTACTCTGTGGCCATGTCTGTCTGGAACAGCGTGTTCACATGTTTGTAGCAGAACCCACTCATGTTTTGGAGCTTGCTACCAAAGTTCATCTCCCGAGAATCTCGCAACGCCATCTCGTCAGTTTGTGTTGCAAACTTCCCTTTTTCGGACATGCTGTCTGAAATATCCTGTTACCAACCAGATCTGAATCTCAGGTAGATATGATGGTTGGAACGTCTCCCAAGAACTATAATATAGGTCTCTATAACCCGGTAAGTGGATGTCGTGGCCAACACACTCAGCCGGAAGACCTATTATTGTAGAATACTGATTGATAAAGTTGGCCACCTCCCCATAAGGATTCCGTAGGATTTACTTCCGTAGTTATTCCTAATGGATTCTTGCACTCCCGAAGTACGACCTTCTACTTGTTGTTCAAGATACCAAACCATACCAAATGGGTTACGCTAGTACATCAAGGAGAACATTAGAAGCGGAGTGCTAAATGTCTCTCGGTCGATCATCCAGATTTTGTTTCTTGGCCTCACTATGGTGAAATCTGAGAAGATATTGTAATCCTTTGCAACTGCATTTTCCATCACTATTCATCATGGTAGTATGTTGTGTTACCAGGATCCTTGACACGGACGTTGGTAGAACCTTGATGAATATGGAAATGCTCAAGTTCTTGAGAGCACGCGCAAGCAAAATCATCCCTTGCGTTGTCTTCAATAAGGTAGTCCACATCATCCATTCTAGCCCGAGTGTGTCGTTCTGCCAAACTCTGTCAAACGATCGTTAGTAAATTGCCTCAGGCTGGTGAGAAGAGTCCCAATGATCTATGTATCAAACGTAATTCTTTTTGCCACTTGAGGGAATAATTCTACGAGTCACCTTCCCTAAGGTGCCCCGTTATGAAATCATGGCAATTCTTCCTCGCCACTTTGGAACCCTCGTCGAATTGTTTATTCCATCCCTCCTGATGCATGTCTTCCCTCTCAGCTCCAGAGATGTTTCTATGTCCCATTCTGTGAGTTGATCTTGTGATCATTAAGATGATCCTAAGTTGCTCGAACCTCAGGAATATTGATTCTTCTAAATTCTCCCTTTCTACTAGTTGTCATGTTGGATGTAGTTCTCAGAGCAAGACGTCGAGATCAAGGTGATGCAATGAATCAACACCCTCGAGAAAGACATCTGGATCGTGAAGATTGTGTTAGCATGTGTTCCTCTGTCTTCTTACCTCACGACTTGAATCTTGGGACGAGATTCTTGTTTAGTGGGGGTGAGTTGTCACAGCCCTAGAATACCTGAGTAAAATAGTTGCAACTGCACTCATGCATCACGTCTAAAATTTCTGAAAGTTGAATTGAGGTTTGATGAAACCCTCAGGAATCAGTTCAAAAATAACAAACTTAAAAATCTTCTCAAATGAGTCCAAGAAAATGTTCCTGTTGTTCTATAAAAATATTCGCAAGAGGTAAAATTCAGACCAATATTTTCAGGAGCTCAGAAACATTTATTTTTGCCATTTGAATTAATCCAATAATTATTTGCTTTGGATTTATATTTAATATATATTAAATATAACACCAATAATTCTGGAAGTTTGTGAGTGGATTTGTGTATATTTTAGCAAGCCATATAATAACCTACAGAATTTATTAAAATGATTTAGTGGCTAAACTAAATCAGAACAGAGGAAATGAAATAGAAAAAGAAAAACAGGAAAGGAGAGAGAGAGAGTTAGTACCTGGCCTCACCCGTGCAGCCCACCTGGCCAGCCCAGCTGGCAGCCCAGCCAACTGGCTCAATCCACCACCGCAGCCCCCTCTGTTGCCTTCCTCCTCGCGCCAGTAGGCATGGGCGTGTTCCCGCGGTGCGCTAGCACGCGCGCGGCCACCGACGGCACCTCCTGCTTCTCTCGACGCCCTGGACGACTCCAGACGACGCCACGCACCCCCTGGAATCCCCTCGACCTCTCCCCGTGCTTCTCCCCTCCTTTGTCTCTCTCACACGCAGCCGCCCGAACACGCCCATCGCGCCGCTCGCCGTTCCCGCGGCCACCGGCCACCCCACGCCTCACCGACGTGCCCAGAAGCTTCGCCACTTCGTCCTCGACCCCCTCGCTGAGCTACACAACGCCGGACGCCTCGAAGCACCGTCCCCGATGCCTTCTTCTTCCTCGGGTCGCCAAGATCGCCTCAGCCGCCCCGCTCGCATCAGACCTCCTCTGAGCTCGCCGTCTGCACTTCTGCAACCTCTGTGAGCTCACGGACCGAACCCCTCTCTCCCCGCGCTCTTTTTCTCTCTCTAGACCGTGTTACCACCGGAGCCAAGCACTCCTCGCCGCCGTCCATGTCGCCACCGTGGCCACATCCGCGCAAGCTTGCACCCGAGTTCACCACTACACTCAGTACATCCCCACAAGTCGAACACGACCACCCGCTGCTCCTGACGTCGCCTGTAACGCCATTTCGAGCAACGGCCAAACTCCGGCGGCCGCAAAAGAGCTCGCCGCCATTAATTCCGGCCACCCCAGCTGCTGCCGCTTGTTGCTTTGGATCGCCGCACTCCCAGGAGCCCGTAGGAGCAAACCGCGCATCGAATGGTGCCGCATAGCGAGCGCATGGTGCACCTCCACCGTCGGTTGTGGTCGTTGATACGTCTCCAACGTATCTATAATTTTTGATTGCTCCATGCTACTTTATCTATTGTTTTGGACTATAATGGGCTTTATTTTCCATTTTTATATTACTTTTGGGACTAACCTATTAACCGGAGGCCCAGCCCAGAATTGCTGTTTTTTTTTGCCTATTTCAATGTTTCGAAGAAACGGAATATCAAACGGAGTCCAAACGGAATGAAACCTTCGAGAACGTGATCTTCTCACCGAACGTGATCCAGGAGACTTCACTAGTAGAAAAGGGGGCAATGGCACAGGCCAGTTCAGCCCATTAGTCCCGGTTCAATCTAGAACCGGGACCAATGGAGCTATTTGCCCCGGTTCGTGAGCCCAGGGGGCCGGCCGGGCCACGTGGGCCGTTGGTCCCGGTTCGTCCGGACCTTTTGGTCCCGGTTGGTGGGACGAACCGGGACCAATGGGCCTGGCTCCTGGCCCACCACTATTGGTCCCGGTTGGTGGCATGAACCGGGACCAAAGGCTTCCCTTTAGTCCCGGTTCATGCCACCAACCGGGGCTAATGGTGCTGCCTATATATAGCCCCTCGCGCAGAAACAAAGCACCTTTGCCTGTTTTTTCTGGCCGAGGGGGAGAGGGCTTGGTGGTGCTCTAGCTCACCTCCTATCCACACAAGGTGTTCGATGGAATGCCCGAGCCACACTACTTAAGGTTTCTCCTCTACAAGCTCGACCGCCAAGCTCCATTTTCCTCAATATTTATCTAGGTTTAGCGGTCCGTCACGCCCGTCCCGTCTTCATCGCCGTCGATCTCCGCGCCGATCTCATCGCCCGGCACCACCGTGGTGAGCCTCTTGTTCTTATCTTCTTTTCCGAAAGGAAAAATATTCTTACTTGTATGTTTAGATAGATACTTGTATTATTTTCTTACTTTTATTATCGCATCTTATATAGTGCGATGGTTTTGGTATCCGCCCGTCGGCCCTCGTCACATCTATGATTCGGATGTGGTATATATTATCTTTTCATAACTATTGGTTCATTTATTGTTTATGAAAATTATACCGACCAACGTGACATAGATTTTATTTATCTAGGAGGTTGTTGAACCGGAAATTCCAACCGACCCTATTGTCGAGACGTTAAATTTAGTTGAAGAAGAAAACAATTTCTTGAAGGAAAAAATAAAAAAACTTGAGGAGGAGAAGATGATATTGGAGTTGCATGTTGTGGATGTAAATCGATGATCACAAGATCAAGATGGATGCAATGCGCTTGAAGATTAGAAAGATTAGAAAATATGCCATTCATACCGAGGCTTGGTATCATTATGCCGTTGGATCAGTTTTTACCTTGGTTGCGATTATGATCGCATTTGTTTTCGCATTGAAATGTTTTACATAGTTTCAATGTATGGTTTAATTAATTTAGATGCTCTGCAGAGCTTTATGTTGTTAGATGAGAACTATGTATGTACTTTGGTTTTTATGTGATGATGAACTTCTATTAATTTGGTCACTTAATTATCTATTCATGATGTTCTGTAATGATTTTTGACACACTTAATTATAAATAATGCACGCAGATGAACCGGCAATGGATGTACGGTGACAGACAGACCTCCGAGTACACTAAGGGCGTGTATGATTTTCTCGAAGTGGCTGAGGCAAACAAGCAGATGGTTTTATGTGTTGTCCATGCCCTATATGTGGGAATACGAAGTCTCACTCTGAGCGGAAAATCCTTCACACCCACCTACTTTACAAGGGTTTCATGCCACACTATAATGTTTGGACGAGGCACGGAGAAATAGGGGTTATGATGGAAGACGGCGAAGAAGAAGAGTACGATGACAACTATGTGCCCCCTGAATACGGTGATGCTACTGAACATCAAGAGGAAACAGACGATGTGCACGATAGTGCTGCAACGGGCGAAGCTCCTGAAGATCAAGAGGAACCAGACGATGTGCCCGATGATAATGATCTCCGCTGGGTCATTGTCGATGCAATGACGCAATGCGAAAGTCAAAAGGAGAAGCTGAAGTTCGATCGCATGTTAGAGGATCACAAAGGGGTTGTACCCCAATAGCGAAGATGGCAACACAAAGCTCGGTACCGTACTGGAATTGCTGCAGTGGAAGGCAGAGAATGCTGTGCTCGATAAAGGATTTGAGAAGCTCTTGAAAATAATGAAGAAGAAGCTTCCAAAGGACAACGAATTGCCCGACAGTACATACGCAGCAAAGAAGGTCATATGCCCTCTAGGATTGGAGGTGGAGAAGATACATGCATGCCCTAATGACTGCATCCTCTACCACGGTGCATACAAGGATCTGAACGCATCCCCGATATGCGGTGCATTGCGGGTATAAGATCAGACGAGATGACCCTGCTGATGTTGACGGCGAGCCTACCAGGAAAAGGGTTCCTGCGAAGGTGATGTGGTATGCTCCTATAATACCACGGTTGAAACGTCTGTTCAGAAATGGAGAGCATGCCAAGTTGATGCGATGGCACAGTGAGGACCGTGAGAAAGACGGGAAGTTGAGAGCACCCGCTAACGGGTCGCAGTGGAGAAAAATCGAGAGAAAGTACTGGGATGAGTTTGCAAAGGACCCAAGGAACGTATGGTTTGCTTTAATCGCGTATGGCATTAATCCTTTCGGGGGGCAGAGCAGCAATCACAGCACCTGGCCCGTGACTCTATGTATGTATAATCTTCCTCCTTGGATGTGCATGAAGCGGAAGTTCATTATGATGCCAGTTCTCATCCAAGGCCCTAAGCAACCCGGCAACGACATTGATGTGTACCTAAGGCCATTAGTTGAAGAACTTTTATAGTTGTGGAATGGAAACGGTGTACGTACGTGGGATGAGCACAAAAAGGAGGAATTTCACCTAAAGGCATTGCTGTTCGTGACTATCAACGATTGGCCCGCTCTCAGTAACCTTTCAAGACAGACAAACAAGGGATACCACGCATGCACGCACTGTTTACTTGACACCAATAGTATATACCTGGGAAGCTGCAGGAAGAATGTGTACTCGGGCCATCGTCGATTTCTTCCGACCAACCATCAATGTCGAAAGAAAGTCAAGCATTTCAAAGGCGAGGCAGATCACCGGAAGAAGCCCACCATGCTTACCGGTGATCACGTACTTGCTATGGTCAATGAGTTACACGTAATCTTTGGAAAGGGTCCCGGCGGACTAGCTGTTCCGAATGACGCTGACAATCACGCACCCATGTGGAAGAAGAAATCTATATTTTGGGACCTACCCTCTTGGAAAGACCTAGAGGTCCGCTCTTGATCGACGTGATGCACATGACGAAGAACCTGCGTGAACCTGCTAGGCTTCTTGGGCGTGTATGGGAAGACAAAAGATACACGAGGCAGGGAGGACCTGCAACGCTTACTTGCGAAAAAGAGGGCATGCCTCCGGCAAAGAGAAGGACCTGCCAGCTACGCTCTTACGAAAGAAGAGAAAGAAATCTTCTTTGAGTGCCTGCTCAGTATGACGGTCCCGACTGGCTTCTCGTCGAATATAAAGGGAATAAAAAATATGCCAGAGAAAAAGTTCCAGAACCTAAAGTCTAATGACTGCCACATGATTATGACGCAACTGCTTCCGGTTGCATTAAGGGGGCTTCTATCGGAAAATGTCCGATTAGCCATTGTGAAGCTATGTGCATTCCTCAATGCAATATCTCAGAAGGTGATCGATCCAGAAATCGTACCAACGCTAAGGAGTGATGTGGCGCAATGTCTTGTCAGTTTCGAGTTGGTGTTCCCACCATCCTTCTTCAATATCATGACGCACGTCCTAGTTCATCTAGTCGACGAGATTGTCATTCTGGGGCCCGTATTTCTACACAATATGTACCCCTTTGAGAGGTTCATGGGAGTCCTAAAGAAATATGTTCAGAATAACGCGCTAGGCCAAAAGGAAGCATCTCCATGGGCCATCAAGCGAGAGGATGTCATCGGGTTTTGTGTTGACTTCATTCCTGGCCTTAAGAAGATAGGTCTCCCTAAATCGCGGTATGAGGGGAGACTGACTGTAAGAGGCACGCTTGGAAGGGACTCGATAATATGCAGGGACGGATATTCTTGGTCTCAAGCACACTACATAGTTCTATAGAACTCTACCTTGGTGACCCCGTATGTCGATGAACACAAGAACAGTCTGCGCTCCAAACACCCGGAGCAAAGGCGACGAATCGGATTGCATGTGAACACATCAGGACTTTCAGCAGTTGGTTGGAAACACGTCTCGGAGGTGACAAAGACTGTTTGTGATAAGTTGTACTTGTTGTCCGAGGACCATCTTTGACTGTAATGATTTGGAAAGGATACGAGATAAATGGGAATACATTTTACACGATTGACCAAGATCAAAAGAGCACCAACCAAAACAGCGGTGTCCGCTTTGATGCAACAACCGGCGGGGAAAGGACACATATTATGGTTACATAGTAGACATATGGGAACTTGACTACGGAGTAGATTTTAAGGACCCTTTGTTTAAGTGCAAGTGGGTCAATCTGTCAGAGGGGAGAATGCAGGTAGACCCACGATGACGGAATGACAACGATGGATCTGAAAAATCTTGGGTACACCGACGAACCGTTCGTCCTAGCCAATGATGTGGCACAGGTTATCTATGTGAAGGACATGTTACAGCACCAAGGAAAAGAAAAGATAAGGAAGCGAATACATCATACGATGAGCCAAAGCGCCACATAGTTCTTTTCAGGGAAAAGGGACATCACAGGAGTGGAGGGCAAGACAGACATGTCTGAAGAGTATGAGAAGTTTCATGAAATTCCTCCCTTCAAAGTCAAGGCTGGCCCAAGCATCCTGATAAACGATGAAGAATATCCATGGTTACGGCGCAATAAGCAAATGACACAAGCGAAGGAAAAATGAAGACTTTCTCCCGCAATTATTACGATGATACCATGCCAACTTTGTAATGCATTTAGTATGATACCATTGTCCGCTTTGTACATGCACATGCTATGCCAACTTTTTCAGAGTTCATTTGAAAACCATGAATTTCAAAGAATTTAAATTTTAACTATTCAAATTTGAAAACTAATGGCACAAACAGAAAGTCTAAAACTAATGGCACTAACAGAAAGTTTATAATTTTTCTGACCTAAAGCAAAAAAGAATTAAAAAATAAAGCAAAAAACCAAAAGAAATAATTAATGCAGAATACAAAAAAAAATCTGGAAAAAATAAAAATAGCAACAATAAGTATTTTATTGTAAGTAGAAACAAAATAAAATGAATAAAGCAACAAAGAAAACAAAAAAATTGTTTTCAAATTTGAAAACTAATGGCACTAACAGAAAGTTTATAATTTTTCTAAAACTAAAAGCAAAAAGAATTAAAAAATAAAGCAAAAAACAAAAGAAAATAAATAATGCAGAAAACAAAACAAAAAAACTGGAAAAAAATAAAAATAGCAACAATAAGTATTTTGTTGTAAGTAGAAACAAAATAAAATGAATAAAGCAACAAAGAAAACAAAAAAAGTGTTTTCAAATTTGAAAACTAATGGCACTAACAGAAAGTTTATAATTTTTCTAAAACTAAAAGCAAAAAAGAATTAAAAATTAAAGCAAAAAACAAAAGGAAATAAATAATGCAGAAAACAAAACAAAAAACTGGAAAAAAATAAATATAGCAACAATAAGTATTTTGTTGTAAGTAGAAACAAATAAAATGAATAAACCAAAAAAGAAAACAAAAAAAGTGTTTTCAAATTTGAAAACTAATGGCACTAACAGAAAGTTTATAATTTTTCTAAAACTAAAAGCAAAAAGAATTAAAAAATAAAGCAAAAAACAAAAGAAAATAAATAATGCAGAAAACAAAACAAAAAAACTAGAAAAAAATATAGCAACAATAAGTATTTTGTTGTAAGTAGAAACAAAATAAACTAAACAAAGCAACAAATAAAAAAAAGTGCCACCTACTGGGCACCCACGGCCTGAATACGACTAGAAACCCTACCATGGGCCAGGATTCAGGCCCTTGAGGCCCTTGATGGGCCGGCTGCATGATTGCAGGGTTAGGACCGAAAGCCTGCTTTAAGAGAGGAGCTCGAGAGGGAAGGCGCACCGCACCTTATAAACAGGTGCGTCTCCCTCTCAACTAGCGAGGTGGGACTAAATATTTGGTTCGGGCAGCACAGGCCTTTGGTCCCGGTTGGTGGCACCAACCGGGGCTAAAGGGGTGCATTAGTCCCGGTTGGTGCTACGACCGGGACTAATGCCCCCTTTAGTCCCGGTTTGTGCCTAACCGAGACCAAAGGTCGCCGCTTCCCGCCCTTTGGGCATGAAAAGAGGCCTTTGGTCCTAATGCCCTTTAGTCCCGGTTGGTGCCACCAACCGGGACCAAAGGCCGCCGCTTCCTGCCCTTTGGGCTGCCGAAAGAGGCCTTTGGTCCCGGTTGGTGGCACCAACCGGGACTAGTATATTAGTCCCGGTCGTGCCACGAACCGGGACTAAAGCCTTTTATATATATGCCATCACATAGCATTTTTTCAGATTTCATCGCCAGTTGCCGCCCGACGACGCCGCGGACCTCCTCGACGCCGCCAGGCTGCCCCGCCGCCGTCACCGTCGCCCGTGCCCCAGAGCCCACGCCGACGCTGGCCCACCGCCTCGAGCCCACGCCATCGCGGCCGCGCCCTGCGCCACGCCCGACGTCCGCCCGCCCGCCCGGCCGGCGCCGCCCTCGACGCCATCTGCCCCGACGCCGGCGCCGCTCCCCGCGCCCCGACGCCGCCCGCCGTGCCCCGCCGCCCCCCTGTGAGCACCTGCCCTGCCCTGCCCGCGCCCCTGCCCTGCCCTGCCCTGCCCCGCCGGCGCCACCGCTGCCGCCACGCCCCTGTTTTTTTTAGTTTAATTTTTTTTCATATATATATAATGTATGTGTATGTATGTGGCTATATGTTTTTGTTCATATGTTGCAATATGTTTTTTTATTAGTTTATTTTTTTGTTCATATGTGATGTATATGTGTATGTGGCTCTAATGTATATGTGTATGTGATGTATGTGATGTTTTTTGGTTCATAGAAAGTTTTTGTTCATATATAGAAAGTTACAATTTTAGAAAAGTTTTATATATGCAAAAGTTACAATTTTAGAAAAGAAGGATAGGAAAGAAGAAAATAAGAAGAGGAAAGAAAGAAGAAGAGGAGAGGAAAAGAAGAGGAGAAATAAGTAAGAAGAAGAAAAAGAAAGAAAAGACAGGAGAAGAAGAAAGGAATAGTGGAGAAGAAGAGAAAATAGAATATTCTATTTTCTCTTCTTCTCCACTATTCCTTTCTTCTTCTCCTCTTTTTTTTTCTTCTTTTTTTTCTTCGATCTTCTCCTCTAGCTATTGCTTTCTTCTTCTCCTCTTTTTTCTTCTTCTTCTTCTTTTTCTTAATTTTTATCGGGAACGAGGGTGTCGAGGATTGCCGAGGGGTCGAGGGTCGGGAACTAGGGTAGAGGGTCGAGGGTCGTTAAGGGGTCAAGGGTCGAGGGTTTCAGGGTCGAGGGTTCGAGGGTTCTATAGGGTCAAGGGATCGAGGGTCGAGGGTTCCAGGGTCGTCTAGGGGTCGAGGGTTCAAGGGTCGTCGAGGGTTTGAGGAGTCGAGAGAGGTTTCCTAGTGTCAAAGTATTGAAGAAATCCATGGCTTCATCATTAGCCGGAAGTAACCAGGGCATGATGGTACGAAGTCCTCCAAAGTTATTCTGGAATGGAGTCCCAGATAGGATAATTTGCCTTTTTGTACGAATTTCAGCAAAGGCCTTCCAAATAACGATATTCGGAAGGTTCTTGCTGAACTTTGTACCAAAAAGAGAATTATCCTATCTGGGACTCCGTTCCAAAATAACTTTGGAGAGCTTCGTACCATCATGCACCTGTTACTTTCACATAATGATGAAGACATGGTTTTGTTGAATCCTTTAACACTAGGCAACCTCCCGACCGCTCGGCGATCCTCGACCCCTTGACCCTCGACCGCTCGGCGATCCTCGACCCCTTGACCCTCGACCCTCGGCGATCCTCGACCCTTGATAAAGAAGAGGAAGAAGAAAAAAGAGGAGAAGAAAGAATAGAGAGTTCTTCTCCTCTATTATTTCTTCTCCTCTTTTTTCTTCTTCCTCTTTCTTTTATCGGGAACGAGGGTCGTCGAGGGTCGCCGAGCGGTAGAGGAAACCCTAATTAAATAGCAAGTACCGTCGGTGTGAGATACATGTGGCCGTCGGTGTCGGACACTACATCCACATCCCACAAGTGACACGGGCGTCGATGCCCACGTCACTTGTGGGACATAGATGTAGTGTCGTCGTTGTTGTTGTCGATATACCCCCTCCCGATAGCTTCAACACGTGGGGGGGGTCGATATTACCCCCTCCTTGAAGCGTTCTCGAGGCCACCCCTAACCCTTGAAGCGTTGTCGAGGCCACCCGAAACCCTAGAGAAGCAGCGTCGAGGCCACTAATTAATAATATTCCTTATTGTGATTAGCTAGCTAGTTCTACGTTTGCCACTAATATATCCATATCTGTCTTGTTTGAATAATGATTGCCATGTTGTAAATATTTGTAGAAACTATGGACACCCCGCCTCGAGACAAAGCACAAGAAGCGTTGTTGAGGCACATAATCGCAGAAGGAAGTGATGCCATCAACTCGATGATGTTTCTCAACGACAACGTTGGTCTGGAAGGAGAGGGTGAAGAAGCAGATGGCTATGCTTATGATGGCTCCGATGACCCAATGCCGGTGGAAGAAGGAGAGGGTGAAGAAGTAGACCGTGAGGATTGCTCCGGTGATCACCCAACTGAGTCCGGCCAGGTATATATATTAGTTAAGCTTTGTCGACTAGCTAATTGATGCATTCATTGTTTTGGTATGTACACATATTAATTAACTCTCGTCTTTCTTCCTTTTTCTAGTCCTCCGGAACGAGCACAACTTCGGTAAAGAGACGAGGCCCGAAGAAAAAGTTGAGCTCGGATAAAGGTTTGAGATCATTGAAATCGCGCGCGACGGCCAACCGATTGAACCCATCCGGACAAAGAAGGCATTTGTTGCTCAGTGCGGGGTTCTGGTTAGGGACAAGATCCCGATCAGCATCCAGCAATGGTATAAGCCTAGGAACGAAGAGCACGAGGTGTCTTATGTCAATGATCTGCAGAAAAATGATCTTTGGGTGAGCTGAAGTCAAATTTCACCCTACCGCCAGAGGATGATCCGGAGAAGCCAGTTATAGAGCCATTAATCAAGTATTTTGCTCTTAAGAAGATGGCAGAGCTATTCAGGCATTGGAAGAAAGACCTGAATAAGTTTGTCGATAAAAAAGAGACACCAGAATTCAAGGGCAAATATGAGAAGATCAGAGATGGTGGCCCGCATTTGTGGCCCACAGGACATCGGAAAAGAGTAAAAAGATGTCGGCGACAAACAAGCAAAATGCTGCGAAGAAGAAGCTTCACCATCGCCGCGGGTCAGGTGGCTACCTCATAGCCCGGCCTAAGTGGGCCAAGGCTGAGAATGATCTGCTTGATAAAGGGATCGAACCAGAGACATTGAACTGGCCAGACCGTTGCCGGACTTGGTTCTTCGGGGCTGGCAGAACCTTGGACCCTGTATCAGGGAAGTGCATTTGGACGAACGAGCAATTGGACATGCCAGTCAAGAGGCTAAAGCAATATATCGAAGCAACGCAACAAGGGAAGTTCGTTCCAGACAGGGAGAAGGACGAGCTCACAATGGCCCTCGAGAATCCTGAGCACCCTGGACGGACACGAGGCACGCCATGCTCCCTTTCGTGGAAGGCTGGATTTCCGGACGCAAGGGGGTTACAAAACCCATGAGAGGAGGAATAAACTGGAGCAGAGCCAAATGCAGGCGCTGCACGAAAGGGTAATGGGGCTAGAGGAACGAGAAGAGGAACTAGAAGAGGAACGAGAAGTAGCAGATCGCAGCAAACGACCTGCCGAAGCTTCCCCCGAAGCTACCCCGCCATCTCAGCGGAGAAGCAGTGTGGCTTCCACCGAGCTGCTTCAGCCGGAGCATGCCTTGACGGCTCCTGCCAGCTATCCCGTGGATGCTATCATGGAGTCTCAAAATTGCCACCTTATGGCGGAATGGAGCAATTTGAAGGTCAAGGCGGCTGTTGGCTCTGTTTATCCTTCTAAACCCGACTCAACTTTTCACTGTCGGCCGATTCGGAAGGATATGCTAAGGTGATGGTGGATGAAATAACGGAGGGATTTGAGGACCTCCCGGCTTGACCACCCTACCGGTGAAGGGAGTATCGGCTGGGTTACACTGCTCAAGACTCCATGCCTATGGCGGAAGGATCTCATCAACCTTCCGAACTGGACGCCTCCGCCTCCTCCTCCTCCTCCGGCGAGTCAAGGCACTCCGCCTCCTCCACCGGCTCCTCCTCCGGTGAGTGACGATCAGGGCACTCGGCCGGCTCCTTCTCCGGCGCGTGGCGGCACTCCGCCTCCTTCTCTGCCTGCACCGGCGCGCCCGAGGAGCCAGCCTCCTCCTTCTCCGCCTCGTCAGCAAGGGCGGAAGAGACCCGCCGCCGCTCCGGCTGCTCCGGCGCGTTGTAGTCCTTCTCCTCCGCCTCGTAAGCAAGGAAAGAAGACATCCGCTCCATCTGCTCTGCCGGCGTCTAGCAGTACAACCAAAGGCGGGAGGAGATACAGATTCGGTCCTTCTCTGAAGAATCCAGAGAAGTTACCGTACGAGAGGACCGAGGAGGAAAACGCGAAGATCGCGTAGACTGAAGTGCATGACTGGTTTGAAGGATTGAAAGCAAAGAGACATCCACCTCCGGAGGAGAAGGTAGATCCGGCGAAAGCGAAGCGCACTCTAGCTGCCCTGACAAAACCACCCAAGTCTCCGCCGAAAGGCAACTATGAGCGCATTATTGGAAAGGCATTTGCCGAAGCGGAGAGGTCGGGAAGTACTAAAAGTGATCAAAGAATGAAAGAATGACGAGCTGGGAAACAAATTGCCCAGCTCGGCGAACAAGCGAAGCAATCGTGCCCCCCGCTCAAGGTGCCTGCTAGCGACATCGTCGATCCAAGGATGATGCCCGGTTATGGCAATCCTGAAGATTACCTGCCCGACGATGTACATTATGATTTTTTGGAGGTGCAGATACAAAGATACGAGTACGGGAAGCCTCTCGTCAAAGATGAAAGCTCTCTATCAACGATGATGCGAAGATTGCATGATTGGTACATGAAAACCTGCAGAGAGTGTGAGGGGAGGAGTACTTTGTATGTGAGAGTTAAAAGGAGCATGACCTCGTTGGAATTGAACTGTTGCCTATTCAATTTGAGGAGTTCTATCAGTTTTCAATCAATTGGCCCTCGATAAAGCAACGGTCACCTGCTACATGCGTAAGTAGTACTACTTCTGTCATTAAGTCTCTCTGTATAACTCAGCTCTTTCATTGCATGTATTTATAATTATCCTCACTATATTATGCAGATTAAAGATCGACGAATTGAAGAAAAGACAAGTGGGTTCCATTGGGTTCATTAACACATATCTCATAGATGCAACTGAGGTTGAATTTCATGCCGAAAATACCGAGGCCAACTTGCTACAATCGTTCGTAATAAATGAACACAAGGATATAATACTCTTTCCTTACAACTTCAAGTGAGTGTTCTTGTCTTGTGGCATATTCAGTTTCCCTTATTAGTCCAGGTTATAGTAATGTAATTGATGAGTTATGCATGCGTTTGCAGGTTCCACTATATTCTCCTAGAGATTAAGCTTGAGCAGGGAGTAGTAACTATCTTAGACTCGAGACGAAAAGATCCCAAGGAGTATACGGACATGACTGCAATGCTCGAGAAGTAAGTTAAATCGATCATTATCCACCATATATCAGCAACTTTGTTCATTTCTGATATCAAGTAATTTTTTTCTTTGTATGGCAGGGTTTGGAGAAAATTCACCAAAAAAGCTCCGGGACTGCCGAAGAAGCTGCAATTTAGACACCCGAAAGTAAGTACTATAGTAGCATATTCCACGCATCTCCTAGTGATTCAAGCGCTAGTTTCATCAATACCATTTAACATGCTTGCTAATTATCCGTTTGATTAACCTCTATTTCTTGTAAAGTGGTTGTGGCAGGAACAAGGGAATGATTTCTGTGGATACTACGTTTGCGAGTCCATCTGCGACACGACCTGCGAGCGGGGCTACTCTGACAAACCATATGAAGTGCGTAAATAACAATATTCACAATTTTATTTTATTACCATCATTTGTGTTGAGTTTAATTCATTCATATATATATATATGTATTGACCCCCTTCTTAAAATTAGATGTTTCGGATGCGGGATGAACTACTAGCACCGGATCGCTGCGAAACAATTCAAGAGGATTGGCGGCATTCTTTCTTGACCACGTGATCGCTGAAGACGGAGAATACTATGTGGACCACGCGTCCGTATGTTAGGAGATTATTTTTGTAAAAGATAATTATTGTATACATGTAGCCGGTAGTGTCGGATAGATATACGAGAACTTGTTGTTCGACCAATCTCTCGAAGAAGGAGAGGTGGTCGATATCACTTCCCTCTGTATGCATATATGTTCATGACGATCTTCTGTTTCCTTCGTTTGCTTACTAGCTAGCTAGCGTGTCTAGCTAGTCCTCTCTATACGTATGTATAATACGTAGCGTCGACCAAGCACGGACAAAAGAGAGGACACTTCTCTCTATTAATTAGCTAGCTAACACAATATATGAAACCCCTAAATTAACCCCCCAAAACCCCCAAACCCCCCCCCCTTCAAAAAAAACCCCAGCCACAGAAATGCTGACGCGTGGATGACTATTGGTCCCGGTTGGTGCTACCAACGGGACCAAAGGCCCTCCCGCTGGGCTCAAAGAAGAGGCCACGTGGAGGCCCATCAGTCCCGGTTCTGGATTGAACCGGGACTAAAGGGCCAGGGTATTAGTACCGACCCTTTAGTCACGGTTCATGAACCGGGACTAAAGGCCCTCACCAACCGGGTCAATAGGCCCCTTTTCTACTAGTGCTTGGACCCTACTCCAAGAAGTGCCAGAGGCGGTCACGAGGGTGGAGGGTGCCCCCCTGGGCGCGCCCCCTGCCTCGCGGGCCCCCTGACGCTCCACCGACGTACTCCTTCCTCCTATATATACCTACGTACCCCCAACATATCAGGGGAGGAGCCAAAAACCTAATTCCACCGCCGCAACTTTCTGTATCCACGAGATCCCATCTTGGGGCCTGTTAGGAGCTCACGAGGGGGCATCCACCACGGAGGGCTTGTACATCAACACCATAGCCCCTCCGATGAAGTGTGAGTAGTTTACTTCAGACCTTGGGTCCATAGCTAGTAGCTAGATGGCTTCTTCTCTCTTTTGGATCTCAATACAATGTTCTCCCCCTCTCTCGTGGAGATCTATTCGATATAATCTTGTTTTTGCGGTGTGTTTGTTGAGACCGATGAATTGTGGGTTTATGATCCAGCTTATCTATGGAAAATATTTGATTTTTCTCTGAATTTTTTTATGTATGATTGAGTTATCTTTGCAAGTCTCTTCAAATTATCCGTTTGGTTTGGCCAACTAGATTGGTAGTTCTTGCAATGGGAGAAGTGCTTAGCTTTGGGTTCAATCTTGCGGTGTCCTTACCCAGTGACAGAAAGGGTTGCAAGGCACGTATTGTATTGTTGACAGAAAGGGAACCCCGTTAAACATTTTCAAAATCCTCAAAAACCTAACAGAAAAAAAGTTACGGGGATTTTAAGATCTGGAAGCAAAAAAATTCAAAAAAAATTGATTTTGGAAAAAAATTGAATTGTTTTTCAAAAAATGATACGTAATATGACCGGGAAGTTTGAAATATTTTTCAAAATTTCATCATAGTCATGAACATGAACAAAGTCCTAGACATCAACAAGGTATAATAGGATTGATATGCTAGATATATCAACAAGTGCCTTTGAAGAGTGTTGTTGCTGGGGT
This sequence comes from Aegilops bicornis, assembly GCA_021605145.1. Taxonomy (NCBI): domain Eukaryota; kingdom Viridiplantae; phylum Streptophyta; class Magnoliopsida; order Poales; family Poaceae; genus Aegilops; species Aegilops bicornis. The sequence continues at coordinate 759,384,377 of CM038671.1, read as the reverse complement.
TGGATAGAACTCTGAAGTTAAGGAAGTTAAGCGTGCTTGGGCTGTAGTAGTGTGAGGATGGGTGACCTTTCGGGAAGTTTGACCATGGAGTGCGATTTGACCTGAGTTTAAGCATATTGACCCGAGATTAAGCTATAGTGACCTGAGATTAAGAAAAAACGAAAAAAAATAAAAAAAAATTGAAAAAAAATTAAAAAAAATTCTGAAAAAAAATACTAGTGACGTGATAGTAATGGCGCACCGGTAGTGCGCCATTAGTAGGCAAAACCAGTGCGCCATTAATAGACCTTTTCCTAGTAGTGACCTTACATTTAAATCTTGATCAAGTCGACTACACATTCGTAAACGGTTCACGTTCCTTCTATAGGAGAAGCAACACCAGCTTGCAGCCGAAAGCCCTACTTCGCCGATGAGGCCCAAGTGGGACATCCTTCTCAGCCGGGCCTTGAACGAACTTAAGGGACTCCATTTGGGCCAGCGACCGCAATATGGATGTGTGCACGGCGCCGGAGACGGCGCCACGTGGAAGGTGTTTTACAACGAGGGCCCAGAGGCCAAGAAGCACAAAAATAAGTTTATTCAGGCGAACATCATCGAGAAGGTGAAGCTTGCGGTCGAGAAAAAAGCTGTTGAGGACGCGCAAAAAGCAGCCGAGGAGAAACATGATTTGCTACAGCATGCAGTAGATGCAGCTGTAAATGCCTGCAGAAATGATTTTGCTACTAACTTGGTCCTAGCTATCATCAACTGGACGAAGGAAAATCCAGACAAGACGATACATGATTTCCCCATGCCTAGTTTTGTCCGGAGCAACTCAATGAACAACACCACCGCACCATCACCTGCTCACGCAACCAGGCCTGCTCTCGCACCTGCACCCGCACCCGCTCATAGAAGCCCATCCTCAGTCTCTGGCGCGCTAGGTGGTGAAAGAACATGCGGTGCCCCCATGTTTGGTTTTGGTAATTGATGACAATCTCTATGGACTAATGGTTACCTTGAGTTATATTTGAAGGTTTTGTGCATATGCTTTTCTCGGAGTACATGTGTTGGTTTCAAGGAGAGTTTGTGTCGACCAAGGTGCTATTCAAGGAATTATCCAAAGATTGGTCATGTGAGTGTTGAGCTTATTGCAAGCATGTCTTGAAGAAGAAGATTGTGTGATCATTCATGTCTACCTTCAATACATCATCCAAACGAAGAGAATTGGAAAGATTCAAGGTTGATCAAGATTAAATCAAGAATGAATCAAGTTGATCAACTCACAAAGCGCGGAAGATGTACCGAGAGGGATCAAGTGATTCCATGGTATGGTAAGCATGGTCAATTTCGCTTTGTGTACTAACCCATGGTCATCGTGAGAGTTCTTTGTGGGGTTAGGTTGAGGTGTGCAAGTTCAAGTAGAGCATCATGAAGAGATCAAATGCTTGAAGCTTGCCATCCATTGTGGTGACAATGGACCTGTGAAGATGTGCAGAAGAGTGGCTCACCCATAGTGGAGTACGGGGGAGCAATCAACTAGTCTTCATCGAGCCAACGCAATCAAGAAAGGTGATCCAACTTGAGGGAGTCAAGATCGTCATCATCTAGCTCAAGTGGACCATGTGCAAGGCAAAGGTTTGCTCTTGATAGGTTTTCTATTTTACCGGTCTCATGATGGTAGTTGGGAGACCGGGTTATAGGATCGATTGTCGTACTATCAAGGGGGACTCTTGATGAGTAGCTTGATCGTATAGTTCGTTGAGAGCTCAAACCATTGCATCCTTGCATCATATTTCTTGGTTCTTGTTTGGTTCTCTTTGTGTGTCTTAGAGCTTATGGTCATCTTGATGACACGCTCGAGTTCATCGAAAACGGAGTTCACATGCATCTTCTATGATGTTTCCGATGTTGGAGGTTATGCTCGTTCTTCTCTGTTGGAGGTTTCACTCCTCTATTTGTTAGGCTTACCTCCCATGCCTCTTCTTACTATAACCAACAAGCTTGAGTTTGCTCAATTCGGAGTTCTTATGAAGAAGTTATGGCAGTTCTGGTTTTCTCCCTGCGGTAGTACGCGGTCGTCAGCGGTAGTACCGCTTATAGCGTCAAGCGGTAGTACCGCTCTACTACCGCCTCGATTTTGGGTCCTGCACTTTTGTTGTCGGGTTTAGCAGTAGTTGCATGGCAGTAAGGCACGGTAGTACCGCCTCAGCGGTAGTACCGCTCCGGTCGGGCGGTAGTACCGCTACTGCATTACTGCCGTCATACTCTGCTCTGCCTTGCCTCTTTTGTCCCGTGTTCTGCTCCTCCAGCGGTAGTACCGCTGGGGTGAGCGGTAGTACCGCTTATCGGCGGTACTACCGCCCCAAGGTTCATGTTTTGTTGCTCCTTTTTCCCTGCTTCTTCCGCCCGAGCGGTAGTACCGCTCGTGTGCGGGCTGAGCACATAATGGTTGGATTTCCCCCTCCTATAAAAGGGGGTCTTCTTCCCCAATGAACCTTATCCTTTGAGCTCGTGTTCTTCCCCCATTGTTGACCTTCTTCAAGCTTGCTAACTCTCAATCCCTCCATGGATTCTTGCTAGTTTTTGAGGGGAAAGAGAGAGGAGATCTAGATCCACATTTCCACCAATCACTTTCTCCTCTATGTGAGGGGAACCCCTTGGATCTAGATCTTGGAGTTCTTGGTGTTCTCCTTCTTGTTCTTCCTCTCATTTTCCTCCCTAGCATTAGTTGCTTGGGTGGGATTTGAGAGAGAAGGACTTGGGCACTGGGTGTGCCCTTGCCATTGCATTTGGTGCATCGGTTTGAGTTTTCCACGGTGATACGTGGAAGTTACAAGTTGAGAAGCTTATTACTCTTGGGTGCTTGGTACCCTTGAGCTTGTTCCTCTTGGGTGCTTGGGCGCCCTAGACGGTTGGTGCTGTTCGAAGCTCAATCATTGTGGTGTAAAGCTTCGGGAAGCGTCGGGGAGTCTCCAATTAGGTTGTGGAGATCGCCCGAGCAATTTGATCTTGCATCATGAACGCCCCCAAGGGTTGCCAAAGTGTACGGGTTCGGTGACCGCCCCCAAGGGTTGCCATTTGTACGGTTCGGTGACCGCCCTCAAGGGTCCCTTAGTGGAATCACGACAACTTGCATTGTGCGACGGCGTGAGATTACGGTGGCCCTAGTGGCTTCTTGGGGAGCATTGTGCCTCCACACCGCTCCAAAGGGAGATTAGCATCCGCAAGGGTGTGAACTTCGGGATACATCGTCGTCTTCGCGTGCCTTGGTTATCTCTTACCCGAGCCCTTTACTTATGCACTTTACTTTGTGATAGCCATATTGTTTCTTGTCATATATCTTGCTATCACTTAGTTGTTTATCTTGCTTAGCATAAGTTGTTGGTGCACATAGGTGAGCCTAGTTGTTGTAGGTTTTGTGCTTGTCAAATTAACCGCTAGGTTTATTCCGAATTTGTTCAAGCCTAAACCGTAATTATTTTAAAGCGCCTATTCATCCCCCCCCCCCCTCTAGGCGACATCCACGATCTTTCAGGTGGGCCTTCACCTTTGGCTAAGCTCGACGCCCTCACGGTAATTACATGTTGCACCAACATATATATTTAGAATATTCCATTTTCGTTTCCTTTCGGATGTTTTACGCCGCAGACATGTGTTTGCAGGCCGACGAAACCCCGTGCACCATACTCTACTTGAACAAAGGCCAGAAGGTGGACGTGGGAAAGGGGGTGATAACGAAGCCCTTGCAACTCACGTTCCACAACCAGCCGATGCCCGCTGGGCATTTCAGGGTTAACTTGTCCAGTGTTGTCAGGACCCCGATCCTAAGTCACACCGATCTAGCATGTAACACATCATATCACTTTGCGGCCTCACGCACGGTATTCCCACGGAGTCGCCTTACCATGGCCGGGACCGTTTGCGTCTTTTGGCTCACGTATATGATAGTGTCGCTAGCATCCATATGACAAAGAACCGGGCCGACATGGCTAGTCGTGAACCCAAAGCGGCGCTAACCTATGGGGACAGGCATACACGAATCACATCGAGCATGTCGGTCATCAACGTATGTATTCGGGCTGTAGCACTGGGCTAACAGGACTCCGGTATCCCGGCTGTAGCAGGCTAGGCAGGACTCGAATAACACCGCGTGACATTTCCCGAAGGCGATGACATAGGAACGAAGTGAAACACATGCCGGCCGATCAAGTGTCCAAGCGGTAGTCTTTGGGCTAGCGAGACTCCGGTGAACCGGGTATGGCGGACTACTATCGCTCGAGAATCACGAGACTACATTTCCCCATATGAGAGGCTGCCAAGGATAAACAACTAGTTTGTCGGATCCCACACATACCAAGCATTTCAAACATACACACATTATGCTCAATATGCGTAGATACAACATGGCATCACAACATAACTCTACGACTCAAAATATTATTCATTAGGCTCAAGAGCGAGATATTACAAACATGGGTCTCATGACCCAACACCCGAAACATACAAGTCAAAGCACAAGCGGAAGCTAATCATGTCCGAGTACGCACAACTATAAATGAAAAGGGCTGAGAAGCGACTATCTACCAGATCCTGCCAAGGCACAAGATCGTAGCTGAGGTATCAAGCTAACCGTCAAGTCCAAGCGGAACTACTAGCGAGACTAAAGTCTCTCAGCAAAACAAAAAATAGCCAAACGTGAGTACAAAAGAACTAAGCAAGACTTACATCAGAACTAGCTACAAATGAATCATTATCAAAAGGGGGAGGAGGAGTTTGACTGCAGCAAGCCAGCTTTGACTCGGTGGCTATCCTGAACTACATTGCAAGTAACTCTTTTGAAGTGGCGCTACGAGTCCACATATTCACCATGTCAATACACCACTATGGACCCGCTCCGTCTCCCTACGAACGCCATCCATAGCACTCACACTTATCTTGCGCATTTTAGAGTATCCACTTTCACTTGTCTATGAACTGATGTAGGCAACCCAGAAGTCCTTTTCCGTGGACACGGCTATTCGAATAGATCATATTTAACCCTGCAGGGGTGTACTTCTTCACACACGCTCTCACCACTTACCGCCGTTTACACGACATGTACTCGGCAACCTTCAAGCGGAAGCCCAACGTGGGTGTCGGCCACGGCCTACCTAAACACTCAAGTCCCTAGTCCAGGTTTATCGCCTATTCGGGTTCCATCCGCAGGAGTCCGGCCGAGGTTTCCCATACAGCCCCGAACGATGTGTGCAGGGTTCCCGAGATACCAAACGGGCACTTTCGGTACACAGACCACGGTGCCTACCATAACACAACCCACCCACGAGGTCAGCGTTATGCGTCGGCTGACATACTACAAACACGAAACTACTTGCAACTCCCGGACCAGGAACAAGGGTGGTTAAGAAGCCGAGAGGGTCCATTGGTTTCGGGCCCAATGCGTGGTAGTAAGCGTTACATGGATCACAAACACAGATCTCAGTTCCTGAGGACGGCTGCAATGAGACAACCCACCATGTACTCCTACATGGCCTCTCACCGCTACCTTTACCAAATCGTGTTTACACACTTAGCTCACACACAATAGGACATGTTCACACAACCATTCCAATTCATTCCCGATGAATCAGACCTGACTCAACTCTAAGCGATGGCAGGCATGACAACAAGCATAAATGAGTAGGCACAACATGGCTCAAACAACTCCTACTCATGCTAGTGGGTTTCATCTAATTACTGTGGAATGACAGGTCATGCAAAGGATCAAGGGGTTCAGCTACCGCAGCAAGTAATACATGAGTCGTTGTTGTTCTAATTCAATAAAATAGAGCAGGAGCGAGAGAGTGGGATTATATCGGAAAGAACAAGGGGTTTTGCTTGCACAGCACTTACGAAGATAATAGTTCTTCATCGGTGTCATCGAATAATCGTCGTCGGTACATCGCTCAGGGAGGGGACAATTACCGGCAAACAAGAGAGAAGAACACAATCAATGCAATGCACATATATGATGCATGATCATGTTAAGGTACTGAATTCACCTAATGCAATAATAATCCAAGTTAGTTGGGGTGGAATTCAAACAAGGTTGAACTCCAACTCCAAATGCTATTTCATAAATTACCCTAATCATGATTCATCCTATTCAGTGAGGTTAACTTGTTTAAACATGCATGATCATGGCATAAACAGATTCTTCATATTTTTCTGATCATTTTCATATATAAATTATTTCCATCCGAGTTACGGTTGAATTTATATGATTTTAGAAGTTTAGAGTATTTTCTGAAATTTACTGAATTAAATTAAATCTAGAAACCTAATTATTGCGTCAGCCTGACGTCAGTGTGACGTCAGCCGTCAACTGGGCGCCCCAGGTCAAACCCTGACCTGCGGGGTCCACTGGTCGATGATGAGGCGCTTAATCCCGCGTTGATTCGGGCTTTGACACGCTGCGGGCCCGCCGCCGATGTCTAAGGGGTTAGCTGGCGAGGATTAGTGCTAATGACGAGGCCACGTCGGCTCGCCGGAGTTAGGCCGGGCGACCAACCGAGCGGCGGTGGCACGCCGGACTTGGCGCTTAGGGGCGTCGGATTAGCGCTACCGAGGGCACCGGGCATAGCTCTTGCTCGTCCGCATCCAACGGAGCAGTGGGAGGTCATGAGGTGGTCGAGCTTCGCGGAAGTGAGCTTCATGGCCAGCCGGAGTTGAGTAAAGTCTTGAGGTTGGCGCCACGATGCACGGAGGGCAAGTGGATGCGGGTTAGGCTCTGGGGTCTCGGAGCACGTTGACACGCCCGACGCGAGCGGCAGGGGCTGTGCTGGCGGCGCCATGGCCGGCGGTGAGGAGCTGTCGCGACGGAGCTATGGCCTAGAGCTCGCATAAGCGGGGAAAGGAAGGGTTCTGCACGGGAGCTCACCGCGGGTCTGGTAGCGACAACGGCGGGGTCGGGGACGGCCCGGAGCCGACGAATTCGTCGACGGCGACCGGCGGGTCCGCAGAGGGGAAGAACGACGGGGCGGCGCCTTGGGGCCCTTCCGGTCACGTGGATCGGTGAGGAGGGAGGAGAGGGGCTAGGCGGAGCTCGGGGCATGTCGGGGAGGAGAGGGGATGGCGGTGGTCATGGTACGGGCGATCGGGCGCCGGGCGGCCGCTGCTCGGGCGAGAGAGAGAGAGCAGAGGAGAGGGAGGCGTCCGAGGGAGAGTGAGAGAGTCCAGGGGGGCGCGTGGCTGTTCCAGCGCCGCGAGAAGGTCGGGGAGGCCGCCAAGAAGCAGTGAGGTGGCAGCATCGCTGGGCCACACGCCGCCTCGCCTCGCTTTCCGGGCAGAGGAAGACGATGAGCGGGCGTCAAGTGGGCTGGGCCGCCTGGGCCAGCGAGGGGAGGGGGGAGAGAAAGCCGGTTCGGGCGCCTGTAAGTTTTTCCTCCTTTTAGTCTTTTCTAATTTTCCTGCAACTTTGTGGGGTTTTTAAAAATACCAAAACTATTTTAAAAATCACCAAAATGCTCCTGGTCACTTGTTAGAATATTCCTAACATGAAACATTTTGGTTTGGTAATTTTTGAACATTTAAAATATTTTATATAATTTAAAATGCTCATTTCAAAAACTTGTGGATTAATTCTAGAACCCTTAGATGACCTAGAAAATGGTACATCTCCTTTGACATGGGTTCTGAACCAAAGTAAAGAGGATGAACATTTTGAAGGGCATTTCAGGTTCATTGAAATAAATTTTAGTAAACCCTAGTTGTTTTAAGGGGGGGTGTTCTGGGGTTTCCTGCCTTCCCCATTTCAATTTTCATGGAAATTAAACATGATGCAGGGATGCAATGCTACTAGTTACAAGCAAGCTCTAGGGTTGATCTGGGGCTGTGACAACTCACCCCCACTAAACAAGAATCTCGCCCCGAGATTCAAGACGTGAGGCAAGAGGAAAAGGGAGTCGCAAACTATCACAATCTTCATGATCCATTTGCCTACTCGAAGATGTTGATTCATTCCATCATCTTAGTCTTGATGTCTTCGAGATCTTCACCCGACACGACAACAGAAAGAAGGGGGAAACCTTACGTGATTCGATTTTCACGAAGATCAGGTAAACATGGTCGACTCACGGACTGAGATGGTGACATATCTCGAGTCGAGACACAAAACATATCGAGAGGGATGGAAGGACAACAACGAGGTTTGATTAGTGGGCAACAATTCCATGCTTTAGGAAGATGGTGGATGGTGTCAAGGTAGCGAGGAAATATTTATCATGATCCCGTAACGGGACACCTTGAGAAAGGTGACGCAAAGAGCTATTCCCTTAAGTGGCAAAAAGAATTACTTTTGATCCATAGATCATTGGAACTCTTTATCCCAGCCGAAGGCAATCACAAGCGATCATTTGGCGGAGTGCAAAGGAATGGTACACCCGGACTGAAATGGATGATGTAGACTACCTTGTTGAAGACAACGCAATGGATGATTTTTTTGCTTATCATCGGAGGTGGAGGGGACCCATAGTAAGTCCACTTTTGAGGATGATCTTGAACAGAAATTACTACGAAGGCAGCCCATAGTGAAATGGCATAAGGACGGTGCAAGCTGGGAACGAAATGCAACTGTTCGACTGTTCCAACCATCATATCTGCCTGAGATTCAGATCTGGTTGGTGTTAGGATATTTCAGACCCAGCATGTCTGAAAAGGAAAGGTTGCAACACAATTTGACGCGATGGCGTTGCGAGATTCTCGGGATATGAACTACGATAGCAAGCTCCAAAACATGAGCTGGTTCTGCTACAAACCTGTGAACACATTGTCCTAGACAAACATGACCACATGGTAGTCTTATAATAAAACACTACCGAGTTCAGGTTGGGAACCATCATCGAGGATATCGGAGTTTAACATAAGTCATGATTAGCTCTTATGAAAGAACTCCTTTTCCTTGAACAAATCAATCAGTGGCTTGGTGTGCTAGGGATACATATGGAATGAAGATGATCAGTCTATCAAACCATAGAATACTTCATACGTGCATGGTGGCTTGGGATGATTCCAGAGGAACAAAACAAACCTTTTTCAAATTCATGGCGGCAACTTACATCAGATGCACATGAATTAGAGGAAGTCACTACTTTCATCCAAACATATGCTTCATGAATGAAACACGAAGAAATGCTTACACAAGTTTCCAATATTAGGTTGATGCTCAACATGACTCATGGGGGAGACAAGATGCTACTGATGGGCTCAACAGCAACTCATTGGAATTTCCATATCACTGGACTTCCACCATCATGTGAACACGGTGATAGCATTGGTCAGACCAAAGATGTAATGGGTATGCTCGAGGGATCAACCACGAGTAAGACAACATTACGAATATCGTTGGTTCTGATTTGACTTGACAATGGCCCATACTCAAATCAAAGAATTGGTAGGACAATAGGTCCAACAACTGATCGCGAGGACCAATCGATGAAGATATCATCTTTCTTCAACACACACTACACAAGAATATCCCATTGGATCGAACTAGGTTAAGCAAGCTTTTATCTTCCAACTCTCCAAGTTATTGTCTAGCTTAACCAACTAGCTCAGGGATAACCAACACAGATTCTTGGAGAAGGGGTGGTTCACAGGAAAACCAACTTGATCACGAGCCCAACACATCGGTCGGAAAACAACCGGTAACACTTCCAAGAAGATATTTGGAAAGTCACGAACCACGGTATGTTACTAAGCTCGAGAAAAATCTTGCTTTTAAGGGCAAGACAATATGATCGAATGAGTGAGGACTTGACACAATCCTAACTCATCAATCAAGGGTGCACCAGAAATAAGGACTAGGTAGCACGATCAATCTTAGGATGATGATTTAATAATCAACACGCTAAAAATGAGGATATTGTCCATTAACTACCAAGCAACGAGTGGCTCGGAGTATTGATTTCGCACATCACAATTCACTTGCGGCATTCCGGTTACAACAACACGGGACCGAGGAATGAATGATGATGGTGAGCAGTATCACTACGTCAAAATTTCATGAGAGTTAGTGCAATCCTTATGACACTCTTGACATAAGATGGCAATACTTCAGTGGTAGAACAGATTCAAAAGCTGAATTGGCATTTTGATCTGCGGAATACAACTGCTTTGACCCAATCTCGGAAATGGATGAGGTATGGAGTTTGTTTCTCCTAGTCATTCCGTAATGAATGGCTTGACGGACCATAAGGATAATAGACATCGATAAACACGATCGCACACATAACCTTGACTATCAATTGATAGAGGATGGTCGGAATACAACTAAAGAGAGCAACTCAAAGGAACATATAATTTTTCGAGTTGTGGATGCACAGATTAGTATGTCGAATCGAAGCTCAACATTTCTTCCGGATAACCCATGCAGAAAAGTAGAATTGGCAGATTCACAATTATGAATGGAGAACTCCTCAAGAGCACTCTAGTTGTGATCTTTTGGTTTAACAAACTTACGCCATAAGTGGTTCATGGTATTTGGAAGAAGGATATACCACGGACCTCGAGGACTATCGCAAAGGTTACTAATATCCTAAAGGCACTAGCAATACTAACGACATGAAGTAGGATGAATCTCGGGTTCGTAACCCGTGAGTAGAATACCTACTACTAAATGGCATCACGGGATGCTTTAAAGTGATGGCGGAATCATCACACTTGGAATACAAAAGCATTGCTGAATTGCTAGGTGACTTCCTAAACACTTAGGGTCATAATAATAATTCCAACATATATGTTGAGGCAGCGGAGTACCTCAACACACCAATTTGTGTGATTAATCTGGCCCGGATGAACATTAGAAATGGAGGGGAGGGATTTGCAAACGCATCAGACTATTTAGAGACACAGGATGACTCGGACAGCATAACGGCTGTAAATGCTCAAAATGATTTGAGACATCCTGCAAAAATGGTGGCATAACCACTCAACAACATCATAACAAGATTCTGAGATCAACAGTTATCATACAGAAATAGTAGGAACCGAACTGGGGATTAAAACCAACAATCTTAAAGGTCTATGGATTAGTAACACGTCATCCTAATAGACAGATGAGAAGCCTAGTTCTTAAACCACAGTAGAAGAGAAGAGGATGACTCGGATCGAGAAGGCCATGAGGTATAAGGAGTAAAAAGAGCCTTACGTTCCTTCCACAATCAATTCCCTTACATAACTAAAGCACTTCTAGACACAACTTGACCAGTTTGGCTTGGTAATCCTCTGAGCGATCGGGCTCGATACCAACGCTGTCAGGACCCGATCCTAAGTCACACCGATCTAGCATGTAACACATCATATCACTTTGCGGCCTCACGCACGGTATTCCCAATGGAGTCGCCTTACCATGGCCGGGACCGTTTGCGTCTTTTGGCTCACGTATATGATAGTGTCGCTAGCATCCATATGACAAAGAACCCGGGCCGACATGGCTAGTCGTGAACCCAAAGCGGCGCTAACCTATGGGGACAGGCATACATGAATCACATCGAGCATGTCGGTCATCAACGTATGTATTCGGGCTGTAGCACCGGGCTAACAGGACTCCGGTATCCCGGGCTGTAGCAGGCTAGGCAGGACTCCGAATAACACCGCGTGACATTTCCCCGAAGGGACAGACATAGGAACGAAGTGAAACACATGCCGGCCAGTCAAGTGTCCAAGCAGTAGTCTTTGGGCTAGCAGGACTCCGGTGAACCGGGTCAGAAGCGGACTACTATCGCCGTAATCACGAGACTACATTTCCCCATATGAGAGGCTGCCAAGGATAAACAACTAGTTTGTCGGATCCCACACATACCAAGCATTTCAAACATACACACATTATGCTCAATATGCGTAGATACAACATGGCATCACAACATAACTCTACGACTCAAAATATTATTCATTAGGCTCAAGAGCGAGATATTACAAACATGGGTCTCATGACCCAACACCCGAAACATACAAGTCAAAGCACAAGCGGAAGCTAATCATGTCTCGAGTACAGACAACTATAAATGAAAAGGGCTGAGAAGCCCGACTATCTACCAGATCTGCCAAGGCACAAGATCGTAAATGAGGTATCAAGCTAACCGTCAAGTCCAAGCGGAACTACTAGCGAGACTAAAGTCTCTCGCAAAACATAAAATAGGCAAACGTGAGTACAAACGTACTCAGCAAGACTTACATCGAGAACTAGCTACATATGCATCATTATCAAAAGGGGTGGTGGAGTTTGACTGCAGCAAGCCAGCTTTGACTCGGTGGCTATCCCGAACTACGATCGCAAGTAACTCTTTTGAAGTGGCGCACACGAGTCCACATATTCACCATGTCAATACACCACTATGGACCCGCTCCCGTCTCCCTACGAGAACGCCATCCATAGCACTCACACTTATCTTGCGCATTTTAGAGTATCCACTTTCACTTGTCTATGAACTGATGTAGGCAACCCAGAAGTCCTTTTCCGTGGACACGGCTATTCGAATAGATCATATTTAACCCTGCAGGGTGTACTTCTTCACACGCTCTCACCACTTACCGCAGTTTACACGACATGTACTCGGCAACCTTCAAGCGGAAGCCCAACGTGGGTGTCGGCCACGGCCTACCTAAACACTCAAGTCCCTAGTCCAGGTTTATCGCCTATTCGGGTTCCATCCGCAGGAGTCCGGCGAGGTTTCCCATACAGCCCCGAACGATGTGTGCAGGGTTCCCGAGATACCAAACGGGCACTTTCGGTACACCGGGCCACGGTGCCTACCGCAACACAACCCACCCACGAGGTCAGCGCTATGCGTGCCCCCCAAAGATACTACAAACACCAGAAACTACTTGCAACTCCCGGACCAGGAACAAGGGTGGTTAAGAAGCCGAGAGGGTCCATTGGTTTCGGGCCCAATGCGTGGTAGTAACTGTTACATGGATCACAAACACAGATCTCAGTTCCTGAGGACGGCTGCAATGAGACAACCCACCATGTACTCCTACATGGCCTCTCACCGCTACCTTTACCAAATCGTGTTTACACACTTAGCTCACACACAATAGGACATGTTCACACAACCATTCCAATTCATTCCCGATGAATCGGACTGACTCAACTCTAAGCAAAGAGTGTGCATGACAACAAGCATAAATGAGTAGGCACAACATGGCTCAAACAACTCCTACTCATGCTAGTGGGTTTCATCTAATTCTTGTGGAATGACAGGTCATGCAAAGGATCAAGGGGTTCAGCTACCGCAGCAAGTAATACATGAGTCGTTGTTGTTCTAATGCAATAAAATAGAGCAGAGGCGAGAGAGTGGGATTATATCGGAATGAACAAGGGGTTTTGCTTGCCCGGCACTTCGAAGATAATAGTTCTTCATCGGTGTCATCGAATAATCGTCGTCGGTACATCGCTCACCGGGAGGGGACAATTACCGGCAAACAAGAGAGAACACAATCAATGCAATGCACATATATGATGCATGATCATGTTAAGGTACTGAATTCACCTAATGCAATAATAATCCAAGTTAGTTGGGGTGGAATTCAAACAAGGTTGAACTCCAACTCCAAATGCTATTTCATAAATTACCCTAATCATGATTCATCCTATTCAGTGAGGTTAACTTGTTTAAACATGCATGATCATGGCATAAACAGATTCTTCATATTTTTCTGATCATTTTCATATATAAATTATTTCCATCCGAAATTACGGTTGAATTTATATGATTTTTAGAAGTTTAGAGTATTTTCTGAAATTCTGAATTAAATTAAATCTAGAAACCTAATTATTAAGGGCCACCGACGTCAGTGACGTCACCGTCAACTGGCGCCCAGGTCAAACCCTGACCTGCGGGTCCACCGGTCAGTGATGAGGCGCTAATCCCGCTGATTTCGGGCTTTGACACGCTGCGGGGCCCGCCGCCGGTGTCTAAGGGAGTTAGTGGCGAGGATTAGTGCTAATGACGAGGCTACGTCGGCTCTCGCCGGAGTTAGGCCGGCGACCAACCGAGCGGCGGTGGCACGCCGGACTTGCGCTTAGGGCGTCGGATTAGCGCTACCGAGGGCACCGGGCATAGCTCTTGCTCGTCCGCATCCAACGGAGCAGGTGGGAGGTCGCGGGTGGTCGGAGCTCGCGGAAGTGAGCTTCGCGGCGCGCCGGAGTTCGAGTAAGTGCGGGGTTGGCGCTACGATGCACGGGAGGGCAAGTGGATGCGGGTTAGGCTCTGGGGTCTCTCGAGCACGTTGACACGCCCGACGCGAGCGGCAGGGCTGTGGCGGCTGTGGCGCCATGGCCGGGCGGTGAGGAGCCGCTGCTGCGACGGAGCTATGGCCTAGAGCTCGCAAACGCGAGGGGAAAGGAAGGGGTTCTGCACGGGAGCTCACCGCGGGTCTGGTAGCGACAACGGCGGGGTCGGGGACGGCCCGGAGCCGACGAATTCGTCGACGGCGCATCAGCGGTCCGCCGAGGGGAAGAACGACGGGGCGGCGCCTTGGGGCCCTTCCGGTCACGTGGATCGGTGAGGAGGGAGGAGAGGGGCTAGGCGGAGCTCGGGGCATGTCGGGGAGGAGAGGGGATGGCGGTGGCCGCGGGTACGGCGATCGGCGTCGGCGGCCGCGTTCGGGCGAGAGAGAGAGAGCAGAGGAGAGGGAGGCGTCCGAGGGAGAGTGAGAGAGTCCAGGGGGGGGCGCGTGGCTGTTCCAGCGCCGCGAGAAGGTCGGGAGGCCGCCAAATAAGCAGGAGGTGGCAGCATCGCTGGGCCTTCGCCACGCCTCGCCTCGCCTTTCCGGCAGAGGAAGACGATGAGCGGTGGTGGGCTGGGCCGCTGGGCCAGGGGAGGGGAGAGAAACTGGGCGGTTCGGCGCTGTAAGTTTTTCCTCCTTTTAGTCTTTTCTAATTTTCCTGCAACTTTGTGGGGTTTTTAAAAATACCAAAACTATTTTAAAAATCACCAAAATGCTCCTGTCACTTGTTAGAATATTCCTAACATGAAACATTTTGGTTTGGTAATTTTGAACATTTAAAATATTTTATATAATTTAAAATGCTCATTTCAAAAACTTGTGGATTAATTCTAGAACCCTTAGATGACCTAGAAAATGGTACATCTCCTTTGACATGGGTTCTGAACCAAAGTAAAGAGGATGAACATTTTGAAGGGCATTTCAGGTTCATTGAAATAAATTTTAGTAAACCCTAGTTGTTTTAAGGGGGTGTTCTGGGGTTTCCTGCCTTCCCCATTTCAATTTTCATGGAAATTAAACATGATGCAGGGATGCAATGCTACTAGTTACAAGCAAGCTCTAGGGTTGATCTGGGGCTGTGACAAGTGTGAAATCGGGGAACGAGGATTTGCCTCCTCCATTACGGCTAGGGGGAGAGGACGACAAGACCCCGCTGCGGATTGGAAGCTGCAAGGGTTGGGTGCTGCTATGGCCGAAGAATCTTCTTAAATGCGGACCCGCCGAGAGCACACCAATAACCACACATCAACAAGCATGTATGGAGACCACCACCCCGCCTACGCAATTACTAGCTCCTGTAGTGCCGGGTGAGAGCGGCGGACGATGTTATGATGGGGGTCCAATAGTGGCTGATGTAATCGGCCCCGTAGAACAAAGAATGGATGATGAGATGGAGGAGACGGAGGACCGAATGGGTTTCCTCAATACAGGCGCCTATGACGGTGACTTAGATATGATGAGTCAGCCATATGACGAATCGGGCTATCAGCATGCTGATGAAGATATGGATGATCTGCCCGGGCAGGAACGTCCTAGCAGGGATTGCAAGAAGTCTCTCTTCATGAAATCCTCATAGGACACGCCTAAAGATGCCGCCTCAACACAAGCTCAACTAGCCGAGGGTCATACAGTGCTTAGCCCGGCAACACTAGGGCAGGGGTTAAGGAAGGGTGTGGAAGGTGTGCCCAAGAAGAAGGAGAGGAAGAGACCGCGGGAAGATAGGCACAGCTGCCTGCAAACAAGCCAGAGCACATAGCAGCCAGACGGTGGATTCCGGAGAGCGTGTGCACGACCATGTGCTGTCGACTGAGAGAAGACTACTAGCCTCGAAGGATCCAGGATATCTGACATACGCGGCTTGTGTGGCTGAGGGGAAGTGCTACGTCGACACACGGCCCGCGGAGGTGTTCTTCCTGTGGTTTGACCATATCTTCGAGATGTTTCTGACAAGGCAGCTCAATTTTACAACCGTCCGCCTTTTTGCGCTACATATGAGCTCCGTCATGAAGACAGAAGAAGTCTCGCAAATCTATGTGGCGGATCCGTACTACATGCACGAGTCCTTCTTGAGTCTCGGCGACTTTGAGCGTGAAACTTCTAGGGAGTACCTCCAAAACTTCATGGTACAGAATAAGGACAAGGAAATTGTCCTCCTGCCTTATCATCCGAAGTAAGTCAGCTCCAGACAACCCTTTCGTACATTTCAATCAATCCTTCTCGCTCATATGGAGAATAATTTGAGGTGTCTTTTTCCCTGCAGCAACGGGCGTGTCGTCCTTATCGTTCTTTACCCTCAAGTCTCCGACGCCGTGTATTTGGACCCTACCAGAAACTACGAGAAGAAGGACTACACCCACATAATGAATATTCTAGATGATGCTCTCCAAGGTTGCAGCATTAGGGGTGGCCACCTGCAGATCAGGAAACAAAGGAACAAGAAGACGGGTTTCGCGCATAAAACTAACTTCTGCTGCATCCATGTCCCAAAACCAAGCAATAAAGATGGATTCTACATCCTCCATCTCATGATTGAGTTCAGCACGGATCACCAAAAGCTTCGCATCACAAACAGAAACGATGATCATATCCGCAAGTGGGTAGAATCTCATGGAGAAGCGGATTATAAACTTAGAGATGACTTCTTTCGCATCCAAAGGGACATTGCGACGATCATCCTGAAAGAAGTTGTCGATGAGAAGGGGATGTTCCACCACGGCCCTATGTCGCGAGCTGACGTCCGAACTCGCATATGCATGCAACGCCATGACCTCACGCCATTCAACAAGCTAGGGTCCATCCTCGATGATATTGAAGGATGGAACTTCTATTGATTTACGATCCCGATGATGATGATATGTGTCGGTTGAACTTTTATACTTTCTGTAGCGATGAAACTTTGTGATGTCCACGGTCCCTGCCGAACTTGCCTAATGCTAATTTGTTAGTTTGGGTACGATGACCTGCGTACCTCTAGTTAATTAGTTTGCGTACTATATGTTGCATCAAGTTGCTAACCCTTTCTTTTTCGTGTTGCTCTAGTATATTTTGTTGCATATGATTGTACATTCTCTTGAAGAAGATGCATCTCTAACAGGTACCTAGCTTCATGATGGCGAAGAAGCAGTGCTATATCGTGTAGAAAGGAAATGTTCCGGGGGTGTATGACGAGTGGTCTGAGTGTCAGGCGCAAGTGAATGGGGTCTCGGGTGCCAGCCATAAAGGCTTCAAAAGCAGACAAGAAGCAGAAGCTAGTTACTTGAGGTTCACGCTAGCGCGAGAGAGGACTCGTAACCGCCGCCTCATGTACTGCATAGTTCCGCTCTCACTCATAGTGATAGCTCTTCTCGCGTATATCATTGTTTGGATGGATGACGATGTAGTTGCAAGTATTCGAGACTTATATCGCTATTTTCGAAATGATTACGAGAGACCACTTTGCTGTTGGATGATGATTATGATGATGACCACCTTGTATCGCTATATATATACTATGATTACATTTTTATGTGTATGATATGCTAGAGATTATTGTATAAAGCCCAAAACAAAATTCAGCAGCACAAAATGTGCAGCAGATATTTTTTTCAAAAACTAATAACAGTAGCGCGGGGTATGGCATTAGCAGCAGCGAGCTCTTAGCAGTAGCGCTCTTTGGACAAGGGTGCTGCAGCTATTATCAGCAGCGCGTGTTTCAGACAAACGCTGCTGCTATCCTGAGTTAGCAGTAGCGTTGGTCAGGCCGCGCTACTGATAAGCTTTAGTTGTAGCCACCCGTGCTACTGCTAGGCTTTTCTCTGACAGTGATGTCAATACAACGAAATGGCAGCTGATCCGATCACTTTTCACCACCAGAAAAGAAGAGTTGGTATACACTATACAGACACAAATCAACTTGTGCTTACGAAATATACACTATGATATAGAGGCCACGAGGCCCTGATTTGGCGGTCGACAACAAGTGGTGATGCATTATGTGTTCATGTATTGAGTCTTTCCGTCTTTAATATCTGCTTATCTTTTTTATTTTGCAAAATATTGAGTGCTAATACTACGCCATAGTTAATGTTTTGTTAGTTTGCTAATATACCAAATCTTGATTCAAGTCGGTATATATTGTTTTATCTTGCTTTCCGTAATGATTTTATTTTCCATCCAAAAGCTCCTCTAAATTAGTTTCAACCCTCATCTTTAGTGAAGGCCTTTTTTTATGTTTTTTGCGGGGATGCTTCCTTTTTAAATCTTAGAATCATGTTTGTATCTTAACTATCCATTAGCTTTGTACAATATGAACCATAAAATTTACGTTGCTTCGATATCGCATAGATAGATTATCACAATAGTTATATGTGATTTGACAAAATTAGTAATTTAGATAAAACGATTTTGTGGAAGGATGAAAGGTTGGAGGAGAAAGAATGCTGGAGGACGAAGAAAGAAGGATGGCCGTTGGATCTAAATTGAATGACCCAGCAAATTGACTTATCCAATATAATTTTTCAGATGGCTTACGTATATAGCTGGTCTCATAGATTATTTATCCGACCTATATATCCTAATCATGCCTTAGTTTCCTTTCATGCAAATAGTACTAGGACTCGAATTCATCAACTATCTAAAGTCTAAAATCTGGATACACCATTAAGAGCAATGTCCAACAACATACGGTCTCGTATTTGTCCCGGTTTTAAATTTCGGTTTCAGAAATAATTCAGCACCTGACGTAATTAATGAATTTTAGTGATTTTGGTTTGCATTTGTGTCAAGTGACTGAAATATTCGCTTGAAATTAAAAAAAGAATCTGATTTTTTTGTGTACATCTGAAATGACTGAAAGGTAAATATTTTGATGTCTAGTGAAATTATTGGAACTCAATAAAATTCATTGAAATCTCAATGGAAGTGAAACCCATGCTAGCTATCTGTACCATGGGAACTTTACAACTGGGAGTTGAATTGTTGATGGAATAAGAAATGTATGAATCACAGCCTTGTTCGGTTGCCAGAATATCCTGTCATTAATTGCTACGTACTGTACATGTCATGCCTTACATCGGCTCTAACTTCATGGACAGAAAGAGCGCACATAGCAATACGTCATGGCTTACATAGTTACATTGGCTCTAACTTCATCGACAGAGAGTGTACGTGACTAACCATCTCAGTAGCAAAGCAAAACCAGAGCGAGATCATATGCAGCATTGCTGCATCCGTCACCGGAATAGCGGCATACATTATCCTGACAAAGCAATGCTTAACCGAGCATTGGAGTGTCCTCCTACGGCTTGTTTGTTAATTCCCTTTGATTTCGATCTAAAATGTTGGAGCTTTGTTTAATATCCTGTCATTAATAATTATATAGTATGCTCTGCCAGTGTTGCAGTTCACATGCATGGTTAGTCTCTGAGAGTATAAATTAAGTGACTTTCATCTCCCAATTCACTAGTGCCAATTCATAAAATTTCAGTGACATGACAAGCTAGAAACACACTCGGACCGCGCGCCCAGCCATGGCTCCTTGCCACCTTCACCCTGTCCTCCTGCTCCTGGCCGTGGCCGTACTTGGTGGTGCTGCTGACTACACACCGTTTGATGCAGCGTCCCTCTGCTCAAAGGAGAACAACTACACCGACGGCAGTGACTACGAGATCAGCCTCGACCAACTCCTCCACGACCTTCGTGACGGCGCGATCCGGAATGGCAGCTTCTTCGAGACCAATTACCGCAAGTATCCCAGCAGGGTATATGGCCAGGCGATGTGCTACGCCGACTGTGAGCGCACGCAGTGCGAGCTCTGCTTGAAGGCGGCGTCGTCGTACGTAATGACCAAAGGGTGCCCGTACAGCCGGCAGGCCGCCATCATGTATAACTGCTGCTATCAGCGCTACTCAGACGAGGAATTTTCTGGCCACGCCGACTTGTTCCATGGTGGGTTCGACTTCATACGTCCCGGGAGCTATGGCGATGCCATGAACGAGACGAGGTGGAATCTGGTAACCCAGCTCATGGCGGAGGCCGCTGGGTCGCCGCGGCGGTTTGCCACCCGGAGCCAGACATACATGGACGAGCACGGCGACTCCCAGGTGATGTACGGCCTGGTGCAGTGCTCCATGGACTTGTCGGCGACCGAGTGCACCAGCTGCCTTAGTAATCTCGTTCAGCCGAGCATGAGTGCAAACGCCACCGTGGTTAACTACAGGAGGTACGGCTGGTACATCACATACGCACCCGATCCAATCGACATCCGGTCTGCAGGTCGACCTCCAAATGTGCTTCTGAATCTCAATTTTCAGACGTGGTAACGGTACTGCTGAATGTCAATTTCTCTTTTGTGCATTGATCAGGAGCTGACTTGCCTCAGCGCCGCCCAAAACGACGGCTCGTCTTGGCAGTGTGCGCCGCCGTCACTGGTTCCGTCCTAGTGTTGATCTGCGTTAGACTAGCCACCATGTTACTAGTTACTACTCTATGTTACTACCTCTATAGTAAGAAGTAACATATGTATGGTAACATACAATACTTTGACTCATCTTACCTTGATATGTGTGATGTTACTCGTACTAGTAGTAACTAGCTATGTTACCATATGCCTCTCTTTTTTCATTTATTGCTTGTCACATCATCTATTCTATCTAGATATGTGATGTTACTACTTATGTTACTTTCACTGTAGGTAATTTTAGCACCTCAGTGTCTCTTTTCGCGCCGCCAAAAGAGGACTCCCTGCGGGGTGAATAAAGAAGGAGACAACAAGACCATGGAAAACGAGTTCAGGAAAGGGACAAGACCCAGGCAGTTCCGCCACAGCGAGCTGGCAGCTGCAACCGACAACTTCTCAGACGACACAAAACTCAGGGAAGGTGGGTTTGGCTCAGTGTACAAAGGGTTCTTGAAGGATTTGAGAATTGAGGTAGCTATCAAGAGAGTGTCCAAGGACTCCAAGCAGGGGAGGAAGGAGTACGCCTCTGAGGTGAGGGTCATAAGCCGGCTTCGGCAACGCAACCTCGTGCAGATCATTGGCTGGTGCCACGCCGGCGGCGAGCTCCTTCTGGTCTATGAGCTGATGCCCAACAATAGCCTCAACGTTCACCTTCACGGCTCGGGCAATGTACTATATATGGTAGCCTATCAGGTCAGATGACGTTAATTTAGATGCCGCTTTTTTTGGATTCGGCATCGCTCTCTCCCTCACTCATGTGCTCTCATTCCCCTTGCTTTCACGCATCTCTGCGGCTCCGCCTAGCTCGTCACCACCGAGGACGACAACAGTGGTCGTCTCCCTTCCGCCATGCTTTCCTGGAACGACGGAGAATCGAGCTCAAACTCTGACTGCGACATCACTAGCATGGAGCTGGGCAGTGGGTAAGTTATTT